>CM060983.1:179114421-179747376 GCA_030765065.1 Deroplatys truncata | reverse complement strand
GTAGTAGTAATGTTGGTGGTGTAGTGTTGGTGGTAGTAGTAGTAGTAGTAGTAATGGTGATGGTGTAGTGTTGGTGGTGGTAGTAGTAGTAATGTTTGTTGGTAGTGGTTGTAGTAGTAATGTTGATGGTGTAGTGGTGTTGGTAGTAGTAGTAGTAGTAGTAGTAGTAGTAGTAGTAGTAGTAGTAGTGGTAGTGGTAGTAGATAGTAGTAATGTTGGTGGTGTAGTGTTGGTGGTGTAGTGTTGGTGGTAGTAGTAGTAGTAATGGTGATGTTGTAGTGTTGGTAGTAGTAGTAGTAGTAGTAGTAGTAGTTTTAGTAGTAGTAGTAGTAGTAATGTTGATGGTGTAGTGTTGGTGGTAGTAGTAGTAGTAGTAGTAATGTTGATGGTGTAGTGTTGGTGGTAGTAGTAGTAGTAGTAGTAGTAGTAGAAGTAGTAGTAGTAGTAGTAGTAGTAGTAGTAGTAGTAGTAGTAGTAGTAGTAGTAGTAGTAGTAGTAGTAGTAATGTTGATGGTGTAGTGGTGCTGGTAGTAGTAATGTTGGTGGTGTAGTGTTGGTGGTGGTGGTAGTAGTAGTAGTAATGGTGATGGTGTAGTGGTGTTGGTAGTAGTAATAATGTTGGTGGTGCAGTGTTTGTGGTAGTGGTAGTAGTAGTAGTAGTAGTTTTTTTTAGAAAGAGGGGGAAAAACCCTCATGGGCATCAGTATTAGTAGTAGTAGTAATGTTGATGGTGTAGAAGTGTTGGTAGTAGTAGTAATGTTGATGGTGTAGTGGTGTTGGTAGTAGTAGTAGTAGTAGTAGTAGTAGTAGTAGTAGTAGTAGTAATGTTGATGGTGTAGTGGTGTTGGTAGTAGTAGTAGTAGTAGTAGTAGTAGTAGTAATGTTGATGGTATAGTGGTGTTGGTAGTAGTAGTAGTAGTAGTAATGTTGATGGTATAGTGGTGTTGGTACTAGTAGTAGTAGTAGTAGTAATGTTGATGGTATAGTGGTGTTGGTAGTAGTAGTAGTAGTAATGTTGATGGTGTAGTGGTGTTGGTAGTAGTAGTAGTAGTAGTAGTAGTAATGTTGATGGTATAGTGGTGTTGGTAGTAGTAGTAGTAGTAGTAGTAGTAGTAGTAGTAGTAATGCTGGTGGTGTAGTGTTGGTGGTGGTAGTAGTAGTAATGTTGGTGGTGTAGTGTTGGTGGTAGTAGTAGTAGTATTAATGGTGATGGTGTAGTGTTGGTGGTGGTAGTAGTAGTAATGTTGGTGGTGGTTGTAGTAGTAATGTTGATGGTGTAGTGGTGTTGGTAGTAGTAGTAGTAGTAGTAGTAGTAGTAGTGGTAGTAGTAGTAGATAGTAGTAATGTTGGTGGTGTAGTGTTGGTGGTGTAGTGTTGGTGGTAGTAGTAGTAGTAATGGTGATGTTGTAGTGTTGGTAGTAGTAGTAGTAGTAGTAGTAGTAGTAGTAGTAGTAGTAGTAGTAGTAGTAGTAGTAGTAGTAGTAGTAGTAGTAGTAGTAATGTCGGTGGTGTAGTGTTGGTGGCGGTAGTAGTAGTATTTAGTAGTGTTCAACGCCAATTCTTACTGCATACAACGCCACAGGCGGAATGATTGGGAAAGGAAATTTGGGAGGGAAACGTTCCAGATCTAAGTTTAGGTATCTCCTCGGCATTTGCCAATTATGAGACTGAAGAAGATCTGGAGAAAGCTTCAATCAGAGACGACGGTTGATACCGTGATTATTGACAGGAAGGTATAAATAATTAAATAAAAATGATAGTAAGACAGAGAAATAAGACTTGTCGGGAATGAAGGAAGGTAATTAGGGAGCAAAGTAATTAATAATTGCTAAGTTGCGAACACATTAGGCATAAACATTCTTGAAATGCATGGTTCAGTATGTTTCCAAAGTCACTTAGACAGAACCTCTGCGTATGAAAAAGTAGAATGAGAAGCTTAGATCCTTGAGGTACTGTTTAGCAACAAGGTAATAATGTCACATACGCGTAGATGTAAGACTTTTGAGGTTGGAGCGTATATGAAGGAACCTTGGCGGAATAGTACTAAGATAGCCGGAGCTTAAGTAAAGAAAGAGTGTTTATTGCTAAAATTAGCGTCCTGCCTTTTCTTTCTTTTCTTCGTGTACAGCCTTAGAGGCTTACAGTCTTATGGTGATTGGCAGTTCGTAGCGCATAAGACCGCGCTGGGTTATCGTGTACACCTTGTTTAGTTTCGAGTGCTGTGATTCATATTCAGTTTTATTCTTTATATTTAAACTTCGGCAACTAGCTTCAATAGCTCAAGTATTAGTTCACATTAAATTTCTCAGTCAATTTAAACTGGGGTTGTCCTTTTAAACTACACCCATACATGCCCTGAGAGAAAGATCTCAAGCCAACCACTGTGGCAGCCGCCAGCAGATATTGAAGCTAAGGGCACGGCTTCAAAAGGTAGCGACCATCGGCCGGCTTCAAAAAATTGGCGCATGTGTTGCAATACGGCTTCACGGTCGTGGCGTGACCTCCCGTTCAACGTCCCTGCTTTAACGACCTCGGCTACCCGTGTCGGTAAAGTAGTAATAATGACGATCAGAAGGGCAGGTACTTCAATAAAACACGAAAGTGGGCGTTAGCAACTGTCTTTCGTTGGCCTTGAAAGCGCCGTAACAACTCCCAACTGCAGGTTCATCAGGCCAGCAGTAACTTTCTTTCCCCCTTTCTTTCTTTGTTTCTCTATTACGCAGTTACAGGAAGTAGAGGAAGCTGTATTCCACCCAAAAGTTCGATATTGAGATTTCGTCGGAAATATTTGCTTTGAGGTTCTCTGAACCTAAAAAAAACATTTTTATTTTCTGTACGACCAGAGTAGGTAGATAAGTTATTGCATTCCACCCAAAAATTCCATATCCAGATATCTCCGGAAATAAGGTCCTTTGAGTCCAAAAAATCGTTTTAGAACGTCCGTACGTGTCTGTGTGTGAGTGTGAACAGAATTACTCAGAAACAAAAAGTCGAGTAAATGCCAAACTTGATACTTAAGTTCAGTATCTACCAAAGATACAACGCAAAAACTTTCAAGAAAATCCCCCAATCCTAAACTGACCTTTACATGGAAGATTTTTCGTAAGTTTTTATTTTCTGAAAAATAGCTCACACGATTTTAATTAAAATATCGTATATTAAGGATATTTACATAAAACAGGGAACGCATTTTGAATTTTTCGGGAATAGCCTGTGAAGTCCTCTTCATTCGGAAGGAATTTTGTATAATCTGCTACACAAAAAATGTAGATCTCTTTAAAACACACAATTTATTTCCAATAACCTTTTTTGTGTCATAAGTCATTTCCGAGATAATCAGTTATTAACGGGTCGCATTGTTCAATACTTTGTCATACTTTTAAAGTCCTGTCGACATTCAGTTTTTTTTCGCAATATCATGGAAAGCGTATGGAATTTTAAGACAGCATGTAACGCCCAAACCTAAAACATTTGACTATGGTTGTTCCCTGTGTATCTATAACGAATGTGTAATCAGTTATTTCCGGAAAGCTTTATCTCGATTAAAATGAGGGGAATAAAATAACCTTTCGTAAGAATAATTTATATACCCACTAATAAGCACCAGAGGGTAGAGAAAGTCATATGAATGTAACACATGAGATTTTTTTTAAAGTACTGCCAATATTCAGTTGTTTCTCACGATATCATGAAAAGTGTACGGAATTTCAAGGCCAGTATATAGAGAATATGACTATCGAGTCTGCTTTCGATATCTCCCTTGTACGCACCTACATGGAAATATGTCATGAAACTACTTAGCATTACTTACTCGATTAACATAAAATAGGTAGAAAAGAAAGCTTTAGTAGTAATAGTTTCTAGTAGCTATATAAATAACTTTGATGTGTTGAACTCACATGACTTTCTCTACTCTTGTACAAACTATTTTTACAAATACTTATTCTCCATCTACTTCATGCTAATCGAGATATCGAGGTGTTAATCTTATTGTTAATTTTCTTGTAGATGCAAGGGGAATTGGTAGGCTTTAAGCGATAGTCAAATGTTTTAAGAGCTGGTTCCTATGTGGAATATTCCATTCTCTTTGTATGTCCAGGACATAAAAAAACGAATAACGAACTCCCATTTGAGAAAAAGTATTGAAAAATTCAAACAAATAGCAAGGGATATCTCGGAAATGGTTCACTCGACAAAAAAGATGTATATAACATAAACTGTGTGTTTTTACGAGGTCTACATTTTTTGCATAGTGAAGTTTGTCTATTACGTATGGATTACCAGTTATTAGAAAGTCATGAAAGTCATTTGGCATGAAAATATCTTAAACTTGTGATATTTTAATCAAAATCGTTAGAGGCATTTTTGAGAAACTCAAAATTTTAGAAACAATTTTCCATGTAAAGATTAGTCTGGGGTGAGGGTATTTTCTTGAAAAATTTCGTGTCTCATTCCTGGAAGATTCCAACCTCAAATACAAAGTTCGGTATTTATCTGACTTTTTATACTTGAGTTATGCTGTTCACAGAGAGTCACATACACATACACACACAGACATGTTTCCAAAAAGTTTTATTTGTATTCAGATCACCTCAAAACATGTATTTCCGTTGAAATCTGGTATCGAATTTTTGGGTGGAATGCATTACTTCCCAATACTTACTCTATGCAGTAGAGAAAGTAGAAGAACGAAAGACCTGAGCACTGGTCGATCACATCACCATAACTAAAGATCAGAAACCAGTATGTGCCCATAATGCTTTATAACAAGTTGTAGCCTTTAAAACATGTTGATAGCCCAACACATCTTTCTTTTGTGGGCGCTCAGGGCTCTATGAGCGCTTGAATGAAACTCTCCACAACAGTCTATAGATGTCTATTTGTCTTTCACACTCGCTGAAGCAAGCGTCCTGCTGAGTTCATAAATAGCAATTGTATCTATCTCCTTTCATTTATATACTGTTCGTTTGGGAACTACCGGAGCTTCCTTAAAGAAAGCATTCAGTGTCTTAGTCTATGAGGTTGGTGTGCATGATTATTTTTGTGTACCTTTACTTTTCAGAAGACCCTTTAAGTATAATTCGACGCAGATAAAAAATCTGATGTGTTACACTCACATGACTTTCTCTACTCTTGTACAAACTGTTTTTACAAACGCTTCTTCTCCATCTACTTCATGTTAATCGAGATAAACATTTGCAGACTCTATCTTAATACTAATTTTCTTGTAGATGTAAGGAGAATGTATATTTACAAGGGCAATGTAGAAATACAGTAGCCTTTAAGCACATACATGTCTCTTAATATCTGGTTGCTAAGTGCAGCACTATTCCCTTTGCCACAGATTAATACTCTTTCCATATCCAAGAAAAAAAATGAATAACGAATTCCCATTTGAGAAAATAAGTATTGAAAAATTTAAGGGAATAACAAGCAATATCTAGAAAATGGTTCACTCAACAAAAAAATGTATATGACATAAATTGTGTACTTTAACGCGATCTACATTTTTGTGTAGTGAAATTTTGTTTATCTCTTATGGTTTACCAGTTATGCAAAAGTGGTTCACAATGAAGAATACTTTTGGAGACATTCCCAGAAAATTCAAGATATACATTTTATTTATTATGAAAATATCTTAAACATATGATATTTTAATCAAAATCGTTTGAGTCGTTTTTGAGAAAATTAAAATTTTCGAAAAATCTTCCATGTAAAGGGTAATCTGGGGTGGGGAATTTTCTTGAAAACCTTCGTGTCGCATTTCTGGAAGATACTGAACCTAAATACCAAGTTTGGTGTTTATCCGACTGTTCGTGTCTGAGTTATGCTATTCACAGACAGACACACAGACACTCACACGGACGTGTTTCCAAAAATGCTTTTTTTTGGATTCAGGGGGTCTCAAAACATGTATTTCTGGTGAAATCTCGGTATCGAATTTTTGGGTGGAATACAACACTTCCCCTACTTACTATACGTAGTAGATAAAGTAAAAATAGAAGCATTTACGCGCTCCACTTTAATATCAATGGTGTCTTGAAACATGGTTTAATTTCATACATTTCTGTCATCAATTTTGATCTTTACGGTTCTTGTGATAAACAGTTGGAGTTGCCTTTAGAGACGTCACCGCCAGTTGTTAGTGAGTATTATTACAAATTTCTCCCATAATGTATGCAGAGCATTTTGCATAATGGTTCAATATCTAATTACGATAGATAGATATTTATTTCACTTCCATAATTACATTCACAAATGCAATTGTAATAATACTTAAATTCTATCCCCACATGCTACCCTTTCATATCATTTTCCTCACTTCGTTAAGTTGCTGCATTTCTAAGGACCCACAGCATCCAACACCATGTTTACCGAGCTATTGGGTCCTATTTACTTCTTTCCTTTCTCTCTACGTTTTGTTCCTATTCCTTATTTCTAATTTTCTTCAGCCATCTATTTCTCACTGCACCTAAATATTTTCCTATCTCTATTAAACTTTCCTTTGATTTAACTCTTAACATCCTTATACCTATAATGTCATTAGGTAAACTGGACCATTTGATTTTTCGCAATTTTTCTCTATGCTCATTGTTCCTTCACATTCTAAGATTAAATGCCAATAATTGTTAAAATTCGTATTACACAATATACATTTTCCTTTATTTTCTCCTTCCCATAATGGCCAGAATTTATAAAGTAATAATTTTCGATGACGCTGAAAATACATTAGCATCAGTTAACAAATATTAATTAAAGAAAAAAAGAACATTAAGCTCTTACATTCTCTACTACATATAGTAAGTAGGGGAAGTATTACATTCCATACAAAAATTTTATATCGTTATTTAACCAGAGATACATGTTTTGAGCCCCTTAAATCCAAAAAAGCATTTTTAGAAAAATTGCCATGTGTCTGTGAACAGCATAACTAAAAACGAAAAGAATGGTATTTAAGTTCAGTACCTTTGAAAGATGAGACACGAAGATTCTCAAGAAAATCCCCACCCCAAACTATCCTTTACATGGTACATTTTTCAAAATTTTTGATTTTCTCAAAAATGGCTCTAATGATTTTGATTAAAGATATTTTTATGACAGATGAAATGTATATCTTGAATTTTCTGGGAATACCCCTAAAAGTTCTCTTTATTCTGAATGGCTTTTGCATAACTGGTAAACTGTAAGACATAAACAAAATGTTTCCTCACAAAAAATGTAGATCTGGCTAAAACACACGATTTATGTCATATACATGTTTTTTTGTGGAGTGAACCATTTGCGAGATATTCCTTGTTATTTCTATGAATTTTCCAATACTTATACTTTTTCTCAAACGGGAATTCTTTATTCGTTTTTCTATGTCCTGGACATGCAAAGAGAATGGAATGCTCCAGATAGCAACCAGCTCTTAAAATATTTGACTATCGCTTAAAACCTACCATATTCCCCTTGCACCTACAAGAAAATTAACAACAAGATAATTTCTGCAAATGTTTATCTCGAGAAACATGAAGTAGATGGAGAATAGGCGCTTGTAAAAATAGTTTTACAAGAGTAGAGAAAGTCATGTGAGTGTAACATATCAGATTTTTAATTCATACCTTATGGATTAACTTTTACAATGCCACCAAAGAAAACTGTTATGTAAACTCCAACAGCAGCATAAACTTTAACTTTGCTGAATATCTACGGGTAATACCCAAGTGCTTGGATGTGCTTATATAACAGGAGGACAGAATAGACAGAAAAGGGACCTCTAAATATCTTGTGAAATAAGACTTTATCTATCTATTACGGTTTACCAATTATGCAAGTCATTCAGAATGAAAAGGACTTCAGAGGCCATTCCCAGAACATTCAAAATATATGAATTTCATTTGACATAAAAATATCTTAAACATACGGCATTTTTATTAAAATCGTTATAGCAATTTTTGAGAAAATAAAACTTCTCCAAAAATTGTCCATATAAAGGGTTTCTAAAAATCTTCGTGTCGCATCTTTGAAGATACTGAACTTAAATACCAAGTTTGGTACATAATCAACTTTTCGTTTTTGACTTATGCTGTTCACAGACGCGAACACCATATAGACACACGCGGACCTTTTCCTAAAAATACTTTTGGAGGATATTAAGGGAATCTCGAAACGTGTATTTCCGGTGAAATCTTGGTATCGAATTTTTGGATGGAATACAATGCTTCCTTTAGGCAAATAGTAGAGAAAGTAAAAATGTAGCTTATAATTTATAAACTTTAAAAGATGTTGCAGCTGTGAATTCACTAAAACAAGTGACGAACAGTACCTACCTCTGCTTGCAGTAGAACACCCCAGAACGCCGCATGTCAAGGCTAATATCAGCAGCAGTTGTTGCTGTGGGAAGTAGCGGCCTCTATCTGTCATCTTCAACAAGCAACTGGCCGCCTGCTCAACACTTCAGCTGGCACCAACCTAGGGTGGGGGCCACATCGAGTGTGGGCGTAGCCAAAGGGGTACGATATATTTCTTATGGAAACGATACCAAGAAAACACAAACACAATCCTTTCTTGAAAGGAAATTGACTTAAAGCATATTTGCATTGATGCAGCTACTGTTACGTATGATAAAACAGTGGGGGCGAAACAAACAAATTATCCTGATGGAAGTGCCTCGAAACGCTAAGCTATTTTTCTCCCACGTATGTTATATATGTAGTAACATAACCCTCCAGAGCTTATCTTGAGAAAATGTGGCGCTCCAGTTTTACTGTTTCTCGAATAAAATCATAAAAATGAAATAATATATTCATAATATGCAGGTCTAAAAGTAAATATTACGAAACAATCTTACAGTTATGACTATTTAGAACTTTTCGTTAACAGTCGAAGAGATGAGGATCGAATTTTTTTCAGTTTCACTATTCGCACACTAAGAAAACAAATTCACGTCGAGGTGATGAAATGAAAACGATAAAACTGGCAGTTCAAATTCAAAGAATTTCTACCCAGATTGGACATGAATGAAATACTAGTGAATATATTCAGCAATACTACAAGCTAGAGTTATTAGTTTTTGAACACCATACTTTAAATCTGATTGAGGTATAATTGGCTGAAAGTCGCTCGCGTGTAAATTTATTTTTGTTTCATTTATACTTCGCCTTTAGCTCTACACACACACACACATTCTGACTCTCATTCATACTCCCAGACCCTGGGGAAGATAGGGAATAATCTTGGCTAGGGTAAAATTCCCACCCACAACCAGGAATCGAACCCGGGGCAGTTGTTCTACCGACTGAGCTACGGGGCTAGCCCATTTATACCCCGCCTTTTAACTACAATGGTCTTATCGATAGCCTTTCCTTTGGAACTTATTGCCTATTGGCAATGGTTTTAACTAGTGTACTCTTGTCGTTGGGTTTCTTGAAATTTTGTTTCTTCTTTCCTTTCTTTTTTAATCATTAGACCACACACACACACTCATTTATGCTTCCAGACTCCTGGGAGGATAGAGAATAATCTTTAAAAAAAATTCGCACTCCCCTAGCGGAAATCGAACCCGGGACTCCTCGTACAATAGGTAGATGCTCTACCGATTGAGCTACGATGCCAGCCAGCGTGTAGTAATCATAGGCACCACGAGCGATTACAGTTTGTCGATAGCCTCGCGAATTCAATGCACGAATGAATTTATCTGGTGAAACTGGTAACCTCGAGTGGAATATATTAGGACTATTCCGTGAATAAAACATGACAAATTATGTAAATAATAATTAGTCTCTTGTATTGTTCAAATTCAATCATTGTGTCAGCTATCAGATCATGGATATTAATATATCTGATGTGTTACATTCTCATGAATTTCTCTACCCCCTATCATTTATTAGTGGGTATACAAACTATTCTTATGAATGATTGTTTTTCTATCCTCTTCATTTTAATCCAGATAAATCTTTGCAGAAATAGCTACATTACACACTTCGTTAGGAAATAAAGCGAATAGTGACAGTCAAATGCTCTAAGAAATGCTGGTCTTAAAATTCCATACTCTTTCCATGCAATCACAGAAACAACTGAGCATAGACGGGATTTAGAAGTACTGAACAATTCTAATCATTAAAAATTTGATGTGTTACACTCACATGACATTCTCTACTCTTGTACAAACTATTTTTACAAACGCTTATTCTCCATATGCTTCATGTTAATCGAGTTGTTAATCTTATTGCTAATTTTCTTGTAGATGCAAGGGGAATTGCTAGGCTTTAAACGATAGTCAAATATTTTAAGAACTGGTTGCTATGTGGAGCATTCCATTCTCTTTGCATTTCTAGGACAAAAAAAAATGAATAACGAATTCCCATTTGAGAAAAAGTATAAGTATTGGAAAATTTAGGGAATAACAAGCAATATCTCGAAAATGGTTCACCCAACAACAAAAAATGTATATGACATAAATTGTGTATTTTAACGCGATCTACATGTTTTGTGTATTAAAATTTTGTCTATCTCTTATGGTTTACCAGTTATGCAAAAGTCGTTCACTATGAAGAATACTTTTGGAGACATTCCCAGAAAACTCGAGATATATATTTCATTTGTCATGAAAATATCTTAAACCTATGATATTTTAATTAAAATCGTTAGAGCCATTTTTGAGAAAAATAAAATTTTCGAAAAATGTTCCATGTAAAGGGTAATCTGGGGTGGGGGGATTTTCTTGAAAACCTTCGTATCGCATCTCTGGGAGATACTGAACCTAAATACTAAGTTTGGTGTTTATCCGACTGTTCGTTTCTGAGTTATGCTGTTCACAGACATACACACGGACATGTTTCCAAAAATGCTTTTTACTTTCTCTACTACGTACAGTAAGTAGGGGAAGTATTGTATTCCACCCAAAAATTCGATACCGAGATTTCACCGGAAATACATGTTTTGAGACTCACTGAATCCAAAAAAAGCATTTTTGGAAACATGTCCGTGTGTGTGTCTGTCTGTGTGTCTGTGTGTCTGTGTGTCTGTGTGTTTGTGAACAGCATAACTCAGAAACGAACAGTCGTATAAACACCAAACTTCGTATTTAGGTTCAGTATCTTCCAGAGATGCGACACGAAGGTTTTCAAGAAAATCCCCCCACCCCAGACTACCCTTTACATGGAACATTTTTCGAAAATTTTAATTTTCTCAAAAATGGCTCTAACGATTTTGATTAAAATATTATATGTTTAAGATACTTTTATGACAAATAAAATGTATATCTTGAATTTTCTGGGAATGTCTCCAAAAGTATTCTTCATTGTGAACGACTTTTACGTAACTGGTAAACCATAAGAGATAGACAAAATTTTACTACACAAAAAATGTAGATCGCATTAAAATACACAATTTATGTCATACACATTTCTTTTGTTGAGTGAACCGTTTTCGAGATATTGCTTGTTATTCCCTTAAATTTTCCAATACTTATACTTTTTCTCAAATTCGTTATTCATTCCCGGACATGCAAAGAGAATGGAATGCGCCACATAGCAACCAGCGTAAAAATATTTGACTATCGCTTAAAATCTAGCATATTCCCCTTGCATCTACATGAACATTACCAATAAGATTGACATCTCGATATCTCGATTAACATGAAGCATATGGAGAATAAGCGTTTGTAAAAATAGTTTGTACAAGAGTAGAGAAAGTCATGTGAGTGTAACACATCAGATTTTTTGGATTCAAGGGGTCTCAAAACATGTATTTCCGGTGAAACCCCGGTATCGAATTTTTGGGTGGAATACAATACTTCCCCTACTTACTATACGTAGTAGAGAAAGTAAACACGGATGTGGCTTATACCACAAAAAAGTTATTTGAAATAAATTGTGTGTTTTAAAGAGATCTACATTTTCTGTGCAGCACGTTTTCGTCTATCGCTACCAGTTATACTAGATTACACAAAATTCCTTCCGAATGAAGAGGACTTCACAAACTATTCCCAGAAAATTCAAGCTATATCTTTTATTTATCATGTAAATATCTTTAATATGTAGTATTTTAATCAAAATTGTTAGTGCTATTTTTGCAAAAACAAAATATTTCAAAAAATGTTTTCATGTAAAGGGTAGATTGAAGTGGAGAATTTTCTTGAAAAACTTCGTGTGGCATCTTTGGAAGATACTGAACTTAAATGCCAAGTTTGGTATTTATCCGACTTTTCGTTTTTGAGCCTTTTTCTAAAAAGCATTGTGTCTTAAAGCATATATTTCCTGTGAACTCTCGGTGTCGATTTTTTGGATGGAATGCAGTATCTTCTCTACCTATATGTACGTACGTGGTATAGAAAGTAAAAATAAACAATCGAATGTGTTAGGCAATGCTAACCAGTTTTACCAACAGTGGGAATGAGAAAATAGTTAACCTAAAATTAACATAAGCTAAAATCAGAACATATTAGAAACATAAGAAATTAAGCTCGAAATTGATGCTATTTGAATGCACTCTTACACAACTTTCAAAGTTGAAGGTTTTCGGTAATGGAAACAAGTGGACTGTACTTAAGCGTATACTGATACCTATTTAGTAACGACCTGACGTTCTACGATTTATCCGATAAAAGCATATCCCTATAAGCATATTATAAGATTGGTCGATATCCGAGACATTGCTAAATATCAAATACTACGCGGAGGATGAATGGAATGGTCTACATAATATATCGGTAATGTAGACAGTTTTTTCAGGATTTGCTTTACACGGTTGATTCTCTTATGGTACATTTTACAGTAAGCTATTGTACAGCTTGTGTAAAACGTCGTGACAGTCCCCCACTCCTGCACCATAGATGCCAATAGCACTGGCTAGCCACTTGCATAATAAGAGAGGTGGGGGTCAGTATACCACTGATCCCCACTGCTGTGAGCGTGATATTGTAAGATTATGTAGTTGTTTACGATGCGTTGTGTATGCGACTGACTTAAGAGTCCTGATATCACTTCTAGTCGCTTGCTCCTCCATCACTCTCACCACTTCTCATTTCTCCTCTCTTGCGCATATGGTGTGTCACGACGTTATACGCAAGCTGTACTCAAAGTGTCTTGTTTAAAACTTAGCTAGGAAATGTTATCTTAGTAACCTTAAATACCACCATCTTTATTTAAGTTTTGCAAGAAACTAAAGCCCATAGAGTCCTGATTTTTTCGCACGTTATCATATATATTTGTAGACAATTTAACATGTGCACTTTAAAAATTTTCTTTTCCGAAGAAAAAAAAATGTTGCCATAAAACTCCTGAGGGTTTAATCGGAAGGCGAATGCTGGGGTGATTTCTCATCTACCATGATTTCCTTTCTATCACTCCCTTTCCTTCTCATTTTTCAGGTGTGCTTCTAGGCTCCTAGGTATGGCGGTTGGGAGAGATTGCGCGGATGTTTGCTCAAAAGGAAAGAGTGGAACGCTAGGGTGTTGCTAGGTCGACGGGTCGTTCATCGTCCACTGTAGGCATCTGCAACAGTGGGGAGGGTTTTCGAGCCTGGAACTGTCTGCCTGCGGCCTTAGCCTCCTGTGGTGGTAGCTACATAGATCTACACTACGTGATCAAAAGTATCCGGACACCTGGCTGAAAATGACGTATAAGTTCGTAGCGCCATACATCGGTAATGCTAGAAGTCAATATGGTGTTGGCCCACCCTTAGCCTCGATGACAGCGTTCGCTCTCGCAGGCATACTTTCAATCAGGTGCTGGAAGGTTTCTTGGGGAATGGCAGCCCATTCTTCACGGAGTGTGGAACTGAGGAGAGGTATCGATGTAGGTCGGTGAGGCCTGCCACGAAGTCGACGTTCCAAAACATCCCAAAGGTGTTCTATAGGATTCAAGTCAGGAATCTGTGCAGGCCAGTCCATTACAGGGATGTTATTGTCGTGTAACCCCTCCGCCACAGCCCGTGCAGTATGAACAGGTGCTCGATCGTATTGAAAGATGCAATCGCCATCCTCGAATTGCTCTTCAACAGTGGGAAGCAAGAAGGTGCTTAAAATATCAATGTGGGTCTGCGCTGTGATCGTGCCACGCAAAACAACAAGGAGTGCAAGCCCCCTCCAGGAAAAACACCACCACCTCCGAATTTCACGCTGGCAGATGACGTTCACCGGGTATTCGCCATACCCAGACCCTGCCATCGGATCGCCAGATTGTGTACCATGATTCGTCACTCCACACAACGTTTTGCCACTGTTCAATCGTGTAATGTTGACGCTCCTTACACCAAGCGAGGCGGCGTTTGGCATTTTCCTGCGTGATGTGTGGCTTATGGACAGCCGCTCGACCATGGTATCCAAGGTTTCTCACCTCACGCTTAACTGTCATAGTACTTGGAGTGGATCCTGATGCAGTTTCGAATTCCTGTATGATGGTCTGGATAGATGTCTGCCTATTACTCTTTACGACCCTCTTCAAATGTCGGCGGTCTCTGTCAGTCAACAGACGAGGTCGGCCTGTACGCTTTTGTGCTGTACATGTCCCTTCAGGTTTCCACTTCACTATCACATCAGAAACAGTGGACCTAGGGATGTTTAGCAGTGTGGAAATCTCACGTACAGACTTCTGACACAAGTGACACCCAATCACCTGACCACGTTCGAAGTCCGTGAGTTCCACGGATCGTCCCATTCTGCTGTTTCACGATGTCTAATGACTACTGAGGTCGCGGATAATGAGTACCAGGCAGTAGGTGGCAGCACAATGCACCTAAGATGAAAAACGTATGTTTGTGGGGTGTCCGGATACTTTTGATCACATAGTGTAAAGGTTGCAGCGCGCGAGGTGTCCCCCTCTGTTGCATAATGTATACCTATACTTCAGTATTTAAAAACGCAATTTCCTCTAAGATTAAAATAGCCCTCAAAAAATATAAAAGTTGGAATTAAGATACTTATTTCGTAAAAATTTAGAAAACAAGTGATAAAAATTTGCAAGTTTCGTGTTTGTTATGAAAAAACCACAATCATATAACGAAATAAAACATTGTGGGAATCGTTAGAGCCATTTTTGAGAAAATAATCATTTCGAAAATATTTCCATGCAGGTAAAGGGTAGATTAGGGGATAGGATTTTCTTGGAAATCTTCGTGTCTTTGGAAGACATTAAACTTAAATACTAAATTGGATGTTTATCCGACATTTCGTTTTTGAGTAATGTTCACAGACACGGAGTCACACGCGCGCACACAGACACGGGGATTTCTCTAAAAATGCTTTGCTCCAATGAAATCTGGATATCGAATTTTTGGGTGGAATGTAATACTTCCTTTACCCAGGAAGTATGTGGTAGAAAAGTAAAAATGATCCTAGTGTTGCATAATTACACAAGTTCACATATTAATAATTATATAATCATGACTAGTATTTGCGTGAAACTTTCCGCTCATTTTTTAAGAAACAAGGAAGAAACAGAGTTTAAACACCGATCGCACAACATAGGATGTAGGAATGAAGTGAGGGAGCCGCAGGAGGTCCCAGGTCCGCAGGCAGACTGGCTCACTGAGACGCGCACAGGTCCCTAGCATTTCTTTTGAACACCCCGTGCACCAGCGGTGAGGAATCTCAAGAGGGCGATGCAGCGAGACTAACGGTAAGGACAGCTCACTCAGGCGTTCACGGGGTGAAATGTTTCAACCCGCGTGTACCCATGCCATCTACCTGGCACCGCCAGCACCGCAGGACGTGCAATGGAAATGAAATGAGAGGAAAAGGGGGGGGAAGTAGGAATCGCGGTAGAATATACCACCCCGGCATTCGCCTTGGCGACCAGGGAAAAGCCATGATAAACCCCATGGTTAGAGAGGGGCATCCTCGGGACCCCCAATGCGGCCTATAGATGTTGCCACCTGAGCTATCCAGCTCGGTAGCGCAGTAGTTTGGGAGTTCCAATCCACTCAACCATTGTCGCCCTTGCCAGAGAACTTTAGCACGAAATTTCTGAATCATCCTACTTTTAGATCTGTGCCAAACTATGGTTTCTTTTAATTTTTATGCAGCTTATTTGCATTTGTGCAACCATTATTAATGCTGATTAGATGCAATGGACAAATAAATTTGTTACAAGAATCGTAGTTGCCAAGGAACATATTTGCTTTGCATAAGAAGAGATATTTTATATAAAGTTATAATTTGCAGATTTCACGTATACAAAACCTCAGGAACGGCTGATTTACATGGTATATTAGCGACAAAACAATATTGATCATATGCACTAAAAGCACAAAAGACAGTGCTTGTGTTTCTGATGTAGGAACAAACATAAAATAACTAGAATTCATTCTGCAGGAATCAAATTAACTGTATTAATCATCAGCTGTAACAGCAAGTTCATTGAAAGAGGAACAATCAATATACAAAGATATATCATGCCAGGCGGGAATCAAACATCCCCACATAAGAACTTTATGAAATCCTCACTCCACAGTCCGAGAGAGGTGTCATGCTCCTGTAATCCAGAGTCTGGAGGCTGGTTGTTAAAAATGGTTTGAGGACAGCAGTCCTGGTGTTCAGTAATCCCACATTGACGAGACGTCCGCGTTAAGTTGGGCATCAACATGGATGTCCTGGGGGAGCTCGGAGTGTCTAGGTTGGCTAAGGAGAGGTGAACCGGGCCAGGGGAGAAACAGCCAAAAGTCAAACCACTCGCTTCGGGGAGTGAGAGCTGTGCAGACCGATACATCCCACCTTTTGTTTCTTTTCCGATCATTTCTGCTCGCCAAAATATATGCGCTTTTTTGTTGGTACTAAAATCATATTATAGTGAAACTTACAAACCTATTGTTTAACTTTTTTCATTCCTTTGAATGTGTGATACTTTTATTGATAATTGCAAATATCGTAAGTAAATGGGTAACCTTGTTGAAGGTTTTTCAGTCCCACCCCTGTTAAACAAATGCTTTCCTTTGTTTATGAATAAAAGAAGGAAAATATAGAACGTTCTGTGGAGATTTTGTACAGTGCTGCGGAGCATAGGATGTAAACAATTCTTGGGTATTTATTTCTAGAACAAATTTATTTTGTTCGTTTTCTTGGTCTTTTCATCTCGGCTTGCATATACTACTTTATGTTACATCCTATTAAAGTTAAAGGTAAGAAATGAAATCGAATATCATTACAGTGGTAGTCGTCCTCCGTGGTGTAGTGGTAACCATGATAGCCTCTAGTTCCCGACGTCGGGGGTTTTAACCCGGCGGGGGACGATATATTTTTTTTCGGGCGTAAAAATCCTTAGCATAGCTTCCTTCGGAAGGGAAGTAAAGCTAGTGGTCCCGTGTAGTAGATGAACGGCACGTAGTAGAACCTCAAGCCTGATAAAGAGGCCTCTGAACAAATTTTCGGTCTTTTACGCTCAATATAGAATGGGACGCTAAGAACCATAGTAGTTAAAGAGCGTCCATAAATAAAACTCAATTTCAATTTTAATTTTAATTACGGTGGTCGAAAGAGTGCAAAGTTTGAGCTTGCAGTAATTAACAATTCATAAAAGAATGACCAAGTTAAGCATTACGGTTGCGCCAATTTTCACAACAGTAGTGACCAGAGGATTTATCACAATGTCGTTATTGTTATTATTAAAGTCACAACGATATTATCTATATGCTGCTGCATCTTTAAAACATAATCTTTAAGTTACCATATATATATATATATATATATATATATATATATATATGAAAATAATGATGGGAGGTCTGGCCGTTGATTGTTAAACGATAGGTATACAGTTTTACTTTCTCTACTACATACAATAAGTAGGGGGAGTATTGTATTCCACCCAGAAATTCGCTGTCGAGATTTCACTGGAAATATATGTTTTGAGGTGTGTGTGTGTGTGTGTGTGTGTGTGTGTGTGTGTGTGTGTGTGTGTGTGTGTGTGTGAACAGCATAATTTGAAACGAAAAGTCGGTTTAGTACCAAACTTGATATTTAAATTCAAGACCTTCCAAGGATACGACGTGAAGATTTTTAAGAAAATTCCCCACCCAAAACTGCCCTTTACATGGAGAAGTTTTCGTTATTTTTTATGTTCCCAAAATGACTCTAACGATTTTGATTAAAATACCACATGTTTAAGCTATTTTCATGACAAGTAAAACGTACCTTTATGTTGAATTCTCTGGGAGTAGTCTATGAAACACTATTCAGGAAATAAACGTTATAAAGCATCAGTATTTGTGTTTACTTTCACTTCTTTAATCATTAACATAATCTTACAACTCTGCTTCTTCATATTAGAGCACAATGTAATTTATTACTGTAATTGCCACGTCAGTTTTGATGGCACAATTTATAGGCGCTTCTGAATGTAGGAAATATGTCCCGGAGTTTTATTATCGCGTTTAGTCACCTAAGCTACACCAGTAAAGTCAAACCAGAAAACATTCGCGGTTTGATTACCATACATTATCCCATCGTGAAGTATATTCAAGGTCTTTTTCAGGTGCTGTTTCCGCCAGTGCGTCAATCAATCCGTTACTCTGTCCTGCATGCATGATGTATCTCAGGATAAAAGTCACGTGCGAAGTTGAAATGCTGCGTGTAAGACTTTGAAAAAGATTTGCAGATACATTTCAGATTTTGTTAAAATCACTGCAACATTAAAGGTAGAGCATACGAAGTCACTCGAAGCATTGAAGTTAAAATATTATATAGAATTGTCTGAAGATGGATTTAACACATTCCAAGTTTGGCTGAAATTGGTATAAAACTAAATATAGTTTCAAGTGGAGAGAACTTAAAGTTTTAGGATGTTTGGAGGAGTTGAAATTGCATAATATAAGAGTTGTTGTGTTAATATTTGTCGATAATCTCAAAAGTTATTGCTTAGCTGAGTATAAAAATCTATATATTATTATTATTATTATTATTAAATTCTGAGTCTTAATAAATATAAACGTAATATGTAACGTAAAAACTGTTACTTAACCCGGAGTCCTGAAGCACTGATCTCAAGAGACTAGTGAAAGTCTCACTTTGCCGGCCGGGAGCGGTGGCGTGCTCCTGTAATCCAGTGTCTGGAGGCCGGGTGTCGAGGATGGTTTGAGGACAGGAGTCCTGGTGTTCAGTAATCCCACGTCGACTGGCCGTCCGCACTAAGCTGGGCATCAACATGGGTATCCTGGGGGAGCACGGAGTGTCCAGGTCGGCTAAGGAGAGGTGAACCGGGCCAGGGGGGAAACCCAGCAGTCAAAAGTCTCCGTGTTCAGCAGTAGTGGGATCGCGTCCGGGAATGGGAGCTGGTCAACAGCCTGGCCAACATGGCCAAACCGACACCTTATTTTTTTATCTTTCCCTACTATTTCTGCTTGCCAATATATACTCGTTTTTCTTTTGATACTAAATAATATTGCCCATAATGGAAACTTACAAAGCTACTTTTTTCGCTTTTTTGAATGCGAAAATTGTTTACTGATAACTGCAAATGTAAATACTCCTTTCACATTGCTGATGTTTTTAAGCTCACCGCGTGTTAACCAAATGTATTCCTTTGTTAGTCAAAATGGAAGCAAATAAAGAAGTTTCTTTAGAGAATTTGTAACATTGGTACAGAACATTTGACTTTGCAAGCAATTGACTTCTTGGATATTTATTTCTAGTGCAATTTTGTTTTGTTACCCTTCTTCGTATATTATTCGTGGTTTGCATATTATGTTACATCTTATTAATATTAAACATTAATAAAAACATTCGTTGGTCGTTATAGTTGTCAAAAGAGGGCTCAGATTGAAACTTCTGGAAATGGTAATTCATAAAAAGGGCCAAAAACTGAATTACGACTGCCCTTGCACAACAGCATTGAAATGAGGATTTATTAAAATGTTGTTATTATTATTATTATTATTATTATTATTATTATTATTAAAGTGAATACAACATTACTACATATAAGCTGCAGCGTAGATCAGAAGTATCCTAAAAGCATGCATCAAGAGGAGACGTTCTCAAGCGTGAAGGTTTACTAGCACAGGACCCCAATTATTTTAAACTAGGTGGCTGTTCGAGGTTGAACGAATATCGAATTAATTAATTTAATTTACCACCTGTTTCCTTCATAAAATTATTGTACAATTAATTGTAATACAGGGTTATTAAAAAGGAAGGAACTTACTTTAAATATTTATTTCTAATGAACGACAATAGATGGCGACACATGCGATACATCTCTGAATAGAGAAAAGTTTAAAATGTATTTTACGTGTTCAAAATGAGCATCATTTGTTATGCGAGGACGACCAGTGCTTTTCCGTTTGCATACGCAACCATCTTCTACGAATTTATTGTATCAATTGTAAATTTTTTATGGCGAAGCTAAGATTGTTGAAATTACAACGAAATACGCGCTGCAATGAAACAATGGATTCACTCTTTACATAATGCAACATACAAAACGACTTTTCCTGTGGCATCGCCATTTTCTCGTAAACAAACACAACGCCACTGTAGGCACTGAATGGAACTAATAGGTGGGGCTTAAAAGTTTAAACTTTCCTGCATTCAGTGATGTATGTGTCGCTATCTATAGTCGTTCATTAAAAATGAATATTTAAAATCTATTCCTTGTTTTTAATAACCCTGTACTTTTATGGTGAAGACTCTCCTTTACCCCTTGTAACTGCCTTATCGAATATTACACTGGTACACTCTATAAGTGCGGGATTAAAAACAAGGATAGTGGTGCTTTTGTAATATTGTAAGTAGTCTGTAATTTTTACCTGTACGTAAAGATGTCCAAAGTTTTATCCAGGTCGATCAAACAATAAAAGTGTGTACATAAGGGTTGTAAAACATGGGTATGGGTATCTTTTTAAAGTTCGTGGTATTTTATAATTTTCGAGAGTCCTAGCCCAAGTGCACAAATTTGTGCCCCAATTGCACAAACAGAATAGTTTTATCTACAAGGGGTTGATAATAAAGTAGGGACAGCTTTTAAAATGTTCGAGTACTAAATAATTCAAAATAAAGATGAGTTGGTTTTTGAAAGTTGTAACGTAACCTATGATGTTTGTCAACTTCTATTGTAACTGTGAAATATTTTGAACAGCATGGTTTACACAGTAAATATTTCGACATAAGGGGTTGAAAGTACGGTAGGATTAGGTTTTTAGTGTTATAAGGGCAGCTTTGATTTTGATTGGGTCCTTTATTATAAGCGTACAAAGTTTCATCTAAATAGACCAAAGAACATTGTTTTGTATGTTGCGGGTTGAAAATAAGAATTGAATGTAAGGGTTGCTCATTTTTGTCAATTTCTAGAATAATCAAACTTTTGAGCTGTAAGGTAGCTTATAACGTTTTGTTGGATCCTACAGTGTAAGCGTTAAGGTTTCAGCTAGATAGGAAAAAGAATGCTGATATGTATCTTAGGAGTTGAAAACAGAGACTGAACTGTAAGGGTACTTATCATTTTTGTCCCTTTCTAGAACAATAAAATGTACCCGCTTTTGTCAGAATTATAAATAGTATAACAAGTATAAATATTACGTGATAACATCAATAAAAATAAGAGGGAAATGCCGTGATATGAACGACATTTTTATATACCAAACACAGCGCCTTCACCAAAAATGTTAAATACTGGGGTGAGGCCAAAATGTTTACAGATAGATATTAAATTTTAGCTACCCCAGCATGCACATTGGGAGGCACAACTGCAGAGGCAGCAAGAGGACCACAATTTAAGCAACACATTCCAGAGCAGGCGTGGGATAGTTATAACAAAATACACAGAATTTCACATAAAACACATTACCTCTACTTTATTCAGTACAAGCACGGTGTCCCAACATTACACGCAAAAGATAAAGGAAGAAATTGATGGGAGATGCTACACCACGAGTTTACATTCACGCAACTTCACATACAACCTTTCAGACTTAACACTCGCGCAAAAGGTTACGCTCAATACACAACACACAAAGAAATGTCGCTCCCTTCCCCCGCTTTCCCCACCTCTGGCTAGGATCGCCATCCAAGACGAACTTCAAACCCAAATACACACACATACATGCCACAATACGCACCCTCCTAATCCCCCTAAAATAACTCAATTTTAAAGTAAACTTTTTTACGCAATGTAACATAACGGAGTTTTAGAAAAATGTCCTTGTGTGAACAGCATAACTCAAAGATGAAAATTCGGACGAATAACCAAATTTATCCACTAGTTCAGCATCTTCTAAAAACGCGACACAAAGGTTTTAAAGAAAATACCCCACCACAAGATACCATATATATGGAATATTTTTCGAAATTTTTAATTCTGAAAAATGGTCCTAACGGTTATAATTAAATCAACCACATGTTAAAAATATTTATATGACAAATAAAACATATCTTGAATTTTCTAGGAATAGAGTGTGAAGTCCTCTTCATTCGGAAGGAATTTTATATTATCTTGTATAACTGATGAATGTTGAGCGATAGGCGAATACGCACTACACAAAAATGTAGGTCTCTTTAAAAAACAGAATTTATCTCAAATAACTATTTTTGTGGCTTTACCACTTCCGACATATCCATTGTGAATGATTCTCATTGTTCAATACTGCATCATTCTTTTAAATTCCTGTCCACAATCAGTTGTTTCTCGATATAGCATGGAAAGGGTATGGAATTTTAAGGCCAGCATATAGCGCCCTGTTCTTAAACATTTTGCTGTCGTTGTTCCCTTTGCTCTATAAAAATGTGTAATTACACTATTTGGTAAAACGATTTGCAGGCACATTTCAGATTTTGTTGAAATCACTGTAGCATTAATGGTAGGCTATACAAGCAAATACAGAACATCACACATAACGAGTTAAACTTTTATATATATAATTTACCTGAACAAGGTTCGCATACCCAAAATTTGGATGAAATCAGTACAAGCTTTAAGGTAGTTTTATTTCAACCGTTCGTAAAGTTTAATATTCTAAGGGAACCAATGTGCAAATACTGTGTGTATAAACAAGAGTCTGAATAACCATGTTAACACATTCCACATTTGGCTGAAATTGATACAAAAAGAAAGTGGAGAGATACCAAAAAGTAGGAATTTTAGAGAACCAATTTACTTGTGAAGCAGAAATCGTGTTATTAGAATTGATATCATATTTCAAGACTGAAATCAGTATGGAATTACCAATTCTCTAAGCAGAGAACTCCTAAATTTCCATGACTTTTAGGCCAACTGCTAGAAGTAAGGAGTTGAGAGTTTGAAAATTTAAACATATTTGTGGATGGTGTTTACATTTGCTCGAAATTCGTAAAAATTACGGGCCTCCTAAAGCTAATACTTTAAAATTATTTTTAAAAATAAACTTAACGTAAATTTTATAGACCTTACTGCATCTGAAACGTAAGGCCGAGCATATATTTATGAACTTGATTATAGCTAAGTAATATTTTTTGATAAACTCAAACGTTATCGTTCGTAACCAAAGATTCGTAGGTGCGTACCTACTACTTATAAAACAACGTGTACTTCCTTCATCATACCCAGTGTAAACATGTGAAATATTATGGTGATGATGATGATGAGGATGATGATAATAATATATATGTGACGTAAAAACCGTTACTTAATCCGGGGTATTGAACCACTGCTCGCAAGAAGCTAGTGAAAGCCTCACTTTGCCGGCCGGGAGCGGTGGCTTGCTCCTGTAATCCAGCATCTGGAGGGCGGGTGTCCTGATGTTCAGTAATCCCACGTCGACTGGACGTCCGCACTAAGCTGGGCATCAACATGGATGTCCTGAGGGAACTCAGAGTGTCCAGGTTGGCTAAGGAGAGATGAACCGGGTCAGGGGGGAAACCCAGCAGCCAAAAGTCTCCGTGTCCAGCAGTAGTGGGATCGCGTCCGGGAGTGGGAGATGGGCACCAGCCTGACCAAGATAACCAAACCTACACCTTTATTTTTTTACCCCTACTATTTCTGCTCGTTAGTATCTGCTTGTTTTTTGCTTGTACTAAAATAATGTTATACCTAATAGGAGCTTACAGGCCTATTTATTCATATTTCTTCGCTGCCTTAAGTGTGTGACACGTTTATTAATAATTGCAAATATTATAAATACTTCATTAACACTACACATCTTTTTTCATCTCAAAAGTTTCCTTTTTTTATTCTCAATTAAGAAAGTGAAGTGCATTATGTACGGTTTTTATACATAACTGCGGAGCATAGGATATACACAATTAATATTTTGAGCAATTATTTCTTGGTCTGTTATCCGTGGCTTACATATTTTGTTTTATGTTACATCATATCAATATTAGATTAATTCAGTAAAGTCGTTGATCAGATAGTCGTTAAATAAGTATAGAGATGGATATTTTCGGCTTACTATAGTATTCATTATAAAATAACAAAATAAACATTAACGTTACCCTTGTACAACAGTATTGACACGAGAATTTATGCAATAATAATAATAATAATAATAATAAAGCCACTATGACTATATTACCTATAAACTACAGCAAAGTTCATAAGTTCATTTAAATCATATTTAAATTATCTCATTGTTGTATACAGAAATGAATATTAGTAATATTAGGCGTCTGGCGGTCGAGTTTTAAGCGGTTATGCATTTTTAATTTCCTATAGCCTACACGTAGTAGGCAGATAAAGTGTTGTATTCCACCCGAAAATACAAAATTAACCGAATATACGAGTTTTGAGATCCCATTAATACAAAAAGCAACCTTAGTCAAATAAACGTCACGTATGTGTCTGTCTGTCTGGTTGTGAAAGAAACCAAAAGTCTAAAAAAAAACTTTAAAAGTGTATCTATTAAAAGAAATTGGTATTCAAATTCAGCATCTTCCAAGGATGCGAAAGGAAGGTTTTCTGCCAATAGCCTGCGAAGTCCTCTTCATTCGGAATGAAATTTGTATAATTTGCGATAACTGGTAAACCTTAAGAGATGAGCAAAAACTTGCCTCATAAAAGGTAAAGATTAAAACACACATTTTATTTCAAACAGCTGCAGCATCAGCCATTTCCGGGATATTCGTTTTTACTGTTTGAATTTGTCAATTCCTTTATTACTTTCTCTGCTACGTGTAGACAGTAGGAGATTTCAACGGAAATAGATGTTTTGAGCCCCCTGAATGCAAATAAAGCATATTTGGAAACGCAATTTTGTGTATCTGTGAACACTGTAACTCAAAAACGAAAAGTCGAATAAATACCAAACTTGATATTTAGACTCATTTACTACGTTTCCATGGGGAATTGTAGTTTATTTAAGTACACTTTCCGTATTGAATACTGCATGGAAGCGCGGATCTGGATCGTATTAAGGTCGTTTTAAACCTTAGATCCGATCCTCTTAGAAAGTAGGACCGGAAGAGGATCGGATCAACATTTGTTGCATGGAAACACCTGCGTTATTCAACATCCTCTGCTGTACTCATTGTAACACCCGGCACGCTCCTTATTTGGTTGTTGTTTTTAGTGTAAATCGCCAATCACATGTGTAATAAAACACACAGCAAAACCACTTTTATCGCTTCCACAATTCTCAATTTATTCTTCCCAAAAACATTCATTAACCTCAAATCCTACTTAAAATATACAGAAAAACAGACTAACATACTCGTATGTTTAACAGATTCGGCAACCAACATAAAGCTAACTAACATAAGAGCTCTAATTCTTTATTCTCAAACTTTGGTATCCAAATCGATCTCAATACGTATTGAATTTCACATGGAAACGCGGACTCAAATCAATTTCAATTCCCCATGGTAAGGCAGTGAATTTATTCCAAGGATGTAACACCAAGTTTTTCAACAAAGACCCCCACTCCTAACTACCCTTTACTTGGAACAGTTTCCGAAAGTTATGATTTTTATAAAATGGCTATAACGATTTTGATTAAAATACGATATGTACATGAAAGATATTTACATGACATAAAATGTGTATCTTGAATTTTAGGGTAATAGACTATGAAGTCTTCATTCTGAAGAAATTCTGTATTATATTGTATAACTGGTAAACCTTAAGCGATACACCAAAACGTACTCCACAAGAATGTAGATCTCTTTAAAACACACAATTTGTTTAAAATACGTTTTTTGTGCTGTAATCCGTATCTGAGATATCCCTTATTAAAGTTTCGAATTCTTCTTTTCCTGGTCATTCTCTTAAAGTCCTTTCAACATTCCGTTGTTTCTTGCGATTGCATGGAAAGGGTATGGAATTTTATGGCTAGCGTATAGCATGCAGGTCTTAAAACATTTGACTGTCGCTGTTCCCTTTGTACCTATAAATAAATGTCTAATGTAGCATTTTTCAAAAGTTTATTTGGATTAAAATCTAGTAGATAGGAAAATAAACTTGAGTAAGAATAATATTTGTATACGCACTAATAAACGATAGAGGGTAGAGAATGTATCACAACAGATTTTAGAAAAAGGTCCTTGAGTCTGTGTGTGTGTGTGTTTGTGTGTCTGTGTGTGTTTCTGTGAACAGCATAACTCAAAAACGAAAAGTCGGATAAATACCAAACTTGGTACTTAAGTTCAATATATTCCAACGACGCGAAACAAACGTTTTCGAGAAAATTCTCCGCCAGCTACGCTTAACATGGAATATTTTTAGATTTCCTTTTATTTTCTGATAAATAGTCCTAAAGATTTTATTAAAATAATATATATGAAATGTACATATAAACAATATAATAATCTTTTTACGAATAGCCTGTGAAATCCTCTTCATTCCAATGGAATGTTATATAATCTTGCACGTTGAACAACGGACGAAAACATACTCCACAAAAACTGTAGATATCTTGAAAACACCCAATTTATTTCAAAAAAACAAAATTTGTGGGTTAAGCCATTTCCGACATATCCCTTATTAATGTTTCGCATTGTTCAATATTTTTGTCATTCTTTTAAAGTCCTGTCCACATTCAGTTGAATTTCGCGATTGCATGGAAGGAGTACGGAATTTTAAGACCAGCATATAGGATCCTATTTTAAAACATTTTGTTCCCTTTGTGTCTATAGAAATTAGTAATTTAGCTATTCTGAAAAGTTTATCTCGTTTAAAATGAAGTAGATAGAAAAAGAAGCTTTCATTAAAATAATTTGTATACCCACTAAAAGACCACAGGGGGAAGAAAATGTCATATGAGAATTATTCGCATAAAGTACAAGTTACAATTTTATTTGTCATGTATGGCATTTGAATCATAATCGTTAAAGCAATTTTTTCAGAAAATAAGAAATTTTGCAAATTTTGCGTGTAAAGGGCAGTTTGAGGTGGGGGATTTTTCTTGAAAATCGTCTCCACCTTGCAAGGTTTTGAAATTAACTACCAAGTTTGGGTTATGGGTTTATGGGATATGCTGTTCACAGACGCCAAAGACACACACTGACACATACACGAGCCGTTTATTTTTTATTCAGGATTCTTCAAAATGTGTATTTCTGGTGAAATCTCGGTATAGAATTTTTGGGTGGAATACAATCTCTTGTCCACCTACTATGTCGGCGGTAGAGAAAGTACAGCGATTTGTAGACACATTTCAGATTTTGTTGAAATCACTGCAGCATAAATGGTAGACTACACTAAGCCACTACAGCGCATTACACATAACAACTTAAACTTTTGTATGGAATTGTTAGAAGGTTAACATATCCAAATATGGATGAAATCAGTGCAAGATTAAAGATAGTTTTAGGTGAACAGCTCATAAAGTTGAGTATTTATATGGAACCAATGTGCACATGAAGTTCAATCTGTGTGTATAAAGAAGAGTCTGTATAACCATGTTAACACATTCCAAATTTGGCTGAAATTGATAAAAAAACTTCCAAAAAGTAGTTGTTTTAGGGAACCAATGTACTTGTTAAGCAGAAATCGCGTACTTATATCACATTTGAAGACCGAAATCAGTATGAAATTAAGAGTTCTCTATGTGGAGAACTCCTAAATTTCCATGACTTTTAGGCCAACCGCTACAAGTAAGAAGTTGAGAGTTGAAAAGTTTAAAAAGTATTTGTGGATGTGTTTCACATTTGCTTGAAATCGGTACAAAATTACGGGTCTCCTACAGATAACAATTTTTAAGATTATTTTTCAAATAACCCTAACAGTAAATTGTATAGACCTTACTGCGTTATTTCCTCCACCTCATATTTAGAGCCGCGCGTATATTTATGAGCTTGATTGTAGCTAATTAATATTTGTCGATGAACTCAAACGTTATCGTTTGTAACCAAAGACGAGTAGGTATGTACCTAATACTTATAAAGTATCGGTGTACTTCCTTCGTCAAACCAAGTGAAAACATGTGAAATATTAGTACGACAATGATGATGATAATAATAAAAATGTGACGTAAAAAGTGTTATTTAACCCGGGTATTGAACCACTGCTCCCAAGCTACTAGTGAAAGCCTTGTTTTGCCGGCTGGGAGTGGTGGCGTGCTCCTGTAATCCAGCGTATGGGAGGCCGGGTGTCGAGGATGGTTGAGGTCAGCGGTCCTGGTGTTCAGTAAACCCATGTCGACTGGACGTCCGCACTAAGCTGGGCATCAACATGGATGTCCTGAGGAAACTCGGAGTGTCCAGGTTGGCTAAGGAGAGGTGAACCGGGTCAGGGGGGAAACCCAGCAGCCAAAAGTCTCCGTGTCCAGCAGTAGTGGGATCACGTCCGGGAGTGGGAGCTGTGCAATAGCCTGACCAGCATAACCAAACCGACACCTTCATTTTTTATTTTTCCCTACTATTTCTGCTCGTCAGTATCTACTCATTTTTTCTTATGGTACTAAAATAATGTTATACCTAATAGGAGCTTACACACCTATAATTCATCTATTTTCCCTGCTTTAAATGCGAGACTCGTTTATTGATAATTGCAAATTTTGTAAATACTCCATTAAAACTGCTTATCTTTTTTTCGGTCTCAAACGTTTTTTTTTATCCTCAATGAGGTAAGTGAAGTGAATTCTGTCTCGATTTTATACGCTTCTGCAGAGCATAGGATATACATAATTAAAATTCTGAGTAATTATTTCTTGAGAATATTTTTATATTGTTCTCCATCTTCGTCTGTTATCCGTAGCTTACACATTTTGTTGTGTATTACACCCTATTAACATTAAATTAATGTAGTAAAGTCGTTGATCAGATAGTCGTTAAATAAGTATAGAGATGAGAACTTCTGCTTATAGTAGTTCATAATAAAAGAACAAAATAAGTATTAACATTGTCTTTGTACAACAGTAGTGAGAAGAGGATTTAATGCAATAATAACAATGTCACTATGACAATATTTCCAATAAGCTCCAACAGATTTGAAAAGTGCGTTTAGATCATATTTAGATTATCTCACAGATGTATCCAGAAATGAATGTTTGTAATAATTGGGGTCTGGCGGTCAACTTTTAAGCGGTTATGCAGTTTTATTTTCCTAGCAGCTACTCATAGCAGGTAGATAAAGTGTTGTATCCCACCCGAAAATTCGAAATTCACCGGATATACGAGTTTTGAGATCCCTGAATACAAAAAAAGCAAGCCTTGTCAGATAAACGTCCGTGTGTGTGTGTCTATCTAGCTGACTGTGAAACAATCGAAAAGTCTAACAAAGACTTTCAAAGTGTTTTATAAAAATAAATTTGTATTCAAATTCAGCATCTTCCAAGGATGCGAAACGAAGGTTTTCTGCGAATAGTCTGCAAAGTCCTCTTCATTCGGAACGATTTTGTAACATTTGATATAACTGGTAAACCTTAAGTGATAAGCAAGGCCTTACCACACAAAATATATAGATCTTAAAAAAACACATTTTTCAAACAGCTTCAGCATCAAACATTTCCGAGATATTATTCCTTGTTATTGTTTTAATGTGTTAATCCCTTTATTACTTTCTCTGCTACGTATAGTAAGAAGGTGAAGTATTGCATTCCACCTAAATAATCCATACTGAGATTTCACCGGAAATACATGTTATGAGCCCCCTAATGCAAATAAAGCATCTTTGGAAACATGTGATTCTGTGTGCCTGTGAACACTATAACTCAAAAACGAAAAGTCGGATAAATACTAAACTTGATATTTACTCATTTACTACGTCTCCATGAGGAATTAAAGTTGATTTAAGTACACTTTCCGTATTGAATACTGCATGGAAATGCTGATCTGGGTCGTATTGGGATCGTTTTGAACCTTGGATCCAATCCTCTTAGAAAGTAGGATCGGAAGAGGATCGGATCAAAATTTGTTGCATGGAAACACCTGCCGTATTCAACATCCTCTGCTGTACTCGTTGTAAAACCCGGCACGCTCCTTATTTGGTTGTTTGTTCGTCAATCACATGTGTAATAAAACACACAGCAAAGCCACTTTTATCGCTTCCACAATTCTCAATTTATTCTTCTTAAAAATATTCACTAACTTCAAAACGTACTTAAATTATACAGAAAAATAGACTAATTCCAAGGATGCGACACGAAGTTTTTGAACAAAGCCCCCTCACTCCTAACTACCCTTTACTTGGAACAGTTTCCGAAAGTTATGATTTTTATAAAATGGCTATAACGATTTTGATTAAAATACCATATATACATGATCGATATTTACATGACAAATAAAATGTGTATATTGAATTTTAGGGTAATAGTCCATGAAGTCTTCATTCGGAAAAATTCTGTATAATATTATATAACTGGTAAACCTTAGGCGATAGACCAAAACGTACTCCACAAAAATGTAGATCTCTTTAAAACACACAATTAGTTTAAAATACGTTTTTTGTGCTGTAATCCGTATCTAGATATCCGTTGTTAAAGGTTCGAATTGTTCTTTTCTTGTTCATTCTCTCAAAGTCCTTTCAACATTCCGTTGTTTCTTGCGATTGCATGGAAAGGGCATAGAAGTTTATGGCTAGCGTATAGCGTGCAGGTCTTAAACATTTGACTGTCGCTGCTCCCTTTGTACCTATAAATAAATGTGCAATGTAGCCATTTTTCAAAGGTTTATTTGGATTAAAATGTAATAGATAGGAAAATAAACTTCGTAAGAATAATATTTGTATACGCACTAATAAGTGATAGAGGGTAGAGAATGTCATGTGAATGTATCACAGCAGATTTTAGAAAAAGGTACTTGAGTTCTTGTGGGTGAGTGCGCGCGCACGTGTGTGTGTTTATCTTTGAACAGCATGACTCAAAAACGAAAAGTCGGATAAATACCAAACTTAGTACTTAAGTTCAATATTTTCCAAAGACGCGAAACAAAGGTTTTCAAGGAAATCCTCCAACGCCAGCTACGCTTAACATGGAATATTTTTAGAATTCTTTTTATTTTCTGATAAATAGTCCTAAAGATTTTATTAAAATAATATATATGAAATGTACATATAAACAATATAATAATCTTTTTACGAATAGCCTGTGAAATCCTCTTCATTCCAATGGAATGTTATATAATCTTGCACGTTGAACAACGGACGAAAACATACTCCACAAAAACTGTAGATATCTTGAAAACACCCAATTTATTTCAAAAAAAAAAATTTGTGGGTTAAGCCATTTCCGACATATCCCTTATTAATGTTTCGCATTGTTCAATATTTTTGTCATTCTTTTAAAGTCCTGTCCACATTCAGTTGGTTTTCGCGATTGCATGGAAGGAGTACGGAATTTTAAGACCAGCATATAGGATCCTATTTTAAAACATTTTGCTATCGTTGTTCCCTATGTGTCTATAGAAATTATTAATTTAGCTATTCTGCAAAGGTTTATCTCGTTTAAAATGAAGTAGGTAGAAAAACAGGCTTTCATTAGAATAATTTGTATACCCACTAAAAAACCATAGGGGGTAGAAAATGCCATGTGAGGATTATTTCCAAAAAGTGCAAAATACACATTTTATTTGTCATGTATGGCATTTTAATTAAAATCGTTAAAGCAATTTTTCAGAAAATAAGAAATTTCGCAAATTTTACGTATGAAGGGTAGTTTGAGGTGGGGGATTTTTCTTGAAAGTCGTCTCAACCTTGCAAGGTATTGAAATTAAGTACCAAGTTTGGGTTATGGGTTTTTTGGATATGCTGTTCACCGACACCAAGACACACATTGACACATACAAACACGGGCCTTTTTCTAAAACGCCTAATCTTTATTCAGGATTCCTCAAAATGTGTATTTCTGATGAAATCTCGGTATAGAATTTTTGGGTGGAATACAATACCTTGTCCACCTTCTATGTCGATGGTAGAGAAAGTAAAGAGATTTGCAGACATATTTAAGATTTTGTTGAAGTCACTGCAGCATAAATGGTAGACTACACTAAGCCACTACAGAGTATTACACATAACAAGTTAAACTTTCATAAAGAATTGTTAGAAGAAGGTTAACATACCGAAATATGGATGAAATCAGTACAACATTAAAGGTAATTTTAAGTGAACAGCTCCTAAAGTTTAGTATTTTTAGGGAACCAAAGTGCACATGAAGTTGAACCTGTGTGTATAAACAAGAGTCTGAATAACGATGTTAACACATTCCAAATTTGGTTGAAATTGACAAGTGGAGAGCTTCCAAAAAGGAGGAGTTTTAGGGAACCAATGTACTTGTTAAGCAGAAATCGCGTACTTTTATCACATTTCAAGACCGAAGTCAGTATGAAATTAAGAGTTCTCTATGTGGAGAACTCCTAAATTTCCATGACTTTTGGACCAACCACTACAAGTAAGAAGTTGAAAGTTGGTAGTTTAAAAAGTATTTGTGGATGTGTTTCACATTTGCTTGAAATCGGTACAAAATTACGAGTCTCCTAAAGATAACGATTTTTAAGATTATTTTTCAAATAACCCTAACAGTAAATTTTATAGACCTTACTGCATTATTTCCTCCACATCAAGTTTAGAGCCGCGCGTATATTTATGAGCTTGATTGTAGCTAATTGATATTTGTCGATGAACTCAAACGTTATTGTTTGTAACCGAAGTCGGGTAGCTATGTACCTAATACTTATAAAACGACGGTGTACTTCCTTCGTCAAACCAATATGTGAAATATGAGTACGACAATGATGATGACAATAATAAACATGTGACGTAAAAAGTGTTATTTAACCCGGGTATTGAACCACTGCTCCCAAGATACTAGTGAAAGCCTTGCTTTGCCGGCTGGGAGCGGTGGCGTGCTCCTGTAATCCAACGTATGGGAGGCCGGGTGTCGAGGATGGTTGAGGTCAGGGGTCCTGGTGTTCAGTAAACCCATGTCGACTGGACGTCCGCACTAAGCTGGGCATCAACATGGATGTCCTGGGGGAGCTCAGAGTGTCCAGGTTGGCTAAGGAGAGGTGAACCGGGCCAGAGGGGAAACCCAGCAGCCAAAAGTCTCCGTGTCCAGCAGTAGTGGGATCGCGTCCGGGAGTGGGAGCTGGGCAACAGCCTGACCAACATTGCCAAACCGACACCTTCATTTTTTATTTTTTCCTACTGTTCCTGCTCGTCAGTATCTACTCGTTTCATCTTATGGTGCTAAAATAATGTTATTTATACTTTTCGCTGTTTTAGGTGTGTTTATTGATAACTGCAAATATTATAAATACTTGTTATCGCAGCTTATCTTTTTCTATCGGTCTCAACGTCTGTTAAACAAACGTTTTCCTTTTTTTTTACTCCAAATGAAGAAAGTGAAGATCTTTCTTTATAGTCCTTGTACATTCCCTAGGAGCTTAGAATATAAGCAAATAATATTTTGAGTAATCATTACTTGAGAATATTTTTGTATTGTTCTCCATCTTGCTGTGTTATCTGTAGGTTGCATATTTTGTTTTATTACACCTTATTAGCATTAAATTAATTATGTAAATCCATTGGTCCTATTGTCGTAAAATAAATGCAGAGGCGGAAATTTCTGTTTATAACAAAACATAACAAAACAAAATGACAAAATAAGCATTACCATTGCCTGTGCACAACAGTAGTGACAAGAGGATTTAATGCAATTATAACAGTTTACTATTACTATTATTAATGTAACTCGACATTATTACAATTAAGCTGCAGCAGAATTTAAAGGTGCATTTAGGTCATATATGAATATACTTTGTGATATGTCCGGCGGTCGCCTTTTAAGCGTTATGCACTTTTATTTTTAGACCTACTCGTAGTAGGTAGCGAAAACGCGTATTCCAACCAAAACTTCAGAATTCACCAGATATGCGAATTCTGAAGACCCTGAATATAAAAACGCCTTTGTTAGAAAAAGGTCCTCGCATTGTCTGTCTGTCTATCTGGCTGTGAAAGAAACGAAAAGTCTGCAAAAACTTTGAAACTCTTTTTATAAAAATAAATTCACATTCCTGTAAGAATGTCAAAAGAGGATTTTCTGCAAATAGCCTGCCAAGTCCTCTTCATTCGAATGAATTTTGTATAATTTGAGATAACTGGTAAACCTTAAGTGATACGTAAAAGCTTACCCCTCAAGAAATATATATCTTAAAACACACATTTCATTTCAAACAACTTCAGTATCAGCCATTTCCGAGATATTCATTGTTTTATTTTATCAATGCCTTTGTTACTTTCTCTATTACGTATAGTAAGTAGAAGTATTGCTTTCCACACAAAAATTCGATACGGACATTTCACCGGAAATAGATGTTTTGAGCTCCCTAAATTCGAATAAAGCATTTTTAAAATATGTCCGTGTGTGTGTGTCTTTGTACCTATGAATACCATAACTCCAAATCGGAAAGTCAGATAAATACCCAACTTTATTTCGGTTCAATATCTTCCAAAGATACGGCACGAAGATTTTCAGCAAAATACTCCCACTTCAGACTAACCTTTACATGGACCATTTATTTTCTAAAAGCTTACTAATCATTTTCATTAAAATACCGTACATGAAAAATATTTACTTGGTAAATAAAACCTATATTTTGAATTTTCTGGGAGTAGCTTTAAGAAGTCCCCTTCATTCGGAAGGAATTTTCTACAAGTTGTATAACTGGTTAATCGATACACGAAAACGTACTACACAAAAAATCTAGATCTCTTTAAAATGCACCGTTTATTTAAAACGTGTTTTCGTGGCATGAGAATTCCGCTATTTAAGGTTCGAATTGTTCCTTTCTTGAAAATTCACTTAAAGCCATTTCAACATTCAGATGTTTCTCACGATTGCATGGAAAGGGTATGGAATTTTAAGGCCAGTGTATAGCATTCTATTTTTAAACATTTTGCTATCGCTGTTACCTTTGCACCTACAAAAACGTGTAATTTAGGTATTTCTGCAAAGGTTTGTGTCGATTAAAATGAAGTAGTTAGAATCAGAGGCCTTCATAAGAGTAATATGTATACCCACTAATAAACAATAAAGGGTAGAGAAGGTCATGTGAGTATTACTCCCAAAAAATTCAAGATATATATTTTTGTCATGTAAATATCTTTAATTTATGATATTTAAATTAAAACCGAAAGAGCCTTTTCAGAAAATCACAAATTTCAAAAAATATTTATGTGTAGGGTAGTACGATTTGGGGGATTTTTCTTGAAAATTGTGTCGCATCCTTGGAAGGTATTAACTATGCATCAAGTTTGATATTTATCCGTTTCGTATTAGGGGGGGATTATGCTGTTCACAGACACACAAAGACCCAAACATACACGCACTGGCAGATGCAAACACAGACATTCTTTTCTAAAATTATTTTTTTTTAATTCAGGGGCCTCAAAATGTGAATTTCAGGTGAAATCTAGGTATCCAATTTTTGGATGAAATGCAATAGTTATCTACCTCTATGTACGTGGTAGAGAAACTAAATCGATTTGCAGACACGTGTCAGATTTTGTTGATATTACTGCAGCATTAATCGTAGACAGCACTAAGCCACTATAGAGCATCGCACACAAGTACTTAAACTTTTATGTAGAAGGTTAAAATACTCAAATTTCGCTGAAATCAGCACAAGGTTAAAAGGAGTTTTAAGTGAATAGCTCCTAAAGTTTAGAAGGTTTAGGGAACCAAAGTGCACATCAAGTTGATTCTGTGTGTATAAACATGAGCCTGAATAACGATGTTAACACATTCCACATTTGGCTGAAATTTTAGCAAGAAGCAAGTGGAGAGCCTCCAAAAGGTGGGAGTTTCAGGGAACCAGTGTACTTGTGAAACAGAAATCGTGTAATTAGAATTGCTATCACATTTCGAGACTGAAATCAGTTTGAAATTAAGAGTTTTCTATGTGAAGAGCTCCTAATTTTCCATGACTTTTAGGCCAACTCCTAGAAGTAAGGAGCTGAGAACTTGAAAATTTAAAAAGTATTTGTGGATGTTTTTTTACATTTTCTCGAAATCCGTACAAAATTACGGGCCTCCTAAAGTTAATGACTTTTAAGATTATTTTTAAAAATAACCATAACAGTAAATTTAATAGACATTAATGCGTTATTTTCTCCACCTAAAATTTAGAGCCGCGCATATATTTATGAACTTGATTTCGGTTAATTAATTTATCGCTGAACTCACACGTTATCGTTTGTAACCAAAGATGAGTATGTATGTACCTACTACTTATAAAGCAAGGGTGTACTGTCTTCGTCAAACCAAGCGTAAAAAAGTGAAATATTGGTAAGATAATGATAATAATAAAAAATACGTGACGTAAAAACCTTTACCTAACCCGGGCTACTGAACCACTGCTATCAAGAGACTAGTGAAAGCCTCACGTTGAAGACCGCGTGCGGTGACGTGCCCCTGTAATCCAGTGTCTGGAGGCCGGGTGTCCCGATGTTCAATAATCCCACATCGACTGGACGTCCGCACTAAGCTAGGCATCAACATGGATGTCCTGAGGGAACTCAGAATGTCCAGGTTGGCTAGGGAGAGGCGAACCGAGCCAGAGGGGAAACCAAGCAGTCAAAAGTCTCCGTGTCCAGCAGTAATGGGATCGCGTCCGGGAGTGGGAGCTGGACAACAGCCTGGCCAACATAACCAAACTGACAACTTTCTTTTTTATTTTTCCCTACTATTTCTGCTCGTCAATATCTACACTTTTTTTTCTTTTGGTACTAAATTCGTATTGTACCTAATGGAAACGTACAAACCTATTAATATTTTTAATGCTTTGAATCTGTGTTGATAATTGCTAGCATTGCAAGTACTTCTTTAACACTGTTTATCCTTTTTCTGTCTCAACCTCTCTTAAATAAATGTTTTCGTTTTTTATCCAAAATGAAGAAAGTGAAGAACTTTCTGTATATTTCTTATACACTACCTCGCAGCATAAAATATGAGCAATTAATATTTTGAGTAATTATTTCTTGAACATGTTTTTATTTTGTTCTCCAGCTTGCTCTGTAGCTTGCATATTATGTTTTATGTTACATTCTATTAAAATTAAATAATGAAGAAAATCCCTGATTCTATAGTCATCAGATAAGTACAGAGATGGAAATTTATGCTTATAGTAATTTATAATAAAAGTACAAAGTAAGCATTAACATTTCTTTTGCACAATATTAGTGACCAGAGCGTTTAATACAAATTAAATAGTTATTATTACTATTAAACTTACTATGAAATAATTACCAATGAGCTACAGCAGAGTTCAAGAGTCTGTTTAGATCATATTTAGATAATCTCATACATATATCCAGAAATGAATATTTGTAATTTTTGGAGCCTGGCGTCTATTTTTAGGCGGTTATGGATTTTTACTGTCAACTGCTACTCGTAGCAGTTACAGAAAGTGTTGTAGAAAAAGCAGAATTCGCCGAATATACTAGTTTTGAGGTCTCCTGAATACAAAAAAGGTCCACGTGTGTGTCTGTATGTCTCTCTGGCTGGCTGTGAAAGAAACCAAAAGTCTAACAAAGACCAAAATTCGTGTTCAAATTCAGCATCTTGCAAGGATGTTTTCAAGGATGCGAAACGAACTCTTCTGCGAACAGCCTGCGAAGATCTCTTCATTCAGAATGAATTTCGTATAATTTGATAATACTGGTAATCCTTAAGTGATAAACAAACGTTTATCACACAAAAGATATAGTTCTTAAAACACACATTTTATTTCAAACAAGTTTAGCATTAGCCATTTCCGAGATATTAATTGTTACTGTTTGAATTTGTCAATACCATTGTCATTTTTACTTTCTCTAGCGTCTACCTACAGTAGTTAAGAGGAATTATTAAATTTCACCCAAAAATTCGATATCTAATTTTCACCGGAAATAAATGTTTTGAGGCCCTCTGATAATAAGTATTTTTAGAAAAAGGTCTGTGTGTGTGTCTGTGTGAGTGTGTCGTGAACAGCACAACTCAAAACCGAAGAGTGGCATAAGCACTAAATTTAGTATTCCAAAGATGCGACACTAAGATTTTCAAGAAAATCCCCCCGCCCCAAACTACACTTTACATGGAACATTTTGGAAATTTTTTACTTTCTCTAAAATGGCTCTGATGATTTTATTAAAATACCTTATATTAAAGATTTTTACACGGCAAATAAAATGTATATCATAAATTCTCTAGAAATGGTCTGTGATCTCCTCTTCAAGATCAATGACTTCTGTATAATTTTCTATAACTGGTAAATGCTAAGCGTTAGACGAAAACGTACTCCACAAAGATTGTAGGTCTCTTCAAAATACTAAATTTGTTTCAAATAACCTTTTTTGTAGCATCAAACATTTTCGACATATCAGTTATTAAAGATTCGAATTGTTCAATATTTACCATTCTTTTAAAGTCCTGTCGATTTTCGGTTGTTTCCCGCGATATCATGGAAAGAGTATGGAATTTTAAGGCCAACTTATAGCGTCCAGTTCTTAAACATTTGACTGTTGCTTTTCCCGTTGTATCTATAACGAAATGTGTAATGCAACTATTTCCGGAAAGGTTTATCTCGACTAAAATGAAGTAAATAGGAAAACAAACTTTCGTAAGAATAACTTGTATACCCCTAGTAAGCTACAGAGAGTACAGAAACCCATGTGAATGTAACACATTAGAATATTTTTTAAAAGTTTTCTATCATGTGGGTAAGCGCGCGCGTGTTTTTGTGTATATGCGTTCGCGCGTGCGCCTGTAAGTCTTGCCTGAATTTTTCGGAGTAAATCTAGATCTAGAACACCACGGCATGACCATTTTATTTCCACTGCAGCTCATACGCTTGCACTAGCTTCGGTTGCATTTAGAGACTACAGAACGATCCTTGTTCATCATTTTATTTTTTCATTGCTGAAAATCTTATTATCACTTTAATTTTTAAATCTATTCCATAGATTGTTGAGCCAAAAGGAAAAGGTTTCTTTGTGCTTCAATACTAATTTATCTAATTAATAGCAACATAAAAGTTAAATTAAAATTAGTTTTAATTATGGACACTCTTTAACAACTATGATCCTTAGCCTCCATTTCTACAGCATGATTTATGAAGAACTGATACATTTATTTCTTTTATTGTTTCAAAACGAGTTATGCTAGCGACAACTTATTATTCCTGAAATGCAGAGGCATTTTGGGAGATTATTTACTTCTATAGCAAATATTGAAAATGTCCTCCATCCCGCATAAGGCGCAAATCAACACGTCGTTCCATGTTACTGGCCACTCGTTGGAGGACTCTGTTGCAATAGCTTGAATCTCCTATGTAATGTTGCGCTTCAGATCGTCCAATGTCTGGAGACGTGTGGCATAAACCCTGTCTTTTAAGTAACCCCTAGAAAGAAGTCCGGAGATGTCAAATCCTGAGATCTCGGTGGCCACAGGTTCTTGCAAATTATCCGGTCGTCAAAGAAACTTGCAATTAGTGTCATGGATTCATTTGATGTATGGCATGTAGCGCCGTCCTGTTGAAAATATCCTTGACTCAGCTCTATGGTCTAGTTGTTCAGAAAACTCCATGAAAATCCATATGTATTCTAAGTGCTCACGTTGTTTAAAAAAAACGGTCCCACTATTCTCTGTACGGATATTGCGCACCAAACTCCGATTTTAACCGGAGGCATAGGTGATTCATGAATAACATGTGGGTTTTCGCTGACATAATAGCGTGAGTTATTTGAGTTCACATAGCCCGATAAATGGAACCATGCTTCATCTGTGAACCATGTGATGGACAATATGGCAAGAGTTTGGACAATGAACGCCTAAAATCAACGACAAATCAGTCGTCTGTCCTTATCTGGTTCCTGTAGCTGATGGACAACCGAAATCCTATACAGCTTTAGGCCTGCTCTTTTCACAGCTCTCTGACACATTGAGTAGCTGTACCCTGTCTCTTGCGAAAAACGTCTTAATGCTTTTTTGGGTGACTTGATTCCGTCGTGCTCTTACGACAACAACAACCGTGGGAAGCCTAAATGAACGAGTTTTGCCTTTTTCACTCACCAGAGATCCAGTTGTTTCCAATTTGTTTACAAGTCCGAGTATTGTGGAGGATTCCGAACACCAACTTCTCTCTAGTATGCCCTTTGAGTGTCTGTAATTGAATTCGTAATTCAGTATTGCTTTACAAGGAAGAGTCGTTCATTTAATGTGTACTCCATTTTCACGTTGACTAGAACAAAATCTCAAAAACAGTTACCGACAATAAAACTAACAATTACGAATAAAACATGAACATCTGCGCATCTAGTGACAAGCAATCTAAACTCCAGAACATTCTGCTTAACTTGGTGCCCAAATTGGGGCATTGAGTGACTTTCGAACAGAATAATTAAAGAAAGAAATGTGTCAGTTCTTCATAAACCATCCTGTATATTAGGCGTGAAAGACCGGAAATTTTGCTCAGAGGCTTCTTTGTCAGTCTTGAGGTTCTTTTACGTGCCTTAAATATACGACACGGGACCATCGGCTTTACTTCCCTTCGGAAGGAAGCCATGCTAAGGATTTTTATGCTTGAAAAAATCCATCGCCCTGCTTCGGGTTTGACCCTACGACCTCGAAATCCATGGTAACCCTAGACCACGAGGACGACCAATTAATAGCAGGAAATAGAAATTATAAAGACTCGTATTTGTGTTTACTTTCATATCTTAAATCATCACATAATTCTACGGTTCTGCCACCTTATATTAGTGCACAAGGTGATTGCCATATCAGTTTTATGGTACAAGTAACAGACATTTATAACTGTACGAAGTAGGTTGGATTTTTTTATTTTTTTTCTTCTGAACTTAGTTATCCCAGCTGTACCATAAAACATGTCAGACAAACATTCACAATTTATACCATACATTATTCATACATGAATTACTATGTTATTCAAAGAAGTGTTTGATGAGTCCGCTACCAACGTCGTTGTATATCACTTTGTCCATCTGTCTGTGAGTTATACTGTTTGACTGCATGCATGATGCATCTTATGAACCATTGCTGAAATTTTACGTGTAAGACTTTAGAAAAGATTAGCAGACACATTTCAGATTTTGTTGAAATCATTGCAACATTAGAGGTACACTGTAGTGTAACATTATTCAGAGTATTGCACCTAAGGAGCTAAAGTCTATAAGAATTGCCTGTAGAAGGTTCTTAACATATTCCAAGTTTGTCTGAAATTCGTACAAAATTAAAGTAGTTTTAACTGGAGAGCTCCTAAAAGTTTAGAATTTTTATGGGGGAACCAATTTACATGTGGAGTTGAAATTGTGTGTACAATCAAGAGTCTGAGGAACGGTGTTAACAAATCCAAAGATGGCTGAATTCGATACAAATTTTAAATAGAGAGCTCCTAAAATTTAGGATTTTTAGGAAATCAATAAAGGTACATGTGGAATTTAAACTGTGTATACAAGAATTATAATCACATTTTAAATAAATACTGAAATCACTATGGAATTAATGCATTCTCTGTGTGAAAAGCTCCCAAATGCTTACGATTTTTAGCCAACTGCTACGCGGAAGGAGCTGAGGGTTGCAATAAGACTATTTGTGGATGCTTTTCACATACGGTCGAAATCCGTACAAGATTACAAGATTCCTTCCCAATGAAGAGGACTTCACAGTCTATTCCCAGAAGATTCAAGTTGTACATTCTATTTGTCATGTAAATATCCTAAATATATGGTACTTTTAATCAAAATCGTTACAGCTATTTTAGAGGAAATAAAAAAAATCTGATGTGTTACACTCACATGACTTTCTCTACTCTTGTACAATCTAATTTTACAAACGCCTATTCTCCATATGCTTCATGTTAATCGAGATATCGAGATGTCAATCTTATTGGTAATTTTCTTGTAGATGCAAGGGGAATATGGTAGCTTTTAAGCGATAGTCAAATATTTTATCGCTGGTTGCTATGTGGCGCATTTCATTCTCTTTGCATGTCCAGGACATAAAAAAAATGAATAACGAATTTGAGAAAAAGTATAAGTATTGGAAAATTTAAGGGAATAACAAGCAATATCTCGAAAACGGTTCACTCAACAAAAGAAATGTATATGACATAAATTGTGTATTTTAACGAGATCTACATTTTTTGTGTAGTAAAATTTTGTCTATCTCTTATGGTTTACCAGTTATGCAAAAGTCGTTCACAATGAAGAATACTTTTGGAGACATTCCCAGAAAATTCGAGATATACATTTCATTTCTCATGACATTGTCTTAAACATATGATATTTTAATCAAAATCGTTAGAGCCATTTTTGAGAAAATTAAAATTTTCGAAAAATGTTCCATGTAAAGGGTAGTCTGGGGTGCGGGGATTTTCTTGAAAACCTTCGTGTCGCATCTCTGGAAGATACTGAACCTAAATACCAAGTTTGGTGTTTATCCGACTGTTCGTTTTTGAGTTATGCTGTTCACAGACACACACACAGACACACACACAGACACACAGACACACACACAGACACACACACGGACATGTTTCCAAAAATGCTTTTTTTGGATTCAGGGAGTATCAAAACATGTATTTCCGGTGAAATCTCGGTATCGAATTTTTGGGTGGAATGCAATACTTCCCCTACTTACTATACGTAGTAGAGAAAGTAAAAAATATTGAAAAATGTTCACGTAAAAGAGTGTCGAGAATGGGGGATTTTCTTGACAATCTTCGTGTTGCATCTCTTGTAAAGTACTGAACCCAAATACCAAGTTTTCATTTTTGAGTTATGCTCTTCACAGACACACACACAGTTTTCTAAAAATGCTTGTTTTGGATTCAGGAGACATCAAAACGTGTGTTTCCTGTGACAACTCTGTATCGATTTTTTGGATGGAATGCCTTGCCTTCTCTACCTACTATGTGGTACGTGGTAGAGAAAAGAGAATGTGAAATATTCTTAAGATGACGATTTTAGTAATAGTAATAATAAGCATGTAACGTAAAAACTACTACTTAACCCGGGGTATCGAACCACTGCCCTCAAGAGACTAGTGAAAACCTCACTTTGACGAACGGGAGCGGTGGCTTGCCCCTGTAATCGAGTGTCTGGAGACGGGATGTCGAGTATGGTATGAAGACAGGAGTCCTGGTGTTCAGTAATCCCACGTCGACTGGACTAAGCTGGCCATCAACATGGATGTCCTGAAGGAATCCAGAGTGTCCAGGTTGGCTAAGGAGAGGTGAACCGGGCCAGAGGGGAAACCCAGCAGCCACAAGTCTCCGGGTCCAGCAATAGTGGGATCGCGTCCGGGGGTGGGAGCTGCTTAACAGCCTGGCTAACATAACCACACCGACACCATTTTTTATTTCTGCCCATCATATCCGCTCGTTTTTCTTTTAATACTGACGGTCCACTTTTAAGCGGTTATGCATTTTTACTGTCCTTAGCACCTATCCATAGTAGATAGAGAACGTGTTGTATTTCATCCGAAAATTCAGAGTTCGCCGGGTATACGAGTTTTCAGTTCCCAAGAATACAAAAGAAAACTTTGTTAGGAAAAGGTACGCGCGCGCGCGCATGTGTGTGTCTTTTTGGCTGTCTGGCTGGCTGAGGAAGAAATGAAAAACCTAACAAAGACCAAAATTCATATTAAAATTAAACATCTTCCAAGGGTGCGAAAGGAAGATTTTCTGCGAATATTCAGAATGAATTTTGTATAATTTTATATCACTGGTAAACCTTAAGTGTCAAACAAAATTCACCACATAAAAGATATAGATTTTAAAACACACATTTTATTTCAAACAATATTTTTGCGGATCAGCCATTTCCGAAAAATTCATTACTATTGTTTGAATTTGCTAATGACCTTGCCATTTTAACTTTCTCTAGGACGTACCTACAGTAGTTAAGAGGAATTATTACATAACACCCAAATTTCGATATCGAATTTTCAACGGGAATGAATTTTTTAAGGCCCCTTAAATCCCCCTCAAACTTTTTTATAAAAAGGTCTATGTGTATACGTCTGTGAACAGCATAACTCAAACACGAAAAGTCGGATAAATAAAGTCGGTATTTATATTCAGCACCTTCCAAATATACAATACGAAGATTTTAATTTACATGCCAAATAAAATGTAGATCTTGAATTTTCTGGGAGTAGCCTGTGAAGTCCTCATACGGAAGGAATTTATTATAATCCTGTATAATTGGTAAATGTTAAGGGATAGACGAAAACGACACACAAAATATGTAGATCTCTTTAAAACACACAATTCATTTCAAAAAGTTTTTATTTTGCATAAGCCATTCCAAGAAATCCGTTATTAGTGGTTTGAATTGTTCAATACTCTTGTCATTCTTTAAAGTACTATCGACATTCACATGTTTCTTGCGATTGCATGGAAACAGTATGGAATTTTAAGACCAGCGTATAACATCTAGTTCTTAAACATTTGACTATCGCTGTTCCCTTTGTATTTATAACGAAATGTGTAACTTAGCTATCTCTGCAAAGGTTTATCGGGATTAAAATATAGTAGATAGGAAAATAAACTTTCGTAACAATAGTTTGTATACCCACTAATTAACATAGAGGGTAGAGAAGTTAATGTGTATGTAAAACATCATATTTTTTTAAAAAACAAAAAGGTTCCCATTATGTGGGTGAGCCCGCGTTCAACTGTAAGTCTTGCCTTTACTGAAACTCACATACATGCACCAACTTCGTTTGCATTTAGATTCTATAGAAAGATCCATGTTCATCACTTAATTCTTGTTTTTGTTTGTTTGCGTTTTTTTCCGTTGATGAAAATCTTATTCCCAGTTTATTAAGCCAAAAAGAAAAGCTCTCTTTGTACTTCAATACTAATTTATCCAATTCATAGCAGGAGATACACATTATAAAGGATCGTATTCTTCTATCTTCACATAATCTTAACAATTCTGTTACCTTAAATTAGTGCACAATGATTGTCACATCAGTTTTTTATGGCTCAAATAACACATATGTATAAATATAGGAAATGTGTCCCGATTCTTTACATTTTTTTCTGAATTTAGTCACGCAAGCTATACCAGTAAAAACAAGCCAAAAAACCATTCAAAGTTGATACCATACATTATTCATGCATGAAGTACAGTTATTCAAAGAAGCCTTTAGGTGAGTTCGCTTCCAGCGTCGTTATATAAGTCACTATGTCCATCTGCTTATATGAATCATCCTGTCTGTCTGTCTGCATGCATGATGCATCTCACGAACCGTTGCTGACATTTTACGTGTAAGACTTTGGAAAAGAAATAACTGTAACTTAGAGGTAGACTGTAAGATAATCCAGAGTATTTCACCTAAGGAGTTAAATTTTTATAAAGAATTGCCCGAAGAAGGTTTTTAACACATTCCAAGATTGTCTGAAATCGGTTCAAAGTTAAAGGTAGTTTTAAGTGGAGAGATTCTAAAACTTAACGTTTTTTGGGGGATCCAATTTATACGTATACCTACAATAAGTGTCTGAGAAACGGTGTTAATAAATCCAAATTTGGCTAAAATCAATACAATTTAGGACTTTTAAGGAACCAATGTAAGTACATGCAGAATTGAAGCTGTATATTATGCAAGAATTGTTACCACATTTTAAGTTAAGACTGAAATCATTATGAAATTAAAGAGTTCTGTGTGAAAAGCTCCTACGACTTTTATTCAAACTGCTACTCGTAAGGAACTGAGCACTTGGATTAAACAGTTTGAAGAGTATTTGCGGATGTTTTTTACATTCAGTCGAAACCGGCACAAAATTACGGGCCTCCTACAATTAACTATTTTAGGATTATTTTTAAAATAGGCATAACAATACATTTTATAGATCAACTGCGTTATTTTCTCCACTGCCGTACGTACAGGATGGAGCACGATAAGTCACCTGATTTGTTTCATGAATAACACATTTGTTGTTGATAAGATTTGTGATTTATGGATGTAGAAGTAAAGAATACAGCTTGGAAATACAACCTAATGAATCACTTGTTCAATATGTCCACCCTTTTGGTTTACAACTTCTGCAAATCGCACACGTGCATTTGTGATGACTCTCCGACACAAATCTTCTAGAATGGTGCGGCATAACTCCACAATGATGGCCCTAAGTTGCAGTGCATTTTCGGGTTTTCTGCGGTACACCTTCCCCATCTGTGGGAGGCCACATTCCTCCTCCTTCATAGCGTTCTGGAAATCTGTTTGACAATACCCTAAGGCCAAGTCTTTCGTGTAGAAAATCGAGCACAACGTTGACAGTATGGGGGCGTGCTCCATCCTGCATGAACCGTTGTGTCTGCAATGGAAGACATGTGGCCATGAGTTAGGAAAGAAATGGTTTCGCAGCATGTCTAAATAGCGTTGACCGGTTACTGTAGCATCGAAGAAGAGCGGACCGATGATTCCATAGCTTGACATCGCGACCAACACGCACACTTTCTCCCCGTAGGTGTCTCTCATGTGGATTATTCGCGGAGATTCACGTGCACAGAATCGAACGTTCTGTTTGTTCACAACACCGTTCACGTAAAAATAAGCTTCGTCAGAAAAGCATGTGTTGTGTAGCACTGCCTCTTGGTCTTGCTCGATTGCCCACTTTGAAACTGTAGTCTCCGCTCCTTATCTCTCGCAGTAAGCTTATGCGTCACAGTCATCTTGTATGATTACAAGCGAAGCTCGGATTGAATAATTATTTGTACAGATCGGCGTGAAATTCCTAACTCGGCACTGGCTGTTCCTGCTGATTTACTCGGACTACGAGTCATTACCCACTCGAACTACTTCAATGTTTTGCATGTGGCCGCTTACACTCAAAAACAGATACAGTACCTGCAAATGTGTGATGTAGTCTGCGTATTGTCTGTGGGCAGGGAGCCCACCGTGTGCCGAAATGAGCACGAAACCTTCTCTGTGTCAATGTAACACTGTCCGTCGCCGCGAACAATAACACAATTTTCGTGTTTTGTGCGACAGTCAACCGTTCTTTGTCCGCCATCGCGGCAAACTGAAATGGCGGACTCAAAACAGAAGCGATTAACCCTTAAGGACATCTGGAGTAATTTCCATGAACTGCACGAAGTTGAGTGCACAATTTGAAAGCTATTGCCCCAATAGTATAATTATAGCATGAAAATTCAATCGGGTGACATCGTGCGTCATCCTGTATATTTTATTAACTTGATTTAATTAATATTTGTCGGTTAACGTAACGCTATAATATATAACGCAAAGCTGAATACGTACCCACTATAAACCGACTGTGTACTTCCTTCAAATCACGTGTATAAAAATGTGAAACATATTCTTAAAATGATGATAGTAATAACAATAATAATATAAATAATAATAATCATAAACCACAAAATAAACGTCATAGAGGAACGACAGATGAATATAAAAATATTTACACTGCACTAGGTATTGAACCGCGACTCAAATAGCTAATAAAAGTCGCATTCCGTTGGCTGGGAGCGGTGGCGTGCTCCTGTAATCCAATGTCTGGAAGCTGGATGTCGAGGATGGTTAGAGGAGTGTAGTCCTGGTGTTCAGTAATTCCGCGTCGACTAGACGTCCGCACTAACCTTGGTCGCAGCATGGATGTACTGGTGGAGCTTGCAGTTGGCTAAAAAGAGGTGTGGGGCAGGAAACGCAGCAGCCAAATATCCCCGTGTCCTGTGGGTTCGCGACCGGCAGTAAGATGGGGAGGGCAACAGCGTAACCAAACCGACATCTTTTTATTTTTTTAATGTTGTAATTTTGTCGTTAATTGCACTCAAACATAGAGTTAATATCACATGCTCCAGTATTGCTATGGTTTTGTACATTTACATTCAATTCTAGTGCAAGAATGTCAAAAGGAGATTTGCTATTATACTGACATTTTGCTGCTGTAGTCACAGTGAATCTCATTTGAATTCTACATGCTGTTAGGCAGTGTCATGTTTGCTAGGTTCCTTTTAAGATTTCGAAAAGGAAGACATTTTTCTCACTCCTGCTTTACTGAAAATGTTAGTATATATTTATACCGCTCCCTTCTTTTATTTTGTACAGCCTTATTAAACACTAAATTGCTGGTGCATTTTTGTATATTCTTCTATTTGCATGTCTTTATCATCTCACTGATTTTCTGTTTTTATATATTCCACTTTGGTATTATTTATTTATTATTTATTATGAAGTATTGTTTTAACTTTGTGCCCATTATCTTCCTTCAGAAGATAAAGTAGGTAACCATAATAGCTAAGATGCGAAGTATTGACACTAAACTAAGTGGAGAATGTGACTCCCCAATCAAAATGGTTATGTGTTTAGCTAGGGTTATTCTTAAAAATAAACAAACGCATTTTATTAGATCCAAAAAAAAGGCCTTCCTTGCTTATCTATAGACATGACAGAAGTCATTTGATAAAGCATTGGCATTCAGCAAAAGTCACTAAGTCCAAAATCTTAGTTTTGGGGTACAGCCAATTTAAACTTTTGAACAGTCATGAAAAATAGCAAGAAATGGTTTACAGACTTCTTTCCCAGGGAGTACCTAAGCTGATGCATTTAAAACTTGCTGTAATAAACAATTACTAATTTTAAAGTGCTAATTGACTCTTGTAAACGCTTTTGGACTTAGTGATTTTTGCTTGACAACAAAATGTACTTTGATGTGTGACTTAGGTTGAAGCAGTGATAACTGAATGAAATTTGTTTGCTTACTGCCTGAATTTTATTATTGGTTCACTGAACAATTTTACAAAAATGCAAACAATATTAATAATCAACTCCATGTATTACAAATTTATCTGACACTGCTGGTGAAAAATTTGAATGAAGTGAATCAGGACTTTATGTAAATTTCATAAATAAATCTATTGTCATTTTCCAAATAACTTTCCTGACTCAGTTCTGGATTTACATTATTTGAAGTTACTGCTTTTGAAAGGGATATGTACCAAGAATGAAACTCTTGTGGTATTACTGCATTAAACCTTGGTACTTCTGTTAAGAGAGAGCAAATGTGTCATTGTAGGCCTTTGAAACAGAAGGAATTGTTCAACACCCATGACCATATGCATTGATTTGAGAGTAATTTTGTGAGTGACGATATCTAATAAAATATGATACCAGAATGTTCTTTTTCAAAGCAAAAGTATTTCACCTTTAACCAATTTATTTTATTTCATTCAATGTCTATTTTTTGTTTGATACTTTTTGAGAGAATCCTGACAGATCAAGGAAGTCATTCTACTTGAGTTCTGTACTGAATATGTGAGAGTGTTCCTTTTTTTTTTTTCTAGCTGAGCGAGCTGTCTTGAAGATATTGACGAGTCATGCATTGTATCCAGTGACATGTATGTTTTCTGTGATGCTGTCATACTCCATCACTGAATGCCCAAATTCCAAAAGCCTTTGCTCATTATTTTATTCTCAGTTGTGTGAGCCAAATATATCATCAGAGCAGCAATATTTGTTTCTACCCATCAAATGTATCAGAAATAAGGGATACCTCAATAATATTGTCAAGTAGTATGGTTAGAAATTTGAAAACACATGTTCCAATCGCATACCATTTACCTCATGTCAGGTGAAGCATACTACTTTGTTTGGAGGTGCTGCTTTATACATATATGGTTAGACTGTAACAACACAACTTTCTCCTGTGGTACATCGCTTGATGGAATATGTAAAATGCTCTGAAGATCAAAGAAAATGCTCACAAAATTTGTATCACCAATTGCTCCCTGCTTGTCAAATGTCTTGCTCTCATTTGCTTCTTTTTCTTGCTCCTTATACTCCCTGTATTGTTCTTGCAGGATTCCTTTATACTTATATATTCTTTAATGTCGCTTCAACTATTAAGTCATATCGGGACTACTTTAGATAATTACAAATAAAATATAATATTTTAAATAGTAGTAGTACATACAACATTAAATTCTCTAGATAGATGTGCTATACATTGTTATACAATTTTGTCACTTTCATAAAGTTTAAGTTCTTTGCCGTGCTGAATTTAGTGCACCTGGTAGGCTGTTGGGGATGTCACATCTTTCTCTGTGTTGTACATAGCGACGGAGGTTGTAATGAGATGATGAATTGTGAGGTTGGATCTGCAGAGGTGGCACATAGAAGGAAGGCCATGGTTGAGGAGATGTTTGTACATTATAGAAGTATATCCAATATGTAGTCGAGTTAATACTACTGGTTTTTGTGGTTGAAATGATAGTGTTGAAGTTTGGACTCGGAAATGTAGACATAGTGTAACTTGCTTCTAGATGTGGCTTTCCATGTTTGTCTCTTTGATTAATGAAGTCTTTTTGATGAAGTTGATGAAGACTGTGTTCGGGATCTTGATGTCCTGAGGGGAATGTTTGGTGTCTTCCTTGGCTGCCTGATTAGCAGATTTATTTTCCAGGATTCCAATGTGAGACAGAGTACAGGCAAATGATATTGATTTACCAGAGATTAGTATTGGTTGTATAGTTTCTTAAGTTCTTTAAAAATATTTTTGGAGTTCAGGTTTGTTGAAGGGATGTTAAAGCACTCAACAAGTCAAAGAATATTATGCAATTACCTATGTAGGCTATCTTTTATAACTATATATTCCAATGAAGTCTGGATCCATATGTGAAGATATGAGTGGGTGTTGAATACTGTGTACACAATTGATTAAACAGATGTTTGTAAGAAACTCTTTCTGTTGAAGATTTTCCTTGTCTAGCCAGTGATATGTCAATAAAGGTGTACGTGAGGCTCCATGCTATATAATCTGAATCTATGGAATAGGGGAACATATTAGGCAGTGCAATATTATATTCCTTGAGGTATGCTGAGAGACAAGTTTAAAAATCTGAGGATTTTGCTCATTCTGTGGTATTATCTATGTTGTTGATGGGAAATATGTAAGAGTGGACTAGAGATGATGGACTTATTTCAGTACGTGTTGCGTATGATAGATATGAGATTTTCCTTCTAATTTGCAGTGGAGGCACATTAGCTTCAATTTGTAGACTCTCTATTGGGCTGGTGTGAAAGGCTCCTAAAACAATCCTTAATACCAAAGACTGGATTGAATATAGCATTTTAAGTGTTATGGTACTTGCTGAATTGTAAACTATAGATCCATAGTCCAGTTTAGTTTGTGTGGTAGATTTGTAAGTGCCTAGTAACACACTGAAGTCGGCTCCCCATGATCTTGCTGATAATACTTTCAGTATATTGAGTCATTGGCCACAGTCAGCTCTCCATGGGCATAATTATACTTTGTGCATAGGGAGGACTGGTATTTTTTTGGTTTAAATTTAGTGTAATAGTATTCTCTACAGAACATTGTCATACATGTCAAACTGGGTGGCTTTTTGCCTGTTTCGTAACAAATTTCTTCAAATAGTGAATACATTTTAGTTTATTTGGTGGAGAATGCTTTACCCTTATGTCTCAAGAAGGAAGAGAAAAGCATAAGCATTTGTCTATTATAAAGCTTTGTTCAGAGGACTATTGCCAATACAAAGGGCTTTTAGGTAACACTTCTGACACATACTCTTATGAATGCTTTGAAAAGGAAAAACTGCTTTTTGCATTGTTTGCTATTTGTTGCCATTTTTCCTGCTTCCTCTGCACTCTTGTACAAGCACCTTTATGTGACTTAGGATAAAGTAACTTTGTGTCATAGTCCTCAAGTCCCCAGTAATGTGAGGAAATTCTTTTTCTCTCATTTAAACTGAAATTATCATTGTACTACACTGTGTACAGTCAACTTCCCTTGGAATTTTGGCACTGTATTCTGTTTGGTTTTGTAGACTTGCCTGGTATTGCAATATTTCTTACAGATATGCACTTCCGTTTGGAAGAACTTTCTTTTCATCATCAGTTTTTCTTCTATGCAAAACATTGAACAGGTCCAAGAATAAGCAAAACACATTTAATTTCATTGAGAATTAAAATTGACACAATATGCTTAAAGATTACCTTAATTCAATATACTAAAGCGACATTATGGCTATATTGCACTGCCACTTACACAAATGAAGTCATAAACTGCATAATAAAATACAAAAATGAAATAAAATAAATCTCTGGTTAGGTATGAAAAGTTGCATGCAGTACAGAGATATTATATCACAAATAAACAATAGTTTGCCTGCAGTCTGCACATTATTTTAGTAATCATTACTAGGAGAGTATTGGCCCTACCTTCTTTTTCCCTTCTCCATCTTTCACCTTACCTTGATCATCGTCTCTGCCACTACTGTTGTTATTGGAAGGTATCCACTCTGGATCCTTGTCTGAGTCTAGATCTACTTCAAAAGAATCATTTTCTGTTTCCTCATCCTTTAGCATAATAAAACTCAATATTACAATCACAATTTTATGCTTATTTTCCATTATAAAATAAGTGTAACATTTCTTAAATAAAACTAAATGATGCATTTATAACTTACACTGAAGTTGACAGCTAGGTTTTCTCTTGATGTGGTGCACTATGTCAAGAATAGTGTGACGGAAGGTAATTTTTTTTCTAGCCTCATTGTTATTGGCCTGAAATGGCAAAACATGACTTGTTAAAATCTATCAAGCATAAACTAGTAATACATTATATTTTAACCTGTTCAACATGCACTAAATTATAATGTTTGAATTTACCATATTGATGTCCACACAAACTGGGTTGTCTAACGTCACAGCACTTGTAAAATGTTGTAAAACAACGTGGATTATCAGTGCATTTCTCTCAGGTAATGTGGCTCTTCACACATTACAAATCATAGTCATCCTCCATAGTGTGGTGGTTACCTTTAGTTCCCGAGATCGCGGGTTTAAACCCCGCGGAGGGTGATGGATTTTTTCAGGCATAAAAGTTCTTGGCATGGCTTCCTTTGGAAAGGTGGTCCCGTGTCCTAGATTTATGGCACGTAAAAGAACCTCAAGCCTGATAAAGAGACCTCTGAGAAAAATTACTGGTTCCAATATAGAATGGGATGCTAAGGACCACAACAGTTAAACAGCTTCCATACATTAATAAAAAATTCAATTTAATTTACAAATCATTGCCAATTAACACAAAATAATTGAGAAAAGTAACATATACTGGTTTATCTTGGAAGAATAAACAGCGACAAAAAATGCAAGACAACTATTGGCACAAACTATACACTAAAACTAGTGCACTCAGTCGGCAGAGCAATGCACTAACTGGACATAGAGACTTTTGCTTGCTTGAAAATTAATAAATAAAAATCACTAACTCCGTTTAATGACTTTTTAATGACTTTCACCATGTTCACAGTTAGCTAGTTAATCAATAAGTACACTTAGTGATTTCTAGCTGTCAACATCTGTGCATTCAGGACTTGGTGAAAAGCAGACTTCTCTGTAACTCTGCAACAGATAGTCCAAGGACTTCACGAGTTTCATCAGATTCTAGAGCATTGATTGAAGATGTTGTCATAGCATTATCTCAAAAATAGAATGTGAATATACATCTATTATCATCAGCTAAATATTGCTGCCATTAAAACTAACTAAAGGCAGAAAAAGCCCAATTGGGCCAGAGTCTTCCCTCTTTAACACCCATCCGAGCCGAGGACTCACACTTCCCAGGACATTTGCCAACACCCGGGACAGATGCCTGATGGGTGCAGAGGGCTATGGATCGGATATAAGTGACCAGGGTGGGTGATCAGTCATACGCCTGGGATAAAAGCGAGGAAGTGGATGATAGATGCAGATGAGAGATGAATCATAGGAAAGGTGAAGATGGAGCTCTGGTGGAATGAAACATGGCGGGAGAAGCCAGAGATAACCCACCCAGACACCGCTTTGTCCACCACAAGTGCCACTTGCAGGTTCCTGGGATTGAACCCAGGCCACCTTGGTGAGAGGCAAGTGGTCTAAATAAATGGCTATGGCGCTGCCTATTGGTACCATTAGTATTTGACTTGGGAAATTCCACCCAAACATTTGATAGGTACCGAATTTCAGTGAAAATACATGTTTTGAGGTGCTCAAATATAAAAAACATTTTTACAAAAAGGTGTGTACGTGTGTGGGTGCGTGTGTATGTAACATATATCAAAAACGAAAAGTCTGTTAAATACTAAATTTTAGTATTTATGTTCAATATCTTCCAAGAATGCAATACAAAGATTTTCAAAAACTTCCCCCACCCCAAACTACCATTTACATGGAAAAAGTTTAGTTATTTTTGATTTTAATAAAAATGAGTAACAGTTTTAATTAAAATTCATATGTTTAAAATATTTGTATGACAAATAAAATGCCTATCTTGAATCTTCTGGAAATAGACTGTGAAGTCATCTTCATTCTAAATGAATTTTTTATGACTTGTAAACTGTAAGAGATAGACAAAACCTTACTATACAAAAGATTTGGATCTCTTTAAATCACACAATTTACGTCAAATGAAATTTTTTGTAGCATTAAACATTTTTATTATAGGTTCGGATTTTCAAATGTTTCATACTTTTTCAACTGCGGAATCACGATTCATTGTTTACTCCTGATCGTGCAAAGAGAATGGAATTTCAAAGCCGTCACATAGCAACCCGTTCTTAAAAGATTTGTTTATTGGTTAAGCCTACTGCATTCCCCTGTACCTTGTAATAAAACCATTTCTCCAAATGTTTATCTTGATTAGCGTAAAATAGTTATAAGAATAAGCTTGTGTAAGAGTAGTTTATCAAAGAATGGGTGGAGAAAGTCATGTGAATATAACACATAATCATATTTTTTTTAATATATCACTCAATTATGATGATGTCAGCTTAGAGAGAACTGACATCATAACTGAGGTAAGAAATTAGTTGTCAATTAAAAATCTTGTTGACATATAAAAGAAGAGTTCAAACAGTGCTATATTGTTACTTTCATATTTGATCTGCAGAGTAATAGCTGGGAGAAATATTTATACTTTGGAGATCTTGGTTGTACAAATAAGACACAGAAAAATCAAAAAGTGAAATTTTTTCACCAGCACCATACAGAAAATAATCAGAGTAAGTGAATAGTTGGATTCAGTGTAAAGAGGCTGAAAATGATTCTCTTATACAAGTAAAAGATGATTTAAGACAGACTTTTGATACACAAAATATATTTGAGGCACTCCTCTCATAAAACATTGCAACTGATCTTTTAGGCAAAATTGTGTAGAACATATGTTTGATGGGTCTAAGTTGCTGGCATTTTAAAATCTCAAAAAAAAAGGCAAGTGTGCATAAATTTTTCTGACTGTTAATTATATACAACTTCATTGTAACTTGGCATTCTTCTAGTCAATCTCTTAAGAATACAGAAATAAGGGGTACGATGCTTTACAACTGAACGTCTTTTTTGGGGAACATAATATACAGGAGAGAGAAAAGTATAGGTAATTGTGATGGAAAGCCTAGCAAGGGAGAGCAAATTCGCTTGATTAAAATATACAGTCATGCCAGGCTTAACTTTATACTAAAGTAATTTATGACAGTTTAGGAGATAAGAGAAAATACAGAAGGCTATATAACATGTGGTTTTTCACAAATATAGATAACAGGGCACAATGAATACAAAAAATATTCTGCTTTAGAATTCAAGTGAACCAATGTAGAGCATTAACATCACTCAGTTAATTAAATGATATCATAACTGTAAGACTCTATGAAGATAGAAATAATTCTTGGTCTAAGAGATTGATATCAGACAACTGTTATCTTAACAATGGTTTGACATAGCTTGTTGAAATTTTGTGTGCACTATATGATTTATGTTCTGAGTATATGGTAAAAAGGTCATAGCAATTACAAGAAAACTATGAATCATTTTTTATTTTCACGGATGAATCACCTTAAGTGAATTGAAGCTATGTCTGCAATAATGGGCCAACATCTTTATTGTGTTTTGTGTTTATTAGGGCAATGCACTGTGAAATTTTGTAAAAGATTTGAAAATGTTCGATGTTTTGTTTTTTACATTATTATACTCATATTTTCATGCTATAGAATTAGCTTTTTTACACTAGTATAAAAATGTTAAATCCACAAATGGCAATATACTTAATCCTGTGCCATTTAGCTGAAGCACCGCATTGAACTTTAAACTCCATTTTTCTCAATTCCTTTTATTCAGCATTTTTCATTTTTCAAAATCCTCATTGGACCATAGTTTGTAACTTATTGGCTTGAAATCTTCAAGAAAGCTTCAAGGGTTAGGGATTTAAAAATGGTTGTGCACTAATTAAGAAATATGAAATAGTTCAGCTGAAATTAATTATTTTCCATAGCTCAAATTAAAAAAGTTAAAACATTCAATAGCATGTGAACAAAATTTTTTCCCTTCAACTAATTAAAATTAAGGTATGCCTGCCCAACAGTTTCTTTATATTTGTATACTAAGCTCAAATTAAAAATTTGGAATGATACAATAAACCATACATTCCAAGGAGCATTTTTTCATGTCCCATTTCCACCTTTTTTCACTTTTTGACAAGAAATTGTAAAATGTAAATAAACTGTAGTGATTGTCTACTGAATGAGTGACCAGGGTCAAAGTGCAGTAGACAATCAAATTTGTAAAACTCTTAGCACAATAAAGCATGTACTACATGTACTACACTATAGTTTTCCATTCAAAGTAAGATATGCTACCTCTTACTTTTCTCTATCCACTGTCCAAAGCCATTTATTTGTTACTTTACACAAAAACTGTTCAATGCTTCCAGCGTCCTTGCACATCATTTCGATCATAAGAATATTTCTATCCCTCTTCAACCACTTCTTATTAAAAAATTCTTTTCTCCAATTTTCTCTTCCTTGGCACTTAAATACTATGTGTTCAATGTCTTCATTACCACCGCATATTGGACATTGTCTTAACCCTCTTAGCCTCCATGCTCCAGTTCTTACCCATGCAATAGATTCTCTCTCTTCTTTATTTACTATGTCTATATATTTTTCCCTACCCCATGTATTTTTCATTGGCCTATAACAAACTACTGAGCTCTTTTTGGCAATCTCACTGAACATGATTTGTATTTCTATATCTTCCAGTCTTTTCCTCGCCTTTTTCCATGCTTAAGTTAAAAATCAGGGTTTATTGCTTGTATTGCCAACATTATATGATTAAATTCTTATAGTCACTGGCTTTCATTTAAAGTTGTTCACAACACAGCAGAGAGAATATATTTTGTTATGATATTTAAGCTCTGACCTAAGTAAAAATATCAGCATAATTTTAGATTGTCAGAAAATTGAAATAAGTTTAATTGTTTATTATTGCTACAAATTTTTGCAACATGATTTGTCCTTAATTTTGTTTATTTCATCTCATTAATTTTCTTTTTAGCACTCAGAAATAACATAATGCCAGAATCAGCAAATAAATAAGTGCTAAAATTAAATTTTGCTTAGTTTATTAATCATACAATTGGTATGAAAGTACGTTCAATAAATGTTATTATCACTGATGCATTACCCTTCCCTATATAGTCATAAAGAGTAATTGCTCATTTTATACATATGTAGTAACTTGCTAAATGACTACCTATTAATAGGTGCTTTGAATTATAGAAGAAAGAAAAAAAAGGAACTGATAGATCTTTGGTGTGAGATATAATGCTACTATTAAACTGTTCCTCAGCTCATGATTATGTAGATATAGAACGCACGGAAATCAAACAAATTAGTAGGCAGTTCATTATTTTATTCATTGTAATTGGATAGCAGTATAGTTTTAAGATAAAAAGCATGTTTATAAGACTAAACACTTGCTTTTGTGTGAGGAATATGTTAAAGGTATAATGTCCTCTACTGACAAATACAATGCTTCCAACTTTCATGGCACTGCATTTCAGATGTGAAACAACTGGTAGTAAAAACAGCTGACAATCCACTGCACAATATTGAACACAGCAATATCTGTTATTATGTATCAAAATGGGAACCTGAATAATATCAAATTCATGAGTACATAATATTAAAGATGCCAAAACAAACTGTTCCTACTGTATGTGCTTCCTTATACTGCAAAAACTAAATAAATCTAATGAAAAAGGCTTCTGAGCCATCAACTGCTACAATTAAAGAGCCTTCTCAGTCTTTTACAGTCTGGGTTTTAATGTATACATGTTGTCATGCAGGTGAAGTGGTGCATGTGTACATAATGATATGCTGAATGGAGAAAAGAATAAAGATATGACAAGGTAATTTTCATACAGCAAGCCAGGGCAAGATAATATAGTCCTGTTCAAATTAATGTGAACAAGCAGGTACATTTAGTTTTTATAAGTAATTCAGTGCTGACAACTGTCCCTCCAATTCTACACCACATTATATCTTGATTATCTTCCAGTGAAGGCTGAATGATAAAACTATTGACATTTCACTCTTCATGTTGAGGGTAGTTCCTCCTACTCATGCTCCTATTGGCAGTAACTTGCCACTAATTTTTTATGTTCTGTGAACAATGCTTTCCAGCTTCATTAAGGGGTTTTCCATCATCTTTATTCAATAAACTGTTATGCTTAAAAATGTCTATGCTTTCATGTACTATTCTATGCGAGAAGCTGTCAACTACAGCTAAAATCTCAATATTGTTATCAAAGTCGATGTGGTGACCTGTTTTGTAAACATGTTCAGCCAAAATTAATTTTTTGGGCTGCCCATGCTGTAGAAATCTAACATATTCATTGCATTGAGTTAATATTGATCTTCCTGTCTGGCCTATGTATGACTCACCACAACCACGTAATTTTGTATTTACCTCTGAGTTGAGGAGTAACGAACTTCTATCTTCTACACAGCTTTATTGATACCCATTGTTCAGATAGAGAATTGTAGCTATTGATTTTATTGGTTGTATTCAGCAATTTGCTTGTGTTTCTAGCTGTTTTAATGTTTTATTTAGCAAGCACATTTTTGTTCATAATGGATATCACACCCAGGAAGAGAAGTAATTTAGTAATGACTTTAGTAATGACTTAGAGAAAGATAGCAGATGAATGTAATGTAAGTGTGGGTGCTGTTAATATAATTAGGTGGGAAAATGAGCTTGGGTCAATTTCACCTCAAAAGAAAGAGTGATGCAGCCAAAAACAAAAATCGTCCAGGAAAGATGACACCTATCTAATCAGAGCCAGGAAACTTAATCCTAAAAAAAAGTTTGATTTATAAAAAGATTTGGAGGTTGCAGGGATGAGAATCAACTCTTCAACAGTGTTAGGCAGCTCCTAGTAGTTGGAAGGAAAGCTATTGACATGTTCTGTGAAGAAAAAGAGTTTAGCATGGGCTAGAAAACATCAAACTGGACACAAGAAGAGTGGAGAAGGATTTGTTTTCTGATGAAAGTCATTTTGAAGTGCAGGAGTTGAACATCTTGCATGTAAGGAGAAGCATGGAGAGGATATCTTGCCATTGCACATCAAAAGACAGTAACATTCCCAGAAAATATGTTTTGCGGCTGTTTTACATTCACAGGTACTAAATATTTGATTCCTTTTGATGGAATGATAAACAGTGTCAAGTACATCCCAATTTTACAGAAAAGGGCCGCCCCAAAACTGAATAGATTGGCAGAAACATTGAACATTGAAAGGTGATTTTCCAGCAAGACCTTGCTGCATGTCATAATTTGAAGAATGTGAAAGACTTCATGGTCAAAAATAATTTTCAGTGTTTGGACCAGCCTGGAAATTCACTGGATCTCAACCCTATTGAGAATTTTTGATCAATTATCAAGATAAAGATGAAAAAAATGGACTGCACCACCAAAGAAAAGAAAAGAAAAGATGATTTGTGCTGTGATAAAAGAGTGGTTTCATAGAAATAGAAATAAGTTTATTGCCCATAGACTCAATTACAAGTTTTGAGCATTGTCAAGTACAAAGCTAAAAACTTAAATAATGTAGAAAATATACATGTTTGTTTACAATTTGTTGAAAGTATGAATAGTGTACACAAGCTCTTTCAAGTATTGTTAAGTACAAAGAAGAAAATCATTAATATTTGCAACGGAAGTTGCTTGTTTACGTAATATGTTTTTGTGTATTTGTTAGCCCCACGTTGTGGAAGCCAATTTGTGAGAGAAATTGCTTTACGTAATGTTGTTTACATCAGTGTTGAAGCCATCTTGTGACGTCACTCCTTTGTCTGGTTCGTAGCTCCCTCTGGCGTAGCAATTTGTATCAGTTTTGAAATAATTTATTTTAAATGTCCTCCGGCTAGCTGTTTAGGTCGAACATTTATCTCCTGCAGGGTGTGAATCGGAAAGGAATCTTTTATCCAGAAATTATACTGACGAAGAAATTGGTTTTATAATTTTTATTGCCGAACACGTTAACAAACACTTTTACATATTAATCTGGATACTCGCCAAACTGAAACTGTTTGTAATAACTTCTTACTTATCACTTTTAACTATGTATTTCAACTTTGTGTAGAATTAACTTTATAATAATTCTCGTAATTATGCTGCGTGTAACTTGACGAACTGAAGGACTGACTGACGATGAACTGAGAGACCGACGTGTAGTGTGTTGAGAATTCTGTTGAACTGGGCGACCGACGTGTAATGTATTGAGAATTTTGTTGAACTGTGGGGCGATTTACCTCGGACCTGGCTTATATACTCCCACTCCTCGACATGCCTAAAGATTATAAATGAACTGCTATTGGCTAATAAAACGCGCCAACATTAGCGTCTATTTTAATATCCAATGAAAACCACGAATACATATGCTTTAGGAAATGTTCTAGAAGCTTCTACCGAAAAGGCGCGAAACATTACGTAACTTCCTTGTTTCCAGTAATGATAAACAGCTCACCCCATCGCTGCATTATTGCGTTATTATTGACAGTTTCAGTAAAGCTGTATATTATTATTTACCAATAATAATTACAATTAATAAACCTCTGAAATCAATGTCACATAAAAATACATATTCATATTACAATCATTATTTACATTTAAATAATTTGTGATACAAATTACCGTATCATATTATATACAGGATTGTTTAAAAGACATTTTCTTGCACTGTGTTTGAATCTAAAGCTGTTGCTTTCACATTTTACCTCAGTTGGTAGTCAGTTATGCATATATAAACCAAATATAAAGGGATCTTTGTTTATGGATTTTAAATTATAACTCTTCTGGTGCAAGTCCAATTTACACCTTGTGTCATGACCATGTATTTCACTATTTGTTTTAGGTTTGTGCAGTTCAGTCAGACAGATTACTTTATATATATGTACAAAGACAGTACAGTAAATAGTTTTTCTCTTTTGAAGACTTCCTTACAGAACTCACATTTTCCCATTTTCAATTGTTCTGATACATTTCTTTTGGAGTTCTAGAACCCTCTGGATGAGGGTATTACTACAGCCACCCCATACTTCTATGCCATATTGAATGTGCAAATAAATTAAGCCATGATATATAGTTTTGAGAACATTTACGTCACATATTTTTGCAAACTCTCTCGACAGGTACAGGCCTTTACTAATGTTTTTACATAGGTTGTCAATGTGATTAGTCCATGATATGTATTTATCAACCTGTATGCCTAAGAATTTGTGTGAGGGGGTTTCCTTTATCACAGTACCTGCAAAGATAATATGAAGCATAGCATGTCTTCTTTTTTTGTTTTTAGTTCAAATATTAATTATATTCATCTTTTCAGAGTTGTTCATGAGGCTTAAGATTTTGAAAAACTTATCTATCCTAAGTGATTCTTTGGTAGCTAGTGACTGAAGGTTGCAATCATTATTTGCATTACCGATAATAGTGGTGTCTTGAGCATAAATTATAATTTTACAATTTTCTGAAGCATACATGACATTTATGTAAATTATAAAAAGTAAAGGGCCAAGCACTGAGCCCTGTGGTAGACCATGTTTGACAATTTCTGCGGCAGATTAACTTTTGCTGTGTTAATCCCTTGTTTGAAACTAATTTCTGTGTATTGTGTTTGCCCTTTTAGATATGATGAGATTAATCTGTTAGCAACCCCTAATTCCATACTTTCTAATATTAATAGCAATATATCATGTTGAACACAATCGAACGCCTTAGATAAGTTGAGAACTATACTAGCAACTTTGTTTCTGTCATCCAAATTGCTTAAGATATTGTGGACAAAATCTACCAGTGCTTCATGAAATAAGTGAAATATGTAAAAAACTCATTGACTCTATGCCCAGAATAGTGAAAATGGTAATTAAGGCCAAGGGGGACACATTAAATACTAAAAAATCTGATGTGATACATTCACATGACTTTCTGTGCCCTCTATTGTTTATTAGTGTATATATAAACTTTTCTTAATAAAGATTATTTTTCTATCTACTGCATTTTACTCCAAATAAAGCTTTGCAAAAATAGCTACATTACAAATTTCATTATAGATACGAAGAGATTACCGATAGCCAAATATTTAAGAACTGGACGCCATATTCCCGGCCTTAAATTCTATACTGTTTCCATGCAATTGTGAGAAACAACTGAAAATTAATGAGACTTTAAAAGAATGACACGCATTGAAGAATTCAAACTTTTAATAACAGATATCTCAGAAATAGCATATGCCACAGAAAAACTTATATTAAATAAATTATGTGTTTTGTGTGTGCATTTTTTGCATTGTATTTTTTTGTCTATCACTTAATGTTTACTGGTTATACAAGATTATTATACAAAATTCCTTCTGAATGAAGAGGATTTCACAGGTTATTCCCAGAAGATTAATTTTATTTGTCATGTAAATATCTTTAATATATGATATTTTTATCAAACTCGTTAGAGCAATTTTTTCAAAAATAAAAATTTTTGAAAAATGTTCCATGTAAAGGGTAGTTAGGATTGGGGGAATAAAATGCAGTAGATAGAAAAATAACCTTTAGTAAGAACAGTTTGTATACCCATTAATAAACAATAGAGGGTACAGAAAGTCATGTGAATGTATCGCATCTGACTTTTTAGTATTTAATGTGCCCCCCCCTGGCAACATTTTCACTAATCTGGGCATAGAGTCAATGAGTTTCTTACATATTTCACTTATTTCTGGGTCATGAAGCACTGGTAGATTTTGTCTACAATATCTTAAGCAATTTCAATGACATGTCACATCTTTGGAAGGTGTAGAACCTAAATACCAAGTGTAGTATTTATCTAACTTTTTCTTTTGGGTAGAATGCAATACCATCTCTACTACTATGTATGTGGTAAAGAAAGTAAAAAACAGTGTTTGATAAAATGCAATATTAAAATTTCATGAAATTATTAAAAAATATTATAGCTTTACACACATCAATTGGCACAAGAGTGTATAGTACAAGCAGTCTCACTTGTTTGTCATTAGTAAAAGCATTTTCATGCATGTCTTTTGTTAAATTATTATTGCTGGTCACTTTTTATAACTGTGGTTTGAACGGTTGTACCAAATGGTTGTACTCTGTTGATGTTATGATTTAGTGGCAGTTATGTATCACTCATACTTGCAAGTACTTAAATTTTTAAAATTGTGGATTTACTACATGAGCATTGCATTTTCATTCAGACCATTCTATGATTATAATGGAGGCCATTTTTTTTTTGAGAGGGAGAGATTAAGGCCCTGGCTGGTGCCCTAGAGAGTAAGGCATTAACTTTATTTGTACTTAATCACTGTGCATGTGCATACTGGTTGTGTGCATGAGAGTAATTTGGTCTCAATGGAGACCTTGTAGTTGTGTGCTATTTGGTACCTCTAGGCTCTAGCAAGAAAACATTGGCAGCTGATAACAGCAAGGGGGGTGGGGGTGGAGGCATCTGTGATGAAGGTGGTGTAGTCATACTGAGGCTAAGGTTAGATTAGATTAGAAAGCGTTCTGTAAGTTCTTTGATGGCCAAAAGGCCTTGAACCTAGAAAATGTCAAAATCTTTTATATTTCTATTCTATTGAACTTAATATAACTTGGCTTTTACAGCCGTGTCACTGCACAAGGCATTACATCCTTACTTGCATGCAAGGAGTGTCAGGCAAGGAGTGTCAGGATTTTACAAAATTGTCAATTATGTACAATAAACTTATTATTTTTGCACACATAAAGTTTACAGCATTTTAAGTTATGATGCTAAAATGTAAACAGCAAGCATCAAATTTCTATTACATTAAAAAATTTGTCACATCTACTGAATACAAAATTTCTACCTTTCAATGCTTAAACCTTTGCTTATATGCGAAGAGTGACAGAATTTTAAGATATACGTTCACAAAATATTAAATATTGGCATAGCTAGTAGGTGGCCTGGCTATTCTCTATCCTGTAGAGCTTGCCCTGGAGGTAATCAAGAGTGTCAATGCAGTCCTGTGAAGTAAGTGATTGACACAGTGAAGTATATTAATGTTACACAATCTGATTATTCATAAAACAACTCTATGACGGAATGCTTATGTGAGTACCTGTAAGTTATACACAACCTAATAGCACTGCTTAATTTGTGAACATGTAAAGCCATGTTCCGGTGATTCTATCCTGAGTCAGTAGACCTTCCAGGCAAGGACAAAGCAAGAATGTTTAGTGGTACCATCCAAAATAAATGTGGAGATCTCTGAATGAAATAGAAGTAATACTTATAGGAGATTAGATGCAGTCTTTGGAAGTGCTATCTGACCAAGAAGAGCTTTCAGCAGTAATATAAATCTGATATGTTTATTTTTTCTGGCTTAACTATAGAGTTTTATATCTGTTTTATCTACAGTACTAGGTTTTTATTTTCAAAGCTGGAAGGATATGTATTTGTCGGTGTAAGTTGGAGGCCAGTGTAGAGCATCAGGATTATATTTCAGCAGAGCATATGTGTGCATTTAGAAAATTATTTCCTATGGGTAACACCTCCTGAAATGGATCAAAATTTCTTTCCAGTTTATTACTAGAAGTGTTTAAAGGGTAATATGTGATTTCATCTTTCTTGACTTTTGCCTATATTAGGCATCGGTAAATCAAAGCCAGTGCATGCTTTCAAAAAATAATCTTCTGATTTATAATATTGTGATAATGAGACAAACTTGTGGTGCATTGTTTTACATAACATTGCAATTAAACTTAAACAATTTATGCTAAAAGATTTTGTAATAGTATAGTCCAATCTTCCATATGAGGAGCATAGAATCAAAAACCAGCAAGTCCTTAATAAAAAAGCTTTCAAGGGAGAGGAAATACTGATATCGCCTAAACTTACCCGTGGTTTATAAAGCTCTTCATATCTAATTGTAGTGCAAATCCCACTTTCCTAAATACTGTTATCACCAAAATGATTTTTGTGTTGAATACCAAATTTATAATAAAAAATTGTTTCGGACTTAGTGCATTTTGAGCCAATTACATGGAAAATATTATATTTACTGATATTTTAATAAACAATTTCAATCCCACTTACAATAGCAGTTTTTTACGCTACTTGTGTATTCTTTGTGGGGAAAAAAGTAGGTCTTCAAATTTCATTAGTGACTTTTTCTGTAAACACCTTTATGTCAATGTTTCTTTCAGCAACCCAACTGTATTTCTGTATTTATACAATGCCTATTTCTTCCTCCAAACATACACATACACATTCTTCCAGAATGCACAACCTTCACACAAAAACTGCAGCTCCAATTCATGCCTCCATTCACTCCCAAACTTCTGTAAAAGTGTGTCGACATCCTTCTTCTTTTCTTTGTTGATTCTGCTTTGGAGTGTTAAGGCCTGGACCTGTAGTATATACTCAAACACAATTCCCTGTTTCAGTGGAGGTAATTGGTTTAGAGGGATTATAAAAACTGTATGTGCATTCCATTTTTATAGTGACAGTAGGTTTTCCAGCTTTTTCTTCAAAAAGAAATGCTTCATATAACTTATACTTATAACTTTCTTCAAATAATGACCCATCTTTTGATGTATTTTAAATACCAGCCAACCCCTAGAATCATTCTCACATCACCAACTTTTCTGTAGGTTTCAGTGTAGCTTTTGGGGTTAATAATTTCAGAATGTTTGCGGAAAGATTTTTCTAGTACAAACATTCTATCCACAGGGAGATATATCCACTCATGGGAAACATCATCTTAACATTCTTCATCTGAGAAAGAACTTTGAAGCAGCCATAAGAGTAGGCTTGTATAACATGAGAGGTTTTGTTCTGACCCCCACATCCACAGCGTCACCCTCCATGGTCTAGGGGTACCATGCTAGCCTCTAGTTCCTGAGGTTGCAGGTGCAAACCCAGCAGAGGGCGATGGATTTTTTTGGGGCATAAAAATCCTTAGCATGCCCACCTTCGGAATGGAAGTAAAGCTGGTGATTCCATGTCATAGATTTACGGCATGTATAAGAACCTCAAGCCTGATAAAGAGGACTCTGAGAAAAATTTCCAATCTTTCACGCCCAATATAGAATGGGATGCTAAGGACCATAGTACTTAAAGAGCGTCCATAAATAAAATTCAATTTTTTTTACATCCACAGTAAAATGCAATGTTTGCAAATATACAAACAGTTATTTGAGCCTAATAATGGATATTATTATTATTATTATTATTATTATTATTATTATTATTATTATTATTATTATTATTATTATTATTATTATTATTATTATTATTATTATTATTATTATTATTATTATTATTATTATACAAAGTACAGCTTGCAAAATATTTCACTGAATAATTATTCTGGCTTTTTCCATATTTTTCAGATCTCCTCTTCATTCTCTTTGGTGTTGAGATGACCATGAGTGATGACAATAGCCTATCTTGCTCCATTTTATTTGGTTTATTTGGTAATTCATTTTCTCACTTGCTAAAGGTAGAGGACTGGTATGCTATCACATTTGAACCTCCCTTCTTTATCACAAAAAGCTCATTAGGTTTGAATCTTTATCGCTGTACATGAAGGATAACGCAAGTAAAAGCAAGCTTCATATGTTTCACAATTTTTGTTTTAACTTAGCATGAAAGCCAAAACCACACAGAGTCATATACTTTGCAGACATACTACTGTATTTATTTGAATCAAAGTAGTACAATAAATACATCTGAATTACATGACACAAGCCATTTATCACATTTTTGTTTCTTTGCTTCTCTTCGTTTCCTGCATTTTCATTCTCTTTCTGGTATCTCTGTTGTTATCTGCAACAATTATTTCTTTTTCCATGCTATAATTTTTTAGCAAATCTACTATGAGTTATTCCTTAACACAACTCCCTATCTCATACTTTCAAATAAAAAGATTTGTTTTCATTTATTTATTCATTCATATGCATTGACTTGTTATACATTTTGGTGGGTGGAGACAGGACTGTGCTATAAATTTGGGTGATAATAACATGTGTAATGCAATTACTAAAGTAAAATGTGTTTAATCATAGAATAGTACATATGTTCTCAATTGCCTGAAAATTAAATAAATGGTTCAGAGTACGAAGAAAAATAATGTTAGGTCTCTTAAATCCTTTTTTACTGTTTTCCCGTGAAAGTATTTCATCTCATTTAATTCGTACTGACACAGCCAAGATCTTTGATATGTACTCGTGTACAGGTGGTTCATATCCTGCCAGGACCATCCTCCCTGACTGATGTTTTCTCCAAATTTTCCTCAGACCGCATAACTGGCAATTGCCTGGGAGGTACCCTAAACTTAAGCCTAGGACATTTCCTTCCCAATTACCATTTCATTTCATGTATCACCAGTGTCCAATGCCTTATGCAGTAAGTGCAGGTGTTAAAGACTACCTTAAAAAGAAAGAAAAGAAAAGCAATGCAAGTTCATTTCTGCTTTATTGGCCATGATTGAAGATCTAAGTTCATGGCTTCTCCATGATGACAATGGATGAGTACAACAGCATTTAGGCAAATACAAAGAATTTCAATATGTGGCCACTCAAATGACAAAAGTAATTTTAATGATCTTAGGTGATCCAGATTAGGACCAAATTTGCCTTTATTACCAACATCAAACTACAAACACCTGCATCTCAACTAAATACAGACATACAAGTTTCATATAAAAAAGAAATAAATTGGCTTCTTTTACCAAGTAGAATTGATTTTGCTCAGCATTTCTGCATAATAAGCTATTATTAGGGATGGAGATTTTTCACAAATATAATATAGCACAAAATGTTTATAAAGATTTGTACTGTTGTATTTTCATTTTTCATGACCTGTAAAATCACTGTTTAATGTGTTTTGAAAATGTGATAATGTGCAAGATGGACTCAAAAGCAAAAATTATATTAAAATGGGCTATAAATGTGAAATGTGTTGCAATTCATACTCTTTTTTCAAATGAATACATAAAAAGTGAATTGAAAGCATGTAGAGTGTTTGCTTAAGTATAACAAAAGATTGGATAGTCGCATGCAAGAAAATGCGAAAAACATTTCTTTTTTTCTCTCTCCCAAGGGATTGCAAACTTTTTAATCCTGTCACCACTGGCCGAGATTGTCAATAGATTTTAAGATTTAAGTGAGAGTAAAGAAATATCCCATTTTTTTGAGTTCTTAATATGGATAGTTTTTTCTAGATACCTATATGAATTCATTGCAAGTGACAGTACAAACTATGCAGGAAAGCAAAGATATAGACTGCCTGCAAATGCTGTTGATTGTAAAACTCAAATATTCAGATTCTGTTTAAGCAATTCTTCAATGTATTTGGGATTTTACCTAAAGCGTAGCTACTAAACAATATTTCACTAAGTATAATTAATTGTAATGACAGGTGAACAGGAATGACAGAACAAAATGTTGAGCTACATTACGTGATCAAAAGTATCGGACATCTGGCTGAAAATGATGTACAAGTTTGTGGTACCCTCCATCGGTAATGCTGAAAATCAATATGGTGTTGGCCCACCCTTAGCCTTGATGACAGCGTTCACTCTCGCAGGCATACTTTCAATTAGGTGCTGGAAGGTTTCTTGGGGAATGGCAGCCCATTCGTCACAGAGTGCAGAACTGAGGAGAAAATTTTCGAAAATTTTGATTTTCTCAAAACTGGCTCTAACGATTTTGATTTCAACATATATTTAAGATATTTTTATGGCAAACGAAATGTATATCTTGAATTTTCTCAAAATGTTCCCAAAAGTTCTGTTCATTCTGAATGGTTTATGCATAACTGGAAAACTGTAAGAGATAGATGAAGTTTTACTATACAAAAAATGTAGATCTCATTAAAACACACAATTTATGTATGTAGGTTTTTTTTGTTAAGTGAACCATTTCTAAGATATTCCTTATTTGTTTGAATTTTCCAATGCTTATAATTTTCTCAAATGGGAATTCGTTAATCATTATGTCCTGGACATGCAAAGAAATTGGAATGCTCCACATAGCAACCAGCTCTTAAAAGATTTGACTATCGTTTAAAGCCTACCATATTTCCCTTGCACCTACAGGATAATTAGATTAAGTTTCTGCAAATGCGTATCTCGATTAACATGAAGTAGATGGAGAATACGCATTTGTAAAAATAGTCTGTACAAGAGCAGAGAAAGTCATGTGAGTGCAACACATCAGATTTTTTATATTTATCTCCACGTTAATCTAGAAAACCCTCTACAGAAATACTTAATAATAATTAAAAAATGTATTTATTCTTCAGCTTCCCCAATTCAGGAGCTACCAATGTACACAAAGTATGATGACCAGTGTTTAAATATACATGAAATTATTTATAAAATATCTATACAAGAAAAGAAATTTTATAGGTATATAAAGTAAGTATAATCTGAAAGTAATACATGCCTGGAGAGAGAAAGAGAGCTATTTGTTATAAAGATAATTTTTATAATATAAAAACAGATCCTTTGACCGCAGCAACCCCTGTTTTTTGTAGTAGGCTTTATGCTGAATTTCTTACAGAAGCTCATCAGCTGGTGTGGTCTCATGCTCCTAATTCTGACGATGAGTTCAATCACTTGGATGGTGTTAAGATGGTATTTCACCTTATAATATGGGACTGCAGCTTCATATATCCAACATTTTCCCACATGAGTTTCTGGTGGTTGTTACACATTTCGTTGTAGATGCAAGGGGAATAGAGTAAGCTGCATCAATAGTCAGATGTTTAAAAGCTAGCTGGACTTCAAATTCCATACAGTTTTCATGGTATCACAAAAAACAGTTAATAATGACAGAACTTTATAAAGATGACAAAAGCATTCGAAAATTCAAACGAATAATAACAGATATTTCAGAAATGGCTGATGTCACAAAAATTATTTGAAATAAATTGTGTGTTTTAAAGAGCTCTACATTACTTTTATTTATTTATTTATTTATTTATTTATTTATTTATTTTGCAGTACATTTTTACCTAACTCTTGACGTTTACCAGTTATACAAAATTATTCAAGATTTCTTCAGAATGAAGAGGTCTTCACAGCTATTTCGGGAGGTCCCGGGTTCAAATCCCGTGGGCCGACCAATCTGTCTGAGGTTTTTTCGTGGTTTTTCTCAGTCGCCAAGGTAAATACCGGATTGGATATTTAATACCACGACCCAAAGTTCCATTTTAAGTCTACAACAATAGTAAAATGAAAAATAAGTGGTAATAGCGAATGCTATGCCATCTATCTACAGACAATGTAAGCAGTTAGACTGGAGGTACCCTAACGCCAACTGCACGGCACGAAGCAGAAGATCCGGCTGCCATGTGCTAGGGGTCTCTGTGGGCACGTGACGAAGCAAGATGGCATTTCCAGGGATGAGACTTAGAAGGCTAACTGTCCGCCTTTCTGTGTGGGGGCGGTGATTGGACTGGACGGCACCCTAATGCCGTCTGCACGGCACGAAGCAGAAGATTCGGTAGCTATGCGCTGGGGACTCTGTGGCACGTGACGGAGCTGGTGGTGACAGGGATGAGACCTAGAAGGCTGTCCATCACATATCGTTCTAAGAGTTATCCACCAACAGATCCGTTACGATATGACCAGGGAGTTAAAGCGACGTAAAATAAAAATAGAGTAATATATACATTTTATTTGACATATAAATATTTTAACCAAAATCGTTGCAGCCATTTTTGAGACAATCCAAAATTTCAAATAATATTCTATGTGAAGGATAATTTGGGAATGGGGGATTTTCTTGAAAATCTTAGTGTCGTATCTTTGAAATATCTTAAGCTTAAATACCAAATTTGGCAGTTTTCGTTTTTGAGTTATGCTGTTCACAGACAAACACACACACATTTTTCTAAAAACATGCTTTTCTGGATTCAGAGGGCTTCTAAACATGGATTTGCGCTGAAACCTCTATATCGAAATTTTGGGTGGAATGCAATGTCTTCTCTACCTATTAGGTACAGTACGAATTTTTCCTCCTGGCCCTACTCAGCTGGATTCGCAGTAGTTGGGCGAGCTCATTATCTTTCGGGAGGGGTTTTGGGTTTTGTAGGAGAATGGCGGATACGGTAAGTACCTGTGTGCACCGTACTGGGGGAATACTGCCGGTCTTTCTCCCCTCCACTCTCCAACCTTCTCGTTTTTGCAGGGTCAGTTCGATAAAATCTACTATACGTTGTAGAGAATGCAAAAATTAAATGAAAGAAGTATTGAAAATTCAAACCAATAACATTGGGTACCTCGGAAATGACCAGTCACACAACATATTTATTTGAAATAAATCGTATATTTTAGAGACATCTAGACTTTTTGTGCAATAAGTTTCTATCTATCGCTTATGGTTTACCAGTTTATTTAAAATTAAACAAAATTCCTTTTGAATGAAGAAGGTTTCTTAGGCTATTCCCACGAAATTCAAGATATGCACTTTATTCGTCATTTAAATTAAATATATGCTATTTTAATCAAAATCGTTATAGTCATTTTTGAGAAATTCGAAAATTTCGAAGAATCTTCCATGTGAAGGGTAGTTTGTGGTGGAAAAATTTTCCTCAAAGTTGTGTCGTATCATTGGAAGATGCTGAACCTAAATATCAAGTTTGGTACTTATTGGGCACACACACACACACACACACACACACACACACACACACACACACACACACATTTGGACTTTTATATGAAATGCTTTTTTTTTATTAAGAGCCTGAAACATGTATTTTCGGTGAAACCTCGATGTCGAATTTTTGGGTGCAGTGCAATCAATACCTTCTCTGCCTATTAGGTATGTGGTAGAAAAAGTAAAAATGTAGTTAGAGACCGTTCTCGGCCTTAATGTTAAGGTAACTCGCAATGCAAATCATTGGCAGAATAGTTCGATTATTTTATTATTGAAAGCTCTTTCTGCCCAAATGCTGTTGGTCATTGCTAGTATTGGAGGTTTCCTAACACCTCCTTAATAGCTTTACGTCATACAGAAGACGTTTCTGATGACCTTGTGGGGACGTAAAGGGCTGAATAATACTTTTGATGACAACACCGATAGCCAGAGAAGGCACCGCCAGAGATGCGCTTCCATTAATGTTCCTGTCGAACGTTAAGAACGCTTACTTCCGAAGCCTTTGACAAAGAGATAGAATACGGACGTCAAATTATTAGACTAACGCGGTAAATTACCATGAGTTCTATTCTGCAGTACCTATATTAAAAGAAAGATCGGTTGGTCTATTAAAACTTGCTAATGAGGAATATACAGAGTGAGCCAAAAGACTCCGAACCGCCTGCGCGGTGTTTTTCCTGTCCGCGTCCTCGGCGTTCGTTACCATCTGTTGCATCTTGTTGCATCGTTACCATCTTGTACACTTTATGTTTTAAGTTACCCCGGAAGGGTATTTTATAAACAATATTACCGGCTGCGCGGTGTTTTTCCACTGGGCGTGTGGAAATATGATAAAAACATAACTGCTGCTATAAACAAAGTCACGCTGTTGTGGTTTTGTTGCAGTGCAGTGTGAAGTGCAGTTTTGAGTTGACGGTGATGTGATGTAGTTCAGTTATTACGAGTTATTTATTATTTTGTCCTGTACTTAGTCACAAAGTATATTATGGTTCAGTATAGGTTTTCTACTGCACAGCGTGTATTTATTTATGATTCGTATGTGTTAACTCGGTCGTGAAAATACGATTTTCAGAAAGATTTCCAGGTGTAAAAGTTCCAGGCCGTACAACAATCCATGAAATTTACAGTAAATTTCAGGCCACAGGAAGAGTTCAGGCTAAGAAATCTAAAAGACGGCGTTCGATTCTTAACGAAGAAACATTAGACGACATCGGTCATCGTTTGGAAAATTCTCCCCAAAAATTCCATGATGGATAGTTTCCTAAAGAGGTGCCAAAAATGTATGTCCAACGACGGTGGCCAGTTTTAGCATCTCCGGTTACAAAGTTAGTAAGTAAAGCCTTTAAAAGTGGTTTTAAAAATGTTGTATAGTTTCATCCGCGCCTTTCTATGATAGCAGCAGATGGCAACGAACGCCGAGGACGCGGACAGGAAAAACGCCGCGCAGGCGGTTCGGAGTCTTTTCACTCACTGTATATTTCCGGTTTTACAATGTACAACCATTTTTCGGTACCCAAGACTACAGTTTTTAATATCTTCTTATCACTTTTCTCCATTCTTGCCTGTTGGACTATAAATCTTCCTCAATTTCCCAATCCATCATTGCACCTCTAATTCCTTAAATCCAAGTGCTATGCGGTCTTCCTTTTCTCGTCCTTTATAGTGGCATCCTCAATGGGTAATCTTCCATTCTTTTAGCATGCCCATACCATTCTAATTGTTTCTGTTGAACAAAATCTAAAATTGAATTTTGAACATTCATATTTTCTTTTATAATCTATTTTTAATATTTTCTCTTTTAATAAAATATTTGTATACGGTAGGTCATGTAATAGAGGAAGGAAATTTGCACACTTTTACGCGATACTTTTATCCGAAAACTTACGCTCGCGCTATAATTTCTACACTAATCTAGTCGAGGTATTATATTAAGAAAGGCTTAAAAGTTAAACCCTCCACTAATATTACCCAAATAGATACATTGCCAATCTGTAGGTAAAGTTACAGTCGTATCAATAAGTTTTTTTTTTCAAACGTGCTGCTTTCCGTGCCAATATTCACCCTGAGCTACTATTGAGAGATGCCCAAAGATACACTAAAGTCCCTAATGTGATCCATATATCCTGATAAACCTTGAAGAAAACCTGAAATTTGAAATATCATACCTTAAAGGAGATTTGCTTCTTTTCAAATGCAACACGAATTTGTATTCAAGCTGGGCGATATTACAGAAAGTGTTGTGGGAAGATTAATGATACACTTAATAAACAAATAATTATTAATGTTAAAATAGCTTTACACAAAACATAAAAAGACAAGAAAAATGAAAAAGAAAAATGATTGCTTCAGTGTTAAATTGCCAGTATGAATCCATTGCTTTATTGCGGGTGTGCAAAAATGCTTCGCATTTGAACTCCCTCTGCCATTTTCCCTCTAAATCGTCGACCACATATTTGCATTTCCGGTATTTTGCCAGCCGCTAGGTGGTGTTATGTATGTTGCAAGTTCTATTGCCTAGGGGAAGGAAGGCATTTTCATGTACCTGATGTACGTGATGAGCGATGATTAAACGGTAGACTCACAAAACTAAATTGGAAAAATATGCAGAGATATATTAATAAGAACCAGGAAATAATATCTAAAATATCAAGATATGTACAAATTGTTTTCAAAATAAAAACATACTCTATTTCAGACACTGTTGATAATATATAACATTAATTACATATTGTTTAATACATGTAAATACAGATAATTAAATTCCTTAGTTCTTAAATGCGTTTTAAATAAAATCCATAAACTACTTTACATTACTCTGACTGCAAAAAGTTTTCTTGTTACACACTGAAATAGCTTCACTCTTTTCTGCAGGTCAAGTCGCATGTTCTTCTGAGCTCTCGGGTCATAATTTGAGCTCTCCACTGTTCATAATAAATTTTGAACGACTAGAAGCTTTTATTTTATTTTATTTTATTTATTTATGGACGCTCTTTAACTGCTATGATCCTTAGCGTCTATTCTATATTGGGAGTGAAAGACCGACAATTTTGCTCAGAGGCCTCTTTATGAGGTATGAGTTTTTTTACGTGCCATAAATCTACGACCCGGGACTACCGGCTTTACTTCCCTTCCGTAAGGAGTTTTACGCCCGAAAAAATCCATCGCCCTCCGCCGGGTTTAAACCTGCGACCTCGGGAACTAGAGGCTAGCATGGTAGCCACTACACCACAGAGGACAACAACTAGAAGCTTCTTTACTCACTACAATGATATTGAATTAACAACCGGCGGCATGAGAGACGCACAGAGAGTTCAATGCGCGAGAGCTGTGTTACTATTTTGCTTACTTAGAACTTTTCATAGCATTAATGTGAGGCCTATACCTTTCATTGTTGATTCAGATTATCCACAATGTGTCAATAATAAATGCCAACATTTTCAAGGCTTAAAAGTTTCCTGAGAAAGGATCATTTGAAATAAAAATCCTATTTTGTGTGAAAGTATTATTTAAACAACTTGTGAATAAATCTCTAGGCTGGGAGAAACGTAAACTGAGAGCATATAGAAAATGCTGATACGAATACATGCAATTATCAGCATCTTAAAACACAAGCAACGACTTAGTATAGTACATAGCTTTTATACATACATGTTTGATGGTACAAGTCCGCGAGGGAGTCTAAATCATAAAGTTGCAGCAAAATAATTATAAGCATATTAAAATACCATTAATCAATAAATTAAAATGACAAAACATTTATTATTTTCTCTACTACGTACATAGTAGGTAGAGAAGGTATTGCATTCCACCCAAAAATACGATACCGAGATTTCACCGGAAATACATGTCTTGAGGCACTCTGGATAAAAAAAATTTTTTTAGAAAAATGTGTATGTGTGTCTGTGAACAGCATAACTAAAAAACGAGGTATTTAAGTTCAATACCTTCCAAAGGTGCGACACAAAGGTTTTCAAGTTCGAAATCTTTGATTTCCCCCAAAAATTACTAATAATTTCGATTAAAATTCCATATACTAAAGATATTTACATGACAAATACCTTGGATTTTCTGGGACAACCGTGAAGTCCTCTTCATTCGGAAGGAAATTTATATTATCTTGCATAACTGATAAACACTAAGCGATAAACGAAAACGTACAAAATTGTAGATCACTTTAAAGCACACAATTTATTTCAAATAACTTGTTTGTGGCATCAGCCATTTCTGATATATGTGTTATTAATGGTTCATATTGTTCAATATTTCGTCATTCTCTTAAAGTCCTGTCGATTTTCAGCTGTTTGTCGCAATGTCATGGAAGGAGTGTGAAATTTGAAGGCCAGCGTATAGCGTCCAGTTCTTAAACATTTGATAATCGCTATTCACTTTGTACCTAAAACGAAATATCTAATGCAAGCATTTCCGGAAAGTTTTATCCAGATTAAAATGAAGTACAAGATAGGAAAATAAACTTTAACATTTTACATACTTAAACCTTAAATTTTAATCCCAAATAAAAAAATCTGATGTGTTACACTCACATGACTTTCTCTACTCTTGTACAAACTATTTTTACAAACGCTTATTCTCCATCTACTTAATGTTAATCGAGATAAACATTTGTAGACTGTCTTATTGCTAATTTTCTTGTAGATGTAAGGGGAATATATATTTACAAGGGCAATATAGAAATACAGTAGCCTTTAAGCATAGACATATCTCTTAATAGCTGATTGCTATGCGCAGCACCATTCTCTTTGCCACAGATTAGTACTCTTTGCATATCCAGGACAAAAAGAAAATGAATATCGAATTCCCATTTGAGAAAATAAGTATTGAAAAATTTAAGGGAATAACAAGCAATATCTCGAAAATGTTTCACTCGACAACAAAAATGTATATGACATAAATTGTGTATTTTAACGCGATCTACATCTTTTGTGTAGTAAACTTTTGTCTATCTCTTATGGTTTACCAGTTATGCAAAAGTCGTTCACAATGAAGAATACTTTTGGAGACATTCCCAGGAAATTCATGATATACATTTTATTTGTAATGAAAATATCTTAAACATATATATTAATCAAAATCGTTAGAGCCATTTTTGAGAAAATTAAAATTTTCGAAAAATGTACCATGTAAAGGGTAATCTGGGGTGGGGCGATTTTCTTGAAAGCCTTTGTGTCGCATCCTTGGAAGATACTGAACCTAAATACCAAGTTTGGTGTTTATCCGACTGTTCGTTTCTGAGTTATGCTGTTCACAGACAGACACACACACGGACATGTTTCCAAAAATGTTTTTTTCGATTCAGGGGGTCTCAAAACATGTATTTCCGGTGAAATCTCGGTATAGAATTTTTGGGTGGAATACAATACTTCCCCTACTTACTATACGTAGTAGAGAAAGTAAAAATAAAAAAATTAAATACAAAGGCAAGAATCTCTCTCTCGTAAGAATAATTTGCATAGCCGCTAATACCCGAAAGAGGTTAGAGAAAGTCATGTGACTGTAACACAGATATTTTTTACACAAATGTTGCCATTTTATTTTCTCCAATATATCAAAATCTGCAATAAATCCATGGAAAGGAAGACAGTTGTAACATCTCTCCAAATAAAACACTGAACGAGGCAAAGAGATAGCAACGTAATTAAAATAGGTAAAGTGACCTAGATTAAAACGCAATGAAAGCGGTCGCCAAAATAGCCGCTAGTGTATTATCATCAGAAGCAAATAAACAGCCAGCCCAGGCCTAATCCTATCTTCAGATTTCTATTCATTCAAAGTCTTGGTGATCTCATTCGTGTTACATTATTTTCTTAATACATGCAATGAATAATTAATTGTTACCCAAATATGTTGCTTAAACATATTTAAAAGATCTATAGTAACCAATTGAAGCCGGAATTATAAAGGCAATAATTATCATAATATTCTGAGAAGGATAGCGATATAAAATAAGTAATAATATATTTAAAATCAGTGTATGTATAAAAAGGAGAAGCATTGTGAAAATTGTTGACTGTAAAAGCGACAGAAAGACCAGACAGGCACAGTTTTGTTAATTAGGGACCAGCCTCAGGTAGAAAGGGTAAATACCATTGAAGCACGTTTTTCCTGGTAACAGCCGAGGACAGCTGCACTTAGCCTGGTGAAGGTCACTCTAGGCTTCAGGACGCCGAGTTGTGACGAGCGTTTGAGGGGAGAGTAGGGGAAGTGAGTAGCTTACTTTTCCTTGTGCAGCGTGGGTAAAGGCATTCTGTCCTGAGCGATTGGTGAGAACGGGACGACATTCTCGTCGAGTTGTGAACATTGGCGGCGAACATGCAAGAGGGTAGAACGTTCAGCTGTAGTTAATAATCTTCGGTCTTGGTAAAGACACACTAGCATCGTATGCATTTAAAAGTGATCGGTAAACCTTAAAGTTTATTTTAAATGGTGAAAATAAAAGTGTTCCAAGAAAGCGTTCGTGTTTCTCTGTACATACACTCACGCATACCCAGTGATTAAGATCTCATGCTCGAGCAGACGTGGCAAAGTATAAAAATCTGATGTGTTACACTCACATGACTTTCTCTCTCTTGTACAAACTATTTTTACAAACGCTTATTCTCCATCTACTTCATGTTAATCGAGATAAACATTTGTAGACTGTCTTATTGCTAATTTTCTTGTAGATGTAAGGGGAATATATATCTACAAGGGCAATATAGAAATACAGTAGCCTTTAAGCATAGACATATCTCTTAATAGCTGGTTGCTATGCGCAGCACCATTCTCTTTGCCACAGATTAATACTCTTTGCATATCCAGGACAAAAAGAAAATGAATAACGAATTCCCATTTTAGAAAATAAGTATTGAAAAATTTAAGGGAATAACAAGCAATATCTCGAAAATGGTTCACTCAACAAAAAAATGTATATGACATAAATTGTGTATTTTAACGCGCTCTACATTTTTTGTGTAGTAAACTTTTGTCTATCTCTTATGGTTTACCATTTATGCAAAAGTCGTTCACAATAAAGAATACTTTTGGAGACATTCCCAGGAAATTCAAGATATACATTTTATTTGTCATAAAAATATCTTAAACATATGATATTTTAATCAAAATCGTTAGAGCCATTTTGAGAAAATTAAAATTTTCGAAAAATCTTCCATGTAAAGGGTACTCTGGGGTGGGGGGATTTTCTTGAAAACCTTCGTGTCGCATCCTTGGAAGATACTGAACCTAAATACCAAGTTTGGTGTTTATCCGACTGTTCGTTTCTGAGTTATGCTGTTCACAGACAGACACACACGGACATGTTTCCAAAATGCTTTTTTTGGATTCAGGGGGTCTCAAAACATGTATTTCCGGTGAAATATTGGTATCGAAATGTTGGGTGGAATACAATACTTCCCCTACTTACTATACGTAGCAGAGAAAGTAAAAAGAACCAACTAGGAGGAGAAAAGCAGCAACCGTGAGGCAAAAGTAGTGCTTCATTGATGGAGGACGGAGCGTGGCTGCGTCACAATGGAAAGTCTCTATTTTTACTTTCTATACCACGTACCTAGTAGGTAGAGAAGGTATTGCACTCAACCAGCAAATTCATATCGAGATTTCACTGAAAGTACATGCTCATTTCTCTACTCATGTATACCGGGTAGAGATATTTAACAAGAATGCCTGGATTGCATTTGCTATTGAATATATGGATTACATGTACATTAGCTTACAGCGCAATTTAACTATCAAACATTATGTCACAGTCATACCTATTATCGGCATATCACGCCCAATTTAACCCTTCCGCATTTAATTAACGGAAGCTTTTCTATCGGCACATGACACCTAAAACTCTCCGTTAAAAATAACACCTCAACAGGAAAGCTCTAATAACTGAAACAAACGAGCACTGCAATCGTTGATTTAAACAGGCCATGTTACTGTTACTTTACCCAAACTTTACATGATTACTTTACCCAAAAGGAAACCAAACTGAACTGCTGCGTTACACTTACCCAGGGGATGAACCTGAACGCCACTGATGGCCTAAGAATCCAGGAATGACCCGAGAATTAAACTGATATCGTAAGCAATTCGCCAGACATATGATGTTTTTGAGGGAAAATATATGAAATTCTGTATAAGGGGTGTTTGAGGTGACAGAAATTTCGTGAAAATCTTCGTATCGCATCCTTGGAAGATGCTGGACGTAAATAACAAGTTTGGTATTTATCGAAGTTTTCGCTTTTGAGTTATGCCGTTATGGCCATAACTCGTGAGCTATGCACGCGCTAAGTTCTTTCCAAAGTTTTGAGGCTTCAAAAGACCTCAAAGTATGTATTTCCGGTGAAACCTCTTTATCCCATTTTTGATAGAATACAGTACTTCCTCTGCCTTCCATAGATAAGCATTAGAGAAAGTAAAGCTGGCTGTGGTATTCCATGAGAAATAAGTGTTTGCTAAAAGATGTGCTTGAAGAAATGGTGAAAGGGGAAAATGTTCTAGGCGGAATGCATTCAAATTGAAGAAGATTTATTTTAGGTGTTGTATTGTAGTTCTTATGTTGGGGAGCCGAACTTGAAGTAGTTGCAGCCGCACGTATGGTAAAAAGTTTCCGGTAGCCTTCGCCCAAAAATATTTAAAAATATTATTAACTTTGTAATTTTTGACGGTTCCTTTAAATATTATATATTTATGTTTGCCTCGGCTGCGTCAGTATTTATTTTTAGAGACATGAATGTCTTAGCAGGAGTGGTGCGACTGAAGAATGTAGGCTTACACAGATTATAATTTTACTTCACTCCTTTTATTAATGCTTGGCACTATTTAAATAACGCTTCACTGATATAGAGAGCTGTGAGATTTTTTTTTATTAATTACTTGCACTTTTTAACACGTAAACTATTTTTCGTCTCACACTGAATACGTATTAAATTTCTCGAGGACGCATCTCGCGTCCGGTTAGGAACACTGTCTACAACCAACTGACTTCTGAATTTGTAAATTTTGCTATATTTCAGTTTCTGATTGGCTAATCCTACTCCAATAGAATACCTTCATTTAACTAAAGCTTTTTCTGGTTGTTGATTGGCTATTTATAAACTGTCTCAAAATTTATATTATTGTTGCTCCAATAATGACTAGTAGCATTATTAAAACTTTCTTACTCATTATTGCCTCAAGGTTACCCCATTGTTACCTCATCGTTAGCAACTCTTAACCTATTATTCTCACAGCTCCTACATTATTAAATTATGTAATACATTCACATAACATGATTACACATGTATACAATAATATAGACATATACAGTAACTGTAATATACACTGTTTATATCTTGTTACATACACATACTGCTTTAAGGCGGGTGTTATTGAATTTATATATTATATAATTAGACTGAAATCATTTAAATGTTAAAAATACTGCCTCAAAATCCAAGATAAAGATGTTCATATGAGAAAAAGAAAAGCGGAAAAGAGAGCAGAACGTAAGAGGCCGGGTTGGCTGTGAAGGAACTCTCTCATTAGGCAGAAAATGATTAATGTTTGGGCGTTAAAGTGCGTTTATACCTGACCAAAATGATTACATTATACTATTCTGCACTTTCAGAAATATTATTATAATTATCAGTAATGTAGAAATATCAGATTTTATTTTATTTCGTCGTAGTGGCTACTCAGTTGTTATTCATGTTGATAGAACTACTTTTATATAGTACATATAGTCACACTTTAAAGTGTGTAGGACGCGGAGTAACTACATAGATAACTATTGCAAATGTGGGACAGATAATGGCTCGAGTCCAGCGTGGTGCCGGTGATAAAGACAAAAATAGGTTGAAGAAAGAAATGTATTTTTTAGACGAGCTTTTAACACGAGCCACTCATACTAAAAATTGAAGATTATAACATTCAGTGGAATATTATTTTTATAACACTCTATTGTTACCAGTCTTGTATCTTGCGATGGAAAATTATGCGTATGTTAAGCGCAGGTCTTGTGTCGATTAATGTAATGGCAGATTATTTTAATAACTAGAAATAAATAACATTGGAATTGATACCAAAGAAGTCGAGGAAACAGTACATTATTGTTACACTTATTCTGTTGATTTATTTCCCACAGCCTTCCATATATTATAGAATGATGTGATTATCTAAGTCTGGGGCGTCCAAACTTTCCAGTCTTACTGATACTGATTAATGCAGTAAGCTCAAGGGCCAAAACCATTTTAATTTTCCTGGCATTGTCTATAATTTCTAGAGCAGTCGCCGAGTACGGCGACTGCTTTTGCTCGTGGGCTGTTTTCTGTTTTTGTTACTACTTACTTGTGAGAGAAAACATTCTCAAAATGAAGTACACAAAGAATGTTTACAGATCTAAGTTAACCGATGAACATCTTAAATCTCTTTTAGTAATTGGTACAAGTAAAATTGGTCCACAACTGCAAACTATTGTCTGAGGAAAATCACAATTACCTACATAAATCTCATTAGTATCTTTTACAAGTGGATACTCCGCGGTTTCATTCGCGTTAATTTAGCTTTTCCGTTCCTGAGGGATTTTCAGGATAAAAATCATATGTATGATTTAAGGTTTATACACTGCCGTTTGTTGCTGTCGTCCTCCGTGGACTAGTAGTACCGTGCTAGCCTCTAGTTCCCAAGATCGCGGGTTCAAACCCGGCGGAGGGCGATGGATTGTTTTCGGGCGTAAAAATCCTTAGCATGGCTTCCTTCGGAAGAGAAGTAAAGCCAGTGGTCCCGTGTCGTAAATTTACGGCACGTAAAAGAACCTCAAGCCTGATAAAGAGACCTCTGAGCAAAATTACCGGTCTTTCACTCCCAATATAGAATGGGACGCTAAGGACCATAGTAGTTAAAGAGCGTCCATAAATAAAACTCAATTTTACTGCCGTTTGTGAAAATTACAACACCAAGAAATAATTTCCAGAATAACTCCGAACTTGGTGGAAGTGAAGAAGAGTGTGCAAGCAATAAGTGATTAGGTTTGCAGAGAAATGGGGTACGCGCAAGCCGAGCAGAGCCCTCTCGTGTCAATCCGACAAGGCCAGTGTTGCGCCCGGTGTAGTCAGTGCAGAGCTGTCAAACAAAGTGGAAACAATAACTTAAGGCCAGTATGCCTCGTCGACGTCAAAGGGAGTCATATCGGCATGTGAGTGAGTTCGAACGGGGAAGAATGATCGGTCTCCGGGAAGCAGGTTTGTCATACGGTGACATTTCGGCTCGTACAGGGTATGCTGCTACGATAGTGTTGCGTGTGTGGAAGCAGTGGATAGATGAAGGTCGTACGCAGCGAAGAGCGGGTACTGGACCACGGAACATGACCACAGCAAGGGATGACCGTCATCTTGTCCGCATGGTCATAACGGACCGTACAGCTCCAACTACTGTGTTGTCGCGAGCTGGAGCACTGCAACAAGTGTGAACTTTCTGCATCAACGGTTCGTCGCCGTCTGCTGCAGGTTAGGCTGGTTGCATGCATGCCATTACGTCGGCTTCCATTGTCCAGAAACCACAAGCTCCTCCGACTGCAATGGGCACGTGAACACCGTCACTGGGGTGCTGAGTGGCAAAATGTAGTCTTTTCGGACGAGTCCCACTTCAACGTGTCCTACAGTGATGGCCGCATATGTGTCCGGCGGTATCGTGTGAGCGCAACCTGGAGGGCTGCATTGTTGAGCGACATAGCGGACAAACACCAGGTGTGATGGTTTGGGGCGCCATTGGTTACAACAACCGATCTCGCCTCCTACGAATTGAGGCCACTTTGAACAGCAACCGGTACTTAACGGTGGTTGTAGAGCCTGAGGTACTCCCCAGCTTCAGGCATCTCCACAGGCCACATTTCAACAGGACAATGCCCGGCCACATATTTACGAGGAATGTACAAGCCTTCTTCAAAGAGCAACGGGTACCATTGCTTCCCTGGCCTACACGTTCGCCTGACATGTCGCCCATCGAACATGTCTGGGATGTGGTTGGTCGGCACCTGGTGTGTCACGGTCCTCCAGTAACCAGTGTCACGGATTTTTGGGCTTGAATACAAACTGCGTGGAGCGAAATCCCACAGGGACTTATTTTCAGAATCTTTTTGATTCAATGCCACGGCGTATAGCAGCTCTAATTGCAGTGCATGGAGGCCACACCAAATACTGAATATTAGGGCTCAAAGGTCATGTATAGATTTGAAAAGTTTATCGTTTGTTACTTGTCATGTAACTAACCTGTATTAAATTCATTGAATTCATGCGTTTCCTTCCTGGTGTTGTAATTTTCACAAACGGCAGTGCACATTCTAAACGTCGGTACACAGTATACATACATATACGATACTCTTTACCCCAACATAACTACCGAGGGTGAGCCCGCAGGGTTCACTAGTTTATAATGTTAGTGGGATTCATTTCAATTATTTGTTAGTTATTATGCTTAAGTTAAATTTTCTGTGTATTATATTTGTCATTAAGCTTTACCTAGCAAGTAAACAAAACCGAGCTATTACCATCCTGTGTTCTTTTATCCAACTTATCACAGTAACAATAACAACAATAAGCCGTTAGCTGTCGCGGGCCGGATTGATGACACTGGTCATTAGCTGTTGCGGGCCAGATTGATGACACTAGAGGACCGCATTTGGCCCGCGGGCCGTAGTTTGGAAACCTATGGTCTAAGTGATCATGTTGTCAACACTGGTGCGGTGAAGGTCAAACAACAGCGAAGGCCAAACAACAATAGCCTAGAGCTTATCATTGTGTAGTTCACATGTATACTGCTACTTCCACACAAATTTCAGCTGAATAGTTTATAATTTAACATTCAGGGCTGTCTAAAAAGCAGTACATGATAACACGTGTTAAAAATGATTTCATTTGATTTATTAGATTTTTTTCTTGAAGTTTAACGTCCTTTAAACGGACAGGTCATATAGGGCGGTGAATAAATGAGATGGTGAAATGATCAAATGGGTCCGGGGTATAGGTAAAGTTACTTTTTGTGGAGGGGTCCCCAGAACCGGGCCAGAGCACCGCACGCAGTCCAGATAGAACACATCCGATGCCGCACGGCTCCTGCCCACAAGCCACCAACGTCCAGGAACCCCCGGAGCGGAGCCCCCGCGCTGAGGAGAGACGTAACTGAGAGGTACCGCAGCGACGCCAGGGAATAAACCTTTATAGAACGCCAGGCACCGCCCAGCCACAACCCGCCGAACACCGTCGCCTGGTCGTACAACTCTGAAACAGATGACAAGGAAGACAATGGATATATAAAATGAGGAGAGTCGTGGTAGAAGATGAATCACCCCAGAATTCGCCTGGCGACCCGGGGAAACCAGAAAAACCCATTGGCCAGAGTGGACGGTCGCCGGGGATCGATCCCGGGACCCCCCGAAAGCGAGCCACAGACGTAACCCCCTGAGCCATCCCTCTCGATATGGGTCCGAGGTACCTAGAGCTTAGACTTACCGGACATTCCCTTTTCCGGATTAGGAAAACCGTGAAAAGAACTTTATCCAGGTAACTCCTAACCGAGATTCGAACGCGGAACCTCTTGAATGTCTTCTTCTTCAGCCAACGCCCGTCCTTGGCTGGTCTGCCATTCGACGCCTTGCCTCCCAGTACAGCCGTGACCTTCCTTCTATAGAATCTTCAACTATAACAGGCTGCAGGGCAGTGCAGGATGCCAAATGGTCAGCAGTGCCTTCCTCTTGCAAGCAGAGGGGACAAATTGGGCTATCAACCACACCGATTCTATGCAGGTGTTTTTGCAAATAATCGTGCCCTGTAGTCATCCTAAAGGTGGCTACTGCCAGCTCCCGGGGCAGGTTATTGGGGATGGGGTTTGAAGCAAGCATTTCCCATCTTTTACCAGCTGCCGCTACCTTCCGAGATTCTACAATTGCTCCTTTGATTCGAGATGTTATGACGCTACTGATGTTTGAGTATGTCATTGGTACAACTGGCTGCTCCATTGAGCACCCTTCCTTGGCTAAAGCATCGCCTTTCTCATTTCCGTCAATGTCGCAGTGGCCCAGGACCCATTGCAAACGAACTTCTGTCAATTCTTGCAGTTTATACAGTCTGTCTTGGCATTCAGTGACCAGATCGTCCTCATGTTGGTTTCCTTGCGAGCAAAGAGCCTGAATGGCTGAAGTGGAGTCGGATAAAAAGACCACTTTACACTGTACAGTCATTGATATTAAGGCGATAGCTGCCTCACTGATAGCGGCAACTTCGCCGTCGAAATTATTCCTCATCTTACCTACAGGAAAGGCAGTAAAAGCTACTGCCTTAAATATAAGGCAGAGAAGCTAGCTCCACACCACGGAGGCGGCATATTATACTTTGCTCGTAGAACTGCTACACTCGACTTTCAGCCTCGTTCCGTATACATTCCTAATCGCCAAATAAAACTCCACTTTTAACACTTCTATCATAAATAACTGTTTAGACATAATAAATGAATAAGGTATATTTTTTCGCACATTGAACAACTCTGGATGAGGGAAGTATGGATTTTGTAAACCATTGCACTGCTATACGTAGATTTACGGCACGTAAAAGAACCTCAAGCCTGATAAAGAGGCCTCTGAGCAAAATTACCAGTCTTTCACACCCAATATAGAATGGGACGGTAAGGACCACAGCAGTTATAGAGCGTCTATAAATAAATAATAATAATAAAAAAAAGAGTCCTGCAATTACTTGGGAAACGATGCTCTTGAGAGAATTGCACTTTTATCAAATAATTCAGATAGTAGTTTTATTAACAAATGTTGGTACTCTTAACCAGCTTGTATTACCACCATAATCGCATCTCATTACAAAACGATCATCTCAAAGGTCCTAGAAATGAGCGCACTCGATTTTAGGGATAACCAAAGATTGAACTACATGGGGATCCATTTGTCTGGGTGAGGCCTTTTATGGAGCGTTTTATTTACTTGTACTGTAAAAGAATACAATAAGAGTACATAGCTTTAATAGTTTAGAGCTTTAGGCTCATTCGCACAATTTCATTCAAATTCGTTTGTTCATCCTCTGTTTATAGACCTTACTTATATGAAGAATGTAAAGAAAGAAAACAAAAATATCTGCTATGTAAGGGCCATACATTTTCTACGATTACCAATTACATTTATTAACATATCACTCTTAGGAATTGGCATCCACCGTGGTGTAGTGGTTACCATGTTGGCCTCTAGTTCCCGAGGTCGCGAGTTCAAAGCCGGCGGAGGGCGATGGAGTTTTTCGGCTGTAAAAATCCTTAGCATGGCTTCCTTCCAAAGGGAAGTAAACCCGGTGGTCCCGTGTGGTAGATTTACGGCACGTAAAAGGACCTCAAGCCTGATAAAGAGGCCAAAATTACCGGTTTTTCACACCCAATATAGAATGGGACACTAAGGATCACAGCAGTTAAAGGGGGCCTATAAATAAATAAAAAAAACTCTTAAAAATTAATCATATGAAGTATTTTCCCCCATCTGCTTCCTCCATTTATTGTAAACATTTGACATTAGACATGTTTCAAAACAGTAATAAAGGATATACGGCAGGATAAAACCTTAGTGGTCGTTCTTTCTGGAATGAATTCCAAATAATATAATGTTATTCAATGGCACATCTAACAGGGAGTAGGATCTTTATTTCTTTATTTATTTATGTTTTCTTTCTCTCCTTCCTTTTTACTTTCCCTGCTACGTATAGTAAACTGGGAAAGTATTGCATTCCACCCAAAAATTCGATACCGAGATTTCACCGGAAACACATGTTTTGAGGTGCCCTGAATCCAAATAAAGCATTTTTGGAAACATGTCCATGTGTGTCTGTTCTGTCTGTGAACAGCATAACTCAAAAAAGAAAAGTAGGATAAATACCAAACTTGGTACTGAAGTTTACTACGTCCCAAGGATGCGACACGAAGGTTTTCAAGAAAATCCCCACCCCAGACTTGATTTTCTCAAAAAATGGCTTTAACAATTTTGATTAAAATATCATATGTTTCAGATATTTACATGGCAAATGAAATATATCTTGAGTTTTCTGGTAATTTCCCCAAAAGTCCTCTTCATTCTGAATGACTTTCGCATAACTGTTAAACGTAAGTGATAGACAAAATTTTATTACATAAAAAATGAACATCTCGTTAAAACACACAATTTATGTGATATAATTTTTTATTGGAGTGAATCATTTCTGAGACATTCCTTTTTATTGGTTTGAATTTTCCAACACTTCTACTTTTTCTCAAATGGGAATTCGTTATTCGTCTTTTTTATGTCCTGGACATGAAACAGAATGGAATGCTCCACATAGCAACCAGCTCTTAAAAGATTTGACTATCGCTTAAAGCCTACCATGTTCCTCCAGCACCTACAAGAAAATTAGGAAAAAGATTAACTTCCCGATATCTCGATTAACATGAAGCAGTTTATAAAAAAACAGTTTGTACAAGAGTAGAGAAAGTCATGTAAGTGCTACACATCAGTTTGTTTACTTTTTCTGCCACTTATGTATGATAGAGGAAATATTGTATTCTACGAAAACTTCGATAGAGATTTCATTAGAAATATATGTTTTGAGGTTGTGCGTGTGCGTGTGTGTGTGTGTGTGTGTGTGTGTGTGTGTGTGTGTGTGCGAACAGCATACCTCAACACGAAAAGTGGATAAATTTCAATGTTTAAGGAGAGCATATTGCAAGGGTGCAAGACGAAGATTTTCAATAAAATCCTCCCACCCAAAATTACCTTTTACATAGAAAACGTTTCATTATTTTTTGCTATTACAAAATGGCATGTTGTGTAACTGTTAAACTATAGGAGATAGACAAATCTCAGTAAACGAAATATTAGATCTGGATAAAACATACAGTTTATGCCAACATTTTTGTTGCATTAAGGAAACCGATCTGTGTATTTTAGGAAACCCATAATATATTTCTGAGTGAAATATTAACATCTCATATGCATATAAATAAAAGCGCAATTTTAAGACAAAAATTTAAGTTATAAAAAACCCTCATTTTTTAATACAATTTCAGATTTATGCTCCTTATTGAGCTAGAAAATAAGTTTGCTAAGAAGTATACTTTTAAATTAATTGGGCTTAAAAGTGTTTCTTAATTGTGAGTTTCGGCTTGTAAAAAAAATAATAATAACGACATAGTAAGATTTAACTACATATATTGGGGAAGCTATTCTGAAAATTTCACCCCGTTAACTTAAGAATTGCATTGCGAGGTATTTTAAATATTAAAAATATTTCAGATATTACAACCGAGAAAAACAGGTACCGGAAAATGTTCTCATAAAAATTGGCCTGAAATTGTACTTATGTATTGTTTTTATTAAAAGTATACACTTTTACATAAAACACATAATTTAGAAACTTATTAACTTATAATTTCGCAAAAAAGCATCTCTAGAAGTTTGGAAAAAGTGTGGAAAATATCACAAGAAGACTAAACTGCGCAACAGCGCCTTCTGCTCAATATTATTTAAATCGTCACGTAACGCTCCTATTTTCACTCCGATAATAAAAATATTTACACTAAAATGTTCCTAGAGAATTGGATATGGTAATAAATTAAAAACCTAAACTGTAATTTGTTATCTTTTTATACAATTTTGACCGCTTAGCGTCTTTAAGCGTTACCGAGACAGTCGTTGCTTTCACTCGAATTTGTCAATACTTTAATATTTTTTAAGTGTTTGGTCATTATTCTTTTCTTTCTCTAGATGTACAAAGAGTATGGCGTTTTAAAGCCATCACATAGCGTCCTACTTTTTTGAAACATTTGACTACCGCTTCAACCTCCTGCATTCCCTTCGAACTACAACAAAATATGTAATAAAACCATTTTGCAAGCGGTTACCTCGATTGACATGAAGTAGACAGAAGAATAAGCTTTTGTGAGAGTAGGTTGTAGAAGAGATAGAGGGTAGAGAAAGTCGCGTGAATGTAACACGTCTTCATATATATATATATATATATATATATATATATATATATGTGTGTGTGTGTGTGTGTGTGTGTGTGTATTTGTTAACTTTCGGCACACGTTTAGTTGTGCTCAGTGTTATGATAGATGTGTCAAATAGAATAACTTGGATCATAAATTCAGGTATCTGCTCAACGACTGTCCGGATGCAGGATAACTAGTTGTTAAATAACCGAAATTGGCACTCATATTCATACGCCAAGCTCCATAATATCGAGGAATACAGTTGATAATCGAACTCTGGACCATTAGAACTGCAGGCAAGAGGTCACGTAGTCTACCAGCTGAACCACGAATCTGTATAAATAGGGCCATCACATAAGTAATTGAGGTTTGTCCTTAATTATATCACATTTTATTTTGAGTACACAGGAGACTGAGAAAACTGCTGCCGGTCAACACATACTAGCCAAGATATCACAAAGGGCTTTTGAGAAACCATTCCCACTTAATATTTCAAAGTGTACTGCTTAAAATGAGGGGAAAATTTAAACGAGCTAAGACGTGTTTATCTGTGTGTAAGTCACATGGAATGATGAATGAATACGTGAAGTAAATTCTGGCACTTGAAGTACTACTAATCTAGTATTTATCCTAAGGACTGAAGGAAAACCCTTATAAAACTCTCAGGTAGGTAGCTTGACCCTACAGGGACTCGAATGCGGATACGCAGCGTGAGGGCACAAACGTTACTGCTAACTACATTATCAAACTGTTGGTAAAATAAAATTTTAAGAAGTCTTTTCTCTCTGCTAAACGCAAAATACATTTTTACTTTCTCTACTACGTATAGTAAGTAGGGGAAGTATTGTATTCCACCCAAAAATTCGATACCGAGATTTCAACGGAAATACATGTTTTGAGACCCCCTGAATAAAAAAAGCATTTTTGGAAACATGTCCGTGTGTATGTATGTGTGTCTGTGAACAGCATAACTCATAAACGAACAGTCAGATAAACACCAAACTTGGTATTTAGGAGATGCGACACGAAGGTTTTCAAGAAAATCCCCCACCCCAGACTGCCCTTTACATGCAAGTTTTTTCGAAAATTTTAATTTTCTCAAAAATGGCTCTAAAGATTTTGATTAAAATTTCACATATTTAAAATATTTTCATGACAAATGAAATGTATATCTCGAAATTTCTGGGAATGTCTCCAAAACTGTTCATTGTGAAGGCCATTTGCGTAACTGGTAAACCAAAAGAGATAGACAAAATTTTACTAAATACACAAAAAATGTAGATCGCGCTAAACTACACAATTTATGTTAGTAGGTTATTTAGGAGAGAGTTGGGCCACTTTTTGGGCATATATGGGAAAGGATAGGAAAAACGAGGCTGGATGGGGCGGTTCAAGGAGGAAAATGGGTTTATATGGGAGAGATAGGGAATACGAAGACCGATACTAGGCTACAGGGTTGAAGGAGGGTAGTGCGTTTATATGGAAGAGATAGTTGAGATATGTTATACTAGACAGAGGCTGAGAGTAGAGAATGCGTTTATATGTATGAGAGGTATAGGAACAGGAGGAGAGGTGTAGGGCTAGACAGAGGTTGAGTAGAATATGGTTTATATGAGTGGTATAGAAAAACGAGGAGAGGTGTTAGACTAGACAGGACTTGAAACGTAGTAGTAGGTATATATAGAGAGAGCGAGGCCACTTTTTTGCGTTTATATGGGAAAGGATAGGGAAAACGAGGCTAGATGCGACGGTTCAAGAAGGAAAATGCGTTTATATGGGCGAGATAGGGAATACGAGGACTGACGCTAGGCTAGACAGTGGTAGGAGGGGGAGTGTGCTTTATATGAGACAGATAGGGAATACGTGGAGAGGTGCTAGGCTAGACAGATGCTGAGTAACGTATGGTTTATATGAGCGGTATAGGAAAACGATGAGAGGTGTTAGACTAGACAGGGCTTGAAACGTAGTGCATGGTTTATATGAGAGATATAGGAAAACGAGGAAAGGTGTTAGGCTAGACAGAGGTCGAGGAGTAGGGTATGGTTTATATGAGAAGTATAGGAAAACGAGGAGAGGTATTAGGTTAGGAGAATTGAGTATGTGTTTATAAGGAGAGACGAGAAAACGGAGAGAGATCCTATGCTAGGATAGACAGGTGTTAAAGTTGGGTTAGATAGGAAACCAAGGAGTGATACTCAGCTAGAGGGGGGCAGGAGGGAATGCGCTTTATGGGTGGTAGGGGATCAGGGGAGTGGTGTTAGGCTAGACAGAGGTTGAGAGTAGAGTATGCGTTTATATGTATGGGAAGTATAGGAAAACGCGGAGAGGTGTTAGGCTAGACAGAGGTCGAGGAGTAGAGTATGGTTTATATGAGAGGTACAGGGAAACGAGGAGAGGAGTTAAGCTAGGCAGAAGTTGAGGAGTAGAGTATGGTTTATATGAGAGGTATAGGAACAGGAGGAGAGGTGTTAGGCTAGAAAGATACTAAAGGAGTAGCAATATGGACTTATATACAGGAGAGATAGGGAATAGGAGGTGCTAGACTTGAAAGCGACTTTAGACGTGAACTTAGTGGAAAACTGTTTGATGTCAATGTTAGACTGCTAATTCTAGACATGCCCATCACGTAACCTATTCAGGGAAAAGGTGAGTCGTTCAGGGGAAAAAGGTGACTGCTCAGGGAAAAAGGTGACCCACAAAGGGAAAAAGTCGACCAGTAAAGGGAAAAAACGTGACCAGCAAAGGGAAAAAGGTGAGCAACAAAGGGAAAAAGGGGACCACCAAACGGAAAACGATGAGCCATAAAGGGAAAAAGGTGACTGCTCAGGGAAAAAGGTGACCAGTAAAGGGAAAAATGTCACCAGCAAAGGGAAAAAGGTGAGCAACAAAGGGAAAGAGGTGACCACCAAAGGGAAAACGGTGAGCCATAAAGGGAAAAAGGTGACCTGCAACGGGAAAAGCTAACCCACTAACACTAACAGGTAAGTAATTCAGCTAGTATTGCAAGAGGCTGACTGGATCATAGCAGTGTATGATTTCACAGGTAATTCAGCTAGTATCGTATGTATTTAGGCTAATTCGTCTAGTAACACAGGATAGATTCCAGATGCTAACTGCATCATGGCTCTGCATGATTTCACAGGTAATTCAGCTAGTATCGTAGGTATTTAGGCTAATTCAGCTAGTATCACAAGAGAAAGGATTCTAGGGTTGGGTATAGCAAAGTTTCATATTTCACAGGTAATTCAGAGAGTATCGTAGGTATTTAGGATAATTCAAGTAACATAGGTGTTTAGAGTAATTCAGCAAGCATTACAGGAGGGTAGGTTACAGGGGTTGGTTATAACCTAGCTTCGTATTTCACAGATAGTTCAGGTAATATCGTAAGTATTTGAGGTAATCGACATAGCTTCACAGATATTATTGATAATTTCGATCAGAGATTTGTATCACAGCTATTTAAGGTAAATGCAGGTGATTCAGGTTGTATCAATGGTATTTGAGTCATTTTAACAGGTAATTCAGATAGTATCACAGGTGCTCGTGCTAATTTAGAGCAGGAATTCGTATCAGAGCTAGTTAAGGTAATTTCACATGATTCGGGTAGTATCACAGGTATTTAAATCATTTTCACAGCCAATTCAGCTAGTATCGTAAGCATTTAAGCTAATTCAGCTAGTATCACAGGAGGCTAGATTCCAGAGGCTAACTGCATCATAGCTACGCATGATTTCACAGGTAATTCAGCTAGTATCGTAGGTATTTAGGCTAATTCAGCTAGTATCACAGGAGGTTAGATTCCAGGGTTGGGTATAGCATAGTTTCATATTTCACAGGTAATTCAGAGGATATCGTAGGAATTTGGGATAATTCAAGTAACATAGATGTTTAGAGTAATTAAGCTTGCATTACAGGAGGGTAGATTCCAGGGGATGGATATAACCTAGTTTCGTATTTTACAGATAGTTCAGGTAATATCGTAAGTATTTGGGTAATCAGCATAGTTTCACAGATGCTCGTGATAATTTCGATCAGAGATTTGTATCATAACTATGTAAGGTAAATGCAGGTGATTCAGGTTGTATCAATGGTATTTGTGTCATTTTAACAGGTAATTCATATAGTGTCTAGGTATTTGGGCGATTCAAGCATCATAGGTTTTTAGAGAAACTCAGCTAGTATCACAGGAGGCTAGATTCAATGATCAGGGTTTCGTATCAGAGCTATTTAATGTAATTTCACTTGATTCGAGTAGTATCACAGGTATTTAAATCATTTTAACAGGTAATTCAGATAGTATCACAGGTATTCATGGTAATATAGAGAGTAATTAGATTATAAACATTTCTCATCCAACGTTACAACAATTTATATACTTTTTCTAAATCTTACAAACTTATTATATGTTAAACAGTTATTGTACGATGCGGAGAGGGATAAACTGCATATTGGTTCACAAATTGAAAAGCTTTACGTCAACATACCTTTATTTTAGTTCGTTGTAAATGTCTCTCCCCTTTTATCTAGGCTTGAGACTAGCACTAGGATTGCTCCTAATGGCAGGGTTACCACCTTCCCTTCCATCTTCTTCTTTCTTCATCAGGCGTCAGCTATCTGCATATACAGCACACAGATAACCTTCTTTTTTAAGATTGTAGACTCACGAGAAAATCTTTAGCTTTAACTTACATTCTTTTAAGCACTGTTTGTAATGGCGTAATGTCCATACGCATATGTCGTTATCCCGTCCTCAGCAATAATTCTTTTATCATCAAACGGAGTCAATGTAATTTTATTCACTTGCACTGTAGCAAGAGCATGCTTTCGTGATAGGATCAGATTCATAGGTGTTCTGATGATTTCACAGGTTTTAAGACAGTCTGTATAGCTGTCAAACGAAATGTACTGCTTAATAGCGCTACGTTTTATACCTTTAATCTTTTTTATCATTGACCCTTGAATATCTAAGGCATACATCTTAGGACGTAGTCCAACAAAGCGTAGGATGATTTTGCTATTAGCCTCGTCTTTAAATTTTCCCAATACCTTCTTGTTCTGAGTAGAGTAACATATATGGTTGGCAGGGTAATCAGCTGTATCGAGATGCTCAAGAAAACGTAGCTTGTCCTGGTACACATCTTCAGTTGTTACACGATGAATGAACGAATCAGTGTCCATATACATAAGCTTCAGGTTTTCAGCTCCATAATAAGGCAACAAAACGTCGTAATGATAGTTATACATTAATGTCTTGGAGATGTCCAACAAACTCATACCAATGTATATAGGCTTGTTGAATACAATCTGACGAGAGGCCATATGTACAGCAGCTAGATTATCAGCATATGTCGTCCTGTCGATAAACGTAGACTTGGCGATCAGCTTCTCTAGAGTTTTTTCATTGGTCACCAGTCGTATATCCATACGGTTACGCAGGTTCTCCATAGTTTTTCCAAACATAGCGTTGTTAAAGAGCTTGTAGAGATCCTTCTCGAAATCATCTGCAGCTTGTTGTCGTAGCCTGTTGTTAAATTCCACATATGTTTTCAACCAGTTAGACTGGTCGTAGGATACCACTCTGTGAATATGTCTCACAGTTAGACCTTGTTCAATACACTGCTGCATCACCCTGTAGTGCAAGACATATTTGCTTTTCTGTTCTAATGTCGCAAGCAGTTTCTTTGTAGATGATTCCAATGGTTTCATACACTCTGGCAGGAAAGGTAGATCGTTGTGTAGATCGTGAAGTTCAGCAGGATACTCGATGTCGACTTCTAATACGTACCCATGAGGATCATCTTCTTGTAGTGTTTCTAAGTTGATTTCTTCAGGTGACACCCACTGAAATTCACCAAAAGGAAGAGCGTGACACATTGCCCACCCATATTGGTTATTAGCGTCCTCGTATGTGATAAATTGGGTTGGTCTCGACGGATCAAACTTATCCATATAAGTGTTATTAGCCTCAGCATACCGATGGGAAACTTGGCATAAACCTCCTCTTATACCTGATTCCACCATGAGTAGTTGACCATAATCTTGTAACAGCTCTAACTTAATCCCAGTATACAGTAACATGGCGTCCCATGTAAGACCTGGAGAGGTAAAATAATGGGCCGGATCGACTTTATGTGTTTTGAGGGTTTGCTCTCTGAACGTCTCAAAGATGTCAGCTAGAAGCAGTACATCCGAAGTTAAGTAGAGATTGCTGTACTCTCCCAGGTTTCTCACATTGAACAGCTCCCATAGATTTCTAGCATGATCGTAGTCAGTATCAGTAATTTCTTCTTCATTTAATCTATTGTAGAAGGAGTCCTTAGGAGGCAAGCAGGTCTCGTTCAGGGCATCCCATGACGTAACAAAATCATATGGAAATACACCCTTACGGGTCATCAACTTCAATTTGTCTTCTCCAAAGTACTTTAGCGTTTCAGGATACGAGGTTAGATTTGTTATCAACTTATCCAAGCTTGTACTGAGGAATCGAAAGCTATCCACAAATCGAAGCTTTATATCTCCTACATACTTGGTGAATGAGATATAGCTTTCTTCAGAGTTAGGAATTACCTCCACACGTTCACTTGTGCACCCCAACTCCTTTACAATGAAATGCGAGTCATATCCGCTAAGGTTATGCATGAAGACTGGTATATATTTAGGTGTTTTTACAGGCTAAATTACATTCATTATGAAGACTTCCACGATATTCACCGCTGATGTGATAATGGTCGCGTACTTTATAGTTCTCTTCTGTAAAGGGTTTTCCACACAAGTAGCATGCTGAAGAAGACTCAAAATCCTTTTGCTGTTGATCCGTAAGTTTCAGAGGCTTAGCAGATTTGTATATATTACCAATCATTTCTGCAAGAGATGTAAGGTACAGCATAAACTTCTGATAGCTTCTATGATGGGTAATTAATGCTGTATATAATTGCCAATCAGTTGTGCTTGGTTCGATTCCCCATCTTTTAATGACTTTCTTAATTTTCCTCTGTACACTAGAATATATCACTTAGATCGATGATGTAACTGCATACAGCTTTGTTTAACATGTCAGACTAATATTATAAATTATCTTGTTCCTGGTGTTCTGGGTTCGAATACCGATTCAATGAAATTTACTTGCAAAAATTTAATAACTCGTAATTTAATTTAGATAGACATGTCAAGGTAAACGCAAACAGAGTATCTAGTCCTTAAATATCGTTATCGTGACAAATACTACTTTAAAGTACTCAGATAGAATCCCGAAGGGTGATTTCATATATCTTCAAGCTTATGGATCATATCAGGTTCGAGTAAAGATTAAATGGTAGATGCTGATATTGGGGAGCTAAAATACATTTATTAAAAGTATTACCGGGTTCGATTTAGAAGCTTAGAATCTGTGTAACTCTGGAAAAATTGCTTTTCTCATGATTGTAGTGAAATGTAATGGTCTTTCTGTGAGAAGATGGAAAGGAAGAATTGAAAAGGGAATAAAAACATGAAATAATTAAGTAAATAAGGGGGAAAATCTTCTAGGTTTCTTTTTAAGCTTTTACTTTTAAGTATTGTGATAATACAGCTTGAATTAACCTTGGTACAATAGGTGGTGATGGTGGTGGTAGGCTTGAATTTGAAATATATGTCTGAATGAGCGTGTGGGAATACTTCTCTTGCTGGTGTGACATCATAAGCAGGTAGTTATGAGACGAGTTTAAACGTGTTTGATGCTGCCAGAGATCCTGTCTCTGGGTGTGACGTCATAAACATCCTGTCTCTAGACTTGAGGTTATATGGCTGGGGGGTTAGTACACGTTGAGCGATCATATACAGGTGGTTATGGAACGCTAATAACCAATATGGGTGGGCAATGTGTCACGCTCTTCCTTTTGGTGGATTTCAGTGGGTGTCACCTGAAGAAATCAACTTAGAAACACTACAAGAAGATGATCCTCATGGGTACATATTAGAAGTCGACATCGAGTATCCTGCTGAACTTCACGATCTACACAACGATCTACCTTTCCTGCCAGAGTGTATGAAACCATTGGAATCATCTACAAAGAAACTGCTTGCGACATTAGAACAGAAAAGCAAATATGTCTTGCACTACAGGGTGATGCAGCAGTGTATTGAACAAGGTCTAACTGTGAGACATATTCACAGAGTGGTATCCTACGACCAGTCTAACTGGTTGAAAACATATGTGGAATTTAACAACAGGCTACGACAACAAGCTGCAGATGATTTCGAGAAGGATCTCTACAAGCTCTTTAACAACGCTATGTTTGGAAAAACTATGGAGAACCTGCGTAACCGTATGGATATACGACTGGTGACCAGTGAAAAAACTCTAGAGAAGCTGATCGCCAAGTCTACGTTTATCGACAGGACGACATATGCTGATAATCTAGCTGCTGTACATATGGCCTCTCGTCAGATTGTATTCAACAAGCCTATATACATTGGTATGAGTTTGTTGGACATCTCCAAGACATTAATGTATAACTATCATTACGACGTTTTGTTGCCTTATTATGGAGCTGAAAACCTGAAGCTTATGTATATGGACACTGATTCGTTCATTCATCGTGTAACAACTGAAGATGTGTACCAGGACAAGCTACGTTTTCTTGAGCATCTCGATACAGCTGATTACCCTGCCAACCATATATGTTACTCTACTCAGAACAAGAAGGTATTGGGAAAATTTAAAGATGAGGCTAATAGCAAAATCATCCTACGCTTTGTTGGACTACGTCCTAAGATGTATGCCTTAGATATTCAAGGGTCAATGATAAAAAAGATTAAAGGTATAAAACGGAGCGCTATTAAGCAGTACATTTCGTTTGACAGTTATACAGACTGTCTTAAAACCTGTGAAATCATCAGAACACCTATGAATCTGATCCTATCACGAAAGCATGCTCTTGCTACAGTGCAAGTGAATAAAATTGCATTGACGCCGTTTGATGATAAAAGAATTATTGCTGAGGACGGGATAACGACATATGCGTATGGACATTACGCCATTACAAACAGTGCTTAAACGAATGTAAGTTAAAGCTAAAGATTTTCTCGTGAGTCTACAATCTTAAAAAAGAAGGTTATCTGTGTGCTGTATATGCAGATAGCTGACGCTTGATGAAGAAAGAAGAAGATGGAAGGGAAGGTGGTAACCCTGCCATTAGGAGCAATCCTAGTGCTGGTCTCAAGCCTAGATAAAAGGGGAGAGACATCTACAACGAACTAAAATAAAGGTATGTTGACGTAAAGCTTTTCAATTTGTGAACCAATATGCAGTTTATCCCTCTCCGCATCGTACAATAACTGTTTAACATATAATAAGTTTGTAAGATTTAGAAAAAAGTATATAAATTGTTGTAACGTTGGATGAGAAATGTTTATAATCTAATTACTCTCTATATAACCATGAATACCTGTGATACTATCTGAATTACCTGTTAAAATGACTTAAATACCTGTGATACTACTCGAATCAAGTGAAATTACATTAAATAGCTCTGATACGAAACCCTGATCATTGAATCTAGCCTCCTGTGATACTAGCTGAGTTTCTCTAAAAACCTATGATGCTTGAATCGCCCAAATACCTAGACACTATATGAATTACCTGTTAAAATGACACAAATACCATTGATACAACCTGAATCACCTGCATTTACCTTAAATAGTTGTATACAAATCTCTGATCGAAATTATCACGAGCATCTGTGAAACTATGCTGATTACCCAAATACTTACGATATTACCTGAACTATCTGTAAAATACGAAACTAGGTTATATCCATCCCCTGGAACCTACCCTCCTGTAATGCTAGCTTAATTACTCTAAACACCTATGTTACTTGAATTATCCTAAATACCTACGATATCCTCTGAATTACCTGTGAAATATGAAACTATGCTATACCCAACCCTGGAATCTAACCTCCTGTGATACTAGCTGAATTAGCCTAAATACCTACGATACTAGCTGAATTACCTGTGAAATCATGCGTAGCTATGATGCAATTAGCCCCTAGAATCTAGCCTCCTGTGATACTAGCTGAATTAGCTTAAATGCTTACGATACTAGCTGAATTGGCTGTGAAAATGATTTAAATACCTGTGATACTACCCGAATCATGTGAAATTACCTTAACTAGCTCTGATACGAATTCCTGCTCTAAATTAGCACGAGCACCTGTGATACTATCTGAATTACCTGTTAAAATGACTCAAATACCATTGATACAACCTGAATCACCTGCATTTACCTTAAATAGCTGTGATACAAATCTCTGATCGAAATTATCAATACTATCTGTGAAGCTATGTCGATTACCTCAAATACTTACGATATTACCTGAACTATCTGTGAAATACGAAGCTAGGTTATAACCAACCCCTGTAACCTACCCTCCTGTAATGCTTGCTTAATTACTCTAAACACCTATGTTACTTGAATTATCCTAAATACCTACGATACTCTCTGAATTACCTGTGAAATATGAAACTATGCTATTCCCAACCCTAGAATCTATCCTCTTGTGATACTAGCTGAATTAGCCTAAATACCTACGATACTAGCTGAATTACCTGTGAAATCATGCAGAGCCATGATGCAGTTAGCATCTGGAATCTATCCTGTGTTACTAGACGAATTAGCCTAAATACATACGATACTAGCTGAATTACCTGTGAAATCATACACTGCTATGATCCAGTCAGCCTCTTGCAATACTAGCTGAATTACTTACCTGTTAGTGTTAGTGGGTTAGCTTTTCCCGTTGCAGGTCACCTTTTTCCCTTTATGGCTCACCGTTTTCCCTTTGGTGGTCACCTCTTTCCCTTTGTTGCTCACCTTTTTCCCTTTGCTGGTGACATTTTTCCCTTTACTGGTCACCTTTTTCCCTGAGCAGTCACCTTTTTCCCTTTATGGCTCATCGTTTTCCGTTTGGTGGTCCCCTTTTTCCCTTTGTTGCTCACCTTTTTCCCTTTGCTGGTCACGTTTTTTCCCTTTACTGGTCGACTTTTTCCCTTTGTGGGTCACCTTTTTCCCTGAGCAGTCACCTTTTTCCCCTGAACGACTCACCTTTTCCCTGAATAGGTTACGTGATGGGCATGTCTAGAATTAGCAGTCTAACATTGACATCAAACAGTTTTCCACTAAGTTCACGTCTAAAGTCGCTTTCAAGTCTAGCACCTCCTATTCCCTATCTCTCCTGTATATAAGTCCATATTGCTACTCCTTTAGTATCTTTCTAGCCTAACACCTCTCCTCCTGTTCCTATACCTCTCATATAAACCATACTCTACTCCTCAACTTCTGCCTAGCTTAACTCCTCTCCTCGTTTCCCTGTACCTCTCATATAAACCATACTCTACTCCTCGACCTCTGTCTAGCCTAACACCTCTCCGCGTTTTCCTATACTTCCCATACATATAAACGCATACTCTACTCTCAACCTCTGTCTAGCCTAACACCACTCCCCTGATCCCCTACCACTCATAAAGCGCATTCCCTCCTGCCCCCCTCTAGCTGAGTATCACTCCTTGGTTTCCTATCTAACCCAACTTTAACACCTGTCTATCCTAGCATAGGATCTCTCTCCGTTTTCTCGTCTCTCCTTATAAACACATACTCAATTCTCCTAACCTAATACCTCTCCTCGTTTTCCTATACTTCTCATATAAACCATACCCTACTCCTCGACCTCTGTCTAGCCTAACACCTTTCCTCGTTTTCCTATATCTCTCATATAAACCATGCACTACGTTTCAAGCCCTGTCTAGTCTAACACCTCTCATCGTTTTCCTATACCGCTCATATAAACCATACGTTACTCAGCATCTGTCTAGCCTAGCACCTCTCCACGTATTCCCTATCTGTCTCATATAAAGCACACTCCCCCTCCTACCACTGTCTAGCCTAGCGTCAGTCCTCGTATTCCCTATCTCGCCCATATAAACGCATTTTCCTTCTTGAACCGTCGCATCTAGCCTCGTTTTCCCTATCCTTTCCCATATAAACGCAAAAAAGTGGCCTCGCTCTCTCTATATATACCTACTCGTAGTGTATGGTTTATATGAGAGATATAGGAAAACGAGGAGAGGTATTAGGCTAGGAGTTTTTTTTATATATGTTGTAGAAAGGAAAAAGGAAGAGGAAAAGAAGGATCTTGTTCTGTGGTGGCGCTATTTATTGGGGGCATAATTGGCATCGTGATGGCTGGTACCGCCGAAGCAAACTTGCGGTTCGTGGGTAATTACTAGGTAAAAACGCGGAGGTCCAAGGTGGTCACACTCCTCAGTGGGAAATAGGTAAAGGTCATGGCTGAGGCCCTGACAGTAACCTTGAAAACAGTGGTGGCTTAACAGTTGATGATGGTACCGAGCCCGGGCCTGTTACCTCCGGGCATCGGAGTGTCGGTGGTGAGTTAACAGGAGATGGAGGCTCCAATCCCGGGCCTGTTATCTCCGGGAGTTGGCACGTCGTTGTTGATGATGATATACTGGAGGAGGTGGCTGTCGTAGTCTGTCGATCTCAGCAAGGGTCTCGTTGATGCGCGTGATGACGTCTGTGAAGCGTGTCTCCATGGCAATTAACAGCTTACTGAAACTGCTGTCCATGTCCAGGGTGCATCTGTTTATTTGGTCCATGCATTCTTGTCGTTCGTTGAAGTGGTTGTTCATGTTGTTGATCAGACGCTTCTTGGTAACGTCGTGGGATTCGTCTATGATATCGGCGACTCCAGTAAACTGCGCGCTGAGCTGCTCTTCCAGGGTATTCAGCCTGCTGGCAAGGTTTAGGATCTCAGCGTGGAGGTCCTGGATGGCGTCGATGATGGTTGTGTGGGTCGTAGTTTGCTGCTGGACGAGTTGGTTCGTGGCTACTAGTTGTTCCTGGATCTGTGGCGAGTCGCTGGATGAAGTGATGTTCGGCGTCGTAGGGGTGAGGTTCTGCGGTGTCTCTGAGGAGTTCGGCGTGGCTCTACGAGGATAGAGTGGGCAGACGGCCTGGCCAGTGAAGTGCCCCTTGCCCCCACAGGAGGCGCAGAAGCGGCGGCGGTGTGTCAGGTCGTGTGCCGTGCAGTCGGAGGTGTTGATCCCGTTGCCACAGTAGTGGCAGCGAGGTGCGGCGTCACAAGACGCGGCGGTGTGCCCGTATAGGCAGCAGCGGCGGCATGGAGTTGGTCGCATACTGCGGCTGGCCTCGATCACCAGGGTTTGCCTTAATAAGGGCATTCCTTTAGGCTAGGAGAGTTTGAGTATGTGTTTATAAGGAGAGACGAGAAAACGGAGAGAGTTCCTATGTTAGGACAGACAGGTGTTAAAGGTAGAATGTGCTTTATATAGATTAGATAGGAAACCAAGGAGAGATACTCGGCTAGACAGGGGCGGGAGAGGAATACGCTTTATGAGAGGTAGCAGATACGGGGAGAGATGCTATACTACACAGAGGTTGAGAGTAGAGTATGTCTTTTATATGGGGGAAGTAGGGAATACGAGGAGAAGTGCTAGGCTAGACAGAGTTTGAGGAGTATAGTATGCGTTTATAGGGGAAAGATAGGGAAAAAGAGGAGAGGTGTTACACTAGACAGGGCTTGAAGGCTAGAATAAACGTTTTATATGGCAGAAATAGCAAATGGAGGAAAGGTATTAGGCCAGGAGAGTTTGAGTATGTGTTTATAAAGAGAGACGAGAAAACGGTGAGAGGTCCTAAGCTAGGATAGACAGGTGTTAAAGGTAGAATGTGTTTTATATAGGTTAGATAGGAAACCAAGGAGGGGTACTCAGCTAGAAAGGGGTAGGAGGGAATGCGCTTTATGAGAGGTAGGTGATACGGGGAGAGGTGCTAGACTAGACAGTGGTTGAGAGTAGAGTATGCGTTTGTATGTATGAGAAGTATAGGAACAGGAGGAGAAGTGTTAGGCTAGACAGAGCTCGAGGAGTAGAGTATGGTTTATATGAGACGTATAGGAAAACGAGGAGAGGTGTTAGGCTAGACAGGGAAGGAGGGAATACGCTTTATGAGAGGCAGGGGATACGGGGAGAGGTGCTAGATTAGATAGTGGTTGAGAGTAGAGTATGGTTTATATGAGAGGTATAGGAAAACGAGGAGAGTCGGTAGGCTAGACAGGTAGTGTAGCAGTAGGAATATGGACTTATATACAGGAGAGATATGGAATAGGAGGGAGATACTAGACCTAGAAAGCGACTTTAAGCGAGAACTTCATGCAAAATATGTTTCATGTCAATGTTAGAACGCTAATTCTAGACATGCCCATCACGTAACCTATTCAGGGAAAGGGTGACTCGCTCAGGGAAAAAGGTGACCCACTAACGCAAAAAGGTGACACGCGCACACTAACAGGCAAGTAATTCAGTTAGTATCTCAGGGTAGGACAGGTCCCGGGAAGCGGATATAGCATAGTTCCGCATGATGTTACAGGTAATTCAGATAGTATCGTGGGTATTTAGGATAATTCAAGTATCATAGGTATTTAGAGTCACTCAGCTAGTATCACAAGAGGCTAGATTCCAGAGGCTAACCTCATCATAGCTGTGCATGGTTTCACAGGTAATTCAGCTAGTATCGTAGGTATTTAGGCTAATTCAGCTAGTATCACAGGAGGATAGATTCCAGGGTTGGGTATAGCATAGTTTCGTATTTCACAGGTAATTCAGAGAGTATCGTAGGTATTTAGGATAATTCAAGTAATATAGGCGTTTAGAGTCACTCAGCTAGTATCACAGGAGGCTAGTTTCCAGGGGCAGGACTATCATAGCTGCATAATTTTCACAGGCAATTCAGCTAGTATCGCGGGCATTTAAGCTAATTCAGCTAGTATTACAAGAGGCTGACTGCATCATAGCTGTGTATGATTTCACAGGTAATTCAGTTAGTATCGTAGGTATTTAGGCTAATTCATCTAGTATCACAGGAGGATAGATTCCAGGGGTTGGTATAGCATAGTTTCGTATTTCACAGGTAATTCAGCTAGTATCGTAGGTATTTAGCATAATTCAAGCATCATAAGTATTTAGAATAATTAAGCTAGCATTACAGGAGGGTAGGTTCCAGGGGTCGGTTATAACGTAGTTTCGTATTTCACAGATAGTTCAGGTAATGTCGTAAGTATTTGGGAAATCAGCATAGTTTCACAGATACTCGTGATAATTTCGATCAGAGATTTGTATCACAGCTATTTAAGGTAAATGCAGGTGATTCAGGTTGTATCAATGGTATTTGAGTCATTTTAACAGGTAATTCATCTAGTATCATTGATATTTAGAGCAAACCAAATAGTATTACAGGTGCTCGTGCTAATTTAGAGCAGGAATTCGTATAAGCGCTAGTTAAGCTAATTTTACATGATTAGGGTAGTATCACAGGTATTTAAGTCATAGCAGCAGCAGCCTCATTACATAACAGCTGTAGCAGAAACAGCAGCAAATCCAACATCTTAGTTTCAGCATCCTCAGCAACAGGAAGCATCACAACAGCAAATACGACAGATGTAGTAGCAGATACAGCATCTATAGCACCAGCAGCTACAATGATAGATGCAATAGATCCTACAGCTACAGAAACATCAGCCGCAGCCTGTACAATAGCCGTAGCAGAAGCAAATACAACAGCTACCGTAGGAGATACAGTAGCTATACAGCAATAGATGTAACAGATCCTACAGCTGTACTAACATCTGCTATAATAATAGCAGTGACAACAACCGGTTACATAACAGCTGTAGCAGCAGCAGTCATCACGACAGCTGTAACATCAAACACGAGAGCTGTAGTAGTGGATGCAAGGCTGTAACATCAGCTACAAAAATAACAGCATCAGATCAGGTAGCTGTAGCAGCATTAGACACAGTCAGCACAATAGCTGTAGCAGAAGCAAATACAGCAGCTATCGTAGCAGATACAGAGACTGTACAACGATGACTAGCAGATCCTACAGCAGCAGCGTCTGCTACAACAATAGCAGCAGCAGTCGCATTACATAACAGCTGTAGATTCAGTATCCTCAGCAACAGCAAGCATCACAACAACAGCAACAGCAAATACGACAGATGTAGTAGCAGATACAGCATCTATAGCAACAGCAGCTACAACGATAGCAGCAATAGATCCCACAGCTACAGAAACAGCCTACAGCCTACAGCCTGCATAATAGCCGTAGCAGAAGCAAATACAACAGCTACCGTAGCAGATACAGCAGCTGTACAACAATAGATGCAACAGAACTTACAGCTGTAGCAACTTCTGCTACAATAATAGCAGCAACAACAACCAGTTACATAACAGCTGTAGCAGCAGCAGCTAATCTAACAGGTATAGATTTGGCACTCTTAGTAATATCAAGCATCGCAGCAATGATATTCCAGCTGTAGATTCACCCACCACAGCAACAGCAGTCATCAAATACGAGAGCTGTAGTAGTAGTAACATCGACTACAACTATAACAGCAATAGATCCTGCAGCTGTCGCAGCATTAGACACAGTCAACACAATAGCTGTAGTAGAAGCATATACAGCAGCTTTCGTAGCAGATACAGAGCCTGTACAACAATAGCTGTAACAGATCCTACATCTGTAGCATCTGCTACAACAATAACAACAGCAGTTGCATTACATAACAGCTGTAGCAACAGCAAGCATCACAACAACAGCAAATACGACAGATGTAGTAACAGATACAACATCTATAGCAACAGCAGCTACAATGATAACAGCAATAGATCCTGCAGCTACAGAAACATCAGCCGCAGCCTGCACAATAGTGGTAACAGAAGCAAATAGAATAGCTACCGTAGCAGATACAGCAGCTGTTCGACATCTGTCGTATTTGCTGTTGCTGTTGTTGTGATGCTTGCTGTTGCTGAGGATACTGAATCTACAGCTGTTATGTAATGCGACTGCTGCTGCTATTGTTGTAGCAGACGCTGCTGCTGTAGGATCTGCTAGTCATCGTTGTACAGTCTCTGTATCTGATACGATAGCTGCTGTATTTACTTCTGCTACAGCTATTGTGCTGACTGTGTCTAATGCTGCTACAGATACCTGATCTGATGCTGTTATTTTTGTAGCTGATGTTACAGCCTTGTATCTACTACTACAGCTCTCGTGTTTGATGTTACAGCTGCCGTGATGACTGCTGCTGCTACAGCTGTTATGTAACCGGTTGTTGTCACTGCTATTATTATAGCAGATGTTACTACAGCTGTAGGATCTGTTACATCTATTGCTGTATAGCTGCTGTATCTGCTACGGTAGCTGTTGTATTTGCTTCTGCTACGGCTATTGTACAGGCTGCGGCTGATGTTTCTGTAGCTGTAGGATCTATTGCATCTATCATTGTAGCTGCTGGTGCTATAGATGCTGTATCTGCTACTACATCTGTCGTATTTGCTGTTGTGATGCTTCCTGTTGCTGAGGATGCTGAAACTAAGTTGTTGGATTTGCTGCTGTTTCTGCTACAGCTGTTATGTAATGAGGCTGCTGCTGCTATGACTTAAATACCTGTGATGCTACCCTAATCATGTAAAATTACCTTAACTAGCGCTGATACAAATTCCTGCTCTAAATTAGCACGAGCACCTGTAATACTATCTGGTTTGCTCTAAATATCAATGATACTAGATGAATTACCTGTTAAAATGACTCAAATACCATTGATACAACCTGAATCACCTGCATTTACCTTAAATAGCTGTGATACAAATCTCTGATCGAAATTATCACGAGTATCTGTGAAACTATGCTGATTTCCCAAATACTTACGACATTACCTGAACTATCTGTGAAATACGAAACTACATTATAACCGACCCCTGGAACCTACCCTCCTGTAATGCTAGCTTAATTACTCTAAACACTTATGATACTTGAATTATGCTAAATACCTACGATACTAGCTGAATTACCCGTGAAATACGAAACTATGCTATACCCAACCCTGGAATATATCCTCCTGTGATACTAGCTGAATTAGCCTAAATACCTACGATACTAGCTGAATTACCTGTGAAATACGAAACTATGCTATACCCAACCCCTGGAATCTATCCTCCTGTGATACTAGATGAATTAGTTTAAATACCTACGATACTAACTGAATTACCTGTGATATCATACACAGCTATGATGCAGTCAGCCTCTTGTAATACTAGCTGAATTAGCTTAAATGCCCGCGATACTAGCTGAATTGCCTGTGAAAAATATGCAGCTATGATACGTCCTGCCCCTGGAAACTAGCCTCCTGTGATACTAGCTGAGTGACTCTAAACACCCATGTTACTTGAATTATCCTAAATACCTACGATACCCTCTGAATTACCTGTGAAATACGAAACTATGCTATACCCAACCCTGGAATCTATCCTCCTGTGATACTAACTGAATTAGCCTAAATACCTATGATACTTGAATTATCCTAAATACCCACGATACTATCTCAATTACCTGTAACATCATGCGGAACTATGCTATATCCGCTTCCCGGGATCTGTCCTACCCTGAGATACTAACTGAATTACTTGCCTGTTAGTGTGTGCGGGTCACCTCTATGCGTTATTGGTCACCTTTTTGCGTTAGTGGGTCACCTTTTCCCTGAATAGGTTACGTGATGGGCATGTCTAGAATTAGCGTTCTAACATTGACATGAAACATATTTTGCATGAAGTTCTCGCTTAAAGTCGCTTTCAAGGTCTAGTATCTCCCTCCTATTCCATATCTCTCCTGTATATAAGTCCATATTCCTACTGCTACATTACCTGTCTAGCCTACCGACTCTCCTCGTTTTCCTATACCTCTCATATAAACCATACTCTACTCTCAACCACTATCTAATCTAGCACCTCTCCCCGTATCCCCTGCCTCTCATAAAGCGTATTCCCTCCTTCCCTGTCTAGCCTAACACCTCTCCTCGTTTTCCTATACGTCTCATATAAACCATAGTCTACTCCTCGAGCTCTGTCTAGCCTAACACTTCTCCTCCTGTTCCTATACTTCTCATACATACAAACGCATACTCTACTCTCAACCACTGTCTAGTCTAGCACCTCTCCCCGTATCACCTACCTCTCATAAAGCGCATTCCCTCCTACCCCTTTTTTGCTGAGTACCCCTCCTTGATTTCCTATCTAACCTATATAAAACACATTCTACCTTTAACACCTGTCTATCCTAGCATAGGACCTCTCACCGTTTTCTCGTCTCTCTTTATAAACACATACTCAAACTCTCCTGGCCTAATACCTTTCCTCCATTTGCTATTTCTGCCATATAAAACGTTTATTCTAGCCTTCAAGCCCTGTCTAGTGTAACACCTCTCCTCGTTTTCCCTATCTTTCCCCTATAAACGCATACTCTACTCCTCAAACTCTGTCTAGCCTAGCACTTCTCCTCGTATTCCCTACTTCCCCCATATAAAAGACATACTCTACTCTCAACCTCTGTGTAGTATAGCATCTCTCCCCGTATCTGCTGCCTCTCATAAAGCGTATTCCTCTCCCGCCCCTGTCTAGCTGAGTATCTCTCCTTGGTTTCCTATCTAATCTATATAAAGCACATTCTACCTTTAACACCTGTCTGTCCTAACATAGGAACTCTCTCCGTTTTCTCGTCTCTCCTTATAAACACATACTCAAACTCTCCTAGCCTTATACCTCTCCTCGTTTTCCTATATCTCTCATATAAACCATACACTACGTTTCAAGTCCTGTCTAGTCTAACACCTCTCCTCGTTTTCCTATACCACTCATATAAACCATACTCTACTCAACCTCTGTCTAGCCCTACACCTCTCCTCCTGTTCCTATACCTCTCATACATATAAACGCATTCTCTACTCTCAGCCTCTGTCTAGTATAACATATCTCAACTATCTCTTCCATATAAACGCACTACCCTCCTTCAATCCTGTCTAGCCTAGTATCGGTCTTCGTATTCCCTATCTCTCCCATATAAACCCATTTTCCTCCTTGAACCGCCCCATCCAGCCTCGTTTTCCCTATCCTTTCCCATATATACCCAAAAAAGTGGCCGAGCTCTCTCCTAAATAACCTACTTATGTTGTATACATTTTTACTTTCTCTACTACGTATAGTAAGTAGGGGAAGTATTGTATTCCACCCAAAATTTCGATACCGAGATTTCACCGGAAATACATGTTTTGAGACTCACTGAATCCAAAAAATCTGATGTGTTACACTCACATGACTTTCTCTACTCTTGTACAATCTGATTTTACAAACGCTTATTCTCCATATGCTTCATGTTAATCGAGATATCGAGATGTCAATGTTATTGGTAATTTTCTTGTAGATGCAAGGGAAATATGGTAGCTTTTAAGCGATAGTCAAATATTTTAACGCTGGTTGCTATGTGGCGCATTCCATTCTCTTTGCATGTCCAGGACATAAAAAAATTGAATAACGAATTTGAGAAAAAGTATAAGTATTGGAAAATTTAAGGAAATAACAAGCAATATCTCGAAAACGGTTCACTCTACAAAAGAAATGTATATGACATAAGTTGTGTATTTTAACGCGATCTACATTTTTTGTGTAGTAACATTTTGTCTATCTCTTATGGTTTACCAGTTATGCAAAAGTCGTTCACAGTGAAGAATACTTTTGGAGACATTCCCAGAAAATTCGAGATATACATTTCATTTCTCATGACATTGTCTTAAACATACGATATTTTCATCAAAATCGATAGAGCCATTTTTGAGAAAATTAAAATTTTCGAAAAATCTTCCATGTAAAGGGTAGTCTGTGGTGGGGGGATTTTCTTGGAAACCTTCGAGTCGCATCTCTGGAAGATACTGAACCTAAATACCAAGTTTGGTGTTTATCCGACTGTTCGTTTTTGAGTTATGCTGTTCACAGACACACACACAGACACACACACACACACACACACAGACACACACACAGACACACACACACACACACAGACACACACACGGACATGTTTCCAAAAATGCTTTTTCTGGATTCAGGAGGTCTCAAAACATGTATTTCCGGCGAAATCTCGGTATCGAATTTTTGGGTGGAATGCAATACTTCCCCTACTTACTATACGTAGTAGAGAAAGTAAAAAAGCATTTTTGGAAACATGTCCGTGTGTGTGTCTGTCTGTGTGTCTGTGAACAGCATAACTTAAAAAAACGAAGCGTCGGATAAACACCAAACTTGGTATTTAGGTTCAGTATCTTTCAGAGATGCGACACGAAGGTTTTCAAGAAAATCCCCCCACCCCAGACTACCCTTTACATGGAACATTTTTCGAAAATTTTAATTTTCTCAAAAACGGCTCTAACGATTTTGATTAAAATATCATATGTTTAAGATATTGTCATGACAAATAAAATGTATATCTCGAATTTTCTGGGAATGTCTCCAAAAGTATTCTTCATTATGAACGACTTTTTCATAACTGGTAAACCATAAGAGATAGACAAAATTTTACTACATGAAAAATGTAGATCGCATTAAAATACACAATTTATGTCTTATACATTTCTTTTGTTGAGTGAAACGTTTGCGAGATATTGCTTGTTATTCCCTTAAATTTTCCAATACTTATACTTTTTCTCAAATTCGTTATTCATTTTTTACTTTCTCTACTACGTATAGTAAGTAGGGGAAGTATTGCATTCCACCCAAAAATTCGATACCGAGATTTCACCGGAAATACATGTTTTGAGACCTCCTGAATAAAAAAAAAGCATTTTTGGAAACATGTCCGTGTGTGTGTCTGTGTGTGTGTGTGTCTGTGTGTGTGTGTGTGTGTCTGTGTGTGTGTGTGTCTGTGAACAGCATAACTCAAAAACTAACAGTCGGATAAACACCAAACTTGGTATTTACGTTCAGTATCTTCCAGAGATGCTACACGAAGATTTTCAAGAAAATTTCCCCACCCCAGACTACCCTTTACATGGAACATTTTTCGAAAATTTTAATTTTCTCAAAAATGGCTCTAACGATTTTGATGAAAACATCATATGTTTAAGATAATGTCATGAGAAATGAAATGTATATCTCGAAATTTCTGGGAATGTCTCCAAAAGTATTCTTCATTATGAACGACTTTTGCATAACTGGTAAACCATAAGAGATAGACAAAAATTTACTACACAACAAATGTACATCGCGTTAAAATACACAACTTATATCATATACATTTTTTTTGTTGAGTGAACCGTTTTCGAGATATTGCTTGTTATTTCCTTAAATTTTCCAATACTTATACTTTTTCTCAAATTCGTTATTCATGTTTTTATGTCCTGGATATGCAAAGAGAATGGAATGCGCCACATAGCAACCAGCGATAAAATATTTGACTATCGCTTAAAAGCTACCATATTCCCCTTGCATCTACAAGAAAATTACAAATAAGATTGACATCTCGATATCTCGATTAATATGAAGCATATGGAGAATAGGCGTTTGTAAAAATAGATTGTACAAGAGTAGAGAAAGTCATGTGAGTGTAACACATCAGATTTTTTATGTCCTGGACATGCAAAGAGAATGGAATGCGCCACGTAGCAACCAGCGTTAAAATATTTGACTATCGCTTAAAACCTACCATATTCCCCTTGCATCTACAAGAAAATTATCAATAAGATTGACATCTCGATATCTCCATTAACATGAAGCATATGGGGAATAAGCGTTTGTAAAAATAGTTTGTACAAGAGTAGAGAAAGTCATGTGAGTGTATCACATCAGATTTTTTTGTTGTTGAATGAACCATTTTCGAGATATTGCATGTTATTCCCTTAAATTTTCCAATACTTATACTTTTTCTCAAATTCGTTATTCATTTTTTACTTTCTCTACTACGTAAAGTAGGGGAAGTATTGTATTCCACCCAAAAATTCGATACCGAGATTTCACCGGAAATACATGTTTTGAGACCCCCTGAAAAAAGCATTTTTGGAAACATGTCCGTGTGTGTGTCTGTGTGTGTGTCTGTCTGTGTGTCTGTGAACAGCATAACTCAGAAACGAACAGTCGGGTAAACACTAAACTTGGTATTTAGGTTCAGTATCTTTCAGTAACTTCCAGAGATGCGACACGAAGGTTTCAAGAAAATACCCCCACCCCAGATTACCCTTTACATAGAATATTTTTCGAAATTTTTAATTTTCTCAAAAATGGCTCTAACGATTTTGATTAAAATATCATATTTTTCAGATATTTTCATGACAAATAAAATGTATATCTTGAATTTTCTGGGAATGTCTCCTAAAGTTTTCTTCATTGTGAACGAATTTTGCATAACTGGTAAACCATAAGAGATAGACAAAATCTTACTATACAAACAATGTAGATCGCGTTAAAATACACAATTTATATCATATACATTTTTTTTTTGTTGAGAGAACCATTTTCGAGATATTGCTTGTTATTCCCTAAAATGTTTCGATACATTTTCTCAAATTGGGAATTCGTCATTCATTTTTTTTTGTCTTGGATATGCAAAGAGTATTAATCTGTGGCAAAGGGAATGGTGCTGCACCTAGCAACCAGCTATTAAGAGATATGTATGTGCTTAAAGGCTACTGTATTTCTATATTGCCCTTGTAAATATATATTCCCCTTACATCTACAAGAAAATTAGCAATAAGATAGAGTTTGCAAATGTTTATCTAGATTAACATGAAGTAGATGGAGAATATGCGTTTGTAAAAATAGTTTGTACAAGAGTAGAGAAAGTCATGTGAGTGGAACACATCAGATTTTTTTGTCCTGGTAATGCAAAGAGAATGGAATGCGCCACATAGCAACCAGCTCTTAAAATATTTGACTATAGCTTAAAACCTAGCATATTCCCCTTGCATCTACAAGAAAATTAGCAATAAGATTAACATCTCGATATCTCGATTAACATGAAGCATATGAAGAATAAGCGTTTGTAAAAATAGTTTGTACAAGAGTAGAGAAAGTCGTGTGAGTGTAATACATCAGATTTTTCTAATACACGTCTTCACTATCGACTCCTGTCTAGTAACGTTTGTATAGGGCGTGGCAATACATCACCAAATTGCAATCCGTGTGCTTGCATGCAAATAAATATTGACTAGCGTGATTGAGGTTACTCCGCATTGTTTACATGATTTCCTAAGTGCCTATCTAATATTGTTAGGAATGCAAATATTTACTTCGCCTCTACAATGAATATTGATACTTGTTTATCGCCTCTTTACAATGTGCTTCGCCATGGCAGTCCCGTGTTTAATACTCAAATATTAATTTGAAGGGCAACAGCTGGCTATGTTATTAATTTAAGACAGATATAATTTCAGAAACAAGAGTGGATAAAGATATCGATGAGATTATGTTGGTCAGGCTGCAGTACAGCCCGGACGCGATTCCACGAATGCTGGACACGAAGACTTTTGACTGCTGGGTTTCCCCCTGGTTCGGTTTACCTCTGCTTAGACAACCTGTACTCCCTGAGCTCCACCACGATATCCATGTTGATGCCCAACTCAGTGCGACGTGGGATTATTGAACACCAGGACTCCTGTTCTCAAACCATCCTCGACACCCGAATTCCAGACACTGGATTACAGGAGCACGCCATCGCAGCAAAGTGAAGTGACGATGGATGATTCAATATCTGGTGCTATGACTCACTTTTGTATTTCGTTCTCTGTAAATCTTGCTTTATTGCCCAAGCAAATGCATATGGATATTTCAAATAGTACAGGAAAATTCTATTCCAAAACTGTATTTAATTTGATTAATATATTTGACCAACAGACAGCAGATTGTTTTTTTTAGTAGTGTTGAACACTCATTTCTTACTATTGTTTGTTTAGACAGTGAAAGGGGGGAGATAAGGACGTCGTGCGGCCCTTGCGGTAACCAGTATGAAGAGCCGCTACACGAAGCCAACTTTGCACGAGCGACCGGTTTTCTATCTTCCCCCATCCAGTCTCTCATAATGTACCACAAGCAGTGGACATTGATGATGCATGAAATGTAGTGATAATTGAGAAAGGGAAACTTCCAGATCTCAGTTTAGGGTACTTCCCCGACAATTACAGTTATGAGGACTGGTAAAAAACTCGGTAGGGTTCTGGTGGAATTCTAACATTATAAGAAGGTGAAATTTCTGGTGGAATATTATAAAAAAATCTGATGTGTTACACTCACATGACTTTCTCTACTCTTGTACAAACTATTTTTACAAACGCTTATTCTCCATATAGTTCATGTTAATCGAGATATCGAGATGTCAATCTTATTGGTAATTTTCTTGTAGATGCAAGGGAAATATGGTAGCTTTTAAGCGACAGTCAAATATTTTAACGCTGGTTGCTATGCGGCGCATTCCATTCTCTGTGCATGTCCAGGACAAAAAAAAATGAATAACGCATTTGAGAAAAAGTATAAGTATTGGAAAATTTAAGGAAATAACAAGCAATATCTCGAAAACGGTTCACTCAACAAAAGAAATGTATACGACATAAGTTGTGTATTTTAACGCGATCTACATTTTTTGTGTAGTAAAATTTTGTCTATCTCTTATGGTTTACCAGTTATGCAAAAGTCGTTCACAATAAAGAATACTTTTGGAGACATTCCCAGAAAATTCGAGATATACATTTCATTTCTCATGACATTATCTTAAACATATGATATTTTCATCAAAATCGTTAGAGCCATTTTTGAGAAAATTAAAATTTTCGAAAAATCTTCCATGTAAAGGGTAGTCTGGGGTGGGGGGATTTTCTTGAAAATCTTCGTGTCGCATCTCTGGAAGACACTGAACCTAAATACCAAGTTTAGTGCTTATCCGCCTGTTCGTTTTTGAGTTATGCTGTTCACAGACACACACACAGACACACACACACACACACACACACACACAGACACACACACGGACATGTTTCCAAAAATGCTTTTTTTGGATTCAGGAGGTCTCAAAACATGTATTTCCAGTGAAACCTCGGTATCGAATTTCTGGGTGGAATGCAATACTTCCCCTACTTACTATACGTAGTAGAGAAAGTAAAAATGAATAACGAATTTGAGAAAAAGTAAAGTATTGGAAAATTTAAGGAAATAACAAGCAATATCTCGAAAACGGTTCACTCAACAAAAGAAATGTATATGACATAAGTTGTGTAATTTAACACGATCTACATTTTTTGTGTAGTAAAATTTTGTCTATCTCTTATGATTTACCGGTTATGCAAAAGTCGTTCACAATGAAGAATACTTTTGGAGTCATTCCCAGAAAATTCGAGATATACATTTCATTTCTCATGACATTATCTTAAAAATATGATATTTTCATCAAAATCGTTAGAGCCATTTTTGAGAAAATTAAAATTTTTGAAAAATGTTCCATGTAAAGGATTGTCTGGGGTGGGGGGATTTTCTTGAAAACCTTCGTGTCGCATCTCTGGAAGATACTGAACCTAAATACCAAGTTTGGTGTTTATCCGACTGTTCGTTTTTGAGTTATGCTGTTCACAGACACACAGACACACACACACACACACACACAGACACACACACACAGACACACACACGGACATGTTTCCAAAAATGCTTTTTTTGGATTCAGGAGGTCTCAAAACATGTATTTCCGGTGAAATCTCGGTATCGAATTTTTGGGTGGAATGCAATACTTCTCCTACTTACTATACGTAGTAGAGAAAGTAATAATGCCAGAGGAAGGATTCAGATGGGTGGGCCTTATCTGTCCTGTTCGTCAGCGCCAGTAGGACTAAACACTGCCCCTTTGTTACTCTTTCGGTTGCTAGGTTTTGGGCGGATCTTGAGAGGTTAATATTAGGTTGCAAGGCGTGTTTGGCTTAATTGGGAATTTGGAACAGAAACAGATATCCGACTTCGATCTCCAGTATCGTGGTGAACGATTTTACTTAACCCTCTTACTGCTAACGGCGTATATCGAGAGTTACAGAGTTCAACCGACAAACTTTCAGGAGTTACAGGGATAGTATAGGAATACCTTGTTACAGGACACCTATGGCCTCTGGCGATAAACTTTGTAGTTACGAGAAGATTTTTCATTTGAATGCAAATACTAATACTTAATACGCATTATTAATTCTGATCTATTGCAAGCAACCACAAAGACTATGTGTCGTATATCAAAGTGCTCGCCAACCTCCTCTATAGGGTTGACGAGCACTTTGAAAGCTTGTCGGTTGAATTCGTAACATCTGCGTATCCGTCGGAGGGCTGTCTTCGTTTCTGGTCATCATCTGCGATTAGGTTTAGTTTCTTTTTCCGTCGTGATGACATGTGCTCTGGATATTACTGCCTGTCCTCTAATGATCTGTATTTAGGCTCTATTTTTTACTTTTATTTTGGATACGCATACGATTTTAGAATCCACTGTTTTCACAGAGGGTTGTGCGGTAAACATCATGTTTGTTCCTCCCTGCTTTTACAGAAAGCCAATAGAAGTGATATCAAAGTTCAGCAGAGTTAATATATATCGGCAAACTTAAACGAGACAATAAGTGTGCCGTCTCAAATCGCGTGGAAAGTATTTCGCATACAGCGAACAAGGTTGGAGCGACTGAGTCAGCACCACACGGCCCGTCGTCCTCCGTGATGGAGAATAAGAGTTTCTTTCTCCTCCGCCATTTCGGTAAGCAGGTTTTACTGCGGGTACTAGCGCAGGAATATAGGAGTTTGCGCGGAAATATATGGAAAATGGATAGATAAAATCCAAAATTTGCTGTAATACCCCAAGGGTTCTCGATCGTATCAAAGAATTTGGTATTTTATATCACAGCTTCGTTCCCCTTACAGCACTGGAAACTATGCTCTTGAATTCTGCTTTTCGAAATAAATTTCTGCACAAAATGCAAGGCCATAGATCAAGCTGTTCCAGCTTGAGTGAACACCAAAGAGCAGCAGAGTACTCATGACAATCAGGAGTCTGCCTGCTGCATGCAATACAACTCGGAATTGGGGGCAAGCTGTCGTCAAAGCCGAATGAAATGTTGGAATGAAGTGGCAGGAAGCGCAAGCACTTGTGCATGACCTTCGCTCAAGAACGTATTGGCTACCGCGCTCCCCATCAGGCGGGCTCCGAGCACTGTTGTTACGTACGCGCGAGCACTCTGACTCAACCTAGGAGAGTTGGACAGCTTGTCATAGATGTAGCGATAGGTGTCTGTCGTTTCACTCTTAGCAAGCAGCAACGACTATCAAAAGAAAGCAAAATAGCACAATGAACATAACAGAATGAAAGTTTGAAATTATTACTCTTCAGGGGTAAATTTCCTTGTTTCAATGCACTTTTTAAAATCATTTTGTTTTGGGGATGAGGTTACGAGATTATTTTCACAATATTGAGGCCGGACGATGGATGTCACTCTTTGAAGTCGTACCGTTTAAAGCTCGTGTAAAACGTCGTGACACTCCATATGCGCAAGAGAGGAGAGTGGTGAGGGAGCAAGGGACCAGAAGTATATCAGAACTCGGGGACAGTCGCTGACCCCCACCTCTCTTATTATTGCAGGTGGGTTGGTCAGTGCTATTGCGCATCTATGCTTCTGGAGTGGGGTACTATCACGATGTTTTACACCAGCTGTACTTCAATATCTACTGTTGATTCTGCTGCTGGCTGCTACAGTGGCTGGCTATGAGATCCTTCTCTCTGCTTGAGCGTAGTGTGAAAGGAAATCGCCAGCTTAAATTGACTGAGAAATTTAATGTGATCTAATACTTGAGCTATTGAAGCGAGTTGCCGACCATTTGAAGATAAACAATGAAACTGATTATGAACCGTAGCACTCGAAACTATAAAAATTAAGTTATTATACCTGCTAACATCTGCAGTATCAGTTTTAGGGTTTGAAAAAATTGTTTCCGCAACAAAAGAAACTAGAAGCGTAACTGAGGCGAGTCGCTAAAATTTACCGGAAAGATCCGTCAAGGCTACCGCTAAGTAACTGATAACCTACTTAGGCGCTACGAACTGTCGATCACCGTAAAGACTGTAAGCCCCTAAGGCTGTATACGAAAGAAAGAAACAAAGAAAGGTAAGACGCTAATTTTAGCAATACACACTATTTTATTACTTAAGCTCCGCCTATCTTAGAACTATCCTACTAGGTTCTTTCTCGCGTGGGGCCAATCTTAAACTCTACATATGCGTATGTTACCTTGTTGCTAACCCGTGCCTCTTCGAATCTAAGAATTTCGTTTCTCTTTCACAGAATTTCTGTCCACGTGACTCTGCAAACGACTGAACTTATAACCTTAACTGCATTCCACGAATCTTTATACTAACGCGTTTCGCTCCTCAGCTATTACTAATGACTTTGCTCACTAATTATCTTTTTCTCCGGACAAATCTTTTCAGCTCAAGTTTGTTACATTATACATTGACTTAATATGTAGAAATTATTTATTGCAATTATTTCTCTATCTCACTATCATTTATTTATTTAATTATTTACATCATCCTGTCAATAATTACGGTATTAATATATTAGACACACTGCTCCAGAATGTAGGCCATTATACACAACTGTAAGGCATTAGATATATCGAACATCGAAGTAAAACAAATCCAGCTAAATATATATGATACAGGCCCGCATACATTTTATATTTTCATAAAATATTCAAACTATTGAATCAAACACAAATAACACTAATCGTTTGAACAACTTCATACTTATCAACCATACTTTTCGGAGGATCTAATCTTACACAAAATATCAGGCTTTTAGCGTGAAATTCTCCACAAATGAAGTTTTTAACATTACATTTCGCTACAACACCTTTGACCTTAGCCTCCAAAGAAGGGAGGTCAAGTTTTGACAGACTCAGTTAATAATTTGTTATGTCTTTATTCTGTCCACTGCGCAGCTACCCCCCGCCATGAAAAAGCTCTCACATCACTGGGGTTGTATGTAGGAAATAGTTTCACTTTTCATGCTTGCTAGCATTGAAATAATATTTCAGTAATTATTGAAATTATTAAATTATTGCAATACAACTATTTGGGGGGCCGCAGTTTTAATATCCTTTAACCTGTAGGTCATATCGAGCGATGACTGAATGAAATGGGTGAAATGATGCTCAAACGAACCCAGGGTACTTAGAACTTAAGAGTTACCGGACATTCATCTTCTCAGGATAAAGCAAAACCCCGGAAACTCTTATCCGGATAGCTCACTGTAACTGAGATTCCAACTCGGGACCTCTTTCTTGAATGTGAGACAGACACGCTACGCCCACTAGAGGTGGGCTTGAACTACAATTTTGGTGCGCACATTACAACTTTAGCTACCAAGCCAAGCTTCCTTTGTCTTACTTCTTGCTCACACAGCACGCTTAGGTGGGCCATTGTATTTTTGCAACATCATCTACGACAAGGGTGGCGAAAATGCCTTTCTCTCTCGAGTCATCAAATACGCAACACGCACTACACCACTCAGCAGCACGTGGAAAACAAATGAATAGACGGCTAGAAAAGGAGTTGCGCCTGCGAGTCACATTGCCTCGCTAGTCGCGTTTTCGCCACCATTGATCTACGATATCAAAGATTCAGACTTTTTTTGAAATTCAGATTTATTCACCATTTGCAAAAATGTTTGCAAGGCTTCGTACACACACACACACACACACACACACACACACACACAAAACACACACACACACACAATTATGTTCTCCAAGTGAGTAGAAAACATTAAGTATTATCAGATAAGCCTTTATTGCCTATATTTTCTTCACCTCTACATTGATTTCCTTAATCTGGTGAAGTAAATGATTGTATAAATATTTTAAATTGCTTTCAATACATTTGGTACCTAGTACCAGACTCATAGTCTGTTCCTAAAATAGTTCAATTTTGTTCTTGTGTAATATTTGTGAATATTTATATTTGATTCTTCTTTGTGCGTTCTTACTATTGCTTGAGACATTCATATATGTCTCTCTCTCTCGCTCTCTCTCTCTCTCTCTCTCTCTCTCTCTCTCTATATATATATATATGAGGATTCTGAGTTTTTTCAAACTACTTTTGCGTGTATTTCTTCTTGGATTTTTAAAAATTATTCTTATTATTCTTTTCTGGGACTTAAACATTCTTAACCTCTGTTTCTTTCCCGGTGCCCCCATAAGATGATCCCATAATTTAGATGTGAGTGTGCTGTATAAAAGCGTAATATACTTTTAGACATGCCCGTACCCAGAAAAAAATTTCGGGGGGGGGGGTTCCACAAGTAGATCTAAACTTAACAGTACCCCATGTACCTACTCCATACATGGATAAGAAAATTGCTTGGATGCATTATATAGACAGGAAAATCTCACCAGAATGAGGATATTCCACCTTACATCACAAGACATGGAGACTACTTCGAAAACCGGGATGTGTGGTCTCCTTACCTATGTAAGGCGACAATATTAAGTTTCCCTTTTTCTTGTGAATGTGCTACTAGCAATAGACCTACCATTATCTAACGACATTTATCCATATTGGTTTGCTATGAATTTAAATAAATAAAATTGTCAGAAGTTTCGGGGGGGGTTGAACCCTAACCCCCCTTTAAATACGGCCCTGATTTTAGAACACTATGTTCATACATGATTTGTATTAGCTGTTTTAGCACTATATACCCTTATTAATTTTGTTGCTAATATTTTCTATATGTTTATTTCAAATTATTATCCATAACTAATCCTAAAATATTTGTCTGCGTTACCTAGGTATATGTGATCTTTGATAACAGCCATGATGCTGGTAAGTTTCGCCTGATTTCATATTTTCCGAGTCGTTAAAAGTAACAATTGTGAATTTACAAAACACGTAGGACATTCATAAAATTTCACAAAATTCCTCCCGGACGCACGACAGATGTTTAAAATGCAGGACCATGTCCGGAATTTTCGGACTTTGGTAACCAGGAGCATGACCCTCAAATATTTGACATTAGTTTACATACAACCTGTATTGCTACCGAGTTTGTACACCTCGTTAAGAGGAAATGACCAAAACGCAAAAGAAGGGAAAAATATAATAATGATTAGGTATAACAACCGGACTGATAAAATATTCTGAAAGTGCTCATGGATAAGAACCGGTTTATGATACGTAGCCTGAAAACGGAAAAGATAGCTTATTTCCCAAAATTTTCTACATGTCTACTGATTTATCGTAAAGTGCATTAAGTTACAAAATAAAGGTTTGAAATGTTTCTTGGTTTTTAATCTCTCAGAACAGCATTTAAAACTAAGACAGCATAATTCTTGCACAACCAGCAGCAACGTGAACAGTATTGATGTTTCGATGATGACGATTGACAGGCTGTAGGTCAGCCTGATAGACCATCTTTAGATTTACCTACCCTGATGAATTTGTTTGACCGCTTGTTAGACAAGCCTACAGTGTGACATGTGAGAATGAGGTAGGGGGGTATTGGCAGGAGGAACTAAGCTCCCCAGCGACTACTGCGGTAGCAGGCACATTTTTTCCCAAATTGGTGACGCACTGCTTTATACATGTTTATACCAATCAACGAATGCTCACTCTACAACTTCCTGTTGAATTTCTGTACAAAAGAGCCTGGCGATCCTTGAAGTAATCACAGTTCTTTTTGCTTTAACGCAGTAGTTTAGCCAACCGTTGTTTTATAGCTCGATTTAGCGAATTCAGATAACTTTTAATGTTAAAAGATGACAAACTTTAGCTCTGATATAAAAATTTGGAATATTTTAAAACTAAAAGCAGAGTAAAATATTTCAGTCACTCTGTTTGCATAAAATTTGGTCATTGTTAACAGTATTCTGCAATTTTAGTTATTTTGACTAACATACGTTGGCACCTCTGGTTCGCGATGCAAGTGGCGTGCGCACGATTGCAGTATGTGCCAGCAATAATCACAGTGCGAAGAATCTGTTCGCGATTGTAATTCAAATGGTGACTTTTGAGTTGACCTCCCTCTTGGCAATGGATGATTTGCCAGCCAGAGGCTAAAATGAGACAGTGCTTACAGAGCAGACGGAAATGTGATGTCTACGGGAGGCCTCGTTTTAAATTTGTGTCACTTTGTACATTTAAAGAAATAAGTGTTTACGATTAAAAATGGTTAAGTGCTATTATGCCATAAAATTACCACTTGTGTATTTGCCGGCCGAAATATTCAGGATAGATTTGGTAAGCAGTTTGTACCAATATTGTGAAGTTTCTAGGGCAAATTTTTATAATGTTGCACTAAGATGGTATATTAATTATTCTCGTTCATATTCAAAAGACTGTTGATGGTTTTGTTTACCTTTTGTGAGCACATGTAAGAACTGCTATTTTGAAATTCGATTGCTACCCAAATTGAGATAGTAGACGCAATGACAGTAGAATAGCATGAATGTATTAGGTGTTACTTAAATGTAACATGTATTCTGGGATAACCTTTAAGCAATCTTTAGTGTCTAATATATCTGTCATGTTTTATGGTTATGGCATACCTATGGATATGGATTTCTCTGAATTTTCATTTGTTTAATCTCTTGAAAACAAAGAAATGAAGGATTTTCAGAGGGCCGTGGATCTTGTAGTTGGTAGAAGCAAAAATTTGTGGTCCAAGAAAATATTTTCTTGAAGCTGTATTTTATTAAGTTAAGTACCCTTTAGTGTTGGTAGTTCCTTTTCTTTAATTAAATTTGTTAAATAAATAACAAGGTTTTTATACATTACATTCCACCCTTTGGGGTGTTTGATGTTTCAAAATGTAGGCCCATGTAAGGATAATGAAGATTAAATAGAAATAATGCATGTGGAAAATGTTAAAAATAGTAATGATGATTTAGTAAATAATAATTTAAAAACGATTAAAGGGAGAAAATTTCACTATAAAGATACAGGACCATACATAGTCTTTTAATAATAACCAAAGTAATGTCAACAATATTCTCCGATGAAATTCACAAAACATTATGTATGAAAATGGGTTTAAAGTGAAGATTCATAATTCCTTTTGGAGAAAAAACCCATTAAAATTCATTTTAATGAGTTTAGTGAAGCTAATGATTTCTTAAATTCAAACTTTGATGAGAAATACTTTTTTTCCCTTTTGTTTTTTCTTCTTTCTGGTTTATTTTTTATTTGTTTTATTAAACTAGAAATGCATAGTTGAAGAAACTACAAATATATTTTTATTTTTCCAAAGTTTACATACAAAAGGTATAGCATGCATTTTAAATACAGATTCTAATGCAATAAATGTTAGGAGCTATATCCCATTCTACAACTGAATAACTAAAGGTATCATAAACAATATAAACGTTCATTTAACAGAAGATGAAATTAAAACCAATGCTGAAAATTATAGGAACTATGAAGTTTTGATGTACTAAGAAAATTATAGATGAAGAGGGCAGAGCTAAATTTATACTAACCCAGACAGTACTGTTAACTTTTAGATCTCAAATGCTCTATGGAGGGTATTTATTTATGGAATTACTTGTCAGGTAACTAGAATTTATAGAAAAGCCATTCCAATGCAGAAAATGTTTTCAATTTGGTCATTTGGTGAAGTACGATAGAAACAGACAAGTATGTAATAACTGTAGCGAAGAACATATTGAAATTTATTGTAAAAATGAATTTTGTCAACTGTGAAGAGAATCATAAATCAGGCTTTAAAGAATGCCCTGCATACCTACTAGAAGTCAAGGTTCTAGAAAAAAAAATACAAGAATTAAAACAGTATTTAGATTTGAAGCCAGAATAATTTTAAAAACAATTAATATTAGATCTGAAGGTACTTCTAAAGGACAATATTTGTGATCTAAACAAAGGTATATGTTGTCAGAAAAGGTTTCTGCAAATTTTTCAGCTTCTTCCTCTAGTTGATCATCAGCAGAAGAAGACAAAAAGAGGTGTGGTATTACTCTACAAGCGTCTACTTATGCCCTTGAACCAATTTTAAAGCTGTCAACATATAACATCAAAAATAGGATAACATGAAGCTAGAGCCAGCGGCGTAGCAGACAAGTCACTTAACATACTGCCAAGAGTGAAAATATACTGATGATGCGAAGGGCGTACTGTGAATTCTCCCTCACTCAACCACTGTCGTGCCGGTATATTATTGCAGTTTTTGAAATAATTCTCTCATGTTGTTGCAGCATTAGTAAGGAATAACCTTAATTAAATATTCGTTTGATGTGCAACTTGTCAGAGAACTTTTTCAAGATAACTTCAAAACTTTTTGAGCAGGTTTTATTTGGGGTCCCTGACTTTGGAGCCCTAGTGTGGTGCACTGATAACACAAGCCTGATTGCCTTTGCATCCTTTGCACATAAGGTAATGCTAGAAAAACTTAAAAATGCAAGTCAGAATTGCCAATCTTTGTGCAAAGTAGCATCTTCAGTACTAAAAAAAATCTAGGCAGTGGGCATTAGTAACCCATCATGGAAAACTTAAATGATTATAAGCCAAAAATCCTCCGTCCAACGGAAAGAAAAATAGCAAATACAGAAGATAACAAAAATGCACAAAAAAAAAGATTTGCAGAATTAAATGAACTGATGTATCCCAGTGACTGAGGTCCACAGTCAAGTCAGGTTGGAATAACAGCTAATGATAGTAAGAAGTCACAGATTCTGAGGGCAGGAAAATATAATGAGAAACAGCAGAAATACTTAAATGAGGAAAACAGCGAAAAGTTCCATTCCAAAAAATCTGATGTGAAACATTCACATGACTTTTTCTATCCTCTTATCATTTATTAGTGGGTATACAAATTCTTACTAAACCTTATTTTTCTATAGATTCATTTTAATTCAAATAAACCTTTGCAGAAATAGCTACATTAACATTTTGTTATAGATACAAAGGAAACACTGATAGTCAAATGTTTAAGAACCGAACACTATATGCTGGTCTTAAAATTACATACTGTTTCCATGCAATCGCAAGAAGGACAGAATATTGAAAGGGCTTAAGAGAATGACTAAGAAAACAACTTGAACCTTTAATAACAGATATCTCAAACAGCTTGCACCACAAAAAAATTTATTTTAAATAAATTGTGTGTTTTAAAGAGTTCTAAATTTTTTATGTAGTACGTTTTTGTCTGTCACTTAATGTTTACCAGTTATACAACTTTATACAAAATTTATCCCAAATGAAGTGGACTTCACAGGCTATTCCCAGAAAATTCAAGATATACATTTTATTTGTCATGTAAATATCTTAAACATTTGATATTTTAATCAAAATCGTTAAGCCATTTTTGAGAATATTAAAATTTTCGAAAAATGTTCCATGTAAAGGGTAAACTGGGTGGGGGGGATTTTCTTGAAAACCTTCATGTCGCATCTCTGGAAGATACTGAACCTAAATACCAAGTTTGGTGTTTATCCGACTGTTCGTTTCTGAGTTATGCTGTTCACTAACATACACACAGACATACACATGGACATGTTTCCAAAAAATGCTTTTTTTGGATTCAGGGGGTCTCAAAACATGTATTTCCGGTGAAATCTCGGTATCAAATTTTTGGGTGGAATACAATACTTCCCCTACTTACTATACGTAGTAGAGAAAGTAAAAACACATTTTAATGACTTGATACAAGTTATTTACCTTAGCTTTACTTGTTATCCTCTGTGGTGTAGTGGTTACCATGCTAGCCTCTAGTTCTTGAGGTCGCGGGTTCAAGCCCAGCATAGGGTGATGGCTTCCTTTGGAAGGGAAGTAAAGCCAGTGGTCCAGTGTCGTAAATTTACGGCACGTAAAAGAACCTCAAGTCTGATAAAGGGGCCTCTGAACAAAATTACCAGTCTTTCACACCCAATATAGAATGGGACGCTAAGGACCACAGTAGTTAAAGAGTGTCCATTTTTGGAAACACGTCCGTGTGTGTGTCTGTCTGCGAACAGCATAACTCAGAAACGAACAGTTGGATAAACACCAAACTTGGTATTTAGGTTCAGTATCTTCCAGAGATGCGACACGAAGGTTTTCAAGAAAATCCCCCCACCCTAGACTACCCTTTACATGGAACATTTTTCGAAAATTTTAATTTTCTCAAAAATGGCTCTAATGATTTTGATTAAAATGTCATATGTTTAAGATATTTTCATGACAAATAAAATGTATATCTTGAATTTTCTGGGAATGTCTCCAAAAGTATTCTTCATTGTGAACGACTTTTGCATAACTGGTAAACCATAAGAGATAGACAAAATGTTACTACACAAAAAATGTAGATCGCATTAAAAATACACAATTTATCTCATATACATTTTTTTTGTTGAGTGAACCATTTTCGAGATATTGCTTGTTATTCCCTTAAATTTTTCAATACTACTTTCTCAAATGGGAATTCGTTATTCATTTTTTTGTCTTGGATATGCAAGGAGTATTAATCTGTGGAAACGGGAATGGTGCTGCACCTAGCAACCAGCTATTAAGACATATGTCGATGCTTAAAGGCTACTGTACTTCCAAATTGCCCTTGTAAATATATATTCCCCTTACATCCACAAGAAAATTAGCAATAAGATTAACGTCTTGATTAACATGAAGCATATGGAGAATAAGCGTTTGTATAAATAGTTTGTACAAGAGTAGAGAAAGTCATGTGAGTGTAACACATCAGATTTTTTGTATTACTCTCATGCAAATAAATGCAGCAGAATGCCTGCAAAGGATACTGAGATGACGTACATTGTTGTTTTGTCTTTAATGCTCGTTTTTAAAAAGTAGCGAAATGTATTAAGTTTCTTTTACTTGTATTATCCTTCACATAAAGCGATAAGATCCAAACCTAATGAACTTTTAGCCATCCCTCTAAACAATTCATATCTCCACTGAAATGGGGAGTTATGTTTGAGTGTATACCTCAGGTCCAGGCTTTAACACTCCAAAGCAGAGTCAGAAGAATGTTGAGGCATTTTTACAGAAGAGGTTCCGGAGTGAATGGAGTTGTGAGGCTGAACTGCAGTTTAAGTGATGATTGTGAATAAAGAGTATGCATTCTGCAGCGAAAACTAATGAAGAAGAATTTGACTATTTGGAGGAAGGAATAGACATTGTTTATATCTCGAAATACATTGTGTTTGTTGAGCGAAACATTGACATTAGTGTTTACAGAAAAAGTGACAAATGAAATTTAAAGACTTCCTTTTTTTTTCCAATAAATGCATGAAGTAAAGTATAAAACTGCTTTTTTAAATGGAATTGAAAACATACCAAGAAATATAATTTTTTGCCATTTTTTTCTTAATGTTCAAGATATATTTTCAGTATAATTGGTTCAAAATGCATTAAGTGTAAAACATTTTTAAGTATAAATTTTTAATTATAATTATAAATATGGTATTAAACAAAAAATTATTTTGGTGATAACAGCTTTTAGGAAATTGGCATTCCACTACAGATAGATATGAAGAATTTATTTAAAGGTGAGTCGGAATTGTTACACTAACATCACTTAAGTTTACTCACTTAACATGTTTCGGGAAACCGTTGTTCCCATCCTTACTGTCCCATCCGTAGTGTGCCTTACTTAGCCTTACTAAACCTACAGAACCAATCAATAAAATTCACCATAGAAATAGAAAAAGAAGGCATGCTACCATTTTTAGACCTAAAAATCATCAGAGAACAAAAGAACCTAACCTTTGGCATATACAGGAAGCCAACACACACTACTAATTACATAAAAAATAAGAGTTTCAATCCAACCACACACAAACATGCAGTACTAAACAGCCTAACACATAGACTGGTATATACCCCCTTAAATAAAAAAGAATACCAGCATATAGTAGACACAGCAATACATAATGGGTACAACAAAACAACTATTGACAAAAAAATTGCAAAATTCAAACGACAGATGCACATCAGAAACACAACAAATCTCAGCCAGCAAGATAAAGAGCTAAAGTTCAAGAAATTCACATACCACCCAGGAACTTTTCACAAATTTAAGAAGATTTTCATGAAACATAACATCAGCCTAGCTCCACAGAACAAATTTAACATAGAGAAATTACTTTGTAACAAGTTAAAAGACCCCATTCCACAAGACAAAAAAGCTGGAATCTATAAAATCAATTGTTCAGATTGCAATAAAGTATACATAGGTAAGACAAAAAGAAACCTAGAAACTAGGCTAAAGGAGCACATGAGATGTATTAAATACAAACAAATGGACAAATCTGCAGTTTCACACCATTTTTGGATCACTAATCACATCAAACCCAATATTACATTAGTCAAACCAGCCAAATTTGCAGCCGAATTAGATGCATGGGAGAAGATCACCACTCTAAAACACAACACACATCTAATGAATTTTGATTTGCTGCCACCAAATCCTCTCTGGAAGTACATTTCTCCACCACAAGATGCCACCACAGGATCCAGTCCAAAAAACGGAAACACCAACAACACGGGCCAGTCGAGTTAACCTTCTGAGGATGGGAACAACGGTTTCCCGAAACATGTTAAGTGAGTAAACTTAAGTGATGTTAGTGTAACAATTCCGACTCACCTTTAAATAAATTCAATACACATCACTGTTTCTAGCTTCTTTTCATTACAATATCAACGTAGATATGAAGAATTTTAAAAAGTGCTGGCAAATTTAGGAGATATCAATTTTTCCTCTCTCCTGAAAACTTTTATGCATTTAGTGATTTTTGATTCGATGCTCCTCATATCTTGCCATGAAAAATGGCATGCAAATTAAGTTAATTTGGATTCCAGAACATATTAGCGTAGTAAAGCAAGCAAGAATTGATGGGGATAATCTGAAAATACAACTACATATCCAAGATAGAATTAGCCATCTTATAAGAAAAAGTTATTGGAGCATTGAACATCCGCAAGATTCCTGGAGATGGGAAAAAAATAATAAACTATGATTCAAAAACAGTATGGTCCTAAACAAGATTTAACAAAGATCATAAAGATAAGATGTGTTGTAGCCATTAACAGGAGTTATTTTAGCTAATTCAGCTATTGATATTATTCTTCACGACACCTATTATGTAGTAGCTCATTTTCATTATGTCTGATTATATACATTTATTAAAATATATGAAATATTTTAATTACTGTATATTTACTCGAACCCATTATTATTGTATAAAATCAGAAAAAGAGAAGCTCCTTTCTGTGAATGTGGTGAAATAAGTAATTTAGAACATGTAATAATTGGATGTGATCTAAATAAGGGGGACAATGATGAGATAAATAAATTCACTGTATGTTTACAAGGGCCTATAAAAATCACTAATATCATAAAACATATTAGAAAATGTAAAATCAAAATTTAATCCATTTAGTAGATTCTAAAACCTAAAGGGTACTTAATGAAACCAGTGGTTTCATTATAAAGTACTTCTACAGATGTAAGACAAGGGCATCTATAAATAAAGAAGTAGTGAAGCATTCTCTCTGTTCGGCGGACAAAATTAAAACTCCAGCGTAATCATTTTCCAGCTCATCAATGATGATGCGTGGTATTTAATCCTCTATTTCAGCCATTGCCAATCATACCTATCGAGAGATGAATAAGTACAAACCATTCCTTTTCACTCTTTTTAATGCAGTATAAAAATATTTTAGCTTTATTTAATGTAGAAATTATTACAGATACTAATTATACACCGCATTTAATATAGCAGAAACTTGTTATTGCTAGATGAAACAATCATATTTTAAATACAACTGCTTTATAATAAAGTAATCTGTTGAACAATTCATCAACAACAAAGACAACAAGAAAATGTAAATTTTAGATTATAGTGTGCACTGTGCTACAAGCTTTCAACACACATTTTTTAGGGCACTCCAAACAATGTAGTGTTTTACACTTCACACAACCTGTATGCAGTTATGCATTTTTATATAAGGACAAAATTTTCATTTTTCATGCTTCTCTAGCTTATTTCTTTCCTTTGGTCCAGTGATTGGGGGTGATCTGTATGTTGGTATGCTAATGTTCAGAATTATCTTTGTCAGATTTGGAACTTTCAATCTTCTTTGAACATTTTGTCTTATCAGAGTCATCCCAAAATTCTTCGTGAAGTCAGACGTTGCCATTTTGCATTTTTTGCTAAAACCCTTGATCTTTTAAGACGCTAAAAGCACCCCATATCATGGAACATCTGTGAATGAAGAACACTACAAACAAATATTTTATTTAATTAATTTTTCATGCCATTCAACATATGCCGTCTAGTTAAACTCACTGTATTACTAACATAAACTGAAAGAAATTATATCTACACAACAGCAACCTCAAGGACCATAGCTGAACAATGTTAAATATTTTTGTTTTTGAAGCATTGAATGTGTAGCACTGTACTGCTGGGCAGGCTACAGAGGGTGAAGTTGCTAATGCAAGACAAACTGATTCATTTTCTTTTTACTAACAGAGCTACTAACTGCCCTTCTCAGACTTGTGACTGAAGCTATGTCATTATAGCATGTAATGTCATCCCCCATGGTCTAGGAGTACCATACTAGTCACTGGTTCCCGACGTCTCTGTTTAAAACCTGGCAGAGGGTGATGGATTTTTTTTGGGGGGGCATAAAAATCCTTAGCATGACCTCCTTCGGAAGGGAAGTAAAGCCAGTGGTCCAGTGTTGTAGATGGCATGTAAAAGAACCTCAAGCCCGATAAAGAGGCCTCCGAGCAAACTTTTCAGTCTTTCACGCCCAATATAGAATGGATGTTAAGAACCGTAATAGTTAAAGAGCATCCATAAATAAACTAAATTTAATTTAATTTTCACAAATTTACTCTCTAGCTTTTGGAGTCGTTCTCTGTGGTGCAGGTTACTATGCTAGCCCCTAGTTTCTGGGGTCGTGGGTTCAAACCTGGCGAGAGCAATGGATTTTCTCAGGCATAAAAGTGCTTAGCATGGCTTCCTTTGGAAGGGAAGTAAAGCCGGTGGTCCTGTGTCGCAGATTTATGGCACGTAAAGGAACCTCAAGCCTGATAAAGAGGCCTCTGAGCAGAATTACCGGTCTTTCACGCCCAATATGGAATGGGACGCTAAGGACCACAGCAGTTAAAGAGCATCCATAAATAAAACTCAGTTTCCTAGCTTTTGGAGACCATACAGCAGGGGCGGCTGGTGACTGAACTTTGGTGGTTCACAACATTATCCTTGCAATTTGAAATGTTTTAATAAATATGGAATAAGTTTCTCACTATAGGCTGATTAATTTACGCAAATAAACAAGAAATGGGAATTCACAATATATAACACATGCACATTTCATGAAGATACTACAGATCATTCATGCCATGCTTTGTCCATGTTACTTCACCACCAAACAAAACGCAAGGAAAGCAAAACAGGGCGTTTTTAATATCACAACCACTTATCCAATCATATTTTTCATATACATCGCTGTTAAAATTTCTGTTAAAACTTCTTGTTTTTGTTTGAACTACCTGAGTGATTTTTAGGTATGGTGTGGACCTGTCAATGTGTTTAATTTCATTCTTTTCCTCCAAGTTTAGCGTTGAAAACGGTTGCATTAAAAGGGACTGAGTGGAATTCATTGTTTCTCCTTATAGCAACGTTTACCTGTATTTAGCTAAATAAACCACTTTGATTCATAAATTAAAACCCGATACACACAACACGGCACAAACCATGTGGCATACAGGCAACATAATTATCAGAGATGCAAGGTAACTAGAGTATAGTCAGAGATGCAGTTCAGTAGATATAAGACCGGAAGTTAGGTAAACTTTTACTGTGAATTCAAAAGATGGCTCTGTGTATGGGACGAAACAAAAAGTATTGCTCCTGTTGATCAACAAATTCTATGCTCTCTGACTACTAGGTTAACCAACAACATGCAGCTTATGCCCTTCACTTCCCCCCTCCCATACACCTCTGCACTCCCTTGGTTCGTCATTCCCTATACTTCACCATTATACCAATGTGGGTTGGAGCCGGGAGTGCACTACTTGGCACCTGCAAACAATACAATGCTTGCCAAAGTCCACTCCACAAGATCATGTCAGAATGATAATCGAAATGTATGAATCGATACGTTATTTACATTAAAGGCAGAGCCAGGACTTTGGTTGTAGCACAAATGTGCTACCATATTAAGAAGCCGCCCTTGCCATACAGCAATTAAATGTCTGTTGTACAGTCACGAGTTTATGACTGGGAGCTGATGTATATGATCTTATGCTCTATATAAAGCAAAATTTTGCACTTTCAAGTACTAATCACCACCTTTATGAGCTTAATACTTGTATGTAATTATTTCATTACAAAGTGAAAATTAAAATATTATTCAGTGGAAGATCATGTTATGTTGTAAGTGTAAACATATATTGTATGAGGCAGGCTGTTCCAGCTTGGGTGTGCATCAGAGAGCAGCAGAGTACTCACATGATTTTATGCTCTATCCAGAAGCAAAATTTTACATTTTCAAAGTACTAAGCACCACCTTTATGAACTTAATACCTATGTGTAATTACTTCATTACAAAGTGAAAATTAAAATATTATTCAGTGGAAGGTCATTTGTTGCTGTGGGTGTAAACATGTATTGTGTGAGGCAGACTGTCCAGCTTGGGTGCGCGTCAGAGAGCAGAATACCCACAATTTGTTTGCGTGCAATTCAAGAAATAACTGAATATTGGAAGGACTTGAAAAGAATGACAAAGTATTGAATTCTAACCATTAATAACTGATAGATTGGAAATGGCTGATGCCACAAAAGAACCTTATTTGGAATAAATTGTGTGTTTTAAAGAGATCTACATTTTTTGTGTAGTATGCTTTCGTCTATTGCTTAACATTTACCAGTTATACAAGATTATATAAAACTTCTTCCAAATGAATTGGACTTCACAGGTTATTCCACAAAATTTAAGATATAATTTTATTTGTAGTGTAAATATCTTTAATATATGATGTTTTAATCAAAATTTTTGAGGGATTTTTTTAGAAAATAAAAATTTTCGAAACATGTTCCATGTAAAGAGTAGTTTGTGGTGGGTGGATTTTCTTGAAATGTGTCACATCATTGGAAGGTACAGAATCTAAATTCCAAGGTTTGGTGTTTATCTGACTTTTCATATTTGAGTTACGCTGTTCACACGCGTGCGTCGAACCTTTTTCCAGTGAAATCTTGATACCGAATTTTTTGGTAGAATGCAGTATCTTCTCTACCTACTATGTACATGGTAGAGAAAGTAGAAAGAAAAAGAATTGATAACCTGTGTAAGCTTCAAACAGAAGTGTAAAATAATGCATTGTTAGTGCCTCCAGTAATGAGTGTATTTGGTAACTACGTATCACTGTTAATAAACTCTTGAATGATTCCTCTGTTTCAAATGTATGCATAACCACTTGAAAAGCATTAAGAAATATGCATTTTATTGAAACACATGATTTTATAGATGCTTTTACTCTCAAAGTTATTCTGTGGTTATTCATACAAAAACTTTTTTGTGCTCTTTCTTAATCATAAATATTCATCACAAATGGTTTGTGTATAATATATTTTGTTTTTTGCCAGTACACAGGTTGAGACAACAATCATGTGTTTAAAAAGCATATTTGTAGATTTTTGCCTTCTTACTATATGCTCTTTGCTTGAATTTAGAGAAACAAAAGACTGGCCACTTAACATTTCAAAGTGTCGTACTTAAAATTCAGGAACATGTAAATGAACAATGGCAAATATTTTGGAAATGTTAATGCCACAAAAATATGATTTGACTGGAATTGTGTATTGAAACTTACAGGAATTCTTCCTTTAAAATTTCCATTATCTTCCATGGTTACCCAAGTGGAGGAAATTAAATGACAATAAAGAAGACTTCAGCTAAGGCTATTAATAGAAAATTCTTACTAGATATGCATAAATCCTTTGTACAATTAATATCTCAAACAAATTATTATTCAAAATTGTTAAAGCAGTTTTTGAGAAAATAAAACAAAGCTTTTCCATGTAGAGAGTTTTTTTGAAATGGTGAGAATTCATTGAAAATCTTCACTTCGCTTCCTTAAAAGTGGCTAACTTAAAGTATGAAGCTATAATGTACATTCTTAGGTTTAAGAATGTGGATATTGTCGTGACCTCTTATATTCTCACATATCTTGGGGGGGTAGAGCATGGTACCAGGATTTAACTCATATCAATCTACACGAGGTCCGACGGGGCGAGCTAATAAAAATTCTTAAAACACCTAAAATATTCCTAAATCATGATGGGGAAGGAAGGATCTAACTACCTTAAGGATTCACATGACAGAAATTTGGATGGTAAGTTATATTCAAAATTGATAAAGATACTTGTTACCTTCTGCTTGACGGAGCGTCCTGCCCTAACATCTGCACTGCTCGCTAGTTACATTAGAAGAGAGATAGCGTCCTAGACGCTTACTCAATATACAACTGGTTTACCCCCACTCCTATTACGTCATTCCGGTCTGTACTACCAACTTTAACATAGACCAAACAAATGTTGCCATAACCATATGTGTTCTTACAAATGTTACCACAACCAAATGCCACATCATCAACCTATTAATTATCAAAATGAATAATTTTACAATAATTTTAGAAATTATAAATTGTCAAAATTAATCATTTTAGAAAAATTATTACTAACATACTTTTGGGACAAGTTTCGAACCATAATCATTACTGCCAAAAGTCTCAGAATTAATAGAAAATTGACAATAGGAGAACATAATCTTCTTGAACAAGGACCACGTACTTAAGTTTGAATTAGAAACTTGAGCAGAAAATTCTTAAGAGCCACTAGATGATGTAATGCAAAATCCAACAATGGAGCCATATAAAGTTCAAGCAAAGTTGAGTGAATGGTTGCAAAATAAAAGCTAACCTGCTTTTGAAAACATGTGTCGAATAATACTAATTAAGTGATGCAATGTGTTAATAATCCATCTATTCTACAGTTCTTGATGAACCTTCATACTTTTGGAGTTACTTTAAATTCAAAATGAAGAGGACATTGCGGACTATTTACAGAAAATTCAGCATAGCTTTTTCTTTCTTTCTTTATTTTTTTTCTTTCTTTTTTTTTTTTCTTTCTTTCTTTCTTTCTTTCTTTCTTTCTTTCTTTCTCCCTCTCTCTCTCTCTCTCTCTCTCTCTCTCTCTCTCTTTCGTTCTGTTCCTTCTTTCTTTTTATTCAAGGTATCCCAAAATATGTATTTGCATTAAAATGTTTATATTGTGTTTTTGAGTGCAGTGCAATATTTCTTACCTCTTGGCTAAGTAAGTGATATAGATAGTAAAAATAAAAAAATCTGATGTGATACATTCGCATGACTTTCTCTGCCCTCTATCGTTAATTAGTGCATATAACACAATTTTTACTATTGCATTTTAATCCAAATAAGCCTTTGCAGAAATAGCTACATTACACATTTCGTTATATATACAAAGGGAACAGTGATAGTTAAATGTTTAACAACTGGACACTATACACTGCCTTAAAATTCCATACTGTTTCCATGCAATCGTGAGTCACAACTGAATGTTGAAAGTACTTAAAGAGAATGACCAAGAAATGAACAATTCAAACCTTTAATAACGGATATCTCAGAAATGGCTTAAGCTACAAAAACTTTTATTTGAAATAAATTGTATGTTGTAAAGAGATCTACATTTTTTGTCTACTATGTTTTTGTGTATCGCTTAACATTTACCAGTTAAACAAGATTATACAAAATTTCTTCCAAATGAAGTGGACTTCACAGGCTATTCGCAGAAAACTCAAGATATACATTTTATTTGTAATGAAAATATGTTTAATATATGGTATTTTAAACAAAATCGTAGAGCCATTTTTTAGAAAATACATTTAAAAAATCTTCCATGTAAAGGATAATCTGGGGTGGGGGATTTTTTTAATATTCTTTGTGTCGATCTTTGGAGGTACTGAACCTAAATACCAAGTTTGGTATTTATCCGGCTTTTGGTTTTTGAGTTACACTGTTTACACGCACACACTCACACACACATCTTTTTCTAAAAAATGTTTTTTTTTTTTTCGGGGACTGCAAAACATATATTTCTGGTGAAATCTTGATATCAAATTTTTTGTTGGAATAGAATAATTGACTTACTTATATACGTAGTAGAGAAAGTAAAATGATTTTTAAGTTGATAATTGCAATTTAAGAATGTATGGGAAGTGATATTTTTCTGAGTGGAGTTGAGTGGGGAAGTGGATTAAAAATTATCAGAAATATGCATAAATTTAAATGCCCTACATAAATAATTTAACCTTTTTACTTTCTCTATAACCTACTTATTGTAGGTAGCAGCATAACTCAATAAGTTGGATAAATACCATACTTACAATTAGTATTGAAGTTCAGCCCATCCAAATTGCTCTTTATATGGAAAAAATGTGTATTATTTTTATTTTCTCAAAATCAGCTCTAAAGATGTTGATTAAAATATTGTATGTTTGCCATATTAACACGAGAAAATCTATATATTAAATGTTCTATGAATAGCTTGTGAACCCCCTTTATTAATTTGATTTTTGTATAATTTTGTATAATATGAAACCATAAAGATAGGCAAAAACTTATTTTAGAAATACTTTTTTGTAGCATTAGCCATGTTCAAAATATCCTATGTTGGAATTTTACATGTTTCCTAAGCGTGTCATCTAACCTGCTTGAAGGTTTTGCAATTCCCCCATCCCTCTTTCCATCGCAAGAGCTTATTATCTCAAACATTTGAATACTGTTTTTGCATGCCGTAACTAATCACTTTTGGTTAATTTGAAATCATTTCTAAGCAAAAATATATTTCAAGTAACATAATGTTTATAGAGGAATCATTTTTGATATGAATACAACAATACACAGCAAATATGAGTATGTCATTGGTAAAGAAAATTACATGAATGTATCTCATTAGAATTTGTGTATCACATAACATTTTTAAATTAGTTTTGTTTTACATTTTCCTTGTTCTAGGTAATGGAAAGTATAGGGCCTCACTTGTGCCTAAGTCAAGGTTGTTGAACCCTCCACAGGATAAGTAAATAAATATTTTAACATAGTACGTGATGTATGTTTATTTGCTATCATTAAATTGGGCATGCCTTGCATATTATATTATAAAACTGGATGGAATGGGAATTCTATTAAACAAGAGGGAGATCTTGATGAATGCATTGCAAAAAAAACAGTTAATGAGCACTTTTCTTCCATCTTTCATAGATTTTTATAAAAAATCTTTGAGAAGTAGAGATGTTAGACAACTGTGTGCTTCCCTTGCATATAAGAAAGTTTCTGAAGCTGACTACAAATGTGTATTTCACAAATTATGTTAATTATTGCTACTGGTATTTTAATTCCTAAGACAGATCTTTTGTGTATGTACAGAAGACTTTTAATTGGTATGTTATTTGAATAAGTAATAACAGTGATGTGAATTTAAATTTATAGAAATATTGAGTCAAAGTGGAAACACTTTTATACTTGCATTTTTGTGCCTTGACCAGTTTCAAGAGTTACTTGCTCCCATCGTCAGGAGTGAGCGACTGGCTCATGGTGGTATTGTCCAATGTGTGGTGGTTGTTTGAAGTGACATCTAGAGGTGGAGTTATGAACTTCCACTGTGGATTGGGGGTGGGGCAATTCAAAATTCATTAAACAGTGTGTGAGTGTGTGTTTTATGATTAAAATCTTTCTCCAAGTATCCAAATCTGTTGTGTATTTTGTAGGTTTTAGAAGTGTTATATTCAGTGTTACATGATTGGTTGTCCAAAAAGTGATCATTTTCATTTATCTCTGTGCATATTATTGCTTAGGGGGTTTAACTCAAATTGGTGTGATGGCTATTGCAAAATATGATTACTGTGCTACCACAGCCCAAGAGTGGCATATAGAGGAACTAAAGTTTCTTTGGTGACCGTGATAGGCGACACTGTCATCTATCGTAAATGCATTTTAATGTGTATGGTCAGTAGGCGGCTCATGAGTATACATTTATGGGTGTTCACAAAATGTTAGATTCGACAGCCCTGAAGATGTGATATAGCATCTACTGCTTAATGGTTACATTTATGAACAAACTGATACAATTGCAGCCGCTCCCAATAACAATAATTTGACAAAAGGGATAAACTTCAATATTAGATTAAGGCCGGTATCACAATACACACATAACACACGCATACACTGCATAACTTTTATTGCTTTCAAAACATCATTATGTGTAATAAAGAACAAATAATATGGTACTTTAGGTATTTTCATTAACATATGGCATATTTTGTCATTTTTGTTCCATATTACTATCAGAAGTCGCATCGCATGCATCTCGCCCATGGGGCATCATGGGAATGTTGGTTGCGTGGTCTTTCCATAGAAAGATACATGAAATCCGTCAATATTCTGGGTATACTGACTGAAAAATTTAATGGGAGTGATTGGAAATACTGAAGTGTAAAACATAAATTTGATGTGTACCATCCCAATCCAACATTAACATATGGATCTAAATGTTGGGCTCTTACTAAAAATCAAAGAAAGAAAATAGAAGCAGCTAAAATAAAATTATTAAGACCATTGGCAGGATATAGACTAAAAGATTGAAGAAACATGGATATACACGCTAACTAAAAACTGAAAGTTTAATTGAAATTATAGATTTATATAGATAATAATGGTACAACCATTCTGTTAAGAATGAGGAATGATAGAACTCCTGTGAAGGTATTTAAGTACAAGCCAATTGGAAGAAGAAATTTGGTATGCTTATGGAAAGGCTGGATGGAGCAGATTTTAATTCTTGAGAAGAAGCAGGCCACATGGTCTAATCTTGAAAGGATTTTTTATATTATTATTCCCAATCATTTTTCATATTCCAATTTCTTTTTTTCTTTTTATTCGTTCAAAATGTAATTCTATTCAGAATCGGTATAAAGTACATAATGCACTAAATGACTTAATCTGAGGTCAGCCACATGAGACCCTTCTGGCATCAAACAGTTACAGATAATTGCACATGTGGTTCACTGAAAGTGTTCTAATTCGGAATCACTTCCAAAAGAAAGCAGCAAGTCCTGTGGGAGACAACTCTCAATCCGATTTTCATTCCAAGGAGAAGCACCAGGTACTAAGTGAGGAATGCTGAAAAAATTCATGATGTATCTGGGTGTCTCTGACATACACTCAGAATAAGCCTTTAAGCTTTATTTTGAAAGACCTGCAAATGATTCATTTAATTTTGCTTGCAGCTGCACCTCCCCAAATTGGTCAAGCATATGTGAGCAAAGGATGAAGTAAGGACTTGTACAAAAGAGAACTACATGGTATTTGCAAAGAAGGCTTGTGGTTGAGAATAGGATTCAGTTTGCGTAATCTGGAGTAAGCAACATTTAATTATGAAGTAATGTAACAGTTCCAGGTCAGTTGATGATCAAAATGTAGGCCAAGATGTTTAACAGCACATTTCCAAGAATATGGGAATAGTTTATAAAGTAATAAAAGGGGGGAACAATGGGACAACCACAATGTAAAAATTATGGCTTCACATTTCTTGTGGTTCAAAGAAATCCTCCAGTTACCAATCTATGATACAAGCATATTGAAAGATGTCTGCAATCTGTGAGCAGCAGTATCTGGTTCTTAATGTGATAAAAATTGTGATATTGTCAGTGTAAAGGCAATGTTGACATGCATAAAGCAGGTATATCATAGCTGAAGATATTGAACAACACAGGTGCTAAAATGGAACCTTGAGGCACTCCAGACAGAGTGGCTGCACAGAGCATAGATAAGGACCAATCCTTATTTAAAAAGTACAACATGAGAGAAAGTTAGCAATTACATGATGAAGATAATCCAACAACCCAATGCTCTGAAGTTTGTAGAGCAGACCGGCATGCTACACTCGATCAAAAGCTTGTTTAAAGTCTAGAAATGCTGCGACCATGTGTTTTTTAACCTCAAAACCTCTAGCAATTGCCTCAATGAATGTTTTTTAACATCAAAACCTCAAGCAATTGCCTCAGTGAATCACAGAAGCTGATGAGTGGTAGAGTGGTGTCTGCGAAAACCAATCATATGTGTCCATTTAGAAATTCGCTTCATTGTTCGTGGATGACTTTTTCAAAAAGTTTGGAAAGTTTAGGGAGTATGCTAATAGGACGATAACTAGAGGGTAAGCAGATGGTAGGAACTATGATGACGTCAGCATGTTTCCATGACAATGAAAAATACCCGAGGTGAAAAGTAGCATTAAATATGTAGTGATAAGGTGTTTTAAAACAATATCTGGGATAAGATCATGTCCTGGATCCTTTTTAGTGTGTAGGTTATGAAGAAGCCACCAAAGTTCTTATGCTGAAGTGCAGTGAGCTGCTCTGGGACTGAGGAATAGGTGTCAATCGCAACTTTAATATCCTGATTGAACCCATCATTCATATTGGTGTTGGGCATGAATGTAGTTTTGAAAAAGATCAGCTAATAGCTCACATTTTGGAGCTTCGTGTTCATACACATGGTCCTGGAATTTTAAAGGTGGCACAACTGCAGGTTCGTGAAGCACTTGTTTCATTTCCTTCCTAGAGAGCAATCTTCTGGCAAAAGGTTAGACAAGTAGTATTGATATGTAGCGTAACGATATTCATCTAGAGCTTGCAAGTTTGTCGAATTAATTGATAATCTATGTCACGGCCAAGGTAAACTATGGGATTGCCGTTCTTGTCGCATCTTATGTTTGGCTTTCAACATTGCTGCAATTTCTTGAGGGAAGCACTTGATGATGCAGAGTGTTCCCATGAAAACACGGCATATCACTAGCAGCTTTCAATGACATATATAAAGACTTTCTGAAATGCTGTACTTCTGCATCAATATCAGAAGAGGTCTGTAAGTGATATGCAACCTGCAACTCTAGGTCCAAGTGCCTCTGAAAACATTCCCAGTTTGCCATCCTTTGGATAAGGTGAGGAGGAAGCAAAGCATGTGGCACTTTGCAACAAAACATAGACATGAGAGGGCAGTGATCAGAATCCATCTCAGGCACAGAGTGCATGCATAAGGGCTGACTAATTTTCTTTGTAAGTGCCACATCTAAGATCTCCGGTAAGACAGCAGGATTATAAGAGTAGTAGGTAGTATGTGTCAGAGCTAGAATGAGTATACATTGCAGTTGGCAGCCAAGAGAAGACGTCTTCTACCGGAGTGGTTGCATGACATCTCAATTGCTCGTGATTGCTATTTATGCCACCAAACAAGATCACAGGAGAAGCAACAGAAAAGAAAAGCTGCAGATCTTGTTCCACCAACTGAGCTGAGGATGGGTAATAAGCTGCAATTATAGGCATCTCCAGGCAGTTTTGTTGTTGAAACTTGATTGCGCAGGCCTCAAGACTGGTAAATTGTGGCAAAAATATAATGTACCAACTTATGTTTCATAACAATGGCTACGCCTGCAGAAGCAATTTGGTCATTGCAGTCAGATCTATAAATATGGTAACCAGGGAGAGTGAATTTTTCAGAAGGAAGAAAATGGATTTCAGAGATACAGGCAATATTCTGCATTGTGTCAGAGATAAAAATTCCAGAAAAGTAGATCACTTAGATTTTAAGACATTGGCATTCCAGTTTAGTAAAATAAGCTGGAAGAAAGAACAATGAACAGGACTATTCCATTTTAAAAAGCTCATGGAATAATGAAATAAAAGATTTGATATGACAGAGGTATGGCTGGAAAGCCCTGATCAACACAGGAAAGAGGTCAGTGAAGTTGGAAGGATTGGAAGTAAGACTTTCTCTAGGCATCTGACTGTTGTGAGAAGACCAAGGGTCATATGAGAGGCAGAATATTTACACCAGCTGTATTTGGCATGTGAGGAAAATACTGTGCATCTGACGATGGTGATGTCAGATTACGCACATTAAGGCATTCAGAATTAGGCCACGATCGAGGAGGTTCACTGGTAGCCTTTAGTGCAAAGATTTAAGTGATAAGGACAACTTTTGTAGTTCATAGCATTGATACCATTGCAATTCATGCAGTGAGGTGCTTCTTGTTTGGATTTAGTACAGACACTGTAGTGGTGAGATTCCAAGCACTTTACAAACCATGGCTTAAGACAATAGAAGTTTTTTGTATGACCATACCTTTGACACCTGGCACATTGAGGTACATCCAAGGATCTGGGCAATATTCAACAAAGATTACTGCATGTTGTATACGAGGTGTGATCAAAAAGTTTCCGGAATGGATTCACAACAATGCTGACACTGAGATTTCTTTAATTCTTACCCAGACTGTACATGCAGCGTTCCTTCCCGATAAAAATGAGAGGTCATGTGACTTCCTGTGACCATGCAGTGATGAAGTAGATGCTCTGAAGTGAACACGTGTTTTGCATGTGCTGCAATTTTTCCGCATAGCAAAAATTTCAGATTATGAAGAACAAAGAACGAACATCAAATTTTGCTTTAAACTCAGTAAAACTGCAACAGAAGCTTATGAAATGTTAAGAACAGCTTATGGAGAGGAAGTTATGGGCAAAACTCAAGCATTTGAGTGGTTTTCGAAATTTAAAAGTGGTGTGATATCAGTTAAAGATGCAGATCGTTCGGTGCGACCCTGTTCCAGCAAAACTGATGAAAATATCAATCAGGTGAGGGAAATGGTCTTAAGGTGCATTACAATAAGAGAACATTCTGACTCATTAGGCCTCTCCTTTGGAAGTGTTCAAAGCATTTTGAAAGACAATTTGGACATGAGAAGAATTGCCACCAAGTTCGTACCCCGCCTGATTTCAAATGACCAAAAGGAAAGCCGTGTGATTGCCTGCACAGATCTTAAAGAACAGCTACAAAATGACCCACAGTTTATGGAGAAAATTATTACTGGTAATGAAACATGGATGTATGGGTATGATCCAGAAACGAAGCAACAATCTTCACAATGGAAGAGTCCTTCGTCTCCACGCCCGAAAAAGGCCAGACAAGTTCGATCCAAAGTGAAGTCAATGATCATTGTGTTTACATTAAAGACATTGTACATAAGGAATTTGTGCCACAGGGTCAAACAGTGAATCAAGTGTTCTACAAACAAGTGCTGCAAAAATTAAGGGAGAATGTGCAACACAAACGGCCAGAGAAATGGAAGAGTGGTGACTGGTTCCTGCATTATGACAATGCGCCCGCACACAAAGCCCTTTCTGTTCGCCAATTTTTGGATCAAAATAGAATGAATACTGTTCCCCATCCCGCCTATTCTCCAGATTTGGCACCAACGGACTTTTTTCTTTTCGCGTGACTTAAAATGCGGCTCCGAGGACACCGTTTTAAGGACATTGATGTCATCCATCGTGAATCGCAGAAGCTCTGAACATGTTGAAAGAAGAGGACTTCCAGAGGTGCTTCCAGCAGTGGCAGAAGAACTGGGACAAGTGTATCAACTCCCAAGGAGACTTACTTCGAGAGTGACAGTGCAGATTGGACAAAACAAACGTATAATATTTATGACGTCATCCCGGAAACGTTTTGATCACACCTCGTATGCTGAATGTTAAATATTTCTTTAGCTTGGTTGTAAGTTCTCTAGTTCAACCGCTCACAAGATTATAGGTTGTTTGTCCTTACAGAATAGTTGAACAACTTTAGCAACTGGAAGCTTTTAAGAGAGAAGTTCTGAAAAATTTCTTTATCAGTTATAGAAAATGGAACATTTCGAATAACAACTTTCAACTTTTTGGAATTGGGATCACGAAAGGTATGATACTGTAATTGAGACTTGTCAAATAAGAAGTCGCAGCACGAAAATCAGAACTTGCAGTGAGACCAATTTTTAGAGCTTTCCCATTCTGCTGAGTAGTAAATTCATTGGTGGTTATTCGATGTAAATCAGTAATGATAATTACCGGTATGATAATTGTTAGCCTCATGCAAAAAGATTGGGGAACATGTACACTTTCTAAAGTTTGGTTTGGATGTGCCATTGCAGTAGAATCCTCCATTTGTTTTAATGGGGCATATTTGATGTGAACATCCATTAGGTTCACTACATACCTTTGGTTAGTGCATGAAGCTGGCACTGTGTGTTTCTGTTTTGGAAGGTTGAAATCTACGTCTTGTGGATGCTTGGAGGTTAGTTTAGCAGGTTATAAAACAGGCCTTGATGAAGATGAAGTTTGCGAGAGAGGATTTGTGTCACTATTACACATCGCTGAGAACACAGTAACAACACAACTGCACTACACACAAAGAATCTTAGGAAGAACTCAATACAAAGTTTTGCAAACACAACAGTGCAGCACAAAGCAAAGCTTAGAAAGCAACCTAATTTGATTAGATTCATGGAAAATCTGCACCGTAAAGCCAATACAACATGAAAATAACTACTGTTCTCTCTAGTATAGGCTTAGTGCAGCTCAAACCAACTGTTACAAGTCACCTTATGTAAACAAACAAAGGTACGGCCACTTGCTACGATGCCTGTAATGAACTCAATCCAGTCTTATTAAACTGAATTTCCTAATAACCATATTTTCTAATCCACTTTTCTTAAACTATTTTTCCAATATATTTGTTTGTTTCATTACTGGAGTAATAAAGCAGCTGAGATCTGTAAGTATAAAATTAGCTGCCAGGGTTGGGAATTTTGGGATGGGTTCTGTTGGTAAGAGGAGTAGGGAGAAGCGATTATGAATGTAATTATAATAATAATAATAAGAAGAGTCCTCGCTTATTGTGTTGCTTCACCTTTGCATAGAAAATCATTGGCAGTACAATGAACATCATGAAGTCCTGCTGCTTTGCAGTAATCACTTTTTTGCGGATGTATTTTATTGTATTAAGGTTTCAAAGGTTTTGGCTTTCTCACAAAGAAAGGTAACCATAAAAACTTTTAATAATGTCAAATCCATGTGAATCATACCAATAAATTCTTTCAAATGCTATTAAATAAAATTTTAGCTACGTACAAGTTAAATTCATAAAACAATTTATGAATTGTTTATGTCTGGAGTTAGACAAAATGATGATAAATGGAAGCTCCACAATAGCAGGTGCTTAGATGCTTAGTCCACAGTTAAAATTTCTTGTAGCTAGATTTATTTATTTACTAAGCAACCATTTACCTTGCAAGGAGGTATGAGCTTTGTCATAAGGTACATATCTATACTAATAATATAAAAGAGAAAATTTGTGTGTGTTTATGTAGGGTAATCTCAAAAATCATTCAACCAATTTTGATAATTCTTTCACCATTGAAACAGCTCTATTCTTCCAAATTGTCACAGGCTATATAAAAAGCTAAAAGAATTCATATTTTGTAAAAGCAGACAAAAGTGCTTCCCTTAAAGTCATGAGCCAAAATATTACTTATGGGCAGAAAAGCAATGAGTCACTCCATGTCACAGATGACATGGAGTGACATCTATCAAACAATATCTTTATGTATTAGAATTTGTTAAAACTTCTCTTTGTTTTATCTAAAGTTTACACATGAGTATTCTAAAGCCCTATTTAACAATGGTATTCCTTTTACTAAGTGTTGATAAAATAGCGCTGTTCATGAGATGTTAAAACAAGCATAGTTCTTTTTCGTTTTTATGTTACAGAGTTCATAAATATGTGAAACATCACAGAATGTACTTTCTTTCTGTAAATGTAAACTGTTTTAAATGAAATCTACCTAAATTACCTATATAAAAATGATTAGAGATATACATTTTATTTGTAATGAAAATACCTTAATTTAAATTTAAATATTATATTCACCATTTAAAAATCTGAAAGGAATCACTTCTCGCTCAATATTTTTATAGTCCCTTGCCAAATATCATTATATTATTTCTGGTTAAGCTGGAATTAAGTTGCATAGCAATGTGATGCAGTCAACTTGCTTGAGCTGGAAGGACATAATGGAGAGGCGTGCCACTGCCATACTGTCATTCAAGCCAAGATACACTAGCTGACAGTGGGAGGGACAATGCACAGTTTGTGCATTAATCTAGGCACAGTGCTTTCAGGAAACAATCTAGAGATGGCATCCAACACAGTTTGTTTAAATTACTTTTTATGCTTTGCTTTGAAATGAACACTGTTTAACCACAACTTCAATCTTCTCTCTTTATTTTATGTTGCTTTAACTATGTGATCGTATTACAGTGGATCTAGATACCTTGTGAATCGGTGTGTGTAGAACAGTTATCCTTCTCGGTCTCATCAGTGTACCATACCATCTTACTTCGTCATGTAACCACAGATGCATGTGCATAACAATTGTACCTCTGCTTCTGTGAAGAGTAGACTTCAATAAGTATCCACAGAGGCATGTGCATAGCAACTGTAACTCTGCTTCTACACATACTGGGCAATGGCATAAAGTGTTGTCCAGTCTTCCGTGCTTTCATTATCTGAGAATAGGTGGCAGAACATTTGCTGTTATCTATGATATTTATCTTGGTGACTAAAGGAAGCCACAAAAAAACTCAATCAAATTGGTTGGCATATGCGACTTAAACCTGGCAGTTCACAGATATTGCTGCCTGAGCCATTCTGCTCTGTAACTTATATCTTGTTTGTGCTGATTAACATTAAAATAATTAAATAAAACAGAATTAATTGTTCTTCCACACAAGCTGTGTGTTGGACAGGGTTGGAAAGGTAGAATCAGGTGACTGAAAAATTCAATGCCATAGCTGGGATTTGAACCGCGGATCTCCTGGTCTCCGTCCGGTTGCTCTAACCACTGAGCTACCATGGTAACATGCTGGCATGATACTAAATTTACCGGGAAAACAGCGAATCAGCTGGAGAATTTAGGGTCATGCTGGCATGTTGTCATGGTAGCTCAGTGGTTAGAGCAACCGGACGGAGACCGAGAGATCCGCGGTTCAAATTCCGGCTATGGCATTGAATTTTTCAGTCGCCTGATTCTACCTTTTCAACCTGTCCAACACAAGGCTTGTGTGGAAGAACAAATAATTCCATTAATTGACCTAATAGTGGTTGAAACTATGAAGCCCGGGACTTATAGTTATAACATTGTAAGTTGGCATTGGGGTATATCATCTCAATACAATTTGAGATCTCCTTGTGGTTTACCAGTAAAACTGCAAATCAGCTGGAGAATTTAGTGTCGTGCCGGCATGTTGCCATGGTAGCTCAGTGATTAGAGCAACTGGATGGAGACTGGGAGATCCGTGGTTCAAATCCTGGCTATGGCATTGAATTTTTCAGTCGCCTGATTCTGCCTTTCCAATTAAATAAAACGTTTGCAATATCAGTCTACATCCAAGTAAACCATTTACGAGGCAATTTGATGGACTCTTGCCCTGGCCAAAGACTGTTTTTCATCGCTAGACTTTTAAATAGTGCCCCAGTTCCATCACAAGGCTCCTTTCCGTGAGGTTGCAGAAATGTCATTTGGCACCAAAATCTTCCTCATAAAAACACATGTTTACAAAACTTTTTCTGTTGTACTGAATGGTAGCTACTAATGAAATAGTAAATTATTTTTTCTAGATCTCTTATTTTCTTCCCCATGATGCTTGTTGATGCAACAGATGAGCAGCATTTGTCTCATGTTTTAAACTTTCAGATATACAACATAATTTGTTTTAAGCTGTTTTCTTGTATTACCTAATAATATTAGTACATTTTACTAATAATATCAGTAAACCTTTTTATAAAAGAGTAAGGGAAATAAAATTGGCTACTTTTATTAGGCTCAATTTCAGGAGCAAGTCCACAATAATAATTTATTAGTGGAAGCCACTTGAGTTGCTGGTGTATGTTTGCACAACAGTACTCACAAAATCAGTATCTTGTGTAATTCTGACTCAATTAGTGATGAACACACAGTAACTATTCATCATTTAAGAAATTTTAGCCAAGAATAAGCTAAAAGAGTTCAATTATTAATTTGAGCATCTTCCACAGAAAATATAGCTTTTTCAAACTACTTTATACAGAGAGAGCAAAAAAACTACGAACCGGCTGCGCAGTGTTTTTCCTGCCCATGTCCTCGGCATTCATTGCTGTCTCCTGCTATCATAGAAAGGCGCAGATGAAATCATACATTTTTTTAAAACTACTTTTAAAGGCTTTGCTTACCAACTTTATGAGAGGAGATGCTGAAACTGGACACCGCCATTGTCCATACATTTTTGGCACCTCTTTAGGAAACTATCCATCACTCACAGTAGTTCACATTGAGAAATGCTGGCAATTTCCTGGCAGATATTTTGTTTTAATTCTTCCAGGATGTGTGGGTTTGTCTTGTACACTTATGTTTTAAGTTATCCCAGAGATAGAAATCACAGGAGGTTAGATCAGGGGACAGAGGAGGCCACAAATCTCTACTAATAATTCTGTCCTCAAACACGCTTTCAATTGTTCTCATCGAAATGTTGGCCATATGAGCTGCTGCAGAGTCTTGTTGAAAAAAGGCAAAATCATCCTCCCTCTCTGTTAATTCTCTAAAAAAAAAAAATCTGATGTGTTACACTCACATGACTTTCTCTACTCTTGTACAAACTATTTTTACAAACCCTTATTCTCCATCTATTTCATATTAATCGAGATAAACATTTGCAGAAACAATCTTTTGACATGCAAAGAGAATTACATTTTACATATATTGACCAGTTCTAAAAATATTTGACTATCGCTTAAGGTGTACTATGTTCTCCTTGTTTTGTATTTGCAAGGGCAATATAGAAATACAGTAGCCTTTAAGCATAGACATATCTCTTAATAGCTGGTTGCTAGGCACAGCACCATTCTCTTTGCCACAGATTAATACTCTTTGCATATCCAAGACAAAAAAATGAATAACGAATTCCCATTTGAGAAAATAAGTATTGAAAAATTTAAGGGAATAACAAGCAAAATCTCGAAAATGGTTCACTCCAAAAAAAAAAATGTATATGACATAAATTGTGTATTTTAACGCGATCTACATTTTTTGTGTAGTAAAATCTTGTCTATCTCTTATGGTTTACCAGTTATCCAAAAGTTGTTCACAATGAAGAATACTTTTGGAGACATTCCCAGAAAATTCAAGATATACATTTTAATTTGTCATGAAAATATCTTAAACAATGATATTTTAATCAAAATAGAGCCATTTTTGAGAAAATTAAAATTTTCGATAAATGTTCCATGTAAAGGATAATCTGGGGTGGGGGGATTTTCTTGAAAACCTTTGTGTCGCATCTCTGGAAGATACTGAACCTAAATACCAAGTTTGGTGTTTATCCGACTGTTCATTTCTGAGTTATGCTGTTCACAGACACACACACGGACATGTTTCCAAAAATGATTTTTGTGAATTGAGGGAGTCTCAAAACATATATTTCTAGTGAAATCTTGGTATCGAAATGTGCGCCTAATTATTGATCACCTGGTAGAAAAGCATGTGCCACAGTTATTTTATATGATTTTAAGCAATTTGGTAGCTCTTTGTGCAGAGCCATAAGAAATGTCTGCCTGTTGTGAAAGATGCCTAAGTGACTTTTGTGGGGAATTCTCCAAGCAATCACCGATGTTGTCTAATGTTTCTTCGGTAAGATCCATATGCTGTCTTTTAGATTTCTTAGCCTGAACACTTCCTGTGGCCTGAAATTTATTGTAAAGTTCATGGATTGTTGTAAGGCCTGGAATTTTTACACCTGCAAATCTTTCTGCAAATCATACTTTCACTTGGCAAGCTGAATGAGTTAACATATACGAATCATAAATAAATGCTTGCTGTGCAGTAGAAAACATATACTGAGCTATAATATATTTTGTGACTAAGTACAGGAGAAAAAAATAAATAACTTGTAATAATTGAACTACAACACAATACTGCACTTCACACTGCAGAGCAAAACCATGTCAACAGTGTGCCTTGTTTGTAGCAGCAGTGCATTATCATGTTTCCACATGCCCAGTGGAAAAACACCACGCAGCTGGTTCGTAATTTCTTGCTCTCCTGTTTTATATATTTATATGTGTAAATTTTATGAGGTTCCTTGAGCCAGAGCCCATTACGTGGGAGGAATACAAAAAAATGATGGTGGGCAAACAGCACTATCTAAATTTAATTTACAATATTGTAATAGGAACTAATAACATATAAACACTAACACATAAAGATGATGAAGTCAACAACCAATTCTTATATAATACAATAGCACCATGCAACAATTTCAAAAAGGAACTTGATGTTATGTGAGGTTAAGCTATTTAGGCCATAAGTAGAAGTAATTACAGTTTGTTTTATTAGGTTTTTATGGTTACATGTATTACATGCATGCTTAGAGTTTTCAAATAATAAATACTCTTTAATGGATTGTTTATTCTATGGAGGTACGTTATCACTCCATTTTCACATTTTTATTCAAAACATAAAACTTTATTAACAAAAACCATAACCAAGATGCCCAATATGTAATGAAAAGAGAAACAAAAGGAAAGCTAAAATAAAACACAGTCGTATAACAGCTAATAATATTAGTGAGCTTCTTTTATTGGTTGCCAATAATATTTATGAAACAGAATTTCATTAACTAATAATTCTATTCCGTTAGTCTAATAATATTAATTATTATTAGTGCATTTTATGAAATAAGCTCCTGAACTGAATCTTGTATGGCAAATGGATAACTTTCTACAAAATCACAAATGACAATACATTCTTTGGGTTTATAAACAACCTTATATAGCATTTTCTTTGAACAATTTGCAAATATTGTTGACCAAATTTTTCAGTCCATGGACATTTAACACATTTTCTTAAACTATTAAGGGGGGTTACAAATTATTATAAATTATTTGTGAGAGGCAGTTGTTATAATTACAGAAATGAATACTTGCTGCAAAGAAAATATTCATTCCATCAAGCATTGCACAAAATCAATGTCTTTTACTTATGAATTTTCAAGCCTCCTTTATTCCTGACATATAACTGTTTACATCAGGAATGTAAAATGGTAATACAATTTATTCCACAGAATATTCTAAACGTTTACCAGATTTAGTTACAGGAGTTGAATGCCTCTCTCTGAAGCTAATGTTTATGCTAGCTACATTTATCATGCAGCTTGACACATTACCAAAATTTTGCTTGTTGTTTTTGCAGAACCAGTTTTCAAAAATAGCCAGAATCATTTTCATTATGGTTCTACCTATCAGCTTTTGAATTATTTCTGAATCCTGTAATTTTTCTTTGTGTACAATTCATCTTGAATGTGAAATATTCTTAAGTTTTTTACTTTCTCTACTACGTATAGTAAGTAGGGGAAGTATTGCATTCCACCCAAAATTTTGATACCGAGATTTCACCGGAAATACATGTTTTGAGACCCCTTGAATCCAAAAAAAAAGCATTTTTGGAAACATGTCCGTATGTGTATGTGTCTGTCTGTCTGTCTGTCTGTGAACAGCATAACTCAGAAATGAACAGTCAGATAAACACCAAACTTGGTATTTAGGTTCAGTATCTTCCAGAGATGCGACACAAAGGTTTTCAAGAAAATCCCCCACCCCAGATTACCCTTTACATGGAACATTTTTCAAAAATTTTAATTTTCTCAAATATGGCTCTAACGATTTTGATTAAAATATCACATGTTTAAGATATTTTCATGACAAATAAAATGTATATCTCGAATTTTCTCGGAATGTCTCCAAAAGTATTCTTCATTGTGAACGACTTTTGCATAACTGGTAAACCATAAGAGATAGACAAAATTTTACTACACAAAAAATGTGGATTGTGTTAAAATACACAATTTATGTCACATACATTTTTTTTGTTGAGTGAACCATTTTCGAGATATTGCTTGTTATTCCTTTAAATTTTCCAATACTTATACTTTTTCTCAAATGGGAATTCTGGACATGCAAAGAGAATGGAATGCTCCACATAGAACCAGCTCTTAAGATATAACTATCGCTTAAAGCCTACCATATTCCCCTTGTACCTACAAGAAAATTAGCAATAAGATTAACATCTCGATTAACATGGAGCATATGGAGAATAAGCGTTTGTAAAAATAGTTTGTACAAGAGTATAGAAAGTCATGTGAGTGTAACACATCAGATTTTTTATTATAGTTTTGTAATTTTTGGAATGGATTTCTTTTCTTAATGGATATTTTGCTCATTGATACTAAACTTGCATTAAGATAAGAAATGCCTACACTTTCCTTGATCTCACTCACATGACTACTGGGTTCTGAAGGTGTGTTATCAATTTCTCAGCATTTTTAGTTCACACTTCACTTACTGGGGTCCAGCAACACTAGAATCACAAAATTTCTCTTGTTTTGACGTATGTCTGGTTTTTAGAAATTTATATAAGAGGTATCACACACTCAGATCATGTGACAGTTCTGTATCCTCTGTTTTCAGTTTTAAAAGCATTATACAAGTAATTAATTGTAAATCCTTTATTCTCTTGAGCATGTATGTGGTTGCTAATTTTGAAGGGGTTAAAACAAATATACTATTGTGTATTGCTAGGGCTCATGCTAAATGTTTAACAAATATTCACTAAATGAATTTAACAGACTTAATTCATAACAGACACCTCTCTCCAAAAACAAAATATAGTTCTAGACTGTCCTATGTGGAAGGAAAGCATTCAGTTTCCGTAATACACCCAGTTTGTTTGTATTTCAAATAAAAGTATTAATGAATTACCTGGGTAGTTGACAAGTGATAAAGCTGTTGCGTTGCTTCCTCTCTGCATTCATACAGCTCTACGCTGTGCCTTATCATGAAGAGAGTTCGACTGAGTAAATATTTTGCTTCTTGTGTGTTTGAATATCAGACTTTACATACATTTTCTACTAAATGGAGAATATGGGTGTAATCTTAAATTAATTTTAGCTCTCATTATATTAATCACAATCAGATTTTAAAAGTTAAAACTTCTGTGATAAAAATTAGAATGTTGAATGATAATACAGGATGTTTCAGAAATACTTTTACAAACTTCGGTTATGGGCTCCTTACACCACAAGAAGGAAAAAAGTTCATATGAACATATGTCCCATAATCCTTCCTTTTCTCATTAGGTGTTCAACACAGTGGTACACTTATAACATACAAAACTCATAATAAATGCTCGAAATGTTCTCCTCTTGCTGCTATGCATGCCTGTACTCGTCGAATCATGGAATGTCGCACCCTGTCAAAAACTCCGGGATGGTGTCGAATGGCTTCGCAGGCTTCCATGACACGTCGATGAAGCGTTTCTGCATCCGGGATGGCTGCTCCATAAACCAATGATTTAAGATGTCCCCAGAGGTAAACATCCAGAGGATTGAGGTCAGGAGAGCGTGCAGGCCATGGAACTGGTCCTCCTCTGCCTATCCCTCCATGCTGTCACGTGTGATGTACCAGATGCCACAGCCAACTGTCTTGTACTGATACCTGGATCATCTTAGACACACTTTAACATCTGTTCTTTGCGTTCCGGCATACAAACAACTCTTGGTCTTCCTCGATCAATAGTCTGTGGTGCAACGGTTATGACTTGGTTGTCTTCGGTCTGGAAACTCCATCTGATAGAGCTGTGCAGGCTCGCGTCCATTACCATTCGCGCAACCATACATAAAAATCATGTTCGCCTGTTCACGAAATGAATATCCAGCCATGGTGGAACGAAACATGTGCAGTTAACTCACTACATGTACACAATTGAAACGTTGAAGACAGACTAATGACAAATGAGAAACGTAAACAAGTCTCCATGGCAACACTTTGCCATCTACCATAGGTAGTACAATGGGTCAACGCCTTCTATGGATGCATAGAAAAATGAAGTTTTGAGGTTGGACCCCGAAGGCCGTTGAACTCACACTTTCATTGTGACAGGAATAACGTGAAAACCAAGGATTATGGGACATATGTTCATATGAACTTTTTTCCTTCTTTTGGTGTGAGGAACCCATACCCGAAGTTTGTAAAAGTATTTCTGAAACAACCTGTATATATTTAAAGTATATTTCATAAGCTTTAAGGTGGATCCAACATGGAGTATGTATGATAATTTGAAAAGGAGATAAAGAAATCTTGCATGACGGTACAAGAAATAATGTTTTTTCACACATTAAATGTAGATATATAAATAATTTGAAGAAAATTAATTACTTCTTGTTTCATTGACATGGAATGGCTCTCATAGGGCTGTAAAAGTGCAGAATACTCGTAACCAACAATATAGGTGATGAAAAAATAGTGAGCACTATTTCATTCCAGAAAGGCTTGGCATCTTTTTGTGTTTCCCTCAAAGATAAGTTCGAAATGCCCTCCTGTGTGAATACAGGCCTCACATTGTCTCAAGGTCCTGTGAAGATGATCCAGAAATCCAGGATCATTATATATTTCCTGATCACATGTCACAATTTGATTCTGAAGGGTTTTCATATCAGGCACTAGTGACGAATGCACCAGTGATTTTGTGTAGCCTCATAAGTAGAAATTATTAAGCTTCAAATCAGGCAAGTACAAAGGCCAAACAATAAGTGTGTCCGAAAATATCAGGTATGTTTATCAAAAGGCTTGGGTGCTCCTGCCCTTTAAGTCTATTTGGAAATTCATGAGGTTAAATAACTGATCACTGAAGACACCAGCCAGTGTGTCGAGGTAGAATTGCACTTGGTAGTGAAGTAAAAGAATTCCATTTGGATCTTAATCAGTCTATATTTGCTGATAATGAACATTTGTAATGCGTCTTGTGTGAACTTTGCAGAATTTGTGAATAATTACTAAAATAGGAAAGCTCCTCATGGGCCAAGGTTGTTAAGACAGACTCGTGAACAGGAGTTATATCCTGCCAGGACTGTCCTCTCTGATTGAGTCTTTTTATAGGTTTTCCTCAGTCTTCGTGTTAGGGAGGTACCATAAACTTAGGCCTGGAACGTTTCCTTCCCAAACTTCCTTTCCCAATTATCATTTCATTTCATGTATCCACTGCCTCTGGTTCCATATGTAGTAAACATTACAGGGTGATTTATGAAAAACTGACATTTATTTCTTTAATTGTTTCAAAAAGAGTTAATGCTAGCGACAACTTATTATACCTAAAATGCAAAGGAATTTTGGGAGATTATTTACCTCTATAGTAAACATTGAAAATATCCCCCATCCTGCATAAGGCACAACTCAACACGTTCCATGTTACTGGCCACTCGGAGGACTATGTTGTCAATAGCTTGATTCTCCTGTGTAATGTTGTGCTTCAGATCGTCCAATGTCTGGGAACGTGTGGCATAAACTCTGTCTTATAAATAACCCCATAGAAAGAAGTCCGGCGATGTCAAATCCAGAGATCTCGATGGCCACAGGTTCTTGGAAATTATCCGGGCATCAAAGAAACTTGCAATCAGTGCCATGGATTCATTTGATGTATGGCATGTAGCGCCGTCCTGCTGAAAATATCCTTGACTCAGCTCTACATCGTAGTTGCTCAGAAACTCCATGAAAATCTGTGGTACTCTGCAGTGTTCACATTGTTTTAAAAAAAAATTGGTCCCACTATTCTCTGTACGGATATTGTGCACCAAACTCCAATTTTGACTGGGTGCATAGGTGCTTCATGAATAACAAATGTGTATTTTCGCTGGCCCAATAGCGTGAGTTATTTGAGTTCACATAGCTGGATAAATGGAACCATGCTTCATCTGTGAACCATGTGATGGACATTATGGCAGGATTTTGCTCAATGAATGCCTGAAACCAATGACAATAATTCAGTCGTCTATCCTTATCTGGTTCCTGTATCTGATGGACAATTGTAATCCTAAACGGCTTTAGGCCTGTACTTTTCACAGCTCTCTGACACATTGAGTAGCTGTACCCTGTCTCCTGCGACAAACGTCTTAATGATTTTTTGGGTGACTGATCCATTTGTGCTCTTACATCAACAACAACTGGGAAGCCTAGATGAACGAGTTTTGCCTTTTTCACTCACCAGAGATCCAGTTGTTTCCAGTTTGTTTAGCAGTCCCAGTATTGTGTTTCTTTGTGGAGGATTCTGAACACCAAATTCTCTGTGGTATGCCCTTTGTGTAGCTGTAATTGAATTCGTAATCCAGTATTGCTTTACAAGGAAGAGTCGGTCATTTAATGTGTACTCCATTTTCACATTGACTAGAACAAAATCTCAAAAACAGTTGCCAACATTAAAACTAACAATTACGAATAAAACTAGAACATATGCTCACCTTTCTGCTTAATTTGGTGCTAAAATTGAGGCATTGAGTGAATTTCGAACAGAATAATTAAAAAAGGAAATGTGTCAGTTCTTTATAGATCACCCTGTACTAAAATAAGAAACAAGAAAGGAAAAAAAAGGAAAGTTTTGTTTCGTATTATGTGGCTGCAAACGCTCATGCAGGATAATCTGCTGGTATAAGACAACCATTGTAACAGGCTGCAGAAGTTGAATGGGGAACATTCACTTGCATTGCTAATCTTCATGTACTGTTACGAGGAGTCGTGCACAGTGTATGAACTCTGTTCCATTCATCTAGAGTGTAGATCTTGGTTTTTGAAGGTATGAGGTGCTAACTTCCCACATTTATACAGGAGTAGTGTATATGTTCAAATGTTTTTCGATCTGGACATTTCCATTGTGGAAAAAACTAAGTCTGAACAGTATTGCTGTCTATCTTACTGTACATAAAGTGTATATCTTCTAGCCCCTTTTTGAGTGAAACTTCAGTTGCACATACATCACCCAGTGCATCATTTGCCTCAGAATTGTCCAAGTGTCTCAGATTGGCACCTTTTGATAACTACAAATATCTGCAGGAAGAAAGATGTTCTGCTGAATATTGGCATTTCTGCTCCAATATTGTAATAAACTGTTCTACTGTCTAGATATTGGGAATTCGTTGTGGAAATAATCCAATTTTGAAACTCCAAGTATTATGTGATAAAAGGACCAAAAAGCCATTTAGGAAAAAACATATTAACTTGATTAGTAAATGTGCATTAATTAGCTATTAATATTATCTTATTTTCGTTTTACTGTAACTAATTCTAGCTTCTAGATTAATAATATTTTAATTTTGAGATAAGTAATTACAAGAACTCATGTCAACTTGTCTTCTTTCAGGATGGGGACAGCTAGCCCAGCAACTGGGGAAGTGGGCAGTACATTGCTAGCACGTGTTGGCTCAGCATTATTTTATGGCGCAGTCAGCTTCCTCATTACTGTGGTCAACAAGACGGTGCTAACTACTTACCATTTTCCATCTTATCAGGTGCTGGGCCTGGGACAAATGGCCACAACTGTTGTTGTGTTCTATGTTTCTAAGCAGCTTGGGTTCCTCACCTTCCCACATTTAGACCATTCTGTCATACGGAAAATATGGCCCCTTCCAGTCATTTATCTAGGAAACCTCGTTTTTGGATTAGGAGGCACAAAGGTAAGACTACTGTGGTTGCTGTTCAAATGCCTAAATTTTGTTTCTGTTACTTTCCTCAGATGCCTAATTGCAAAAAAACCTGTAACTGAGGAGAAAAGCTCTGTATTACATTCACATGACATTCTGTAGCTACTATAATTTATTTTCATATATCTTCAACAAACTATTTTTGCAAAAGCTTATATTTATATCTACTTCGTGTTAATACATAAATGTTTGCAGAAAGAGCTTCATTACACATTTTATTTTTGACACAAGGGGGATACAGAAAGCTGAAGCCAATCTTTAAAAAGCTGAAGTCAAATCTTTAAAAAATGGGTTCCTAATATGCTGATTTTAAAATTCTGTTTTCTTTACATAGCATTGTGGGAAACAAAGGAATGGTGATTTAGCACTTTAAGTATTAGAAAATTTGTCAGTGATGAGTAACTTGGAATTGGTTAATGCCTCAAAAAAATTTACAAATTGTTTTAACAATATCTAGAGTTTTTGCATAGCCAGTTTTTGTCTATCTCTTAAGGTTTCTTAAATGAAAATAATTATATAAAATTCATTCAGAATGAAGAGAACATAACAGGCTATTCACAGAAAATTCCAGATATAGATTGTATTTGCCATTTAAATTTCTTAGTGTGGTATTTTAATAAAAATCTTAGCCATTTTTGAGAAAATAAAGAATGGTGAACGTTTTTTTCATGTAAAGAGTAGCTTAGGGTGGGAGATTTTCTAAAGCCTTTGCTGAAAACAATACTAATGAGTTGACCATTTTGAAAAGAAAGGAAAGAAAAAAAAAAAAATACTCCCAAAAAATGTTCCAAGCATCAAATTCCTAAAACCAACACCAACACTATCTCACTTGAATAACTCTACAGATCTGGTAGTCAACGCTAGCTGACAGTGCATTCAATGGCCTTTGAAAATGCACTGATTGATACTGGATAAGTGGAGTAAGTGAAGTGTTTTTAAAATTTTAAAGAAAGAATTTTAAGAGCTTCACCATGTGAAAATTTCCATGTAATTTACTTTGAAATTACTATTTCATACCAATGAACAAGAGGAATTGAACTATTTGCAGTATTTTATAGTTTATAGAGTTTTTATTCCTCTCTGAAGTTGAGTTGAAATTGAAAGGTTGAATCAAACTTGAAAAATATGATGTACTACATTCACATGACTTTCTCTCCCCTCTATCGTTTATTAATGGGTATACAAATTATTCAAATAAAAGTTTATTTTCCTATCTACTTCATTTTAATCGAGATAAACCTTTCTAGAAACAGTTGTAATACATATTTCGTTAGAGATACAAAGAAAATAGCGATAGTCAAATGCTTTAGAATTGGATGCTACATGCTGGCCATAAAACTCCATACTCTTTCCATGACATTGTGAGAAAGAATTGAAAATCAACAGGACTTTAAAGGAATGGCTAAGTATTGAACAATTCAAACCATTAATCACAGATATCTTGGAAATGGCTGATGCCACGAAAAAATATATAATAAATAATAAATTCCATGTTTTAAAGAGATTTTCTTATGTGGTACATTTTTTTCTGTCACTTAATGTTTATCAGTTATATAAGATTTTACAAAATTAATTTCGAATCAGGACTGCAAAGGCTATTCTCAGAAAATTTTAAATATACATTTTATTTGTCATGTAAATATCTTTAATATATGGTATTTTAATCAAAATCGTTACAGCCATTTTTTTTAGAAAATTAAAAATTTTGAAGATGTTTTATGTAAGGGTAGTTGGCATAAGAGGATTTTGTTGAAAAACTTTGTCGCATCCTTTGAAAGTACTGAACTTAAATACCAAGTTTGGTATTTATCCGACATTTCATTTTTGGGTTATGCTGTTCTCTCTCACACCACTCTCTCTCTCTCTCTCTAAAACTGCTATTTTAGGATTCAGAGGTCCTCAAAACATGTACTTCTGTGTAATCTTGGTATTAAATTTTTGGTGGAATGCATTACCTTCTTTCTCTACCTATATGTATGTGGTAGAGAAAGTAAAGTTTTTTTTGTTTTTTTTCGAGTGGAGGAGAAAATGATTTAATCACTGACCCCAGCCCCGATGGGAGTCGGGACTGAGAGTGTGGGACTCACCAATAGTCGGCATACCCACTAAAAACTCCTCCACCGGATGGAAAAATGGAAGAAGGATAAAGTGGAATGGCGTGGCTTTGTGCGGTCCCGCATAGCACCCGCGTTAGTACGTGAAAGATGGAAGCTGCCGCCCTATGGGCGGGAGCGGGTAAAGGGAGCCATGAAACCTGACTGCAACCTAGTGAAAATAGCGAGGGTTTAGGAAAGAATTGGAATGGTGATTGTAAGGAAGAGATAGGTAAATGTAGAACTTACTTCTTGTGAAGATGCATTCGACTTATGTATTCTTCTGAGAATGTTGCGCTGGACGGAGGCCTTCGGCGGTTGCTTGGGACCTCCGGTTTGCTTGGCTGCTGGAAGTGGGCCCGAAGCTCGTGTTGCTGCGCTTCCAGAGATCTGATGGTCATGTCGATGGTGTCGAGGTGTTGTGCAATGGCGTATGATGCTGTAGATGAGTTCTGGATGGAGTTGTCGATGGTGCTGAGTCTAGAAGTGATGGTCTCGAACTGCCCAGCTAGAAAAACTTGTTGAGCAGCTGAGGTGTCTTGAAGGTCCCTGATGAGTTCCTCCAGGGCTGTCAGCTTCGTCGTCATGTTCAGGAACTACACGTGGAGATCCTGAACGGCGTCGTGTAGGCCCTGGACTTCCTCGATGATCGATGCTGTTGAAGATGTTGGTGTCGGCGTCTGTGGAGGTGCTGCTGGCTGTGATGAAGGTACTGGTGGCTTCGGCGTTGCCTTCCTGCGAGGGTGCAGGGGGGAGAGCACTTGGTCGGTGTAATGAGTCAAACCTCCACAGGTCGCACAGTAGCGGCGTCGGCGGCGAAGTTCGTGCTGCGTGCACGAAGATGTGGTGCTGGAAGCGCCACGGTAGTGGCACCTTGGTTTCGCCGTGCAGGAGCTCTCGTTGTGCCCATAGGCACAGCAGCGTCGGCAGGGAACCTGGCATTCCACTCGGCTGGCCTCGATGCGTAAGCACCGCCCTAATAAGGGCAGACCCGCCCTCAAGGCCGCTTCCTGGTCACCAGGGTCTGCAAACTCAATCCTGACAAGCGATTGGGTCCCTGTGCTCCGTGGATCCGAGCGGCCTTCATGGCTGAAGGCCACTGTTGGTGTGCTGCGCTGATGAGGAACCTAATTGGCAGGTCCCTCGGGACCCCTCGGATCACAGCGCTGTACCTCCCATGAGGCACAGGCTGTATCTGTGCTGGCTGGATAGTATCCAGGATCAGCGGCGTTGGCTGCAGTGAAGCTGGCGGCAACTGCGGAGGCAGTCCCGGCGAAGCTGCCCTGGCGGGTGGCGAAGCAGCGGTCGATGCGTAGGTTGCCCTAGGGTGCGGCGGCTGTGGCGAAATCTCCTCGGCATGTACCGGAGGAGATGAAGAGGTTCCTGCCTTAGCAGGATCGGCGACAGAGCGACCCTTATTCCTTGCCATTTCAGAGCTGAAAGGTCAATGCCAAGCTGGAGCTTAGATATATCTTCAGCATTCTGTACTGCTGCTATGCTGTGAAGCTACATGTTTTTTTTTTTTTTGTTTTTTTTTTGTTTTTTTTTTTAAATTATTATTATTTTTTTAAAATTTACTTATGGATGCAGTTTAACTACTATGGTTCTTAGTTCCCAGTATATATTGGGCGTGTGAGACCAGAAAGTTGCTCAGAGGCCTTTTTATCAGACTTGTTCTTTTACTTGAGGTTCAGTGTCGTAGGTTTACTCATTTGTAAAGCTACGACACTGGATCACCAGCTTTAATTCCCTTCTGAAGAAAGCCATACTAAGGATTTTTACGCCTGAAAAAAACGCATGTGAGATTCCTGTCTATACATTAAACTTCTTCAGCTGATTCAAGACTACTAGTAAATCTTCAAGATAATCTTAGATATTTGAGATATTATCATACCTAAATGCTACGTGCAGTACTTTAAGTGGTTTTAATTTCTGAGCTGCAATTAACCATGACTGGACTTAATTAATGTTTAACATGTGTACAGACATCTTGTCATTGTAGCTCATCAGTAGAGCATCAGCTCAGAAACCTGAGGATCTGTGGTCTAAGTCAAGTTGTGTCATTTGCCATTGTATTTTTCAACTCTGATTCAGCCTTACAAATTAGTACCTACACAGGGCTGTTGTGAAAGAACAATTATCAAGCAATGAATTAAAATATTTGTCTAATTTTATTTTAATAAAATGCTAATTATTTTAAAAACTATGTACTCAAAAATATTACTGCTTCAATGCATGTAATAGATTACCTAAAATAAATTTAAAAAAAGTGCCTTGCCTTGTAGTTTTTGTAGATTTGAGAAAAACGTATACAGGGTAGCACAGATAAAAGTGACCTGTCTCCCATTTGAATGCAGATGCAATATTTCCATTGTGTACTAACACAAATTTCTGTTAAAATTGATTCAAGCTACAGAACAACAATGGGCAATTTTATGCAATATGAATACTCGATAGTTGGCATTCTTCTGTCAGCATTTCAGTTTATTTCACCAATTCATATACACATTACTGTTTGCATTCTGGAAAATGCTTTTGTCGATACAAGAAAGAATACAAATTGTGGAAGCATATGTGAAAACAGTTTCGATTAACGAACAAGTGCATGGTGTCCTCTCTGCAGAATGAAGTGTTAACAAAAATATGTAACTTCCACTTTCCCCAGATCTAACAATGTGCGACTTTTTTCCTTGAGAATATTTGAAGGGCAGTGTCTATGAAACAAATCCACACACAGTACAAGAACTGAAAGACATCAGCTGTGAAGTTGCCACCATCAATATCAGAACTTTATGCCGGGTGTCCCCTCAGGGTCTCACCTTATGTGAGTACGGGTTTTTGGCGCACCCGGGGGTTCCCGAGCCAATCATCGCCACATTCATCTCCTCACCCCCATCCGGTCGAGGTGGGTTCTTCTCGTGACCGGTGGACACAAGGTAGGCTCTCGTGCGTTCTTTACATTCCATTCATACCGCACCTCACCATCGTTTCTTTCTTCTCTTGTCACTTTCCGACCATTTCGCACCACGACATTCACACAACTCTTTTTCTTCCTGGCAGGCCTACCTTGCGTGCGAAACGCCCACACAGTTTTAGTTTCTTTTATCCTTTTATTTAAATCCTCCGTGGACACAGCCTGACGGATACCCGCGCACTGGTGCGCAGCTGGGTGAGTGGGTAATGGCGTCATCCCCACCACCCGGGGTCGTCATGTAGGGTATGTGTTCGTATCCGCTGTTCAACTGCAGTCCCGCGGGGGGGCCATTGCATGAGCTGCTGACTTCCGACGGCGATTGGGTCCCTCTGTCTATGTTCTGGGAGGTGTGACCCTGGGGTGAGATAGGTATAGATAGGCCACTCACCCAAGCCGGGGTAACGCCCGGGAAGTCAGAGCCCGAGGTCGGAGACGGTTGCAATGGTGGAGGATTTTTTTCGCTATGGAGCACCCTTTCTCCATTATAAACAACAAGCGCCGAAAAACTTTAGTAACAGAAGTAGCACCGCCAACAGCTGGTTGTTACTTAGTGATTACCCGTACAGAGGAGGGACAATCATTCGAGAAGGTGAACCCTTTTATTATCCAGAAGGGCATTGACTCAATTGCTGGTCCGGTTCTTTCCTGCACTCGGCTTCGTAATGGTTCTTTAGTAACAGAAGTAGCACCGCCAACAGCTGGTTGTTACTTAGTGATTACCCGTACAGAGGAGGGACAATCATTCGAGAAGGTGAACCCTTTTATTATCCAGAAGGGCATTGACTCAATTGCTGGTCCGGTTCTTTCCTGCACTCGGCTTCGTAATGGTTCGTTGCTATTTCAAAGCAAATCCGAGGCACAAAGTAAGTCCTTGTTGAGCGCCACGCTTCTCCACGGTTATCCTATCCGTGTTGAGAAGCACCGCACCTTAAATTCTTGTAGAGGCGTTGTCACCACGCATAGCCTCGATGGCATCTCGGACGAGGACCTGGTCGAATATCTTGCAGACCAGAAGGTGACAGCGGTTCATCGAGTGCAGGCCAAACGCGACGGCGTATTGGTACCCACTCGTACCCTGTTTCTAACATTTGATGGCGTCGATCTGCCCACGAGCATCTCCGCAGGGTACGAACGTATTTCTGTGAGGCCTTATATTCCTAGACCTCTGCGTTGTTTTAAGTGCCAACGTTTTGGGCATACGCAAGTCTCATGTAAGAGTGCCGTTAACATCTGTGCAACATGTAGCCAGCCCTCACACGAAGGTGCCTGTTCAACAGCCCCCGTCTGCGTTAATTGTAAAGGGTCACATTCTGCTTCGTTTGCCGACTGTCCGCGGTATTTGGACGAGAAGGCGATCCAGGAGATCCGGGTAAAGGAGAAACTCTCCTTCGCCGAAGCCCGGAGGCGTTTCCATGCGCGCCAACCTTCACTCCTGCGATCTGGCACATTTAGTTCTGTTGTTGCCTCGCCAGTATCACGAGTAGATGCCGAAACTCAGACCTGGACCTTGACTGGATTAACCGCCACTACCATCCGGCCGTCTATTAAAGCTACTGTTACCAAGCCCTATAAACCTGGTCCGAAGTCAATGAAGTCGCAAGCCGCTGAAAAGAAGCCCAAGAAGAAACTACGTAGGGAAGATTTTTTGAAAGACCCTCCGCGTGCGCGCGGTAACAAAAGTTCACCTTCTCCTCCTCGGAGGTCGCTGTCCCAGGAAGGTCTTGGGACAAGCCGCGCTCAGCGGCACCCCTCACCCATCGCCACCCAGAACCGATTCACGGCGCTTGAATCGGTTTCTGGCACTGAGCGCGTGGGCCCTCCCTCCGAGGAAGCTATGGAGTCTGACCAACTCCATACAAAAAGCCCGAGCCCAAAGGTTAAACAAAAGGTAATTTTAAGCCGCCCTTCTAAATAGACAGTTTATCCCCTTTTTTCTTAATGGCTATCCTGACCTGGAATGTACGTGGTGTACGATCGCATAGGGCGGAACTGCAACTTTTATTGCGTTCCCATTCGCCTATGGTCGTATGTTTGTAGGAGACTAAGCTTCGCCCTCACGATCCTTTTGATCTCCGAGGATATACTCCGGTTCGCTACGACCTTGAACCGGAGGAGGGTACTCCTGCTCATGGAGGTGTCATATTCTTAGTGCGTAACGACGTTCATTTTAAACCTGTCACACTTACATCGGACTTGCAAGCTGTTGCCGTTCGCCTTCACTTACCCGGCTTTTTGTTTTCTGTTTGCTCTGTGTATTCACCTCCATCGTCTCCCCTCGCTCCCGCGGACATTCGAGCTCTCCTGTCCGCTCTCCCAACACCATTTCTTCTGTTGGGAGATTTTAATGCCCATCACCCACTGTGGGGTTCGCCAAGGGCTTGTGCGAGGGGAACTCTTCTTTCCGACATTTTTTATCAGTTTAATCTTTCCATCCTCAATACAGGTGCACCTACTTTTCTTTCTGATTCTTTTGGTACATTCTCTCACCTGGACCTTGCCATTTGCTCACTCCAGCTTGTTCATCGTCTTCAGTGGAACGTCGTCGCTGACACCTACTCCAGCGACCATTACCCCTGCATCGTTTCTCTTCTGTCGCACCACGTACAGCATTCCAGAGTACCTACCTGGATATTCGAAAAAGCCGACTGGAGCTTGTATTCCAGCCTCGTGCATTTTGACGACCAGCCCTTCTCCGACATTAATCAACTAGTGCAGCACCTTACGTCTATTATTTTCTCTGCCGCCGAACGTGCAATACCCCGTTCCTCCTCCCAACCTCGGCGGCCACCTGTTCCGTGGTGGAACGAGGATTGTCGGGACGCCGTTCGTGCCCGTAGGACTGCACTTAGGGTGTTTCGGCGACACCCTACACTTGATAATTTGGTGACTTTTAAACAATCGCGCGCCAGGGCTCGTCGCATTATTCAGGATAGCAAGAAGGCATCTTGGGCTCATTTTGTCGAGTCTTTTAATCGTTTTACGCCTTCATCCGTTGTTTGGGATAAACTTCGTCGCTTCTCAGGTAAAGTGTCGCATTGTACTGTTTCTGGCCTTCAGGTTTCTAATGCCACCATAGTGGATCCGGCTGCCATCGCTAACACTCTGGGTGCTGCCTTTGAGGCGGTTTCCAGTTCAGACCATTATTCCGCCGGCTTTCGCTCTATTAAAGACCGGCTGGATTCCGCATCATATACTTTTCGGTCTGCTAATGATGAATGCTATAACGAACTATTCACAATGAGGGAGCTGGAGCACGCTCTTCATTGCTCTCGGCACTCCGCTCCTGGGCCGGACGGCATTCATGTCCTGATGTTAAAGAACCTTTCAGCCGACAGTAAACTATTTCTCTTACAGGTCTATAACCGTATTTGGCAAGACGGCATTTTTCCTTCCGTTTGGCGCGAATCCACCATTGTCCCTATACTTAAGCCTGGGAAGGATCGCAAACTACCTTCCAGCTACCGCCCTATCTCCCTCACCAGTTGCATTTGCAAGGTGATGGAGCGCATGATCAACGGGCGGTTGACATGGTGGCTTGAGTCTCAGAAACTTCTAGCGAACGCTCAATGCGGGTTTCGTCGCTATCGCTCTACCGTCGACCATCTGGTGTCCTTGTCGACGCATATTATGAATGGATTTCTGAGAAAGTGTCAAACCGTGGCTGTATTTTTTGACCTGGAGAAAGCTTATGACACTTGTTGGAGGGGCGGCATTTTAGTACACTTCACGATTGGAATATCCGCGGTCGTCTTCCCATATTTCTTCGGGAGTTTATGACGGACCGCGTCTTTCGTGTACGTGTGGGCTCGGTTTTATCTCGTCGTTTTATTCAAGAGAACGGAGTACCGCAGGGCTCTGTACTCAGTGTTACACTTTTTGCGATTGCTATTAACCCCATTGTTGATTGTATTCCACCTGGCATTTCATCGTCCCTTTTTGTTGACGATTTCGCTATTTATTGCAGTTCACGGCGGACCTGTCTACTCGAACGCCGTCTCCAGAGCTGTATCGACCGTCTCTACGCCTGGAGTAACGCCAACGGCTTTAATTTCTCCGCCGAGAAATCCGTCTGCATCAACTTCTGGCGCCGGAAGTATTTCCCTCCGCCCTCTCTCCATCTTGGGCCAGGGATACTTCCGTTTGCAGACGAGGCGAAATTTTTGGGGTTGATTTTTGATAGGAAGTTGTGTTGGACCTCGCACGTTTCCTTTTTAAAAGCAAAGTGTGACCGTTCTCTTAATCTTTTACGTGTTTTAAGTGGCACATCCTGGGGAGCTGATCGGACCGTCCTTCTTCGCCTTTATCGCTCTTTGGTCCGATCCAAGCTTGATTACGGGTGTATTGTTTATTCGTCGGCACGTCCATCTGTGTTACGTCGATTGAATGCCATTCACCATCGTGGCATAAGAGTCGCTACAGGGGCCTTTCCAACTAGCCCTGTACCCAGTCTGTACACAGAAGCTGCAGAGCCTCCGCTGTCCTTCCGGCGTGAGATGCTTTTGTGCAGCTATGCTTGTCGGCTCTCAAGCTTGCCTAACCACCCGTCCTTCGCTGTATTTTACGAGGATTCGCTAGATCGCCAATATTTCGTTAGCTCCTGTGCATTGCTCCCTCCAGGGGTTCGATTTCGACTGCTACTTCGGCATTTGGACGTTACGCCAGCGCCGGCCCTTACCCGAGGGGAAACGCGCTTTCCTCCATGGTCGCGCGCTGAGGCCCACATCCACCTTGGGCTAACGTCGATGCCGAAGAATGAGACCCCTGCTTCAGTCCTTAGATCCGCATTTCTAGAACTTCAGGCAACATTCGGAGACTGTCATTTTATTTTTACTGATGGGTCTAAGACTGATGTTGGAGTAGGATGTGCCTTTGTTTTAGGTGCGCATAGTTTTACTTTTCGTTTACCCGGGCAATGTTCGATTTATACCGCCGAACTTTTTAGTATCTATCAATGTGTTTTATACATTCAGCGGCAAGTCTTACGGCGTTGTGTTGTTTGTTCGGACTCTCTGAGTGCCCTTCAGAGTATTAACGCGCTGTACACTTACCACCCCCTCGTACAGCGCATTCATGACCTGCTCCATTCGCTTGGTGCCTCTGGCATCAGCGTCTCTTTTCTGTGGATTCCAGGTCATGTGGGTATCTCAGGGAATGAGTCGGCCGACGCCGCTGCGAAATCGGCGATTTTATTACCCAGATTTTTTACCCCTGTTGTTCCCTCGTCAGATTCGTGTGTTATTTTACGTCGCCGCATCCTCTCGCGCTGGCGCGATGAGTGGACGGCCCTCCGGGGGAACAAGTTGCGGGAGGTTAAACCTCTTCCGCTAGTCTGGGCTACCTCTTCCCGTGCTTCTCGTCGGGAAGAGGTACTTTTAACATGCCTTCGTATCGGACATTGCCTTTTTAGTCATAGATACCTGTTAAGTGGTGATCCCGCACCTCTGTGTGGTCAGTGTGACATGCCCTTAACGGTCCGTCACATTTTAACCGAGTGTCAAGTTTTAGCTCCACTGTGCGTTCGTGTGGGTCTGCCTGTTGTCCTAGCCAACGTGTTGGCAGACGACGCGCATGCTGTAGAATGTCTTTTACGTTTTATCAGTGACATTGGTTTTAGCCGTCGCATTTGATGCGCTGAGCGCCTTTTAGCTGTTTGATTTTATATTGTTAGTTTTAATGGGGCCCTTCTCCCCGGTCATAAGGCGCTCATGTCCCTTGCATTCTACAGTTCTTGACACGTTTTATTCTTTTAGTGACCATGATTTTAGTGTGTTGGTTTTTCAGGTATTTGTATTGTTATTATTGTTGTTATTGTTATTGTTGTTCTTGTTATTATTGTTGTTATTGTTGTTATTATTATTGTTATTGTTATATTATTGTTATTTTTAGCCTTTTTTGGACTTCGCGGGTTTCTGTCCCGTTTTTTAATTATGCGGTTATTTTATCCTTTTGACTTTATATTTTATACATTGTAAGGGCGCTGATGACCTTAGTAGTTTAGCGCCCTTAAACCGCATCTCATCATCATCATGCCGGGTGTTCTGAATATGGTTAGATGTGCACAGTTGTACATTGATGCTACAGGGGACCTTTTTCAATTCTTCAATAAATGATGAGTCCATTTTAACAATTTGTTTGTATTTACTTGGTACTTACACAGGCCACTTTTATCTGCGCCAACTATTCAAACTATCGATTATTCACATTGCATAAAATTGCCCATTGTTGTACTCTAGCTCAATTCAGTTTTAATGACTAATTTTTAAGAGAAACTTGTATTAATACACAATGGAAATGTTGCATTTGCATTCAAACAGGAGATGGGCTACTTTTATCTGTGTCACCCTTTATAATATGTTAAGGTAGATGTAGTTTTGAGTTAATATCACTTAAAATTTCACTTCAGAAGCTTTATCCATTTTAATGCATACCATAAGAGTACCCATTAACTGCATTTCTTTGTAGCTTCATAATGTTAGTCTGCATGTATGTTTTAGATAAAATACGAGGGCTGTTCCAGAAGTACCTGACCTAACAAAGAAAACACAACATTTTGGGAAAAAACATCTTTATTTCTCTACATAGTCCCCTTTCAGCTCGATACACTTTTTCCAGCGATGTTCAATAGCTTCGATACCCTGTTTATAGTGAGAACCATCAAGTTCTGCAAATAGCCATCAACTGCAAACTCCACCTCTTCATTGTTTACCACCAAGCCATTTCTCAACTTTGGAAACAGAAAATAATCAGAAGGGCTAAGTTGTCGAATAGGGTGCATGAGAAAGCAATTCGAACTTTAACGCATTGATTTTGGCGATGGCAATAATGGATGTGTGAACTGGTGCATTGTCTTCATGAAACAGAACTTTCTTTTTCGCTAAATGCGGCCATTTTTGCTTGATTTCATCATTCAAATGCTGCAATAAGTTTGCATAATACTCACCATTGATCGCTTTTCCTTTTTGAAGATAATCAATGAAAATTATCCCACGTGCATCCCAAAAAACTGACACTATGATCTTGCCTGTAGACGGAACTGTCTTTGCCTTCTTTGGAGCCGATTCTCCCCTTTCAATCTACTGTTTTGACTGTTCCTTTGTCTCAGGTGTGAAGTGATGGACCCATGTTTCATCCATGGTTATGAATCGACACAAAAACTCGGCTTTATTGCAGCAAAACATCGCCAAATACTCAACTGAAACACCCTCACAATGCTGCTTTTGTTCCATTATGAGTAAACGCTGCACCCATTTTGCGCACAGCTTTCTTATGGCTGAATTTTCAGTTAGTATGCGATGTACAGCACTTTTTGAAATGCCTACGATGTTTGCTAGCTTGTGCACTTTCAGCCGACAGTCATTCAATACCATTTTATGGATTTTCTTCACAATTTCTGGCATGGTCACTTAATTTGGCCGACCACTGTGATGTTCATCTTGGTAGCTCATACGGCCTCACTTAAACTCTGCCACCCAATATTTTACTGTTGTAAACAAAGGAGCAGACTCCCCCAGAGTAGAATCTAGCTCAGCTTTAATATTAGTTGGACTAAGACCTTTCAAATGAAAGTATTGTATCACATAACGATGGCCAGTTTTATCCTTGTTTACAAATTTGCTGAGAGTGTTCAGTATTAATGGCTGCCAAACAATTACTAAACAACGTAGCATCGTCAAACTTCAAACTTAAGCTTTATAAGGGTGGTACTTTCCACCATAGCCATTTGTTTGAAACAACAACCGCTATATATATGTCCGGTTGGGTACTTCTGGGACTGCCCTCGTAATAATAATAATAATAATAATAATAATAATAATAATAATAATAATAATAATAATAATAATAATAATAATTAATAAATTTGCTTCTGAAATTTTTTTAATAATTCTTTATATCCTAAGAATTTTATTTCAAGAGATTGACAAATCAGCCTTGGACATTCCATTTGAACATTTTAAAAGGTTAAGTGCTTGAGGGAATCTGGAAGAAAGACAGAATTGGCAAAAGGTTCCAAATATGATCATTTTACATTTCCTGGTTTGTTTTCTTCCTCCCTCCCTTCGAAAAAACTTTTCAAAGAGGACGGTCTTGGCAGGATTTGGACTGCAAATCTCCCATTCATGAGTAAATGCCTTAACAACCTCAGCCATCAGTATCAGTCCCATGCTTTTCTTGAAATATGTCAGACTGAGCATATATTGCTGGACACTTGGCACATGTGTTGACCTAAAAGTCACATTAGGGATGATAAGTGATGAGGCAGTTGTAGTTTATTACAAAAAACTTCTTAGTGAAGATGTTTTCTTATGGTATGTATTTTGATTAATGAAACACTATATGAGTTATGTTCACATGGCTTTCTCTAGCCACTATAATTTGCTTTTATATAGCTTCTCTCTCTCTCTCTCTCTCTCTCTCTCTCTCTCTCTCTCTCTCTCTCTCTCTCTCTCTCTCTCACACACACACACAAAAATTTTTTTCCTAAAAATTCTTTTTATTAAGGGACCTCAAAACATATATTTGCAGTGAAATCATATCAAATTTTGGGGTAAAATATAAAACTTTGTCTACTTATTACAGAGCAGTCATTTTATGGCCTGGCCCAGATTGAATGTATGCGTGCTCTGCATGCTGTCAACTACACCAGGGGGTTTTCCATTCCGAAACTCCTGTGTTACATACTCATGAGTAATAATAATGCACTACAATGAGTATTAACCTAGGTGTTGAAACTGGTGTCCATCTGATATTCCTAGCATTCCTCATCGTCATGAGGTTTTAATTCATGAACAATACTCACTGCAGGATTTCAATTTTGGTGCGGTATTAGCTTACGTAATATGTTTTTACGTAATTTGTTGTTGAGCCCCACGTTGTGGAACCAATATGCTGCGGTATTAATGTTACAATATTTAACTTTATTATAGCACCACGTTTGGAAGCCAATATGCGACGGTTGCTGCTTTACGTAATGTTGTTTACATCACGTGTGTTGAAGCCTCCTTGTGACGTCACTCCTTGTTGGTTTGTTTAGCTCCATCTGGCGTAGCAATTTGTATTAGTTTTGAAATAATTCACTTTAAATGTTCTCCAGCTAGCTCTTTGGGTCGAATATGTTTCTCATGCAGGGTGTGAATCGGAAAGGAATCTTTTATCCAGAAATTATACTGACGAAGAAATTGGTTTTATAACATTTATTGCCGAACACATTCACTAACACTTTTTACATATTTATCTGGATACTTGCCAAACTGAAACTGTTTGTAATAACTTCTCACTTTTTAACTCACGTACTTCGACTTTGTGTATATTTAACTGTATAATATTTTATAATAATTCTCGTGTAACTTGACTAAATGAAGGACTGGCTGACGATGTGTAGTGTACACAAAATTTTGATGAACTGAGCGGCCGACGTGTAGTGTATTGAGAATTCCGTTGAACTGGGGGAACGCTCCCTTGAACCTACACTATTTATAGGCTTGCCTCAAGATACGCCTAAAGATTATAAATGAACTGCTATTGGCTAATAAAACGCGCCAACATTAGCGTCTATTTTAATATCCAATGAAAACCACTAATACATATTACTTTAGGAAATGTTCTAGAAGCTTCTATCGAAACCGCGCGAAATATTACGTAACTTCCTTGTTCCCGGTAATGATAAACAACTCACCCCATTGCTGCATTATTGCGTTATTGTTGACAGTTTCAGTAAAGCCGTATATTATTATTTACCAATAATAATTACAATTAATAAACCTCTGAAATCAATGTCACATAAAAATACATATTCATATTACAATCAATATTTACATTTAAGTAATTTGTGATACAAATTACTGTATCATATGCCCCACTAGAAACATAATTATAAATATTTATAACTTGTTTAGAAATTTTAAAATTGTGTTTTTAGTCTCCTAAATCTTGGAACACACGTTATCACTTTCACTTGACACTTCACACGCATTTAACACACGACATATGTTTTCTTTATTATCTCGCCACTACTTACTGGCTCTGGTTTAATTAATTTAGATATCAATCTGACATCACAAAATTTTTTTTTTTTTTTTTTTTATAGCAAATACTTTACCCTAAATTATTTAATCACTGTTTCAAAATTGTTTACTCTCTTACATTGTTGACAAAAATTTATACATTTAAGATTTTTGTAATTATTACACATATTTACCAAAATATTCACCCTCTACATATATTTACATCTCTTAAATCTAGACAATGCTTTACATTTTCTGTTTGCTACATAAGTATTTGTTTTTTAGTTATTTTTACCCATTTTTGTTATTTTGTTCTTTAGTTTAACAATACTCTTAGAATTGTATTTACGTACTTTTAATTTAATATCATATTAAGTTTCAATTTTAGCATTCTTAATTTTCAAATGTTGTTACAGTTACTAAAAATTTAATTTTTTTTTTTTTTAAAACATTTCTCTTTTTTTTTTTTTTTTTTTATAATTTATTTCTCTTTTCAAATGACATATAAATAATTAACCCTCTTACGTTCCAATACATTTCTCTGCAAGTCGTCTTTAACTATCCAGCATTTACTTTACATCTCATTGCTATTTACCCTCCTGGATCAAATTGTGTGTGGCTAAACATTACTCGTAGCCGTAACCTAACCTTCAAATTTTTGTTCATGAATAACCTCTTGTATTCATATGACATTTCGTTCCCTGATAATATTTGTAACCAATCTAAGGTTTTCTGGTCCAAACATCTTTTGACAACTATCATTTTCAATGCTTCAGGTATCTTTTTAATTTGAAAATACTCTGATAATTCTGCAATGAACTGTACTGGACTGGAGTTTTCATTAAATTTTGGAAGTGGAAAATCACTTAAGATATGATTGTAATTTTGCAAATTCCCTATTCCCATATTTAAATTCTCTAGTGTAAGTTGTGCACTCTGAGTTTCAGCATTAGCTATAGATGAAGCTGCCGCATCACTCACATTATTTGTCATACCTGAGGAACTACCTCTATCATTATTTTGTACATCTGACACATGCACATCACATATATTTGCCCTTGAATTCAATTCTAATCTATTTACAGTACCCTGCAGATTTTCTATTGTCTGTTCCAATTTTTTATTATTCTCATTTTGAACAGTTTGGTGTTTGTTAATTTCAGAAGTTAGCTTTTGATTCAAATCTTTAGACAAATCTTTAACTTCATCAGACAATTCATTTCTCTGTTTTTCTGACTCCTTCTGAATTTCAGATATTTCCCCTCTGAAATTAACTTGCACCTGTATTAAATCTGCATTTGTAGCCTCCATCATCTCTTTTAACTCACTTGAAATGCTACTCATTCGGCTACCTAGCTCTGTACATTTTACATTAACATGCTCTATTTTATTCTTAACCTCACTTTTTTGGTTAGATATTTCCCTGCTCATGTCTAACATTTTCTTTGAAACTTCACCTATTTCATTTGCTATCATTTCTCGATTTTCATTTTTCATTCTAATCATATTACTATCTAGCTCCATGAATTTCTTTTCAATTTCTTCCCTGTTTTGTTCTAAGCTTTTACCAATATCTTCCCTCAATTCTCTCTTATTCTGATCTAGTTTTTGTTCTAAACTCCTATCAATATCTTCTCTTAATTCCATATTATTCTTTTGCATATCTTCCCTGTTTTGATCTATTTTCTTACTAAGATCTTCCCTGTTTTGATCTATTTTCTTACTAAGATCTTCCCTTAATTCCCTCTTATTCTTTTTCATATCTTCCCTCATTTTCTCATTACTCTCATTCAACTTTTTCAGCATTTCCATAATCATACTAGTATCAAGATTAACATTTCCTGCTATTCTATTCTCACTTTCTACACTAACATTTTCATCTTCAAATCCTAAAAAATCTGGGCTATTTTCTGTAACTTGTATTGGATCACAGCTAACTGTTACACTATCTCCCTCCATAATTATTTCTTCTGTATTACTAGCAGCCATTGTTTTTATTATCCTACCACTCCTAAGGATCATTTAATTACCTTTTTGATGCTGTATGTTGCTGTAGCTTTGATGTCCAGCGTTCTGCCCCATTCTCCTAGGTTTGTATGTCGCTTCTGCGTTGTATGATGATGAATCTACGTTGTCTCGATGTTTTTGTAGTTGAATTACCCTGTTGTCTCGGAATCTGCGTCTTGTAGATCGTTTCACTGCTGCATTCACCTCTTCCTGGTTAATTCTGCTACTTTCCTGGTCATCGTATTCCTTTCCTGGTTGTCGTGCGCCACGTTCTGGGCGCCAATTTGGTGCGGTATTAGCTTACGTAATATGTTTTTACGTAATTTGTTGTTGAGCCCCACGTTGTGGAACCAATATGCTGCGGTATTAATGTTACAATATTTAACTTTATTATAGCACCACGTTTGGAAGCCAATATGCGACGGTTGCTGCTTTACGTAATGTTGTTTACATCACGTGTGTTGAAGCCTCCTTGTGACGTCACTCCTTGTTGGTTTGTTTAGCTCCATCTGGCGTAGCAATTTGTATTAGTTTTGAAATAATTCACTTTAAATGTTCTCCAGCTAGCTCTTTGGGTCGAATATGTTTCTCATGCAGCTTTGGTAAGAATAGTTTGTATACCCATTAATAAACGATAGAGGGTACAGAAAGTCATGTGAATGTATAACAATATATTTTCCTTATATGTATTCACAGACGTTATTATATACTTTTTGTTTGATTTTAGGAACTGAGTCTGCCAATGTTAACAGTGCTGAGAAGATTTTCTATATTAATGACAATGCTAGGGGAAATGTACTTCTTGGGAGCACATCCAAGTACAGCTGTTAGGATATCTGTTTGTACGATGATTGTAGGTAAGTGACATGGTACTCTCTGGGTGACGTGCACCAACCTGGAGTAAGCTCTACTTTCGTAGTAAACTACAAGTCAACACTCGGCGACTTCCATGTGAGAGTAAACTACTTCCGAAGAATTTTACTCCTTTCAGATACTCAGATACTCGCAGATTAAATTACTGCAGAAGTAAATGTCAGAGAGCACTATCATGTAGTATGTTACTACAGAATTAAATAGAGCCCAAATATAGGTTAAATTTACTCTTGCGACCTGGATGGAGTAACTAACCTGTCGATTGAACTAGAATACTGTATCGTATTTGGAGGAAGATATTTTTGATGCGTTCATGGATTACTTAGGTTACATTGATGATCTCGACGAAAAAAAAAACAATGGAAATGCGATAGTGCTATGTGAGAACCATATGATACTTATACAGAGAGAGAGAAAGTTCAATGAACATTTCAGTATTAGGAAAGAATCTTATACAGCTTTTTGAAACTGCTTGGAGAACATTTCAACAAAACTCAGACACAAATTCAGGTCTATAATCCAAATTGCAATTAGTGTTATGCACCCTATGAGTGTTTCGTACGGGAATATTTCAGAAGCTTGAGCTGGCATTACGATGAATTTAACGTAATGTACAGTCTTACACTGTATTAAATGGAGATATTTAGAATTGATTTAACGCGATGTAACTTAAAAGTTTGGCTTCAAACTTTTCCTTCCCGTTACGTCAACTCTGATTTCACACGATAATTCAAACCAATCGGTACTAGCTCGAAGTAATAAAAGAACTATGAATCAAGAGTCATTCCCATTACGTTAAGTGCATGCCAATTATACCTTTAGTTTTCCAGCATTTTCATGTCACGTTAAGTAAGGTTCATCGTAATCCGGGTATTACAGGCAATCTTATAAATAAACATTCACCACGCGTCTGCTGGCCGTGTATTTCACTGCGTTTTTAGAGCGCTTTTGAAGTTAAGAGCAAGGAACCTACACATACGAATATACACGAGTGTTAAGAAAATAAAAGGCAATTCTTCACTTTCACAGATTTCCCACACATTGTGTGTGGAATTGACTGCACACATGTTACTATCTTGTATCCATCCGTGAATATGGTGAACTTTTCCAAAATCAGAAAGGGTATTTCTCTATCAACATGCAAGTGATCCATAGGGACCACAGATTGTCGGTAAATAAAATAATGTAATATCGGTGTAAAAATATTATAGTGAGCGGTGTTTTGGGTGGTAAATAAAACTGCTTAACGGTGTTATCTCGTGCAAAAAAAAGGGAAAAAACAAAATCACAGTTTAAACTATTTTACTGTGGAACAAAGGGCACCTTACATGTAACTTAAAAAAGAGGAACATGAAAATATTTACATAGTATACATTTCGACTGATTTACTTTGTTAGAGACAAAGCCACCATAAGTTCGGTATCGTCTGGCTTAAGATTTGTTCTTAAGTTTTGTCATGATGTTCCCATATGCAGAGAAAAGTCTTTTACTGTCCACATTGGACATGGGTACCCACAATAGTTTCATACACTTCTCACTGAAACACAAGTGGTCACATTGAAGTCCAGAAAGTAAATCCAGTATGTTCACTTCAGCAGCATCATCTAATTTCTCACACACTATGTTCTTCAGAGCAGTATATCCCTCCTTGAATGTCTTCTCTGGCAAGTCTCGCAGAAAAGGTAACATTCTTCTTGCTTTTTCTATAGTTATATCAGTAGATGCCTCATTTGATACTATTTTTCGTACATCAAACAATTTACCTGCAGAATGAATAATATCAGCAGCTGGATCAGCTGACATTAAGGAATTCAGCTTGGTAACTGACTTTATGCCCAATTGCTTGAACTGACTGATAACATAAGACTTCTTGAGGGTTGGCAGTCTCTGAAGAAGACTTGAAGTTTTCTCTCCAAACAAGCCCTCAGCTACTATTGTGAAGCCATTTGATATATCTTTAAGTTTGCTATATAGTTTATGAGCAAATGGATATTTAGATCCCTCAAGCACTTCAATAAGGCAAATGGTGTCTTTGCAGTGTTCAAGAAGGAAAGATGCCTGGCAGTTTATTATATTTTGAGACCGCATTGAAATACTACTGTGGAATCGGTTTGAATTCCCGCATGCCGCAAAACTAAACTGACCTGGCAACGTCTTGCACATGCTGTCTGTACGGCGCGTGAACGGCATGTTGCCAACTCCGTCAGCTGAATTGTGCATGCACTAACTTAATTTGAAACGTGGCTCCATCGGCATAATTCCTTTTCTTTTTCAGAGCAGAAGGTAAACAGACTCCTTGCGCTAAATTGTAACGTAATTTAAAGAATATAACTTGACTCCAAACTAATCTTTCAGTATAGCGGACACAAAATATACCTAGGCATGCATTCACATTATGGCAACGTCGCAAGGCAGCAACAATTTTCGTGCAAGGGGTACAGGAAACGGAGACAGTGATTGGTAGAAGAGGCTGTCTACTGTCAGAATTGACTTGAACCAGACTTAGAAATTCATGTATTATTTAATGATACTTTTGAGACAGTCTTTTCCAGCCGGCATGAAATGGGGCGATGCAAGCACGAATCGTTAAAATACGGCATTAGAGAAGAATTGCAGGTAGTATTGTCATTTAAATCCAAAAAATAATTTGAGTGAAATGAGAAATCCGTCACTCAACACTGCGGTGTTGCCGAGTTCCGATAAACATGGCATTCCTTTTGTTGTGCATGCGATATGTGAAGAGTGAAGGGGACGGGGTAGTCGAAGCAGTACCGTTGTTTGCCGAAGCTCTGGATAAATCACAGTGCAGTTTGGTGTTCTGTGCAGTGCAGCACACAACACTGTGCAGCATGGCCGTAGCGAATGACAATACACGTATCCGTAAATGATTGATAAGCCAAATATCTGATTGTTTATGTGAAAAGGAGAGACAAACACCAAAAAAAAAAGGAGAGAGAGAGAAAAATTTTGGGTTATTTTGCACATTTTTTTTCATAACGGTGTTATTTCGCATTTTCATGATATAGAACTAATGTCGCATTATTTCATGACTCAGAATGGATATATATGTGGAATTTAAAAATAATTGATTAAAGGTTTTCCTTATTGTTAATTTTCGGCCAATTTCGCAAAAAGTCGGGGTCCTTAGTGATCCGCAATGCAAAATGAAGATTAGAAACATTGTTCCCAGAATTTTAAGCTGCTCTTCAGATGTTTCCCATCATTAGAATTATTAAACTCATCAATCATGACTTTCCAGCATCTTTAACACGTTTTGGCTTTTCTGCATGACTTGGGTCTTTATTGAAAACTTTAATAAAAGTAACCTCCCGTGAATCAGGAACCTAAGCTTTTATATATATATATAAACCTAACCTCCCCTAAGAAATGTAAAAAAAACTAATAAACCTAAAATAAAAAGTAATTAGTAACGCACCTTGCAAGTGTTAGCAGTATCTCACTGGCTTTGAAGACCAACGTAATGCAAGTTATCGCACGTTTTGTACACTCATATTGTTTAAATGGATTCTCTTTATTTCTACCAACAAACATTTATCTCTTTCGCTGACGTTTCTCCCCTTTTCCTATCGAACATAACCTTATTCATGATTGCATCAAGTAAATCATGCAAACAAAACAATACCTTCGGGATTAATGAGCTCTTACTTCCGTAGTCATAACTAAAAGAGTAAATTGTAATTGAGCTCTCCATCATTACTTTCGGAGCAAATTGCTCCCGTAGTTACCTACTTCCGTAGTGGGGACTTCTTTAGTAAACATTACTTTCGAAGCAATTTACTCCAACATGGTGCACGCCACCCTCTGAGTCACAGTTTACTCTGCAGTTCTAATGCAATTGAAATTTGTGGAAAATAATTGTGCTGATGAATATGATGCTGCTTCAGTGTTTTATTGTCCATCTTTCGTAAACCAACATTCTTGATGTTAAAATCAAGTTAATAGTGCTATTATATTATATTCATTCCAGAACTATGTGTATACCAGTAATCATACTTGCCAACTTTTATTGTTTGCTCATAGGAGGCATTTTTACAGTTTTGTGGGCAGATTCAAAGTGTTACAGATTTTCACCATGGACGCAATAAAGCATTAAATTCTACTGTATTATATTTTAAGATTACTAATTGGTATATAGTGCTTGATAGGCCAGATCTTATTTGTGCATTTATCCTTCATCACCATCGTGGTCTTCCCTCACTGAGCTACAGCAAAATGTATAACATTGAAGTAGAAAGGTTCAATACAGGTTAAACACAGAATATTTGATTTACCTGTTTAATTAAAGATATAGATTATACAGAATTGGTTCCATTTAATCTTACATTTTTGGATATATTGTGCTATTTGCATGTTTTTGATGTTATCATGATTATTATTTTATATTTATTGTGAAATTGTGGATTTGTTTTAGGTTAACCTATGTTTGTATTTGGAAATTGAATTTATTTATTTGGCAAACTTTGGTTAAAAGCTTATATGTGAAAAAAAGTGTGTGCATGGCCATGGAATAAACAAATTTATTTATTCCATAAAAACTGAAAGATTGGAATTATGAATGTTGCCAAGGAACTACAAATAATTTTCTTCTCTTCAGTAGTAAGCTCAGTATCTCATTAGTACTTGAACTACACAGTTATGTATCTCATTACTACTCCAATTGTGTAGTAGTATTCATCAGTACTAAAATTAGGTTTTACCTTTATATGGAAAAATACAATTAAATTTAAATAGAGAAGAAAAATGTAAATTGGAAAAGTAAAATAAATAAAAAGAAATTTAACTTATGAAAAGTTGAATTCTACTTCATATTGATGGCATATCAAAGAAAAGAAATCTTTCTCGTTGCACACCCTGAAGGTATTGCACATCTCATCACTCATTGCACAATTTTTGTCAAGCATTTCTTACAAGTCTACATAAATTCCAATGAACCTTACAACTAAAAGATTTGTCGATGGTTACGTCAAAGCAGAGACAGTGCCAAGAGAGAATTTCTGCTACAGCATGCAGATGTAGAATTTTATTGCACCACTAATGACCTCTAGTAATCAGCAGTAAATGTGCATGAACATGCAGTAATGGATGACATTATTTGTAAACTCAACTTCTTCCGGAGATTGTGTGTTGTATTCATGTTCTATGGCTGCAGGGTATAAGTTTCCCCTTTTTGTGACAGCTATTTTTTATAGTTCATGTTATGAAGAGTAAAATATGGACTAGAAATCTGTATATACGAGGGCTGTTGATAAGTCCATGACTTTGATGAGAGATAGCGTTCTAATCACAGGTTTCTTGTTTGCACCCAAGTCTTACATCTATTCTGGGTATAATTGCAGAAATTCATCGTCATTTGTTTCTTAGAACAGATGTGTGTTGCTTCTTAGAAAATGGAGAAACGTGAATTTCGTGTTCTCATAAAGCACTACTTTTTGCATGTAAGACAGTGAAGGAAACAGAAGAAAAGCTGAACAAGTATTATGGGGACTCTGCTCCATCACATGGCATGGTTCACAGAATTTCGATGTGACTGTTCGAGCACAAGAGATGACATGTGCACAGGACGGCTGTTTGAGGTCACAACAGAAGAAATGGTGAACAACATTCACAATATTGTGTTGGAAGACCTCCGAGTGAAAATCCGTGAGATAGATGTAAACATCTCGAGTGAACGGGTGTATAACATTCTGCATGAATTTTTGGATATGAGAAAGTTGTCAGCAAGATGGGTGCCACAACTGCTCACAGTTGAGAACAAGCGGAATCATGTGACCATTTCAGAGGGATGTTTGAACATGTTCCAGCGCAACCCAAATGAGTTTTTGTGGTGTTACATCACGGTTGATGAAACTTGGATCCATTACTATCAACCTAAACGAAACATCAATCAAAGCAGTGGATTTCCTTCAGCGGACCTGCTCCAAAGAAAGCGCAAATCATTCCGTCAGCAGGAAAAAATCATGGCAGCTGTCTTATGGGATTCATAAGGGGTGATAGACATCTACTACCTGGAAAAGGGTAAAATGATCACAAGTTCATATTATGCCGCAATGCTGGATCCGTTTCACAAGGAATTGCTACAGAAATGACCTCATTTGGTGAAGAAAAAGGTTCTCTTTCACCAGGATAATGCACCCGCATGCAAGTCAGCTATTGCAATCGCAAAATTTGTGGAATTGTGCTATGAACTGCTACCTTATTCACCATGTTCTCCAGATTTGGCTCCGAGCGACTTCTTCCTCTTCGCAAACCTGAAAAATTGGCTTGCTGGGAAAAAATACACGTCCAGTGAACATATCATGGCAAAAACAACCTCATATTTTGCAGACTTCGAAAAATCATATTTTTTGGAAGGGTTAAAAAAATTGGAGAAACATTGGACAACGTGTATTGAATTGAAAAGAGAGTATGTTGAGAAATAAAGTTGCTTTTTTGGAAAACATTATTTGCTTTAAAAAGTCACTGACTTATCACTCCGCCCTCGTATCCTTGGAAGTGATGTTCTTTGCTACTGTTTAATATATGTTTATTGTGGTACATGAAGAATTTCAGTTTGTGTGGCACAAAGAAGCAGTACCACCAGGTCTTTAAGGATTTTGTAAACCGAAATTCCCATTTACTTTTGTAATTTTTGTAGATTTACTGCACTGAACATTTTTCATGTCATCACAAAATTATAACACTTTGCTGGACGAGTTTCAGGGATTTGGCAAGTATGGGTGTTAATACGTTAAGTTAGTTAGATATGATCAGTTCTTGCTTAATTTAACCAATATGTAAATTTTCTTAAGATATTGTATACTACATGTTAATTGCAGCATCCATTAACTGTATTAGTAACATGTTACAAAAAATGACCTTTTCTTCATGTTAAAACATTTCTTTAGAATATATGTATTCTACAGTCGACATACTGTGAGCAGGTCTTTGGGAAAACTAAGTAAGTATTTGGAAATTAAAGCTAAGGAGCACTTCAGGTAATTAAAATATAAACAATTAGAAAAATAACCAGTGACCACTCGCTTCTGGTCTAAAAATCGGGATTTAAATCCCACTCCTATATTCTTAAAACAATTAACTGATGCGGTATAAGTGTTATTTGTGTAACATTATTGTAGCCCCACATTGTGGTAGCCAATTTGCGATGGTATTACTTACAAATGTTTGTTTACATCACGTGTTGAAGCCATCTTGTGACGTCATTCATTTGTTTGGTTTGTAGCTCCATCTAGTGTTAGCAATTTGCGGCAGTTTTAACTTTTGTTTGATTTCATTTCAAATGTCCTCCGGCTAGCTATTATCCTGTTGGCTTGGGCACGTATCTCTATACAGGTTGTGTAAACGGAAAGGAATCTTTTATCCAAAAATTACACTGATGAAGAAATTTGTTTTACACATTTATTGTCGAACACGTTAACTATCACATTTATACATTGATCTTAACACTCGCCAAACTGAAACTGTTATAATAACTTCTTACTGATCACTTTTAATCAACGTACTTCAACTTTGTGTATTATTAACTTTACCATATTTTAGATCCTTCATAATTCTGCTGTGCGTAACTTGTGAATCTATCTCCGATGTATGACGAACTAATACTTTCGACGAACTGACTGACTGAAGATGACGTGTAGTGTACACAGATTTTTGATGAACTGCGCTAAATACGACGTGTAATGTATGAATGCTTTCGGCGAACTGAAGGACTGACTGACTGAAGACGACGTGTAGTGTACGACGACGTGTAATGTATGAATGCTTTCGGCGAACTGAAGGACTGACTGACTGAAGATGACGTGTAGTGTACGACGACGTGTAATGTATGAATGCTTTCGGCGAACTGAAGGACTGACTGACTTTACCTCTAACTTGGCTTCTATTTATACCCCTTCATCCAGATACGCCTAAAGATTATAACTGAGCTGCAATTGCCTAATAAAATGCGCCAACATTAGCGTCTATCTTAATATCCAATGAAAATTATGAATACATATGCTCTAGGGAAACATTCCAGAAGGTTCTACCAAAAACGCGCCAACATTACGTAACTTCCTCGTTTCCAATAATGATAAACAGCTAACCCCCCCTCTCTGCATTATTGCGCTATTATTGACAGTTTCAGTAAGGCCGTATAAACTTATTATTTCCAAATAATAATTACAATTAATAAACATCTGAAATCAATGTCACATAAAAATGCATATTCATATTACAATCATTATTTACATTTAAGTAATTTGTGATACAAATTACTGCATCATATGCCCCACTAGAAACATAATTATAAACATTTACAACTTGTTTGGAAATTTTATAATTGGGTTTTTAGTCTCCTAAATCTTGGAACACACGCTATCACTTTCACTTAACACTTCACACGCATTTAACACACGACATATGTTTTTTTTTTTTTTTTTTTTTATCTTGCCACTACTTACTGGCTCTGGTTGAATTTGTTTAGATATTAATCTGACATTACAATTTTTTTTATAGCAAATACTGTACCCTGAAGTATTTAATTACTGTTACCAAATTGTTTACTTTCTTAAGTTGTTGACAAAAATTTATACATTTAAGATTTTTGTAATTGTTTAACATTTTTACCAAAAAATATTCGCCCTTTACATAAATATATTTTCATCTCTTAAATCTAGTCACTGTTTCACATTTTTCTGTTTGCTACATAAATATTTTTTTTTTTTTTTATTATTTTTACGCAATATTTTTTGTTTTGTACTTTATATTCACACTACTCTTTGAATTATCTCTACGTACTTTTACTTTTATATCACATTAAGTTTCAATTTTTTTTTACATTTTTAATTTCAAATACTGTTACAGTTACTAAAAGAAATGTTATTTTCCTTTTTTTTTTTTTTTTTAAAAAATTTAATTATGTCCAAAATTTTATTTCTCCTTTCACATGACGTACATATTTATTTAACCCTCTTACAATCCAATACATTGCTCTGCAAGTCATCTTTAACTATCCAGCATTTACTTTACATCTCATTGCTATTTACCCTCCTGGATCAAATTGTGTGTGGCTAAACATTACTCGTAGCCGTATCCTAACCTTCAAATTTTTGTTCATGAATAACCTCTTGTATTCATATGAAATTTCGTCCCATGATAACATTTGAAAACAATCTACAGTTTCTTGAACAACACATCTTTTAACAACTTTCATTTTCAATTCTTTTACTATCTCTTTAATCTGAGAGTACTCTGACAAATCTGTACTAAACTGTACTGGACTGGAGTTTTCATTTTGAACATTTTGGTACAATTTATTTCTTTGCATTACTGACTCCTGTATTTCTGATATCTCCCCTCTGAAATTAACTTGCGCCTGATTCACATCTACGTTCATAACCTCATTTATCTCTTATCCCAGTTGCAATGTTACTCATTCTACTACCTAACTCTGTACATTCTACATCAACATGTTCAATTTTAGTATTAACCTCACTTTCTTTGTTATCTCTTTCCCTGCTCATGTTTAGCATTTTCTTTGAAATTTCTCCTATCTCACTTGCTATTATTTCCTCATTTTCATCTCTCATTTTTGGCATACTCCTATCTAGCTTCATAACTTTCTTTTCAATTTCTTCACTGCTTTGATCTACTGTTTGCTCTAATTTCTCATTCCTCCTACCAATATCTTCAATTGATTTCCTATGATCTTTTTTTATAGCTTCTCTCAATTCCTTAAAACTCTGATCTACTTTTTGTTCTACACTCTTAATAATATCTTCCCTGTTTTGATCTATTTTCTTACTAAGATCTTCCCTCATTTCCCTATAATTCTTTTCCATATTCTCATTAATCTTTTTCAGCATTTCCATAATCATACTAGTATCAGAATTAATATTTCCTGCTATTATATTCTCACTTCCTGCACTAACATTTCCTCCCTCCAATACTACATCGTTTGAGCTTTTTTTTGTAACCTGTATTGACTTACAGCTAACTGTTACACTATCCCCTTCCATCATTGTTTCTTCAATCTTATTAGTAGCCATTGTTTTTGTTTTCTAAAAAAAAATTACGATACTCTGACCTTTTTGATGCTGTCTGTTGCTGTTACATTGATGTCCAGCTTCCTGCCCCTCTCTCCTAGATTTATATGTTGCTTCGATGAATCTTCGTCGTTTTGTTGTCCTGTAGTTTGAATTTCCCTGTTGGCTTGTAATCTCGGAATTACGATCGTAGTCTGTCGTCCCTGTTGTTTCTGGAATCTGCATCTTGTAGATCATTTCACTGCTGCATTCGTTCCACGTCCTGGTTCCTTTCCTGGTCACTCTGCTCCTTCCTGGTTATGCTGATCCTTTCCTGGTCACTATGCTTCTTTCCTGGTCATTGTGTTCCTTTCCTGGTCACTCTGCCCCACGTTCTGGGTGCCAATTTGTAGTGGTGACATTATTGTTTACTTAATATGTTTTTGTGTAAATTATTAGAACTTGAAGATCTTATATTGTGCTGCTTTTGTTTTGTTTGGTTGCATAATTTTAACTGCCCCACGTATGGGAGCCAATTTGAGGTAACTTTTATGTTGTATTTATTTAACATTATTGTAGCCCCACGTTGTGGTAGCCAATTTGCGACGGTATTACTTACAAATGTTTGTTTACATCACGTGTTGAAGCCATCTTGTGACGTCATTCATTTGTTTGGTTTGTAGCTCCATCTAGTGTTAGCAATTTGCGGCAGTTTTAACTTTTGTTTGATTTCATTTCAAATGTCCTCTGGCTAGCTATTATCCTGTTGGCTTGGGCACGTATCTCTATACAGGTTGTGTAAACGGAAAGGAATCTTTTATCCAAAAATTACACTGATGAAGAAATTTGTTTTACACATTTATTGTCGAACACGTTAACTATCACATTTATACATTGATCTTAACACTCGCCAAACTGAAACTGTTATAATAACTTCTTACTGATCACTTTTAATCAACGTACTTCAACTTTGTGTATTATTAACTTTACCATATTTTAGATCCTTCATAATTCTGCTGTGCGTAACTTGTGAATCTATCTCCGATGTATGACGAACTAATACTTTCGACGAACTGACTGACTGAAGACGACGTGTAGTGTACACAGATTTTTGATGAACTGCGCTAAATACGACGTGTAATGTATGAATGCTTTCGGCGAACTGAAGGACTGACTGACTGAAGACGACGTGTAATGTATGAATGCTTTCGGCGAACTGAAGGACTGACTGACTTTACCTCTAACTTGGCTTCTATTTATACCCCTTCATCCAGATACGCCTAAAGATTATAACTGAGCTGCAATTGGCTAATAAAATGCGCCAACATTAGCGTCTATCTTAATATCCAATGAAAATTATGAATACATATGCTCTAGGGAAACATTCCAGAAGGTTCTACCGAAAACGCGCCAACATTACGTAACTTCCTTGTTTCCAATAATGATAAACAGCTCACCCCCCCTCTCTGCATTATTGCGCTATTATTGACAGTTTCAGTAAGGCCGTATAAACTTATTATTTCCAAATAATAATTACAATTAATAAACATCTGAAATCAATGTCACATAAAAATGCATATTCATATTACAATCATTATTTACATTTAAGTAATTTGTGATACAAATTACTGCATCATAACAAAGCAACTGGAACTTACCATTTGGGAGCAAATCTACATTTGGAGAAGCAAAGAGTAGTTATCAATTTTGAAGTTCTACCGAAAGATTTTTAGTGAATTTCTGGCACCAACACCAGAGGGAGACAGATCATTTACATCAATGAATCAGCAGTCAAGCATAGGTTGAAAATGGAGACAATTGATCTCTGAAACATGCACTAGTTATTAGTGAAAGTGCTGTATAAAGGTCGTTAATTGACTGAAATAATTTTGCCCCTAATAAAGACAATTTTCATAGTGTTTTAAAATGTGACAAAACTAAAACGTAGAGGTATCAATTAGTACAAATGAAATGCCTTCAGTTACCAATAGAGATAGTAAAGCTAAGATTCATGAGGACAAGAAATGTAACTGAGATTAGAATAATATGGGTAATTACTAGGAAAAATTAAGAAAAATGTAATATATCTACCAAAGGATACTTATTTAAGAGTTGATATCTTCTTGTGTACTGTAGTAGTGATACCTAGGTTAGGAGTGACTCTGGCATGAACTATATCAATAACCACAGGTTGTATATATTCACACTAGAGGCAACTAGTGTAGGTAATTGATACTAGTAAGAGTGAAAAGGAGTTTGTATTCATAGCTTTGGCAAATTTATTTATATATGAACTGTATAGTTTAAGAAGCTGAAATAAATGCAATCATTCAATAACAGTAATTAGAATATTAGATCAATTTATAAGAGTTTTTCAATTTTATTTGAAGTGATTGCGTCTTATTCTAAATAAAACACCCTAAATATTTTTACAAAAGAAATAGTACTGTTAAAGACTTTTGAGAAATACAAAATTTGTCAACATTTTGGCATCTTTCAAAGCACATGTTTCACTTAGATTAAAGGGGGCTGAAGTTAATTTTTTTTACATGCTTAAATATTCCCTGGTATAATTTTTCAAATCAAACAATGCTACAAAAGATTAGGTGAAGCTAGAGTGTTAAGAAAACAGCTGAAATACTTCAGTATGTAAAATATTGGGGTTGTTCCATTTAAGATGGAGAGAATTGGGATCATAATGGTATATCCAAATTAATAATACTGATGCAGTTTTTCTCAGTATTTAGTTGACTCTGTATGTCAACTTGAAATCATGCTTTGAATGAGATTTCAATCAACCATGTGTATGGAATTTGAATGCTATATTTAAAATATATTTGTAAAATTTAAAAACTACAAAGTTTTATCATCTAATATTTGTTTTTATTGTGGATTTTGGAGAAAAATTACTGATTTATTGTCTGTATTTGTGCAAAAATTTAAAAAGTACAAAGTTTTATCATCTAATATTTGTTTTTATTCTGGATTTTGGAGAAAAGTGACTGATTTATTGTCTGTATTTGTGCAAAAATTTAAAAAGTACAAAGTTTTATCATCTAATATTTGTTTTTATTCTGGATTTTGGAGAAAAGTGACTGATTTATTGTCTGTATTTGTGCAAAAATTTAAAAAGTACAAAGTTTTATCATCTAATATTTGTTTTTATTCTGGATTTTGGAGAAAAGTGACTGATTTATTGTCTGTATTTGTGCAAAAATTTAAAAAGTACAAAGTTTTATCATCTAATATTTGTTTTTATTCTGGATTTTGGAGAAAAGTGACTGATTTATTGTCTGTATTTGTGCAAAAATTTAAAAAGTACAAAGTTTTATCATGTAATATTTGTTTTTAGTCTGGATTTTGGAGAAAAGTGACTAATTTATTGTCTGTATTTGTGCAAAAATTTAAAAAGTACAACGTTTTATCATCTAATATTTGTTTTTAATCTGGATTTTGGAGAAAAGTGACTGATTTATTGTCTGTATTTGTGCAGGAGCTGTAATTGCTGCAAGCAATGATCTGGCATTCAGTCCAGAGGGCTACACATTGGTGCTACTAAATGATGCATTCACTGCAGCAAACGGGGTGTGCATGAAGTGGAAACTAGATTCTGCAGATATAGGAAAGCATGGCCTGATGTTTTACAATGCACTATTCATGCTTGGGCCAGCTACTGGTATAGCTTGGATTACAGGGGACCTCGAAAAGGCCCATATGTATGAAGGATGGACAGAACCTTATTTCTTATCTCAGTTCCTGTTATCATGTGTCATGGGGAGTGTGCTTACATATGCCATAATTCTCTGCACTATGCACAATTCTGCACTAACAACAACTGTGATTGGCTGTCTCAAAAATATCTGCATTACTTATCTTGGTATGATAATTGGTGGTGATTACGTGTTCTCTATTGTCAATTTTGTGGGGATAAATGTGAGTGTTGCTGGAAGCCTACTCTATACCTATGTTACGTTCAAGCGTCCAGATAAACCTGTTGCTAAACAGCAACTCACTGTTGTCTAGCATTGCATTTACTCTGCACAGAGATTGGTGCACTTTTTCTGGCCAAAGTAAACTTTTCTTAAAACCGTTAAATTCATCATATTGCATTGGTAGCTTACGACTACTCATGTTGCGTGTTAATTCTACTTTCTGGACTGTAAACATTATCAGTGCACAAACAAGAATTATAAACATACCTCAGTGTTAGAAGTAGTGATAGACATTGAAGAACAATAATTAGCGTTTGACCAAAGATAGAAATTATTCCTATCGTAGCCACAAGGGAATTTTAGAAATCTTATGTGTACTATTTGAATTTACCTCAAATATTATCAGTAAGTGAAAACTAAATTTGGCTCAAAGGAATTATGATGGTACACTTATTTCTTGTGGACTGTATTTATTTCTTAGCCTGTAAAATATATAAAGATGTTTTATGGAATGTGAAGAATGTACAGCTTAAGACAGAAAAAAATTGTCTGTCTCAAAACCTGAAGTGCAGTTGCAAAAAACCATGATAACACTCAGAATCATAGTATTCACAACATATATATTTGATGTGTGTATGGCAAGACTCATGCACTACAGACACAAGTGGCTACCATTTTTAATTATCATTACATCAAATGCAAAAAAATAAAGGTAGCCTGCATTAAAGTAATAAGAATAAAAAAAAATATGAAGAGCTGTTCTTGAAAATAGAATAAGTATCAGGACAACCAAAGCGTTTTAGCAAGACAGGTGTATGTTGGCAGGTGAAATTAAGAACCTTTGCTGCACAATATATCAAATGGGTTTGAAAATAAATTAAGGATCAACAGGTGCTATGAATTTAATATAAATCTGCGATTATTTTACAGCTACAAGTTTGGCTCATTGAAATTTCTTCCTCTAATGTGAGAACACTAGGCAAAAAGGCTCAGTTTCCTCACTCCAGTAGTGCAACTGGCATTAGTGATCATATAGTCAAGAACTTTGCACTTTGGCAGGAGACTCTGTACCTACAAGGGTCATTCAAATGTGAACCAGAATTTTGTAACACAGCTTTATTGGGGATACATAAAAATACAAATGGAGTGCCTTATTTTTCTACATGGTTAGCTTCAACAGAAATTCATTTTCCCCACCAGATAGGAAGTTTCTGATCCCTTCATGAAAAAAAGACAAGGCTGCCCCAGTACCCAATTGTGCATATTGTTCGACCTCAGCATCATCTTCAAAGGTTTCCCCTCCCAACGCTTCCTTCAGTGAGCCAAACATATGGTAGTGATAGGGGGACAAGTCCCAACTGTAAGATAAGAGTTCAAGAAGTAGCCAGTGTGATTTAGTGAGTTTATCACTAGTTAGAGCTGCTATATACAGCTGTGCTTTTTTGTGCAGGAGGACATTGCATATCAGCTGTTGTCATTGTTTGTTGCAATAAGCAGTCTTGGCTCTATGCAGCAGTTGGCAGTAGTAGGCCATATTCCCGCATTCACCATCCTCCGATCATATAGATCGTCAATGAGCAATACACCTTTTGAATCCCAAAACACAGTTGCCAAAACTTTCCCAGTTGACAGTCTTGGTCTTCATTGGTGGCTCCTCTCCAACTTTCCTCCACTCCATACTTCTCCTCTTGTTCTCTGGAGTATAGTGATGGATGCATGTTTCATTGCAGGTCATGATACAGTCCAAAAAAAAAAAAAAACCGTTCTTTAGAGCAATTCAGAAGTTGTTGAAGATGGGTTTTTGCACATTCTTGTATGCCTTGGTGAGAAGATGTGGAATCCATTTTGCCAATATTTTTCTATATCCAAGTGTGTCCGATACAATAGTAACGACATTTCCAACTCTTATATTCACCATGATGCAATCTTGGCAACAGTAATGTGGCAATCACCTTCCACAAACTCATGTATGCCTGAATATTGTCTTCATTGATACTGGTGGCGGGATGCCATTTATGGCTTTGGTTTTCCACTTTATCATGACCAGTTTGAAACTTTTGGGTCCAATCGAACACTTGGGTTATACTCAGAAGTAGCATCACCAAACTGTACTTGGAGTCTCTTCAAAATTTCACCCCTTTGTTGTTGAAAAAACAGTATTGCATTGCACAAGACCCTCAAACTTCTTGTTCACTCATAGCAATACTGAAATTGGAACATGGCTATCCCCTCTCCATTCTTCCACCACCAATTCCTGGGTGTGTTGCGCTATGCGAGTCAAATGAACAAACTTCGTTTATATTTGAATGACACTCGTATAAAGAAATAATGGTCTTCCTCTGATCCACTATATCTGAATAAATCAGACTCTTACATGTGGTTCTGCTGTACTTCATTAACAAGCAAGTGGGAGTATATTTTATTATATTTCTTTCTAAACATAAGGTATATAAACATTTCTTAAATACTACTATCAATAAAAACATGCCATTGACATATACTGTGGTCTATACCCCCGCCGCTGTATCTTTGCACTTGACAGTTCGTGCGGCTTCGCGTAAGGTTGTCTACATTGCGGTTGCGACGTTGCCAGAGTGCTAGTAAATAACAACAGCTGATTGTTCTCCTTTCTATCGTGTCTAAGCCGCATACAAAAAGTGTAGGAAGTAGCGAACGTCAATGAATAATAACTATTTCGTATTATTATTATTGTTAATTGAAAATAATCGATATAAGCAGCTTTGGTATGGTCGGATACGCCTTTCTATGATAATAGGCATAAATGTGTCTACGTATGGCATCTAATTGGAAATCATCAAGATTTGTGACTGGACGAGGCTGCTTTCTTTTCTTCCCTGAAGTTGATAGAAATACCTGTTGCGTTTCAGATGGTTCAGGAATTTTGCCCTCTTTCTCTTGGAGTTTCACTCCCTTGTGTATAACAGTTCTCGTGATTAGTCCAAGAGCTGCTGCAGTTCGTTGTACGGCTTTATCAGTAGGAATAGAGGGATTGCCATGAAGCTTCACGTATTCCTCTTCCTGCTCAAAGAATTCCCGGCTTCTCCTTATAGTTCCAATGCCTGACTATTAAGTGGCACACCTCGGCGCAAAGGATTCTCACTTCGTGAATCATCACTCGGCGATCGGCATCGTTTTTCAGACATTGTCGCACTTAATTTTTGTTTAAATAAATAATATGAATGAAATATATATAAAATAGATAATTGTAAATATATATGTATAAACAAACAATAACAAAACTATCAAACAATAGCCACAAATATAAATAACAATGAACAATATGTAACTTGCTCGTGCTAGAGATTCACAAACTGAAGCACGTGGTTGGGAATAGTTACATCCGGCAACAGAGCCGAATCTAGTTCCGGTTCCGCTTTGTCATCGGCCATCCAGAATGCTGCCTTGTGATTGGCTTAGGAAGTCAAACGGTTGAAGCTTTTCATCTGTTTTTTTGCAATTTTACCAACTTAAACACTAGCTGTCAAGTGCAACGTTACAGCGGCGGGGGTATAGCTAGGCTAGATTTGAAGCCCAGCTACTTTCTACAGAGCGGTCCCTCAGCCATCTGGCCAGTAGTCACGATGTGTGTTCCACGCGCTATATTCAGTGTATCTGTTTATTATTCTCATTATTGATACTGATTCCATATTATTACTGATAATTACTTTTTATTTTATCAGTACTAACCTTTTTCACAGTCGGTGTTGAAAGTGGTGTCCTTCGGCAGATAACCATTCTTGGCACCTTTTGATGAAATTACCATTCACACGCATAAGTTCTTGTGTAATTTCCCTAATTTCTGTTCTTATATTGTTTTTAAGATCGTTTATGATGGGAGGATTATTCCTATAGGCTATTTTTGAGAGTTCCCCACAGATAAAAGTCACACACAGTAAGATCCGGCGATCAAGTCGGCCATAACCCTTTAGTTTTTCTTCCGTTAGAACCCTTTGTTTCTTTTTACAACTTACAACATTAAATAATCCTGTTCTCTTCACTTTATTCACTAGATATCTAACTGTTTCTCTACTCAGAACTGGAACACCAGGAAATTTATTGTGAAATTGCCTACACACCTGTCTACAGGGGTTGGTTTTCACATACGTGTCATACATAAAAAGCCTTTGTTCAAGCGAAAATTTGAGTACCAGTTTTGGGTTGTAATAATCCGATAATTCAATCGCACACAAATACACACGCATCTCATGTCTATACACAAGAAGCAATAACAGCTGACTGCAGCTTGCTGCCACATGTCCAATAAGTGGAAGAGCCCATGGCCTTGAGTTCATTCAGATGTGTCGCACAAGACTGCCATGCAATTCCCGGCCAGAGCGCTGAGGGACCGATCTGTATAATTCTTATAGATATTAACATCATATGTTAGTAATTTCTTCACACAAACTTGTTATATTTGGGACTTTGGATTATTTTTAGGCACATCTTGGCTAGAAACAAATGTTGCAGTTCTCCTTGCTTAATTTCCTATGCTATTCACTTACTTCATCACAGGTCTTCACTGAGCAACAGAGCTAGATTACAGATGGCAATGCTATGGAAAGCAGTGAGGGATGTAGAGGGGGGGATGCACTAAAACATGCAGGCAGGTCATTGCTTACTGAAGCGAAGCCTGATTTATTCATTTCTTTCCCCATAGATATCAATCAGCAGTGCTAAACTAGCGATTCAATTTCTATACACTGCAGCAAAGGTACTTTGTTTGTTTGATAAGCCGAAATATCAACAATTAAATTCTCCCATTAATGGCCAAAATAAATCAATACCATGTATAACGAGAAATTTAGGAACCTGTTAAGCATGTATGCTGGAGTTGGTAACGCTAAGGTAGCATGCCTGCTTGTTTGTGCAACTTGTTTTGTGTTATGACAATGTATGATACTGTGAAGAGTTTGCTGCATAAAATTTTTTTACAAGACTTACTTATAAAGAAAAGCTATTGGTTTTGCAAAATGGAAGCCCAAGCTGGATCTTAGTGGAATGAAATAAGAGCATAAAGAAAAATAGCTGTGTATACACATGGACTTTTAATCAAAGTTGCTAGAGAAATATATTTGACAACTGGTTCAAGTGAGTTAAATATTATTGCTGGAATAGTAATTGCCTGTTACTATCATCTGGTCAAAGTCCTGGGAATAAGTCAGGTTTTAACAATTTGAACTATTTAGTTATAGCATGTGACAAGCATCAGAAATCTATTAGCCATTTAAAAACATTCTTAAGTGTCCAAGCATTTGTATCTCAAAGGATTGGTCATGCTCTGAATGAACAGAAATAGATTACCGACTCTGCTGTGTATAATGAAAAAGTCAGGGAAAACAAATTAGTTTTAAGAGGGCTAATTGATACAGTAACTTTTCTGGAGAAGCTGAACTGTACATTTAGAGATCATGATGAATTGAACAAATGTAACAACAGAGGTATGAGGTGTGTTCAAAAAGTAATGGAAATTTTTGTATTTCTTAAAGAATTTTTATTTAATCATCAACATCGTCCCCTTCAAAGTAATCCCCCTTAGATATAATACACTTGTGCCAGCGATTTTTCCAATCTTGGAAGTACTTCTGGAACTCACTTTTCATTATGGTGTTCAGCTCCTTCTGCGATTCTGCTTTATCTCATCAATGGTGGCAAAACGTTGTGCTTCTCTTCAGCCTCGCGAATACAAAGAAGTCGTAGGGGGCCATGTCCAGCAAATACGGTGGCTGAGGCAGCATAATGGTTTTGTTCTTTTGCCAAAAAGTCACGAATAAGCATTGAGGTGTAGCGGATGCATTATCATGATGCAATTTCCACGAATGGTTTTGCCACAATTCTGGTTGTTTTCTTCAAATTGCTTCATGCAAACGGCACATAACTTCCAAGTAGTATTCCTTATTGACCTTATGACCATAAAGCAGGAACTCCTGATGCACTATCCATTGTAATTGAAAACAGTGAGAAGAAGCTTCACATGTGATCAAACTTGTCAAATTTTTTTCGGTCTTGGCTCTTCAGGCAGTTTCCATTGGGACGACTGGGCCTTAGTTTCGACGTCATACCCATGTTTCGTCACCTGTTATAACCACTTTTAAAAGTTCTGGATCGATTTCGACTTCATTCAGCAATACCTAGCGATGTCTACTCAACGTCGTTTTTGGTCGAAATTCAACAATTGCGGAATAAACTTTGCTGCTATATTTTCATGCCCAAAACATTTGAATAAATTGCTTGGCATGAGCCAAAGGATATGCCAACATCATCAGCAACCTCTCTGATGGCGATTCAGCGATTTTCCAGAACTATTTTCTTTAGTTCCTCCACATTGTCATCAGTAATTGATGTGCTAGGGGTCCAGGGCGGTTGTCTTCAATGTCTTCTCAACCCTCTTTGAAACTTTTGTACCACTCGTAAGCTCTTGTCTTACTCAAGTAGATTCACCTAAAGCCACAGTCAACATTTTGAATGTGGTGCTGTACTTTATTTCGTTTTTCAAGCAAAATTTAATGCAAATTCTTTGATCCATTTTTTTTTAAAGTAAAAATTTGCCGAGCACTCGAAAACACATATAAGTTTTTCAACTGTCAACAATAAACTAAATATTCAAAACAGCTGAAAATGCAAGCATACATTAGGAACATGTGTGCCAATGAGATAAAACAAAAGTTTTGAACATCAGATGTATAAAGCTCGCAAAATTAAAAAATTCCTGTTATTTTTTATCACACCTCGTATGTATGTGGAATCTCTTAAACATATAGCTGATTATGATCCTCTTTTATCAAATCATTTCAAAATAAGTATAGATTTTAAGGGAACATCTCCAGTGGTATAAAAAGATCTTATTAAGGCAGTTCTACTGTTGACACTGAAAGAGTAAAATCAGAAATTCACCAGGCACTTTTTGTAACAATTATGTTGGATGAAATGACAGATATTTCACATCTAAGCCAACTATCAACTGTTATAAGATATGATCATGTTGATCATGTTTCCTGGGTTCTCCTTTACATTCTTTGCTGCAAATGTAGACTAGCTGTGAAGTTGGATTCTGGACCTCTAGTTGGTTCTATGGTGTCCTCTGTTGAATGGTCATTGAACTTTGTGATATCTCTTTCTGGATTATTTTGAAGTTCAGAGCCATATCTGGAACTTTTCTGTTTACATCTCCCACAAGTTGAGTTTTATTGATCTCTTGATGTGTTTTAATAAATTTGCCTCATTTTCAATTATGTCTCTTCCCAAAAGTGGTTACCTACTGCAGACTTTTCTAACTTCTGTACCTGATGTTGTGGTGGTATTACTTTAATCTTGTTATATTTCTTTTCATCCTTCCTGTGTGTATCTTATAATTTTGTCACTTGATTTGGTATATGTTACGTTTCTTTTCATGGCGATAGTACTTTTTTTTTTTGTACTGACTTTAATATCTTACCTAAGCTGAATTTATTATATGATCACAGCGCCAAATTTTATTTTTTAGAAATTTTGTAAAATTCATGGAAGACCCAAGGGCTGAAAGTCATTTTCTTAAATCTGCATTTTTCTTTTATTGGTATGAGGGTGGTAATCTGTTTGATTTGTTTTTCTCTGATAAACTTTTTGATCTTGTCTATTAGGTCTATGCCGAAGCATTGAATTCTCTGTTTTTATTTATTTTATTATTATTAATTATTATTATTTGGGGAAGTTCCATTTCTTATGGGCTTTAAATCCAAAAACAGGTTTTGGTCTTCTGTTTCCAGAGTGAATTTCACTCTTGTAGTTTAAGTACCTATAGTATGTCATCTTCGTTTCTTGTCAGCAATGGCAAAAATTGTTCATGTAACTGTACCAGGTTTTAAATATATAGTGGAATACTTTGCTAGTGTATGTAATGTGTATTTCAGAATTGCTCACAAATAAGTCAGCCAAAAAGGAGGATAGTAGACTTCCCATTGCTAGACCAGAATTTTGTTCTTAAAATTTGCAATTGATGGTGAAGTATATTTAGTTGATACATGAGGATCATTCTCTGAACTTGAAGAACAAAAGGAATATATTATAAATGTACAAAAAGGTGTGGTTTATTGGTCAAATGTCTTTTATTAATATAACATCTTCTTATCAGTTAATATCTTATGTTTAAAGTTGTCCACGCAGGGATAATATAATGGATAACAGTGCCTTATTTTCGACTCCTGGCTGGCAGCTTGGCGGATGTAGCTGCGTGTGCACAGTACTTCTAACTGGTTCTGGTTGTTGCTGTTCTCCTTCCACTCTGCGCATCAGTACATGTGCATTGCTAGCGTGAGTTCGTGTTTTGTTTTTTGTGGTTAAAGGATGATAGTCCTTTTATAATGCCAAGAAGTGCGTTTACTTTAGAACACTGGATATCCATGTATGATTCCTATGTGCAAACAGAATCTTCTAGATAAGTGACATGGCTATTTATAGACAGATTCCCTGGAATCTGTGTGCCTCACAGAGAGACAGTTTGTAGTCTTATAAACCAATTTAGAGAAACGGGTTCTGTCTTAATGAGAAACCCAAAGTAACTCGCTGTGTTCTTACAGAGGAAAAAACTCGATGAGATAAGACAAGGTTAGAACATAGCCCAAAAAATTCTCTGAGTAGGTTATCACAGGAAACGGAATTCTCAATTTGGAAAGTCAGTAAACTTTTAAAATTAAAAGCTTATAAGATAGCTGTAGTTCAGGAACTGCAACTACGTGGTACTGTGAGTAGAGTAAATTTCTGCAATTGGGTGTTGGGTAAAGTTAATGATGGCTCTATGGACCCAAAGTTAATTCTTTTCACAGACAAAGCATGACTTTCTTTAAATGGCCATGTATCGACACAAAACAACAGATACTGGAGTGCAGAAACACCCGATATTGTACACAAAATACCATTGCATGACCAGAAAATTGGTGTTTGGTGTGCTGTGAATGTGTACCGAATTATAGGGCCTATATTCTTTGAGGATACAGTTAATGGACAGGGGTACAGGGATACAATAATCAAACCATTCCTGGAATATTTTTGTGGTATTGAATGACACAATCAATTTTCAACAAGACTCTGCTACAGCAGATGCAGCTGATCGCTCGTTGAAATTAATTGCGGAAATTTTTGAAGATAGGGTCAGGACTATGGCCACCGTACTCCCCAGACCTTATGGTATATGACTTTATTTATGGGGGAACTTAAAAAATAAAGTGTATCGAAACAACCCGCATACGTTGGAGGAACTGAAAGGCAATATCAAAAGAGAAATTACTGCAATTTCAGAAGAAGAATTAATGCATGTTAATGGAAATTTTCTTAAAAGGTGTGAGAGATGCGTGGCAGCACAAGGACATAATTTCCAACACCTTCTGCGATAAAGGTATGTGGTTGTTGTATGCATGTATACATGTAAATCTATGCGCTTGAATTTCTGGCACGCTGTGCTCTTGAGTTCAGGGTCTGTGAATATTCAACTCGGCCAGCAACAGCATGTGGTACTGTGGCAGCAGCCGGGCAGGAATCAGAAATAAGGCACTGTATAATATATTCAAATGAGATGAATTAATCCCAATTCTAATGATAACATAGTGAGCTTTACAAGGAGTCCACAAACTCTTTTAGCTTGCAGGTTTTGAGATCTTCTCAGGAACACGATTTCGTGTACCTTCTTCATACCTTTGAATGCTGGAATGTTATTTGTATATGCTTGTCTACTCTGATTACGGCTTCTTCCTCAACCCCCTTCACAACGATAGCTTTGCAATGTTACTTGAGAAGTGGAACAATTGTCACAGTCTGGAGTATCCACTTGATAAGCCGCCAAGCTGATTTCCATCGTTTTTAGAGCTGCTCCTACACCATCTTAGCACCCATAAGTAGGAGCTTTCACTGAAATGTCAGTGGACTTCCTCATTTAGCACATTTGGCAAATAAGCACCCAATGGTTGGAACATTTTTTGGTTATTGTATTGCAGATAGGGCCCATCATCCTCTCTATTTACGGTTTGTCAAGGACCAGATGTTTTGCAAGACATTTAAATACAGCTAAAACTGGAGTCTGTTCATTAAGAGCAAGAAAGGAAACTTACTATGTGAATCCAATGAGCTAATTCTTGTTTATTACATATAGGGAAAATGATGCAGATCAATTAATCCCCAATGCTATTGGTATTTATTACATATGCTCTGTAGAAGACATAATGCAACTTTTGCTTTGTTGGCCATAAAATGATGGCATTCACCTAATATGAACAAGGCATAGTGCTGTGCATGGCATATGCTAGACATATTCAGGCTCCTGGAGTCGGACCATCTTTTCTGTCTTAAGGTGTACCAGAGTTTATTATTCACATATTATATAAGTTAAAAGAAAATTAACATCAGCCCTATTCTATTTCACTATAGCATGGAATATCATAGAGGGAGACCCAATGAACTATGAACCAGCTGCACAGTGTTTTTCTAGTTGACGAAAGCAGCAGGCGTTGTCATCTACAACTATTGTAGAGTGACACTGATGCAGCCATACTGCAATTTCTTTAACTATGTTTAAAGGCCCTACTTATTAATGTTATGAAAGGAAGTGCTGAATTTGGCCACCATTGTTGTCCATACATTTTTGGTACTCTTTAAGAAACTACCCATCACTCGCCACAATTCACATTGCGAAATGCTGGCAATTTCCTGGTGAATATTTTGTTTTAATTCTTCCAGTTTTTGTGGGTTTGTCTTGTAACCTTATGTTTTAATTTACCCCAGAAATAAAAGTCACAGGGGATTAGGTCGGTGGACCAAGGGGGACCAAAAATCTCAGTTAAGTCAATAATTCTGTCCTCAAACACACTTTCATTGTTCTCATCAAAATCTTCACTGTGGCAAAGTCTTGTTCCCTGTGCATTAATTCTGTAAACAAAACGGGGCAAAATTGTATTCATATATGTGGAGGTGTCAATCGTTGACTCAAAAAAAAAAATTCTTCATGGTGGGGTACTTCATGAACAATATTAGGTTTTTTTCAGAGTTCCAATAACAATCATTTTGTGTACACACATTCATAAAGGTGGAACCATGCCTCATCCGAGAAAAAAATTCTATATATGGGTCTAGTTCACCATTGTACACACTATTGAAACTCAACTCACAAAGTGAAAAATTGAGTTTTATTTATGGACGCCCTTTAACTTCTATGGTCCTTAGCGTCCCATACTATATTGGGCGTGAAAGACCGGTAAGTTTTGCTCAGAGGCCTCTTTATCAGGCTTGAGGTTCTTTTACGTGCTGTAAATCTACGACACGGGACCACCGGCTTTACTTCCCTTCCGAAGGAAGCCATACTAAGGGTTTTTATGCCCGAAAAAATTCATCGTCCTCCGCCAGGTTTGAACCTGCAACCTTGGGAACTAGAGGCTAGCACAGTACCACTAGTCCATGCAGGATGACTCACAAAGTGTGTGCCTACATACAGGATCGTTGGTTGTAGAACATATGCCACAGTTATTTTACATGGCTTTAATTTCAACCATTCTGTAGCTCTTTACACAGAGTGACACAAAATGCACGCCTGTTGTAAAAGATGCCTTAGCGATTTCTGGGGGAAAAGTCTCCAAACAATGACCGATGTCATCTAATGTTTCTTAGATAAGAACCCTACATTGTCTGTTAGGTTTATTAGACTGAAATTTATAATAGAGAGTTGTATATGGTTGTTGTATGGCTTGGAACCTTTACACCTGGGAATTGTTCTGCAAACCGTATTTGCACTTGGCAAGCTGACTGTGTTAACACATCTGAATGATACATAAATATATGCAGCTCAAAGTAAACAGCCACAGTGATGATAAAATACAGGACACAATAATAAATAACTTGTAACAACTGCACTGCGCTGCAACATGGTCAACACAATACTACAGATGAGAGCAAAGTCAGCTTCAGTAGTGTGATCTTGATGGCAGTAGTGGCAGGAAACACGTGTCTACACAGATAAACTGTGCAGCTGGTTCATAGTTCATTGGGTCTCTCGGTAGGTTACCAAATTCCATGAATGCTGCTGTCAAAATGAGGAAAGAAGGAATGTTCTGTTGACACTTTGAAGATGTGAGAATGTTTAATATTGCAATTTACTGAATGAACATGTACCTACAAAAATGGATCAAAACACTAGCAGAAAAAATCAAATGTGATAAGTGGGTAAAACTAGATGAATATGTTAGCATTTTTTCTCTCCAGTAGATAATGTTTCAGTGGAACAGTCTTGTACCGTGTTTGCACTACTGACTTGAATTTTGGATGCCATCTAGAACCTCATTTAATTCTGAAGTGGCATAAACACCTACAACAAAGAAAGGAACTGGATTTTCTGAATGCTGGTTGTCAGTGGAAAAGAGAATCAGAATTGAAAAACTTGATCTTGGCCAAGATTTGAACCACTCATCCTTGGCCTTCCTTATCAATGCTCTTACCAACTGAGATCCATAGCCACCTCCTTAAACCTAACCATGAACTTTTCTCATCTGATTCTATGTACTCTAAAAGCCTCTTAAAGTTATCTAAATGAAGAACAAGGTGATTTGAGATACTGCAGGGCTTAATTTACATCCTTGTCTTAGTCACATCATATTTATTATCCGCTGAGTAACTTTGTTACCCATATATCTCACACAAAACATGTTATCCATGAACAGCCTGTGCATTAATTGTATGAACTTTCTGCTTACCTCATTTGCCATCTGCAAAGAATGTGTACACCCTTCCTCTTTTGTTGGCCAAATAATTTATCTATGATTGTTTCTTATGAAAATATTATTCTACCTACATGAATCTTCCCCTTCTGAATCCTGTTTGTATAATTTACCTTCTTTCTCGGACCACATTTCTAAATCTCCTGTGTATACTTTTGCTATTGATAGTAGGCTAATGCCTTTAATTTACTGGATTGTTTGTATCTCTTTTCCCTTGAAAATTGGCATTATCAACCCCAGTTTCCAATTTTGGGAATCTTCTCTTAACTAATATGTTCAATAGTTTTACAAGTAAATGATCTTCCATCATCTACATACCACACCTTTTGAATTCACACGGATTCTCATCTATTTCTCTGACTTTGTTGTTTTTTGATTATGTGATGTGCTCAGTTGCTTATTCTGATCTATTCCATGGTCTTAAACTTCCTTATTATTGTAGACTGTGTTGCCAAATTATTTAAATTATTTCCTCCTAATAATTCCCTGAAATAATCCTTCCATATGGTTCCAGTCACAGCTTTGGTGTAAATGGTTCCAAATAATAATAATAATTAGTGGAAATTAATGAAATATTTTCCTATTTTCTGAAAGCAAGTTGGAAGTAGAAACCGGTTATGTTTATTTACATTTTGAAAGTTTGATTATTAAAAAAGATATAATATGCTTGCTTTTGAGAGAGAGAGCGAAAGAAAGGAAAAAAAAAAAAAGAAATAGTACTATTGAGTGAAATGGTAACAACACAACAGTTTCATGCCCTCTTGATGTAAAAGATTCAGTTTAAAAGAAATTACAAAAGGTTGTGACTTAATTTGAAGCTTACTGGCAAGAGTGTTTAAGTGTAACCTTTTACAATAAAATCAAATGAAGTTCTAGATGACTGCCTATGCTTCTCCATAATGATTTTGCTATTGATCCAGGGCTGATGATAGTGTGTTCTTTTCATAGGGAAAGTATGTTTATGCTAAGTAAATATGCTTATTCTTTCTGTTACTTCTTTTGGTTGTTAAATTCTGTATGTATGAAGAGAAATTTACAATTTGTCTATCAGCTTATGGTCTGCTGCAGGATGATATAACGAAGAAGGGAAGTGCATATTATTGCTGAATAACCTTACTGCAATTTTTAAAGATGTTAAGCAACTGCGTGATAAAAACATTGACTGACACTCATAGTTTCAATTCACTGAACTGAGTTTATTTAGGTTTTTTTAATTTGCAGCTCTGTATACTATATAGAAATAAGATAATCAGACACTACCTGACCTTTACCACATGTCTTAGAGGAAATATAAATCAAGGTGCTCAGCATAACAGATAGCTGACTGACTTATCCTATCTCTTTTGTGCTTTTATCTTGTTTATACTTTGAGGAAATGTTTACATTATTAACTTCTTTGATAACAACTGCACATCAGTTTAGTAAATTAATTCTACTTGCTTGAAATTATTACTTTCTATGTTTAATAAGAATAGTACATATATTCTTTAACCCGGCGGAGGGCGGTGGATTTTTTCGGGTGTAAAAATCCTTAGCATGGCTTCCTTTGGAAGGAAGTAAAACTGGTGATCCCATGTCGTAGATTTACAGCACATAAAAGAACCTCGAGCCTCTGAGCAAAATTACCGGTCTTTCATGCCCAATATGGAATGGGATGCTAAGGATCATAGTAGTTAAAGAGCATCCATAAATAAAACTCAATTTAAATTTATGTCTTTAATTCAGGAGCTGTTTGGAGCCTACAATTATTACATCCCTTAAGCAGATTATCAGCTGGTGGATAGACGGAATGTTTTAAAGCAGAAAATTACATGTCCTTTTTCAGAATGTGAGAAATTACTGTAATCAATTAATGCCTCTGAACACTTTTTACATGAAACCTATATCTGCTATGATCTCACCAATATGGCTGTATGAATGAAGCCTGTACCTATTATTATATTGTGATTTTAGGCATTTATAATGCAGATGACATCATTTCCAATCTTCATTAATTGGGATATCATTTTTACTTAATTTTGTTTCAGCATCTTTAGTTACATTCTAAATGCATAAACTCCTTTATATAATGAAGGCGATGTGTAGCCATAATGTTGGACTATAAGACGAGGCTGCTTCAAATATACTTGTAAATTATGAATAAATTGTCAAAACCCCTTTAAAGAACTTCTGTAGTCATACTTTGTTTCTGCCATTGTGATCTTAAGAGCTTTGCTGTGTGAAATTTCCCACATTTACTGTGTTCAGTGTTGATAATATTATTTAGCTAAATAAACTTTACAAATTAATTTTAAATCGGAAGACATAGTGAAAAGATTAAGTATAATATATAGAAATGGTTGCAAATATACAATTTCACTAAAATAGTATATTTGCAACCATTTCTATATATTAAACTTTACAAATATTAACTACTTTAAAACTTAGCTTGACAAAATGAGTTTTAGCATGAAAAGATGCTGTTCAAACTTTTGTATAAAAAAAGAAAAAATGTATCCTAACTTAAAACTTAATTCACACCAATATTTAGCACAGTAGGTAATTCTTGTAACTAAACAGGTTTTATAATATGAATTGATGTCCTTTTCCTTTTTTTAATAATAACCATAGTAAAGATATCCAGTCTTAACAGTTATCAGAGGCTGTGTGGAAAGTGTTAAATACCCATTCAAAAAAATTCAAGGTTATCGTAAAATGAATAGCCAAGCTTCCTCCTTCCACTGTGATAATTTGTGAATAGCTCTAAGATATTTTCACAATTTATTAAAGAAAACTTCTCAAAATAAGTCAGTCAGGGAACTAAATAATTATTGATAGACTTTTTTGAACATAACATTGCATTATAGTTTTTTTTTTTGCAATACTGAAACTTTTTAAGGTATGAACAAATTGAACTCTCAACATTGCAAAAAGTATAACTGGTCTGGTTTCATATTAACTTGGCAAATAGTAACAGATTTTTAGCTCTTAAGCTTTACTATTTTACATAGAAAAAGCCAAATGATTTGAATTTTGGCAGTTTTTAAAGGAAAATAAAATTATTGTAATATTCATAACTATCGCATAGTTTTTGCAGCACTTAAACACAGTTCACATCATCATTTTTTCTATTTTTAGAGAAAATATGAAATGGCTCTGAAACAGTTGTCACCACTTAGTATAGACAGGATTCCTTAACTTTCCATTATTGATGTTCAATAATAATATTAAACAGAAATATTGATATAAATGCAATCAAATCCAAGGAAAATCCTTGGTCTAAAGAAAATAGGACAATTAAATGTTATAACTGTCTGAAGGACAGTAAAAGCTGTTTGTGAATACATATTTATCTAGGAGGAAAAGAAATAAAATGGGCTGGGGAAAAAGATGCTGCAAAATTTCATAATCTAATGCTATATTTTACTACTGAAAGGATTTTGTCCTATGTTCTTAAGTAGTTAATAGTCTCATATTTAAGTATTATGTGGTGCAATGAGTGTTTCCTTTCTTCTCAGGATTTAAGGAAAAATAGATAATATCTGCTGATACTATGAACTGAAGCTTTCCTAGCAACCTGATGGTTCCAAGTTTTCCTGATCCTCTGGCTAAATTGTCAGCTGGTAAACTACAGATGCTGGGAGAATGTTTGTTCTTATCCTCTTATCCAAATGAGTCGAGTGCTGATTTCTTCTGTTTTAGTTTAACTTTTTTTTTATTTTTTTAACAGGGAGAAAAGAGTATTAAGATAGGAACAAATGACAAAAGGGAGTTTTAAAGGGGAGAACTTATGCAATACTTCATTTACACATTGTTGGTAAAGTTGAAGCTGGTGCACACAGTGAATGATTTGAGTGTGATTGTAAGTACTAGACGTCAAGCTTGATGCCATCTTGGAGGGTTCAGTTGAGGAAATTTAAGTTAAGCAGTATTAGACCATTTTTTTATCAAAGCCTTGAAGCATGTGGTGATGCGCCATGGGAACTTCCCATGATCTACCATGTAATGACTTGTCCATCAGAAATGAATGTTCATAGCAATGCATTTGACTTTACACTTAATTAAATTAAATAAATGATAATATTTTATTGTCATTAAGTTCATTACACCAATACACTCATCAGGTAATATGAACAACTTAATATACATCGGTGGATAAAGAGTAAAAGAATAATAGAGGTAACAAAAATATTACAGTAGAAACTACAGGTGGTTCAATCACATATGCTTTTAGTATTCACATAATTGCAATAATTGCAGAAATAAATTTAAAAAAAAACCTTATAAACTATTCATATAATTTACATTTAAATCTAGTGCCTGATAATTGTGCTAACTCCAATGGTAAGGTGTTATACAATTTTATGCCCTAGACTTCAAAGTTGTTTCATGATTTAGAAAGCCTATGATATGGTAAGTAGAGTTGGTGGTTATTTCTAACATTATAATTATGTATGTCCTGTCTATATAGTTGGTTGGATAAATTACTTTTAACATAAATAAGTACTGTAAGTGTACAGGTTTATTACAGTCATCAGTCTTAATATTGTAAACAGAGGGTTGCAATGTGCAAGTTTTTTGGAATTTGAAACTATACAAATTATCTTTTTGTGTAGTAGAAGGATATTAATAACATGACTACTGCTTCCACAGAGTATGAGATTACTATGAAAAAGAAAAATATGCAGATCTTATGATGTGTCATGTACATGGCTTTTCATATTTCTAATTAAATATATAACTCTGGAAAGCTTAGCAGTGATGTAGTTGATGTGTGGTGCCCATGATATCTTGATGTCCACTTGCTACATGTAAACATTTTACAGCCATTGAATTGTTTTATACAGAGATCTCGCATAAGCTAAATGTACGTTGCATTTTACCATTATTTAGTAAGAAACCATTGGCTTGCTTGAGTGGAGGTGTCTCCTGTTATTGCTTTAAGGCTTTGATAATCAGCACTGGTGTTAATGAAAGAGATGTCTGCATATGGTACTGTGTGTGAGGTTACAAAGGAAGGCAAATCATTGATCGTTGACAAAAATAAAAATGACCCAAGAGTAGAACCCTGTGGTAGCCCATGATTTAGCTCCACCAATTTGGATTTTTCACTTCCTACACACACAATTTGCTTACAATTTGCTAAGTATGATTTAAGAACTATGTCACTCATACCATAAAGTTTAATTTAGATAGCAGATGCTTTATTCAGATCACAGAAAGTGACTAGAGCAAGATTCTTAATCTCGAAAGCAATGAGGACCCTTTTGACAAGAGAAACAATGGCATCTACTGTAGACCTATCTTTTCTAAACCAAAATGTACTTCACTACTTACTCTAGTTTCATCTAGATAAGTACAAAGCTGAGTATACATAAGCATTTTCAAGAACACCGGGACTAAAAATATTGGCAGGTAACTAGATGGGCAGTTTTTATTGCCCTTTTTATAAATTGGAACAACTCTCAAAAGTTTCAGCACATTTGGAAAAATTCTCTCTACAAGGCATTTGTTTAAGCAAAATGTAGGCAGATACAAAATACAATCAAGCTCTGAGATCACTTCTTGGAAAACAAAACTACCTTGAGAGTATCTGTTTTCTTAATCTTTAATTAGTCCAGAAATAGTTTCTTTTGGTTTTACTATGTTATGACTGATTTCTTCTACCAAGTTTATGAAAAAAATCATTTAAGTCATTTGGGGTTAACTCTTTGATGTCTCTTATTAATTTTGGCCACCAAATTTATCAAATTCCAGGCTGCCTTGCATTTATTATTGGCAGTTTCAGTACTATTTAGGTTGTACAGTTTTTAGTTTCATTTGTTTATATTCCTTTCTGATCTTAATGTATGAAAACTTGGCACGGTTTTATTTGTCTCTTGTGTAAGTCTAAATATATTATAACTTCTTGTTTCATGTTTGCTAAATGGGGAGTATACCAAAATGTTTGTTGTTTTTGGAAACAGTTTCTTTATGCAGTTTTACATTTTCTGTGGGCAATATACATCTCAAAAATATTTATGAATATAGTAAAGAATCTTTCAAAAATTTTGTTCGGTGTTAATGAATTGCTAAATTGGGAGTTGTAAGCAAGTTGTTTTATTTCATATTCCATAACAAGCTTATAAAGTATGATATTTTGTCATTGGTTATCGGTTTAGAAAATTTAGTCATTGCCTTCTTTGACAAAAATTGGGTTTAAATCTTTTATATTCAGCCAGACTGAGCCATGATCTGAGAATGGAAAAACTGTTGTATCAGAAGTTAGAAAGTTTTTATTGATGTTTATGAAAATGTTATCTAAACAAGCTGTTAATCTAGTTGGTATATAATTTGTACATTTAAAAGGAATGCCTGAAGATAATTTGAAATTCTATTACTGTTTATCTTCTTTGATATCAAAGTGTGAATTTATGTCACCAATAACTAGGTAAATTAAAAAGTTTCCATTTATGCTCTGTGTACAGTACTAAATCCTCAAGTTTTTCAAGAAAAATAATAGGATCTCTCTTTCATGACCTGTATAAGGCAATAATTACTATTTAAACTCTTGAATAATTACCCCAGTGGCTTCAAAATCTATTTTGTGACATAGAGATCCTAGATCCACCTTTTTGCAGTAACATGAAAGATTTTTCTTATATATGGATTGCTAGCCCTCCATTAATATGATTTTCTCTAGAGTAACGATTAGCTAGATGATGCTTCTCTAATACACTAAATTATATTAAATTTTTTTGGCATCAATGCTCACACAGATAGCATCATAAGTATTTTCATTAGCAACATCATTAATAACTAATTTTCTTTTCCTTTTCCAGTACTCCAAACATTGATATAGCTAATTTTAAATTCAGCTGCATTGCATGAATTGTGATGAGCAAGCATTTAATCTTACCCTTTTGTATATTTAATTGTGTTTTTTTTATGCCTACTTAACCTAAATATCATCATTTGTTGATGTTTAAGCAGACGCACCTTGTTGTATAGCTGCATCCTCTGCTTGGTCACAATTTCACCCCTATTTCCAAACAGTAGTGGAATAATATGAGCAGTAATTTTCTTCATTATATTCACTATTTGATTGACTAGTTACTACTTTCCTTTCCAGTTGAGATGCAAGCCATGGCATGTATGAGAATCACAATTCATGTCACTATATCACTAAGCTCACATTTTTAAAAGCACTTGCAATCTTCTTGATGATTTCATTACACTGTTCTAATGCTTTGTTTACACAAAAATTGTTATCCAAACCATATCTCTTGGGATGTTTACCACTACTACATTAGTATCGGGGCCATCATTTAAGGTGGCAGGGGGAGTCAATTGCCCCCCCCTAAGTTATGAGAAATTAGGCTACTGGTTATTATTGCTCTACCAAAAGAATCACATGCACTATATTACAGGCAAAGTTGCATCCATGATTACTACATGTCCTTTGAGGTTAGGTTTTCACTTATTGATTCATAGTTTCTAACTACTTCGTTAACTGGAGCACCTGACATCACAAGCCCCTCAACTGAAAATTCTGGATGTGATGCCACTAAGGTGCTGCTTATTTCTTTTCCATGGGTATCTGCAAATATTTTTACCTGATGGTTAATCTTTGTTTTAGCTTCCACATCCAAGTGTTCATTTATCACAGTTACTGCATTCTGCTCACTCTGATTCTTCATCACAATTGATGTGAGACAGGAAGAGAGCTCTATTCCTAATTTCAATCTCAGTATTTTTCGGCTTGTTTATGTGACCTTTTGCATGCAGACAAGGTTACTGCCAATTGAAGTCTACCTTGCTTGTCTCAGATTGCATTACTGCTATCTCTTCGTTCTTTTTAGCATTTTCTTCTTGGAGAAGTTTAATTTCATTTCTTGTTGTTTTTAGGTCATTTGTTAAACTCTGTGCTAGGTAGAGTGACAAGCTTCTTTGATTATCTTCTGATGCAATTGCAGCTTCAGACACTACTTCTGAATATGTCCACATAGCATTACATTTGCTGTCATTTTTGTTACCTTTAGGTCTGTAGGTGCATTTAACCTTGTAGTTTCTGATGAATTCAGCATGCTTTTCATTTTCCATACCTTTCACATAGATTTATCAGAATTAAAGTGTTTGGTTTTATGACTTGCTTTACTGTCCGCCATCTTGGTTAGATATGCACCTTTAGCTCCATTGACCATTCTAATGACACCAAAGTTTAATTATTTTTGAAAATGGTGGCTGTTTCTTGGAGCTTAGTTGCAAATGCTGCTTGGAATTGGGTCTAGAGAATTGAGAAGATTTCAGCAACTTTCTGATACCTGTTGCGATGGTGGTTATTTCTTTGTCTAGGCATTATGTGTATACCTCATAAATCTTGTAGTTAATTCCACAATGAGTGAGATGATGCTGGCAGGGTGTTGGTTCTGCTGGCCAAATTACTGATGCTGCTCTATGTTGGTTGAATATCAGTTGAACTGGTGCATAACCATGTTGGAATGGATGTGTTGTATCTCAGAAGAGACTAGGTGTGTTGTTGCATGCAATGTAGGTGGTGCTGATGTGCAGGATAAACTGTGATGAGACTTGATGGTACATTCTGAATTTAATGGGCAGCAGGCCAAACAATGAAATGGCCTGTATCTCTGCAGAAAGCATCAAACTCATAGCTCCAAACAGTGTCATGCCTTTTACAAATTGTGGTGAGAGACCTAGCAGCACAATAATGTCACCCCAGTCCCTTGTGCAGAAACAGTGACATGGTAAACTGTACTAGGTTCCACTGCAAGCAGGATTGGAGGTTAGGAATTCAGAAGTAATAGGTAAGAGGTCCTTTCTTGATTGGCAAGGACCAATCAAATCAGAGGAGTAGGTCCTCTGACAGAAAATTCTGGTTGCTTTGTATGGTGAGCTCCAGAAGCTCTGCGCATCCCATGGCAGAAGGCAGCAAGAAGCTGAGAGTGCAATGCTGTTGGTTGAAACTAGTGGCAATAGTGAAAGCGATTGCATGATATTTGCAGAATCCATAAGTGCAGCCAGAAAAGGTGTGCTTATAGCCATTGCTGCTGCTGCCTCATGTTCCACCTCTTCACCATTTCACTGATGTGACTCAAAATTGCCTTGCTGTGATTTCATTCTAAGGTTTCTCTCTTGGGCACCAACCTTAGACTACTATACAATGCTTTGCAAGGAGAATAACAGACCACTTGTGGGACTTAAGATATTTAATGCAAAATTAAATTCTTATGACATCAGACATAGGGCTCTCTGTGCTCCAGGTCCAGAACATTCATGAGCTGAATTACAGCAGCTGAAGCTTATACTGCAGTAGAATGGCTATTCATCATTTATATCACTGATGTCTTCAGCAGCTAAATACAAGAAGTCTATGGCAGGAAATCAGTCGACAGATGAGCATGTTGCCATAGTCTGTATACCAGACAATTTATTGAGAAGAATGAATGAATTTATTGTACAATTTGGTTTACAATTTATATCTCTCATACCCCTACATGTGATGTACAATTTGTCTGGTGCTTGTCTTCCTAATGAGCCACTCAGAATGCTTGGCTCCCGGGCCTTATCTCTCACTGAATTACCCTTCTTTCTTTACCTCTCGTACTTTTCTAGACCATTTTTCCTTTACCTTGCTTAAAAATTCTTCCATGTCCTTGATTTTCTTTTCTTCTTTCCCTGTCAACATCTTTATAGCTACTTACTATTTTTCTAACCATATTTTCCCATTCTCTTTCCCTTCAGCTCCTTATTTCGTTACATTCCGTCATATAGTGTTTTGTACTTTCTCTTCCTCCACACAGCTCACATATTCCTCTTCTGCTGCCATCATCCCTCTTAAATACATTATCCCATTCTCATCCATGCTAAACCTTTCCTTGCTTGTCTATTACAGCAATTAACGTACCTCTCTTCCCCACCCCTACTTTATCAGTTTATAAAAGCTTAATGATTTTTTATCTTCAAGGCTTCCCCATATATCTTGTCATTCTATATCTTCCACTCTGTTTACTACTTTCCAAAAACTGTTTGTATTTCTTTCCTCTAGCCCCCATATATTCCCCATTTCAATTAACTCTATTATTTTTTCGGTTTCTTTCCACCAGCTCTTTTTGCTTATTAGAACCGTTTGTTGAGTCATGCGTATCTTTAAGATTTCACCTTCCTCCATTGTCATATATCTAAACCAAAATTTTAAAATTCTTTCTGCTACTATACCTTTCCTCCTAGTTCTACTAATAAAACCTTGCCTGGTGCTGCTCTTGGTAATCCAATTAATTCTTTACAAAAAATTCTATACATTTGATCAATTTTCTTACTTAATTCTGCTCTCCCCCCTTATTTCCACTGCATTGAGCATTTTTTATTCTACCAATGCTTCATACATTCTCTCCAACCATTTTGTCGACATCTCTAATTTATATTTACATATTCTTATTCCTGTCATAGCTGCCTTCCCTTTAGCTAATATCTTCCTGCCATGTGCTCTCCATTCCCTGCTATTACTCAACCTTACTCCTAAATAGTTATATCCTTTGACTACCTCCAGTTCTTGACCACCTAAATACCATTTTTCTTCCTTCCTCAGTTTATTTCCTTTTTTAAAATTTATCATTTTGGATTTATTTATATTTACCTTAATTCCCCATTTTACACAAAATTCTTTTTGTAGCCCTATTATACAGAGAGAGCCAAGAAAACTACAAACTGGCTGTACAGTGTTTTTCCTGTCTGCGTCTCGGCACTCGTTGCCATCTGCCGCTATCATAGAAATGCGTGGATGAAACCATACAACATTTTTAAAGTTACATGTAAAAACTTTACTTACCAACTTTATGAAAGGAGATACTGAAACTGGCCACCGTTGTCTATACAATTTTGGCATCTCTTTAGGAAACTATCCATCACTCGCCGTAGTTCACGTTGAGAAATGCTGGCAATTTCCTGGTGGATATTTTGTTTTAATTCTTACAGGGTGTGTAGGTTTGTCTTGTACACTTTGTTTTAAGTTACCCCAGAGATAGAAATCGCAGAGGGTTAGGTTGGGGGAATGAGGGGGCCACAAATCTCTACTAATAATTCTATCCTCAAACACACTTTCAATTATTCATTACTTTTAGATCAGAAGATATAGTGAAAAGATTAAATATAATATATAGAAGTGGTTGCAAATATACAATTTCATTAAAGTAGGTGCAATACCTCAGAACTAGTTTCGAGGAATCACTTCCTCGATCACCTGGTAGAAGAGCATGCACCACAGTTATTTTATATGGTTTTAACTTCAGCAATTTGGCAGCTCTTTGCACAGAGCCACAAGAAAGTCTGCCTGTTGTGAAAGATGCCTAAGTTACTTTCAAGGGGAATTCTCCCAACAATGACTGATGGCCAAGTTTCTTTGGTAAGAACCGTACACCGTCTTTTAGATTTCTTAGCTTGAACACTTCCTGTGGCCTGAAATTTATTGTAAAGTTCATGGATTATTGTATGGCCTGAAACTTTTACACCTGTAAATTATTTTGCAAATCGTACTTTCACTTGGTGAGCTGACTGAGTTAACACATATGAATCATAAATAAATACACACTGTGCAGTAGGAAACAATTACTGAGCCATAATATACTTTGTGACTAAGTACAGGACAAAATAATAAATAACTCGTTATAATTTAACTACAGCACATCACTGTCTACTCAATACTGCACCTCACACTGCAGAACAAAACCACATCAACAGCGTGACCTTGTTTATAGCATCAGTGCATTATCATGTTTCCACGTGCCCAGTGGAAAAACACCGCGCAGCCGGTCCGTAGTTTCTTGGCTCTCCCTTAGATATAGCACCTACCATAAGGTCGTTCTGTATATAATAAACCTGGTATTTCCTTTTCCCTTATTACTGGAACAATGCTGATTTCTTATTTTTACTCTTTCTAATATAGCATCTATGAATAGGTTAAATAATATTGGACCCAGCTTACATCTTTGTCTTAATCTTATTTTTTGTTGAATCGTCTCTGTGTTGCTGCTTTTTTCACCACATATACCAAACTTTACATCTTTATATATTTCCTTAATTTCTCTTATAAATTTGTCACTTATTCCCTTTTTCCTTAGTTTATATTCCAGAAGCTTCTCTATTTATTTTATCAAAAGCTTTTTCAAAGTTGGCAGAAAACATGTATACCCTTCCTCTTTTCCTACTCAAGTATTTAGCTATTATAGTCTTTATTATAAATATGTTATCTACAGTCTGTCTTCCTTTCCTAAAACATGCCTAGTATCCATATGCATTACTGAACACCAAAGCATATCAGACTCACATGAGCAGAACAGTTGGGATTGATAGAACATGGCATTGAAAATGGTCCCAAGGCCAGTTTCAGTAAGGCAACAGCATTAGGTTAGTGCCCCAGCTGCATGGAAAAGAGATTCATAGTAGCCATTTCAAAAGGTGTCAGTTTAATTCAGGACTAGGGCCTTCAACTAAGATCTGCTTGGGTAACATCAAGATCTGAAGTTATTCCTTTATTCTTGGAAAATATAGAACAATCTGCAGGCATTGTCTAAGGACCATGCCTGAGAGCAGAATACATAATAAGCCATCAGCACTTTGCTTTCTAGCATTGAAAATAGGGCCGTGAACCTTCCTTAGTGATCATTTCACCCTGAGGTGCAGAATGATATGCTATTGGTATGGGTGTTTCACTTGCTCTCAGCCCCAGATTTACACTTATATAAATCAATGGTCATATCTGGATGTGTAGAAGTGTGGTTACAGTGAGAATTAACATCGTAATCGCTCTATGCATGTTCATTGCAAGCCATTTTATAATATGCTGTGAATGCCTGCTTGCTTGCTTGCTTTCTTTTAATGTGTTCAAGTTTGTTGTGAGATTTTGATCTTGTTGCAAAGTATCTTGATACAATACACTACAGCTCAGGGACAGTGTGTTCTGTGTCTGAATGCAGTATAGTATTCATGGAACAGTGTGTTTATCATTGTACATACTGGAAAATGGCATCCATAAAGAAATGATAGAAGCATTTTACTGTTCAGTTTTGAATCCAGAAACTGCCTGCAAAGTCTTCTGTTAAATATTATCAGGTAAAGAAATTAAAAGCATCAGGAACATTGTTGAATGGCCATGGAAGAGGATGTGCAAAAAACTATCAGAAAGAATGGTGTAAGATGTGAAAAACAGTCTAATGACCTCATCAAGAAAGTCTTTGCGCAGACACTCATAGGAAATGAGCTGCAAAATGGAAAACACAAAACAAAAAAATTACCATGTCATTGCTGTGCAAAAATTGCAACCTTCCAACAAAGAATTACCAGGACTAAACGTGGTTCACAGACAAAGCATGGTCCATCTAAACAATCCTATGAATTCCCAGAATACCCAGATATGGGCTAGTGAGAATCCTCATACCATGCACAAGACATCACTGTTAAAATGGCATATGGTGTGCTTTATCAAGACATTTCATTATTGACTCAATCTTTCACAAAATGACGGTGGATACTGCAGTATAAATGGAAATCTTCAATGAGTTTGTAAAACAGTTGGATGATGTGGAACTTTATACTGGCTATTTTCAGCAGAATGATGCCACTTGTTGCACTTTCAACATAAGCATGAAGAAATTTGAGATTTTCTTTGAAGATCCAAGTAAATTCAAAGGGACTGGCCAGTGTTGTTTGATCTTACTCATCAGACTTTTTCTTGTAAGGCATGCTAAAAGAGGAAGTGTATCGCAACAAGTTTTGACTCATGTGACTGAAAGAGAACATTCGGCAGGAAATTACTGCTGTGACTCCCAATATATTGGAGTCAACCTTCTGTAACATGAAGAGGTGTATCCAAATATGCCTTAATGCTCTTGGTAATCACTTTCAACATTTTCTGTATGTCACTGTTCTTCGTACACATCAAGGTAATGTCCCTAGCAAATGTTATTAAATTATGATCATTGCTTTAATGTATATAAGCATAAATCTGGGAAAATCCGACAGAGGGCGATGGATTTTTTTCAGGTGTAAAAATCCTTAGCATGGCTTCCTTTTGAAGGGAAGTAAAGCCAGTTGTCTCGTGTCTGTCTTAGATTTACGGCATGTAAAAGAACCTCAAGCCTGATAAAGAGGCCTCTGAGCAACATTTCCAGTCTTTCACGCCCAATATACAATGGCACGTTAAGAACCATAGTAGTTAAAGAGCGTCCGTAAATAAAACTCAATTTAATTAACCTGGTTAACTGTTCAAGAAAACTTGGAAACATGTTGTATAACCTAGTTTTTTGTTGGTTGTTTTGATTGTTTGTTGTTTTTTGGGGGAGATGGTTGTTTGTTGTTGAACCTCCAAAAAGGAAACACTCATTGCACAAAGAGAGTTCTTTTATATTTTTATTGTGATGAAAATAAACTTGTAATTTTTAGTATACAAAACTGCAGGTTCTGTTGTGTTTATGTTTAAATTTTCATTTTTGTAAAACTTTAGGAAATAAGATTGATGGTCAAAACGTTACTGCATAATAGTATCCTTTCCTGGATTATTGTTTAAAAATGATGTAAAATGATATATGTACATTTATTACTCATTTATACAAATCTGTAAGACATATTGTACCATTACATAATTTATCAGCTCATCAGTAACCTAGGGATGTTAAGCATTATTTTGCAATTGTTAATTGTAAGCTAGCAGCTTAAGCAACCAGTTTTTGTTATTACCATAAATTTTATTTGAAATCCAATATCCACAATTTGTTAGAAATAATTGCTCAATTATAGTTTTGGTGTACTTGTGCCATTGAATTGTTAATTTCTGTCGCCTTGGAGATTAATGAAGGGAAGACTGACTTGTGCTTTTGTTACTTTCATTATGTTATGCATTAATGTCACAACTGTGTTATATGCTTCCAGTTTTAATATACATTTGTTGTAGCAGTATCTGCAAAGAGAAATGTAAGGAATTTTTATGAAATGGAAAAGTGTGAATGGTCAGAAATTCTGTTGCAGATGCTATGACTAGACAGGTTATTGAATGATATTAACTGTTTTCCTGGAAAAAAGCATGAAATTATGTTTAAAGGAATGCCTAAAGGATCATTAATATATGTTTGTGTATGAAATATATGAAGAATGTTTGTTCAGAAATATGTATATTTAAAAGGATAGTACTTTCAAGCTGTAGCTTCAAGGTTACATAATTGTCTATGAACTGCGCTTCTTCATTCTATTACAACTGCTTGACATTCCTGATTTTGAAGTTTGTTTTCACAGTTTCCAGGATGCAAGAAAACACTCTGCCTAAGGTTTTGGGTAATCCTCATAGTAAATGGACGGATGTTTTAAATTTTAAACACTGTTTTAGACTTTGCTTGGTCATTTGATTATGGGGAAGGGGGTGGGAAAAATGCTAGCTACCTTTTTGTCATCACTGGGATTAACTGTAGGGTACTATTTGAACTCGATGAATTAGGCTAATTTCAGTTCTTTATGACTATGGTATAGGAAAGTAAAAGAAATGTTGATAAATTATTTAAATGGATGATAAACATTTCTGCAGTAATGTAATATATGCTTTTTCAGTAGATGACAATTCTGAAAGCTGTTATGGACAGATAATATTACATTCATAAATCTGGTAATCCACCCTGGTAAAATCTTGATCCTAGAATAGAATAGAATCCTAGAATAAGCAGAATAGAAATTTCTAAGCATTAAAGCTAGGATGGAAGGAAATAATGTTGAACTGCTACAGGAGGACTTGGCAGAGATGTTGCAGGTAACAAGCCACCACAACCCTCTTACAGTCTTTTGGTATTTGTAGACAGCTTCTGGCCAGTTTTTTGCCTACCTGTCAGTGTCTCTTGGCTGCTGCTGTTTATATTTTTGTAGCGATAATAGTTTGAGTGTAGATAACTGGAAGCCAACAGCTTAAGAATTTCTATGCTTAGTGATAAGTTAAAATGGGGAAAGTGTCTGCAGGAAATTAGGCAGTTTTTACTTTCTCTACAACATACATAGTAGGTAGGAAAGTATTGTGTTCTACCCAAAACCAGAAATTTGATATGGAGATTTCACCTTTTTAAGGCCTCCTGAATCCAAAAACGTTTTTAGAAAAATGCCCATGTGTGTGTGTGTGTGTTTTTTTTTTTTAAAAAAATGATCTACATTTGTTTGCAGTACGTTTTTGTTTATCGCTTAACATTTACCAGTTATACAAGATTATACAAAATTCCTTCCGAATGAAGAGGACTAGGACTTAACTGGATATTTCTAGAAAATTCAATATACATATTTTAACATAACACTTGATGGGAAACACAGTGAAGTAGATTTTTATTAATACATATTTTATTTGTCATGTAAGATTTTTATGGTATTTTAATCAAAATCGTTAGAGCTATGTTTTAGAAAATAAAAAATTTCAAAAAATGTTCCATATAAAGGATAGTTTGGGGTGGAGATTTTCTTGAAAATATGCATGTCGTATCTTTGGAACTTAAACACCAAGTTTAGTAATTATCCGAGATTTTGTTTCTGAATTATGCTCCTCACAGACATGTATATTTTTCTTAAAATGCTTTGTTTTCATTCAGGGGGCCTCAAAACTTCCATTTCTGGTGTAATCTTGGTATGGAATTTTTGGGTGGAAAGCAATATCTTCTCTAACTGCTGGGTATGTGGTAGAGAAAGTAAAAAGCATGGGATAGCACCTCTGGCACTAAATAATAGGTCAACAACTTCAATTCAAGCAAGATATTTATTTACTGTGAAGACTCTTAAGTATTGAGTATTGTTTGTTCATTTTCCCTGCAAGTTTATAAGCGATATTATATTTATTTGTTCAGTTTGACAACAAGTATGAAGTATTTTCAGTTTCAAACCTTACTGTGTGAATAATAACGAATAAAGATTTGATTTTGTTTTGTTATTTGATGCTTACTTTCATTTTAATAAATAGTAAAATTTCTAGCTTTACAAAATTATGAATCGTATTACGCCACTGCTCAATAGAGCGGTCACTATGTTTCGTAACAATACCCCTCCCTCGTAAATGTGACATTTGCTCACCCATACGACATAAGCTTTCAACTAAACTCAGTGATACCAGATGGAATTTTATGAACCCAAATGATTTACATTAAATCTTTTAGCTGAATTTATGTTTAAATTTGTTTCAAGCTTATAAAAATATTGCAAATTACATTATTTTGTCACTAATTGAAACAAATTGTTAAGAGTTGATCTATTTAACATTACTCTCTTAATAAGAAGGTAATAACTAGTAACTACAATATCCAACTTTATTGAACCCTACTGTAGAATACCAAAATTTTAACAAGTACATCAAGCAGTATTATGTATTCCAAAGTATATGCAACATCATGCTGGAATGTTTTTCACAGGATGATAGTTGATTATGCCTTTTTCTTCCTTTTTGTATCAGTTATAACAAGTGTAACATTTCCGATACATTCATATATTACGTATGGCACATGCCAGATAACTCTGTTTTTTTTTCTTTTTTACTCAAGTTTGTCCACTGACAGAATGCTATTAGAAAATTTAATTTATAGCATGAAATTGTGCTCTAAAGTAACTGCACTTAATTCCCTTCCGTCTTGCAACACAGTTTTGACTGAATATCCGTTGCATGGAGTTTAGGTATTCATAAAACTAAAAACATGAGCTGGTATCTTAAGTGAAGGATAAAAGTATAATTTTGTTGTTGTTCTTTGTTCATTGCTGATGTTTCATGAACTTAATGACAAGTTATGATTAACTGGAAATTAACAGAAACCCTGTTTCCCTCTTCTGGAATAATTCTATAGCACTGAGAAACAAAATTGCAGTAATTTAAAAGTTATGGTGATGCACATTCAAGCAACTGTCATGCAAACGTGATCATAGATTCTAAAGGAATTCAGGGTCATTTTTTCAAAAGCTGATAATGCAGGTTTTTGACAAAATTCAGACGATATTGTTTTATATAGTTTAATAGCTGCCTCTCCAATAGTTATAGTGGTACTTTCATATTCTGATTTCTGTTGCACCCAGAAGTGGTAGAAAAACGAGAGTTTTTGCAAAACACAATATCTACAATTTTCTTACAGTGTTCTAACAAAATCCGATATCTCAAAACTACACTTTATGTAGATGTCAGTTTTTGAAAAAATGCTCTTCAATTGATGAGTTTGTTATAGAGCAAGGTATCTTTAATGTCTGTCAGCCATTAGAAAAAGCAGAAACTTGTATCTTAAATATTTTTCTGCAACATAAGGTACATATTTAAAATATACCTATGTTAAAACAGACAAGGAGAAGTTTTGGAGTATGCTTACATGTTTAAATATGATCACGTTTTTACATAGGTGTGTAGTGAGTACCGTCTTTGCCACCATGATGTGATTGTACTTGTATTTTGTTATGTTGGTGAAATTAATACAAAGCCATTTTATAGAGTAGGTTTAGTGTTTTATCTTGAAATAAAATAAAGACAATTAGTTAGTAGAATTGCATAAATTTTTATGGTATCAAAATATTATACTCTCTTGTATTCATATATTCTTTGAATTTTTGTAGAGACACAAAGATCTCTTGCACCTGCCTCAGCCACTGTCCTTCCTTTTTACATGCTGACAGGTGTAACTAATGTGCTAAACAGCAGTGGTTCCCAAATTGGAGGGTTATGAGAGATTCGAAACAAGAACATATGAAATGTAGAAGAAAACAAACTTTGATCTAAAACCTCTGATGTGTTACACTCACATGACTTTTTCTACTCTTGGCAAACTACTTATACAAACACTTATTCTCCATATGCTTCATGTTAATTGAGATATCAAGATGTTAATCTTATTGCTAATTTTCTTGTAGATGCAAGGCTTTAAGCGATAGTCAAATATTTTAAGAGCTCGTTCCTATGTGGAGTATTCCATTCTCTTTGCATTACCAGGACAAAAAAAAAAAAAATCTGATGTGTTACACTCACATGACTTTCTCTACTCTTGTACAAACTATTTTTACAAACGCTTATTCTCCATCTACTTCATGTTAATCGAGATAAACATTTGCAGACTCTATCTTATTGCTAATTTTCTTGTAGATGTAAGGGGAATATATATTTACAAGGGCAATATAGAAATACAGTAGCCTTTAAGCACATACATATCCCTTAATAGCTGGTTGCCAGGTGCAGCACCATTCCCTTTGCCACAGATTAATACTCTTTGCATATCCAAGACAAAAAAATGAATAACAAATTCCCATTTGAGAAAATAAGTATTGAAAAATTTAAGGGAATAACAAGCAATATCTCGAAAATGGTTCACTCAACAAAAAAAATGTATATGACATAAATTGTGTATTTTAACACGATCTACATTTTTTGTGTAGTAAAATTTTGTCTATTTCTTATGGTTTACCAGTTATGCAAAAGTTGTTCACAATGAAGAATACTTTTGGAGACATTCCCTGAAAATTCAAGATATACATTTTATTTGTCATGAAAATATCTTAAAACATATGATACTTTAATCAAAATCGTTAGAGCCATTTTTGAGAAAATTAAAATTTTCGAAAAATCTTCCATGTAAAGGGTAATCTTGGGTGGGGGAATTTTCTTGAAAACCTTTGTGTCACATCTCTCGAAGATACTGAACCTAAATACCAAGTTTGGTGTTTATCCGACTGTTCGTTTCTGAGTTATGCTGTTCACAGACAGACAGACACAGACACGGACATGTTTCCAAAAATACTTTTTTTGGATTCAGGAGGCCTCAAAACATGTATTTTCGGTGAAATCTCAGTATCAAATTTTTGGGTTGAATGCAATACTTCCCCTACTCACTATACGTAGTAGAGAAAGTAAAAATAATAGTCAACTATAGATGGATACCAATTTTATAGTATTAATATGTAAATCATTTTAAATCACATTACAGATGTAAATTCTAGTTGCATACATGGGATACTTGGAACTGTTAAATAGATGAATGCTTAATTGTTTTTAAAACAATGGAGTTAGTCGCTTTCAGATTGACTTCACTCACATCTGCTTTGCAACTCCAGCATCATTATTCATCAAAAGAGTGCACCAAAGTGAAAGCATGTTACAATAATGATATGAAACCTTCTGTGGTCGAGGTTGTTAAGACTTGGACTTTGAACGGGGGGTCCACAGTTCGAGCCCATCAGAATTGTCCTCCCTGACAGATTTTTCCAAGGTTTTCCTCTTTCATAAGGAAAACCTGTTGGAGAGATACCCTAAACTTAAGCTTGGAACACTTCCTTCCCCAATTATCATTTCATTTCATGTAGCATCAGTGTCCACAACTATGGTGTCATATATATACTAAGAACAGGAATTAAAGACTGTACAGAGAGAGGGGGAGAGTGAGTGTGTCTTTGTATTTCAAAACAAACTAAGTTGGAGTTGTACCTGTTACATTCACATGACTTTCTCTAGTCTTGTACAAACTATTTTTATAAACGCTTATTCTCCATATGCTTCATGTTAATCAAGATATCGAGATGTTAATCTTATTGCTAATTTTCTTGTAGCTGCAAAGGGAATTGGTAGGGTTTAAGCTATAGTCAAATATTTTAAGAGCTGGTTGCTGTGTGGAGTATTTCATTCTCTTTGCATTACCAGGACAAAAAAAATTGAATAACGAATTTGAGAAAAAGTATAAGTATTGGAAAATTTAAGGGAATAACAAGCAATATCTCGAAAATGGTTCACTCAACAAAAAAAAATGTATATGATATAAATTGTGTATTTTAATGCGATTTACATTTTTTGTGCAGTAAAATTTTGTCCATCGCTTATGGTTTACGAATTATGCAAAAGTCGTTCACAATGAAAAATACTTTTGGAGACATTCCCAGAAAATTTGAGGTATACATTTCATTTGTCATGAAAATATCTTAAACATATGACATTTTAATCAAAATCGTTAGAGCCATTTTTGAGAAAATTAAAATTTTCGAAAAATGTTCCATGTAAAGGAAAGTGGGGGGGATTCTGGGGTGGAGGGGATTTTCTTGAAAACCTTCGTGTTGCATCTCTGGAAGATACTGAACCTAAATACCAAGTTTGGTGTTTATCCGACTGTTCATTTCTGAGTTATGCTGTTCACAGACACACACATATGCGGACATGTTTCCAAAAGTGCTTTTTTTGGATTCAGGGGGTCTCAAAACATGTATTTCCGGTGAAATATCGGTATTGAATTTTTGGGTGGAATGCAATACTTCCCCTACTTGCTATACGTAGTAGAGAAAGTAAAAACAGGCTGTCATACATTCTTTTAATGAGTTTAAAATGTTCTTTGCTTGATTTTTATATCTGTAAATAAGTTATTGAACAGGCTCACTCCAATAACAGGGATTCATATTGATTACAAGTCATTTGTTTCGCCATGACACGCTTATCTGTGTGCATAGTAGACAAGTCCATTTATCTTCTGGGTGGGATGTTGGGTCACACTTAGTAACAGAGCAGCAGGTGCGTACACATGAGATAAGGTGACATCACCATGTGTTCTGAGTGAGAGTTGTTCCACGCAAGGGGAATACTAACAGCCATTCTCCCCCACCCTAGACTACCTTCTCCTCCTCTGTGTTTCTGCCATGTCATGACAAAAAAATTGACCTATATCTTGGTGTTAAAGGTGTCAATATGGACATGTGTTTGCTCTTGGTTTTATAGATGTGAATTTTGAATTAGTTTTATTTACCCAATTTCTTTTTTGATAAAGGAATGTAACTAAAAGCAAACAAACTTAGCTGCTAAGAATGAAAGACCTGTTCCTGCGCATATAAATTAAATTAAGTTTTGTGTGAATGAGAGAAAGAGAAACATAACTTTGAAAAAAAAAGTCAAATAAAGATCAAACTTGTTATTTAAGTTCAGCATCTTCAAGGCACTGATTTTCAAGAAACCCCCACTCCAAACCATCCTTTACATGGAAAATCTTTCATTGTATTTAATTTTCTCAAACTTCACTCAAATGAGTTGGATTAAATTGTATCCTATGTTTAAGTAATTTGCATGACTAATAAAATCTATATTTTGAACACACTATCCTCAGCCTATGGAGTCTTCATTCTGAAAAAGTTTCCAGTAACTGATAAAGTATGAGAAACAGACAAAAACTTACTACACCAAAAATGTACAAAGCTCATTCAAATATACAATTTATATCGAATGACTTTTTCTATAGCATTAGTCATTTTCGAAGTATTCATTGTTAATCTTTAAAGTTCCCCAGGTTGTACTGTCATGCAGCATCTCTAAAGCATCTAAGAAAAAATTTAATACTTATTTTATCCTCGCATGGGTTCATCAGTAACAAAAAACTGACAACACGAGAACATTGTGCTCTGCTTTCCATATTTTGCATGCAACCAACTCCATATTCTTAGTTGGAGATTATTTCTAGTCAAAACTTTGTTGTGAATAACATGAAATCGAAAAATCATTTTTATATGAATACTAAAATGCATAAGGGATTATGTGAAATTGTAATAGCTAGAGAAAGTAATGTATGAAACATCAGACTTTTCAACAACATATTCTACAGCTTTTGTTAAAATTGATGATTATTGCATATTTTAAATACCTCTGTTTTTTTTCTATATGTGCTTCCGAGGAAAACAAAAAGAAATATTGTAACATGGCATGTGAAGTGTAGAGCAAATGAAGGGAGGCACTGGTTGGGAAAGTTTGGAAACCACTGCTTTAAGGTTCTCTTGTAATACACATTTGAAAATGAGAAAGTTTTAGCATTGCCATCCTTTATTTAACAGTATCATATTTTCTCAGTTTACGACAGACTGGGGCTTGTATTATTGGTGCATTGTCCTCGTTATCCAGCACATCAAAAAACACCATCTGAATTCCAGGTTCTGAAGAATGCACTTTTGAAACTTTACCTGCAAGTTAAATTTGTATTAGCTTTCTGTTGCATTCAACATTAATATAATATCAAGGAGTGCTAAATCATACATAACATGGTGTTGACATGTAAGTGTCAATTCACTGTTGAGCCAGTGCTGCTAGAATAAGAGAAAGAAGCATTTATAATTGGTGCAGTGAAAGAAAGGGCATTCCTTCACTTGGACCTGCTAATAATGAGGATGATGTGCCTATAATAGAATTTAACTTTAAAGCTGTGATTAATATAATGCAGTCTTATTTGCATAAGAAAATAAGATATAAATTACAATAGATTCAAAAGATAAGTTTTTAAAAACCTGATGGCAGATTTTCTTCATGTATGGTAAACAAGTGCCCATATTTTGATGCAAATGTGAAAACCATGTACACTGTGATTGGGCATTGCCTAACAATAAAGTAAATAAAAACAAGTGTAAAAAATGCATTTTTATTTTTAACTGTCTGTGCTAATAAGATAGGTAAGGGTTTCATCAGTTGCTTCTAATGTAATGAATAATTTGTATAAAAATTGCTCTAATTTTCCAGTTAGAACACTATAGAAAGGACAGATTGCCTTTCACCAACACTTTAAAGTTTTTTGAATAATAACAAACATTAACAAATAATATGTGGAACCCATAGTTCATAGCTGAAGCTTCAGTAGATTGTTAATGGAATCATCATTGTTAAAACAATTTTTTTTTCCTAAGTTGAGTCATTTACAGGTACTTGAAGTAGGTTGTACGCATCTTTCAGTGAGAGATTGATACATTTAATTACTGTAGTGTTTGGTAATATTAGGATAATTCCATGATCAAATTAAATTATATTGAGTTTTATTTATGGACACTCTTTAACTCTATGGTCCTTAGCGTCCCATTCTATATTAGGCGTGAAAGACCACTAATTTTGCTCAGAGGCCTCTTTATCAGGCTTGAGGTTCTTTTACGTGCCATAAATCTACGACATGGGACCACCGGCTTTACTTCCCTTCTGAAGAAAGCCATGCTAAGGATTTTTACGCCTGAAAAAATCCAGCACCCTCTGCCTGGTTTGAACCCGCAACCTTGGGAACTACAGGCTAGCATGGTACCACTAGTCCACAGAGGATAACTCCATGATCAAGCTCTTAAATGTTAATTTACAGTGTTATGGCCATTTAAATTTTTTTAGATTCCATTCTTGTTAAAGCAAGATTAGTAGTCCCCAGCTAATGTATTTTGTACTTAACGATTGCTGTAAAAAACACACAAAAAAAAAAAAGTATTTAAACAATGAATACAATTCTCAATTTTTTAAAATTGTTTATACTTCTCTCCAAATAACATAAGTGTCTTCACTAAGGCAATGACAGCTCTGATTCACAACAATATTATCTCATCACTAATGTGTTAAATTTTAAGATTATACAGATGGTCAGATTATTACATTTCTAAAAACTGCTTACGTTTCTCTCTAAACAGCATTCCAGTCATTATTAAGGCAACAAATGATAATATTCACTTCACTGTTATTACCAGGCATAGGAATTTCTAAGTATTAAAGCCAAGATGGAAGGAAATAAGGTTGAACTGTTACTGGACTGCAGGTAGGGATGTTAACAAAATAAGCCACTCCCTCATACAGTCTTTTGGCATTTGCAGACAGCAAACAATTTTTATCTGCCCTTGGCGCTGTTTACATTCTTTATAGTGATGATGGTTAGAGTGTAAATAACTTGAACCAACTACTTAAGAATTCCTATGCCTGTTTATTGCAATGATTAATTGTATTGCGCAAGAGTTTTTTTGTTTGTGTAGGCAAAATATATATGCGACTAGAATTGGGTTGTGATATGTCATTGATTTCTAAGGAAAAAACGAAGGAGAAAGTGTCACACCCTAACAGCCTCAGTCTTGACAACTACTTTAATGGGCCATACTTTCCCTCTGAAAGCTCGTAGCAATGTGAAATTTGTTTTAAAGTGGCTTTGGGAGAATCAGTACCCCTGCCATTTATTGATTTTGATAGCAATTACAGCATTGTTGACAGTCTTTAGTTTGCAGTCATAACAGAAACATGCAGTACTCACTTCGAGAGCATTTCTTTATTAGTATAGTATAGTATTTATTGTGCTAAGAGTTTTACAAATTTGATTGTCTACTGCATTTTGACCCTGGTCACTTATTCAGTAGACAATCACTACAGTTTATTTACATTTTACAATCTCTTGTCACTAAATTATCTTGCTCTTTTTTTTCAGTTTTTTTTTTCATGTCCCATTTCCACTTTTTTTTTTTTTTTCACTTTCCATTTATTGATTACTTAACCATCACACATTCATTATAGTTTTCCATTCAAAGTAAGATGCACTACCTCTTACTTTTCTCTTTCCACTGTCCAAAGCCATTTATTTTTTACTTTACACAAAAACTGTCCAATACTTCTAGCGTCCTTGCATATCATTTCAATTATAAGTGTATTTCTATCCCCCTTCAACCACTTCTTATTAAAAAATTCTTTTCTCCAATTTTCTGTTCCTTGGCACTTAAATACATTCAAAGACAAGTTCATTGATAACACAACAGGAATTTCAGAGAGAATTCAGTGTGTGCGATGTTGCAACAAAGGTAACAATTTTATTGCTACTAAGAAAAATGGAGACAACTGGTGTAATTGTCAGTGAGAGTGGAAAACGTAGACCATCATTGAGTGCAGAGTCTGTTGATAATGTTTGAAGACGCTTTGTAAACTCTGCAAAGAAATCATTGCATTGATTGACCTAGGAGACTGGCATTCATATGGGATATGTCAAAGAGCTGCAAAGAAATCGAGATTGCGACCATACAGAGTGTATATGGTGCTCAATTGAAAGAAGCAGTTCATGAAAAACGAATGTGTTATTGTCAATGGCTTTCTTATTCCATGTCCAGACATCCTCTTCATAACGTGATTTACAGATGAGGCATGGTTTCATCTGTCAGACTACATCAGCACACATAACAGCAGATACTGGGCTGCTGTAAACCCCCATATCATCCGCAAAACACCATTGCATGATAAAAGGTTAGAGTATGGTGTGTGGTGTCAGTTTCAAGGATTGTTGACCCCATTTTCTTTGATACAATGTAGGCACTGCAGTTTATATGTGCATCTTCAATACATTTGTGGAGCAACTGGATGATATCGGATCGACAGAAGATTATTTCCAGCAAGATGGAGCAATGTGTCATACATCTAACTCCTCCATGCAACTTGTAACCCGTTTCTTTGATAATCGAATAATCTCAAAAGGTCTGTGGCATGCCAGATCATCTGACCTAACTTCTACAGACTTTATCTTATGCAGGTAGGTATCTTAAAAATAGTGTGTATAAGAATAGACCTCGGACAACTGCTGAACTCCATGAATCCATTAGTAACGAAATAAGCAAAATTGCCGAGGATACTCTTCGCAGAATGTCACAGATATGTAAAACGAGTGCAAATATGTATAGATGCCGGTGGAGGACACTTCCAACATTTGCTCTGGGGAACAATAAACAATGTAATCTCCCAATTGTATATCATATTCTCTCAAAGTTGCACATGTGTCCTATTATTGGTTCAAGAGTTATGGCCCATTTAAGTGGTTCAAGTTTATATGGATCACACTGTAGTTCTGGTAATTATTAAGTAAGTGAGGATAATTCTCACTCATTCCTACTATTTAATAGTTTATCTGGACTCATTCCTGTTAATTACTGTGATATAGTTTTTGATGTGCTTGTTGATAATTGAAAATTTTATGTTTTCCTGCCTATAATTATTGTCACTGACCCAGTAGCTTTTGCTTTAGATATGAACTCTAGAGGAAGTATGGTTCTCATATCTCTTTTGTAATGTAAAACGTCTACTGTGGTTCTTCTTCATTTTAGTAGATTAAAGAGAATAGAGTAATGTAATATTGATTTTGTGATTAGTGACCATTATATACCACTTACACTGATACCTAGCTACATGTTTCGAATAGCAGTTTGTCTCCATTTTCAACCTCTATTTGACTATTCTTACTTCTGAACTAAACTGTTGTAAACAGCTTTTTGTATGATTTGGGGTTGTATTTATAGGATTTTATGTAATTATTTGTTAGGGATTCCTGTCTATGCCAATATTTATTATGCCAGCTCATTTTATAGTTTTCAAATCTAGGAATGGTAGCTGATCGTCTTTTTCTGTTTTCATTTTAAATTTAAAGCTCCTCTCTTGTAGGTTCAACAATTTTTCTGCATTTACTAAATGTTTATTTGGAACAAATATGAAAATATTGTCAGCATAGCAGCCAAGTTTTGAAAATGTATTGGAAAATTTGATCATTTTGGTTTCTAGTCTGTTCATATAAATCAACCAACAATGGGTACAATCAATTGCCCGTTGCTAGGCCTCTTGTCTGGTGGTAAAATTTCTCTTTAAATTGGAAGAAATGTCCAATGCATGGTTTTATCAATCTAATGTATTGAACTGATTGAATTTATCTGTTGATCAGTATTTTAGTTTGTCCAATGGTATACTTGTAAAAAGAGATTTAACATTGAAGGACTCCATGTATCTACCTTAGTTAACGTACATTTTTGATTTTGTAAATTAGTTCAAAGCTGTGACTTTCAAATTTGTAAAATGTACTGAATTTATTTACCAACCATAAATTTTACAAACTTCAGGTATGGGTTCCTCACACCAAAAGAAGGAAAAAAGTTCATATGAACATATGTCCCATAATCCTTGGTTTTCGCGTTATTCCTGTCACAATGAAAGTGTGAGTTCAACGGCCTTTGGGGTCCAACCTCAAAACTTCATTTCTCTATGCATTCATAGAAGATGTTGACCCATTGTACTGCATACGGTAGATGGCAAAGTGTTGTCATGGAGACTTGTTTACGTTTGTCATTTGTCATTAGTCTGTCTTCAACGTTTCAATTCTGTACATGTAGGAGTTAACTGCACATGTTTCATTCCACCATTGCTGGATATTCATTTCGTGAACAGGCAGACATGATTTTTATGTATGGTCGCACGAATGGTAATGGATGCGAGTCTGCACGGCTCTATCAGATGGAGTTTCCAGACCGAAGACAACCGAGTCATCCAACCTTTGTCGCTGTTTATCGTCGCCTTGCTGATAAATGTGATAAATGCCTGGCTCTGGCACATTTTAGTCGCATTGTTCAAGGTGCACTGACTGGTATCTACCATGACCGATGGATAGGCAGAGGAGGACCAGTTCCATGGCCTGCACATTCTCCCGACCTCAATCCTGTGGATGTTTACCTCTGGGGGCATCTTAAATCATTGGTTTATGGAGCAGCCATCCCGGGTGCAGAAATGCTTCATCGACGTGTCATGGAAGCCTGCGAAACCATTCAACACCATCCCGGAGTTTTTGACAGGGTGCGACATTCCATGATTTGACGAGTACAGACATGCATAGAAGCAAGAGGAGGACATTTCGAGCATTTATTATGAGTTTTGTGTGTTATAAGTGTACCATTGTGTTGAACACCTCCTAACGAGAAAACAAAGGATTATGGGACATATGTTCATGTGAACTTTTTTTCCTTCTTGTGGTGTAAGGAACCCATACCCGAAGTTTGTAAAAGTATTTCTGAAACATCCTGTATATTCAGCTATTCCATTCAGTATATATTGAAGTGCAGCTTAGTTCTAGCAGATTTCCTATAGTTTTTTAAATATTGTACAAACGATAAACAAAAATGTTGTCCATGGTTGTTATTTCAACTGGAAAACACCTCTTTCATATTCACAACTAAGTACTATATAAATGTTATCATTAGAACATCACACTCATAGTAATGAGCGGTCACAATGATAATGCCACAGTGGTGGTGTCCCATACATGCCAGCATATTAGTTAAGGTGAAACCATTACATTCCAAAGGAACCATGGTATATAGTACATGCGACAGTACTTAGTGTTGATGAAATGTATACTCTTAGGTTTTTCCTTTTATTACATTTAGAGAGATATAGTTCTATTTTTATGGTGCATTTTCTGGACTGTGTCCCTAACATTTAGTTTTTTTTTTTTAATTTATTATACATTTAATTTATGTGTAACTATCACTGCTGCAATTACAAATTATATCATGATTAGGTGAAGAAATACATCTTAATGTCTGTTGCTTTTCAAAAAGTGTCTCAGTTTCAAATGTCACTCCCAAAGATACTGAGGAATTCTCCATAATTATTTTTCCACCATCATATATTCAGGCATGTCAATCATCCATATTTCTAGAAATCAACAGTGTAAAATGAACTGTAGTGGTCAGAAGCCAAATTTCATCTAACCTCTTTGTTAAAAGGGAATACATGTAAGAATTAAAATGGCTGCAGAATTTTTAAGACCACACATTCTTTTTGTTGAAGACACAGGTAACTCTTTGGTAGCATCCCAGAAGAAACCCAAATACAAAGGTATACAAATTAAAGCACATCCATCTTAGATAATTTTCTGTTTATTTATTTTTCCTCAAAACATGCTTTTGCAACATTTATAATATATTGATATAATTTTGCACTTTTACATGTTTTGGGCTGAGATGATGGTTACTTAAGAACTTTAGGGAGAAATGAGGTAGTCCAATTTACCAAAAGGAATTGTAGGGAAAAAGTTGCTGAATCTAAACTCAAGAAAAATATAATGGAAGTAGGAAACTTGCTATGCAGAGTAATAGCCAAATGGCTGAGAAAAATTTAGTAGACAAAGTGAAGAAGAAAGTTAAATAGTATTTAGTAGGAGGTACTAGATTTAAGCTATAAGTAGGGCCCAATGGCTTGGTGATCACGAGAGTTTTGGACTCCAAAGTACACTGCAACTTAATATAGTGATAAGAACTTGATTGATCATGGATTATTCTATAAATGTATATTGCTTTTATTAAATGATAATTATATGTATATCCATATTAGTGGTGGAAATAAAGTTACTTACTTAAGAGCATTATATAGCCTTGGCTGGCAAGGAATCCCAGAAGGGTAATAAAGAGCTTTTCCATTCCATTTCTTGACATACAATTCATGATTGCTTTTTAAAGTCTAAGTTAGGAAGACCACACTGAAAGATGAAATACATGGGACAACCGGCAGCAATAGGCACAGATGAAAGTACTGCTAATGTGGTAGCTGTGGTGAATAAGAATAGCTTCCAGGAAGATAGGAATATTCCGCAAATATTAATGTGCAGCTAACATATGAATTTTTCAATACCTACTTTTGTATTTATTTATTGTTCTGAACATAACAAGCATAAGCCCAATTACAATGCTCATTACAAGAATATAGTAACATACAATCATTTATAAATATAACTTATACAGAAGAAACAAACAGAAATTATGAATAACAATAAAAGGTTCCAAAGAAGTGGAACGAAATAAAAAAAATCTGATGTGTTACACTCGCATGACTTTCTCTACTCTTGTACAAACTATTTTTACAAACACTTATTCTCCATATGCTTCATGTTAATCTTACTGCTAATTTTCTTGTAGGTGCAAAGGGAATGTGGTAGATAGTCAAATATTTTAAGACCTGGTTGCTATGTGGCGCATTCCATTCTCTTTGCATGTCCAGTACGTAAAAAAAATTAATAACGAATTCCCATTTGAGAAAAAGTATTGGAAAATTTAAGGAATAGCAAGCAATATCTCGAAAGTGATTCACTCAACAAAAAAAATGTATACGACATAAATTGTGTATTTTAACGCGATCTACATTTTTTTGTGTAGTAAAATTTTGTCTATCTCTTATAGTTTACCAGCTATGCAAAAGTCGTTCACAATGAAGAATACTTTTGGAGGCATTCCCAGAAAATTTGAGATATACATTTCATTTGTCATGAAAATATCTTAAACACATGATATTTTAATCAAAATCGTTAGAGCCATTTTTGAGAAAATTAAAATTTTCGAAAAATGTTCCATGTAAAGGGTAATTTGGGTTGGGGGGATTTTCTTGAAAACCTTCGTGTCGCATCTCTGGAAAATACTGAACCTAAATACCAAGTTTGGATCCGACCGTTCATTTCGAGTTATGCTGTTCACACACACACACACACACGCACGCGCACGCACACAAAATTTCCAAAAATGGGGGTCTCAAAAGATATATTTCCGGTGAAATCTCGTTATTGAATTTTTGGGTGGAATACAATACTTCCCCTACTTATTATACGTAGTAGAGAAAGTAAAAATAAGGAATATAAAAACAATCTGAAAAAGTAAGGAAAGAAAAGAGAAGGTGGTATGGTAATTATACAACTATTTCTAATTTAAATATTTGTATTAATCTATGAAAAAATGATTACTGACTGTTGCATTTTTGAACTGAGCTTCAGACATGTTGAAAATATCTACATCCAAATAATGAAGTTTGTTATATAAATATACAATTCTGTTTGATGGTGAATTTTTATGGATTTCTGAGTTTGCTCTTGGGGTGAAAAAAAGCTTCTTAAATCTACTTATTTTATGTGGTACATAAAATAATATATTTGCAATAATATTAATATCAATAATAGGATGTAATACTTTATACAGAAATATCAATCCCACAATGTCTCTTCTGATATTTAAAGATTTAAATTTAAATATATCTAGGAGGATTTCATAATTAGTGTACATAGGATAACATCCAATTCTTTTAAATAGTGCGTATTTTAAAAATTTTGATTGTAGTTTTTCTATTAAGTTCACATACTTTGTGGTTTTAGTATTCCAAATAATAGATGCATATTCGAGATTTTGTCTAACAAAGGAGTTGTAACGTTGAATTAATGTTTTTTCTTTAAATGTATTAGGTATTATTGTTGGTGAATTTTGCACACCTGTATGAAAGAATAAGGGGGTAAAGCAATCCTGTGGCAGGGAATGATAGCATGTGATTGCAGTGGGGATTTGCAGCATGTCAGTGACATCACATGATGAAAACTGGATTTATCCTTAAAACAAAGTGGTGAACAGGAACATGAGTTTTCATAAAAGGGCGATTGACTTGTTGAGGTGAAATGAGATGGTTATTGTCTCCTCAGTAGCAGAGTGCATTTTGACCATTGCATTCCAGAAACAAAAGTCCTGATGATTGGAGTATATTAAACATCTTCATACTTTAAATGGTAAGAATCTTTTGTATTGTTTTAAATATGTATAATGAACTGGTTTAACAAAACATTCATATTGTTAATTTCTTTTCTGAAAAGTCTCACTCATTCTGAGACAGCAATGGCAACAATAACCAAAAGAAGGTTATATTAATTCTCAGGCTTCTAGCCGAATTTATTTATTTGATACATCTGAAGATAGTAGTAGAGCATTTGTATGCATAAGGTCTGAAAATAAAAAATACATAATTAGCAAGTAAGCTGAAATAAAAATGAAGTAATTAACTTTGGACAGCTTACAATTTTATCTAGAGAATAAGCTTTCCAGATTTAAGATTTTAGCTGGTTTTTAAAAACAAGATAGTATATTTTAATTGGTCAAAATTTGAATAAAAAAAATTTTTAGATTGAGAGATTGCACAATCCAGTGCAATATTGGCCATACACTTATAAATAGTGTACCCATTATGATTTTTATGCTTTCTTCTTGTAGAAGTAAAAATAATTAATTTGTAGAAATAAGTATAATACTTGATCAGCTTACGTTTTATTGTTTAATGATGCACCCAGCAGCTTATGTTTGGATTTTAGATGCCATTTGATTTACCTGCCAAATAGCACTTTGTACCGTGTGGCGCGTAAAAAGAAATCAAGGCTGCCAACGGTGTACAGCTGTGTTCATTCATGAATATGGCTGCAAACTTAATTGTCTTGTTATTCAGTGGCTAGAGAATTTTACAATATAGTGGTTGTGCGTTTGGGATGACAGTGGTAGTTTCGTAGGTTATGAAGTTGCAGAATACATATTGTACAGTATTTTAATGGCGGAGTGATGTTACCGTAGTGTAGTTAATTTCATATTTTGGGAGTTGAACACCAAAAGTGCGTGTGCTGTGGAACACGAATGTTCGAATTTTTAACATCAGCTGCAACAAATACTTTCTAGGTATTCGCCAATGAAGACTGGCATGTGCATTTTTGTAAAATGCAACATTTGAACGGCAAGGTTTTAATGTGCACAATGTGTAGTCATTTGTGAAATTTGAATTGCAAACGTAAAGTGATTAACAGCGGTGGTAACTTGTCATTTGTTGATAGACTTTGTTTTAGAGTGAATCCAGTGAACTATCAAAATCGAACATGTACAGCTTCGAAGGAGAATTTCGACGCAGACCTCAGCAGAACTTGGCAGGTGCAAGCAAAAAGCCTGAACGAGGCGAGCTGTTACTAAGAGCACAGAATGAAAGACACAAAAGAGAGGTTTGTGGTTGTCATTATCAACCATATATACAAAATAAGAACAACAGCTTAGGTGACAACCCGGAAACAAATACGGTGGTTAGGTTATTGCACAATATTTTCCAGCGCTCAAAAGGAAAAGGCGTTATAAACTCGCTTACACAATGAAAATATCGTGTCCTGATTTATATTTTCCATTCCCCCCGTGATTATATGCTATGTTATTTCAGTGAGCAATCAGATTCTACGCTGCTGTCCATGACATACCATTTTTTTCTGTTTGTTTAGCCATTACAAGCATTCACGTTATAATTAATATGTAGGCTACCGTTGTGTGGTGGTTACATATCTGCCTTCTAATGCCGGGATTACGATGAACTTTACTTAACGTGGTTTGACTCGACGGGATTTAACGTGAAATTATGAAATAAAGGTCTAATTAGGATGCTTTTAACATAAGGAGAATGACTCGATTGATAGTTGGTTTTATTACTTCATGCTACTGCCAAACTCTTGAGTTACGTCGCGTCAAGTAAAGTCGACCTTAAATAGCTCCATTTCATACAATTTTCAGATTACGTCGCATTAAGTTCGTTACGTTAAGTTCATCGTAATCCCGCCTTAACCCGGAGGATTCTAATGTTAACTTTGTATAGGATGGGTTACCTGCATCAAATCCCCTCACCCCCCCCCCCCGTAGTTTACGTTATCTTGTAAGACAATGTTATTGTCTCAAACATTTCATTCACTGTCTGCAGTTCTAGGTAGTTAAAAGGAATGTTGAGCACTTAAACTTAAAAATGTAATATATAGGCATATAATTTGCATTTAGCACATGCAGAAAAGTTTTGAACGGACAAGAGTTTTGTGTCAAAATAAAAGTTGACTCACTTTTTGGGTTATTATTATTTGACAGCCCAGAGTTCCAGATCAATGCTGTATAGGTGGATTACAGGATTATACTGTTATATGGGGATATAACCTAAATTTGTTTGGGTATTTTGCCCATAGAGCGACAATATACAATGACTACTATAATGTTTAAATGCAAAAAAACATGTGTGGGATTAAATTATACCAGCACCCAATTGTGAAATTTCCGATTGGTGGCACATGTTCAAAGTGCTTATCTTAATAATGCATAGGTTGTATTGGCATTTTTGAGATCTTGAAAGGTGGTAAACACTATTACATACTCTAGTTAGGCTGGTAGCTGAGAAGCTTTTGGCGCATGTTTAGACAGTTCTAATAGATATGTATAGCCTTAGTTATATCCTACAACTTTTATTGTATAAAGTCTCTCTTGTGGGTAAAACTGTGTTGCAAGTGTGACATGTTGCAGTTCTAAGTCATCTTATTACGATACATGTTCCTTTGGTCACTTTTATAGTTAACCATGTTGTCCATTGAAAAGGTCCCAGGTCCTATAAATTAAGAGAAAGCTAAACCTGTATTGTAAACTGATAAGAAGAAACGGCTATTTTGCTCTTCTGGTGTCCCCGTTGAAAACGCTGATAAAGCAAGAAGGAATGGAATAAATTACCTTAAGAGTGAGGAAATAAAAAGATGTGATCTCGCCAATACCTGGTGCCCACCTGCCCGCCCCTTTTAGGTGTTTTAATTTTATAGGAAAATTGCAATATAAACACAACAAACGTAGCCATCTTCCCGCTGAAACAGACGCTGAATGTGAAGTGCCAACCTAAATAAGAAGTGAAATCTGCAAAATAAGGAATTTCTGCAAACATGAATCATTTGAGTTTTAGACTGCAGATCCCTCAGCTACGCCCTGTCGTCGCTTCGCAAATGGCTGCAACTGCTACACTCCTCTCCTTCTAAAAAACATCCCTCTGCTACGCTTTGAGACTGAGGGCCCTCAATCCCTTGGCTACACCTTGAGGCTGAGTATCTTACTGGCTTTGGCAGCATTAATTATTCATATGTTGCCAGCATTGCGTTAGAGCTAGAGAACGACACAGAGTGACATCTATAGAACATATAAGACATCACTTCCATCGCTATCGGGGACCACGGAAGAGCAACTTACCCGAAGAAACTTAAGTAAGTGTGAGATGCAGAGAGGTAGACACCATCGGGAGAAGCTAAAAATGGGTTCTGTAACTGAAACTTCATCATCTTTGTTTTCTAAGAAAGGATATGGATAAGATTCAGTATTGGGGCATGGGTTACATTCACTATATGTTATACAACTTCCATTGCATACAACCCACCTGAGGCATTATGGGAGTGTTGCCAACATGAGAGGCCCTGAGCTGCAAGGGTAGCCCAGCATTGAGGGCCCTAAGCCACAAAGTGTAGTCAACGGATGTTTTTTAGGAGTGGAGCAGAACTGCAAAGTGATGACAGAGCATAACTGTAGGATCTGTGATGTTAAACCCCAATGATCCAATCACTTAGCAACATTTTGTCTTCTGTTGCCAACCATCTGCCTCAAAATAGGTTTGTAGAATCATTTCTCTTCTAATCCAATACTGAACTACAACCAGGATCCTATTCCTCTAATAAATCTCTGGCTCTTGGGAAAGTAGTAAGCAAGGTGAACAAAAATGTATCTTGCAGTCTAAGGAAAAGGAAGTCTGTAGTGACAAAATAATTTATTGATGAGATGTGAGAAGTTGGTGGGGGATACTTAATTTGCAGGACTTTTTAAACAGGAAGCAGTTTTATTAGTAATGAAATGATAAAATAAAACAATTTTATCTGTGAGGTGACATAAGCCAGAAAGAATCAGGAAGAAAAGATGTCATTATTAAGAATTGTGAAACTGGTAAAAAAGAACAAAGATAATGAAAAGTTTTTCATGGTGACAACAATATCTGAAGAACATCAACAATTTTTCAATGAATATTGGGAGCATAAAGTTAAAAACAAATTAAAATTCCTCTCTACCACAATGCATGTGTCTGCAGATCTGTATCACGCAACATGCAATATTTGTTTGGAAGTGTTGTTAAAGAGACTGATAGATATCCATTCACTGTAAATGATTTAATTAACATTCTTGTATGTGATTCTTAGATTATAAGTGCATGTGTGGAAAATGTAGCTCTGACAACCATATAAAAAGTCTTCTTCATAAGAAAATGGACATTAAACTGAAATAGACCCAATGGAAAGATGTTACGGGTTGCCCCCAAGCAGTTACAGAAATTGGTACAGCTTTCAATTGCATAGCAGAAATCGAAAAGCAACTTTCAGTATTAAGGTTCATTCATATATGAAGAGTAGGCAATCAAAGCACTTTGAGGATGTTAAAGTCAATTTTGAGACATATGATATGGTCTTACAGATTTTGCAGGAAATTACTTTTGTATTAGAATGAAAAATAAGTGCTGATTAGAGCCAACAGTTCATAGCTATTTATGCAGCTGTTTCTTGGTTGAAGAACAACCAAGTCACACTGATATATACAACTGATGTTGATCACTACAGTTACGCTGTCATCAGTGATGACTATCTCACAAGTATTCAGTATGGACATTGTTAAATTTTTTTTTTTTTTTTTCAGAAAATATGCGGAGAAAGTACTAAACCCTGTTTCTTGTAACTTTGCCTCTCAGACTTCTATTCTTTCAAGCTGTGTTTCTTTCCCCTGGTTGGCTCATGTACACCTTTGAATGGTGACAAACAAGGTGTGTGCAGTGCAAGAATGTGATAAAAGCAATATAAACACATTGTCATGATAGATGCATAAGCTTTCGTCATTATGAGAGGCAGCCTTAAACTGAAGGAGCCTTCTGTCTATTTGTTGATAAGAATTTCCCTGCATTCCAGGTGTATTAACTCTGTTATGTAATATATTTCAAACATACAGTTATGAAAATGTAAATTTGAGAATTTTCTTTGAATATATTAAGGTAAATGATCGTTAAATAAGAAACTATTTGACCAAAGTTAAATTATGCATTAAAAGCAAATACTACTTTGTATTTAATAGTAAGCCCATTCAGATTACTAAATAACACTTTAGAAATTGTGTAATTTGTTTTGCTTCTGCTTTTCTAATTTGCTTTATTTAGACTTAAAACTCTCACCCATAACTACTCAGTCATATGCATTTATGGCGTAATGTTGCCATTTTATGTCACACCCACAACATAAACCATAAAATTGATTGTCTTTTGTATGTAACTATACATAATTAAAGTAGTGACACATTGTATTACTTTATTTCTTTCTGTACTTGAGAAAAAAAATAATGCAATGTTTTGAACCATAGAAGGAACAGAAAATTGCTAGAATTTGGTTAGCTGTAAAGCAAGTGGACATTTTTGTCACACTCATAACTTAAACTTCATTGAGTATTTTTGAATGTTAATATTCAATATTGAGGGTTGATACTTTTATATTAACTTTACGATATGAATTATTTAATGGTTTAAAGAAAATGTGCAGACTATATACCTTAGATGAAAAATTGCCAACCTTGGAATTAGTCTTTGCCCACCAACTCATTTGCTCCTTGCACCTCATTATGCAGACCTCATTTCTGTGCATTTCTGCCTATCCTTCCTACAAGGCATTTAAAAAAATCATAATTTTTAAAGTAAATTATTTTTTTTGTATCTAAATCAGATATATTTGATTTAAATAATTTTTTTTTTTCTTAAATTTTACATTTCTACTTGGAAATGTTATGTTACAGATTGGTGTATGCTTCATTGTTTGTTAAGGTCCTAGACGAATAATGACGAGTCAGTTCACTGTAAATGCTTTGTTTAAGTGCTTAAACACAAAATTTCTAATTGCATTTCTAAATTAATTGTTGTCTTTGGTCACTTATTATATCTTCCTGATTTAAGTGCTTTTACAAGAAAACAAACTTGGAAACTTTGTCTACACCAACTCCGTTTCTTAACTTTGTATAAACACCACCAAACAAAGAAAACACTTTTTACACCAGTGGATGATGGTTTAGCTGTTGAAAAGTTGCATACTTTATCATCACCTTGCCACTGACATATTCTTGAGATTTCCACCACTGCAAAGCAGAAACACTTTGCACCACTTCACATTGCTGGAATAAGAGTTGAGATTTTGTTTGGTATTTCACAAGTGTTTATACAAAAGAAGTTCCTGCATATATTTCTTGGGCAACTGAAATTCACATTCGCATCCAAATGGATGTAAAAATATTCTGAAGTGTTCTTCAATACTAGTTTAATGATGGAAAGCTAGAAAATGTGAGCCAGTGTTTGATTAGTTGTAACTTTGACAAACAACTTAGTTTTTGTGTCATTAATTCCAGATTTTTTTATAACACTTACAATTCCTCCAAGTCATACTTTAGTTTTTCCACACTTTCACTGCTTGTCCAATGGTACAGTTCATTTCTGTAGATTAGATCAAGATCCAATACTGTTGACTCTTAACACATTTAAAACTGCACTTTATTTTCAGGTCACTCACCTTTCTCTTAATGGAATTTTGAAGCAGGTCTCTATTTTCTTCACAAATCTTCATAAATAGTAGTCAGTTTTTAATGTAAGATTCAAGGCAGACAGACAACGTATGCCGTTATCAAGGCAGGTTAATGCTTGCCTTCCTTCACCCATACGTTTTGCAGTGGCAAAAGGGTTATTTGCAGAAGCATTTCAGAATTTCTACTACATGTTACTGAATGTGTATTAATTTTTGCACAAAAAATAAAAGTATTGCAGACATAAGAATTGAACATGAAGGCAATGAAATTACTGAAACTTGTGGCATAAAATTTCTTGCTCTTATTATAGATCATAATATGAATTGGAAAGACCATATTGACTACATCCTACCAAAACTAAGCTCTGCATGTTTTGCAATTAGATTCAATTATGACTTATGGAATAACATTTTGGGGAAATTCAGTAGACACAAAAAAAATATTTCTTTTACAAATAAAGGTAATAAGAATAATGGCAGGTGTAAAGAAATCAACTCATTGTAAACCACTATTCAAAACATTTGGAATTCTACCATTAGCCTGTGAGTATATTTTAGCTGTACTTTTAACCGTGGTTGACCACCCAGAAGTGTTCATAAAAAATTCAGACATACACAGCAAACAAACCAGAAATGGGCAGGACTTACACAGGCCAAGCAATAACCTACAAGTATTCCAAAAATGGGCTTACTACAATGGTATAGGATTATTTAATTCACTTCCATCATATATTAAGGAACTGAAAACTAATAAAAATAAATTCAAGTTAGCACTAAAAAGATATCTCATCACTTACACCTTCTATACAGAGGAGGATTTCTTTCATTCAAAAAATAACTGACTATAAAATGTTACCAAATTTTATAACCACATTAAGTATAAATAATATTGTTTTAAAATTTTTTAGCTCTAACGTACTCTACATAAGAACTACAATTTATTTACATACAAGTACACAATGTAATTATGTATTTATGATGTAATCTACATCCTAGAGTAGACTAGCTTTCTTTAAGCAGGTGTAGCTCACAATAGGGTGTATAGATTGAGATCTTAGGTTATGTTATGTTATGTTATGGTAAGATCTTGGTACAGAAGATTCAAAATATGAGTAGAGCAGCCATATGTAATTACATCAACATCCTCCCCTTCTTTGACAGAAGTCCCAATTTTTGCCATATTGCTTGCATTATCTGTAAGATGATATTTAGGGTGTATGACGCCCCTGTGCAGTAATTTATTTTACACCCCCCCTTCCTAAACTTAAGCATTGTTATTCGTATAGGGACTACCAACAATAAAGCTGCGGAATCATTAACTCCAATTTTAAAATTTATTGAAGTATTTAAATAACATATAACACAAAGCATATGTGCAAGTTAAGTATTAAACAATTATAAAATTACTACAGTTCAATAGCCTCCTTTACTGAAAAATTGCCACAGAAACATCAAACTTGGACACAATATATGATAAAAATACAAAGAAAATCACTATAGTTTAATACCCTATACAAAAATTGTTTCACTTAAATTGAAATTTAGTCAGTCTGAAATACATGGTACAATATGCTTAATTGACCTTTTTCAAAACTTAGCAAACTTGGAGAAATGACTTCCTCACTTTTTATTTGCAGATTTGTTTATTGATTCCTCAAAATCCAGACTGACTGTCATGTCTGATTCTATGGCTAGTACTCCAAGATTGACAATCGTTCTTGATTCTCTGTTGTCCATCGGTAGTTGTTAATCTGTTTTAAAACAGAAAAGTACCTTTCAGCAGAACAGTTTGTTGTTGGAGTACAGTTGTAAATCTTGAGCGCTGTGTACACATCTGGATAGACATAACTTCTTTTTTTTAACCAACATTCTACAGAGAAGTGGAAGAGAAGACAACTTGTCACCAACATTTTTCTTCTTAGACAAAAGATAGCTTTTAAAATTGTACATTCTTCACCGAAGTTCTGTATGTCAGAATTATAAATGGCTCTTAAGCTTCTCTGCAGCATCATAAATTGGAACAGCATCTAGTTCGATGATATTTGAGAGAAATGAAAATCTTAAATTATATTCTTTGTAGTCATTAAAGGCTGATTCACAATCAACGAGAATGGGGTCGTCCTCCGTGGGTACTGGTTACCATGCTAGCCTCTAGTTTCCGAGGTTGTGGGTTCAAACCTGGCGGAGGACGATGGATTTTTTCCTGTGTAAAAATCCTAAGCATGCTTCCTTCGGAAGGGAAGTAAAGCCAGTGGTCCTGTGTCGTAGACTTACGGCACGTAAAAGAACCTCAAGCCTGATAAAGAGGCCTCTGAGCAAAATTACTGGTCTTTCACGCCCAGTATAGAATGGGACACTAAGGACCATAGCAGTTAAAGAGTGTCCATAAATAAAACTCAATTTTTTTTTTCCAATGAGAAAGTTGAAATGCGTGTATTGAAATGGGAGCATTCACAATCGACAGGAAGCCTTCCTTGGCCCCGGGAATGGGAAAGAAGACTCGTCCAACTTTTAACTTTCTCGTTCTTGTTCCTGGGCACGGCATATTAGATCCATATTGTGCATATTAGACTCTTCACTCTAGAGATTATTCTAGGCGACCATGACATGAAACACTGCTAGTGCTTTCTATAGTCACAAGCTGGAAACATGAAACTGGAAGAAATTAGTAGTAAATGTGCTTCCTAATCTCAGATCCTGACACTCACAAATCCAATGAGCATTGGTTCCCCTGGTGAAAGGGTCATCTGTAGTTTGTGTTTATGCAACTGATAACTGGCTATTGCTTAAAAAAACAATGGCAAAAGCTACAAAGAACAGCAAAAACTGCTGGAAATTAAAAAAAGAATCATAAACAACTTTAATATGTGCCATTAAATAAAGGAATGAAATTATTGACTAATTTTGAAGATTTAGAAGCTAGTAACAGTGATGTGTCATAATTTAAAATAAAGAGAGTTGAGGATTGTTACACTACATCACTAAAATATTCTTACTTGAATGCGTTTCGGGAGACGGCTTGTTCCCATCTCAGCATGTTCTCAACTGAGAAGTAAGAATATTTTAGTGATGTAGTGTAACAACCCTCAACTCTCTTTATTTTAAAAGGAATGAAAGCTTGGCACAACTAGAGGGATTGGAAATGTAATGGATACACATTTAGATAATGTTTATTCTATCAATTTTGACTTTGGCTAAATTGGAAATAGGTGAAGAATATCATTGGTCAGTTAAAAACAAATGAAATCCCAATGCGCAAAATCGGCTTTCACTTTGTGATTGATATCATCGATGTGCATTCCCGTTTTTGTTACCGGGCTGTTGTAAACCAATAACTTGTATGATGTATTGCTTCCTGTTCTCGTTTTCCTTTTGGTTACTGTTCTCGGATGGTTGTGAACCAGCCTTAAGTCTCTTCTGTAACCCATCCTGAAGAGTTTGTATAATCTTTTTCATTTTTCTCCAGATCTCAACACATTCTGATCCTATTTCTTCTTCAGGGCATTTGGGTTCTTCTGAGTCAGATGATTCATCAAAAAATCCCTTGCATTTAATTTGATTCTTCCTGTTTTGATTCTCAGCAGCGAAGGAGGCAGAACTGATTCATAGTTCCTGATCTCCAAAAGTTTCTTTTCAGCTGAATCCATGTGAATTGAAAAAGATGTCTGAAGCTCAGTTAAAAACATTGTAAGGGAGCCATACATTTCAACAGAAGTAGAAATGTCTACATCCTCGGATTGCAGTTTTTTCATTGCTTAGCCAAACTGTTGCAGAATACAACCCCTCACTGATGTCATGAAAGCTACCTCAGTACTGCTTAACTTTCTAAGAAGACCTTCAGCTCCACATCTAACTCTACCACTCTCATTTTCTGAAATTGTTCTTAATGCAGAAAACATTGCTTTTCCAATCTGCATTCTAATTCTTACAATCACCCCCGTGTGCACACCTTTGAGTTGATAACAGTGACTTCAGTTCATACTCGCAGAATCAAAAAATGTTTCCAAGATGTTCTATCTATCTTTAGAACCTGCAAAGAAGTTGTATAAACCGTAAATTAACTCGGAAAAACTGTGCAGCTTGTGAGCTAACTAAATTCAGCAAGAGAGCCAAAAATAGAATGAAGAAAATTAGAGAGTTTCAGTCCTTGAGTCTTGCCTGCAAGCCTGAATGTACACCAGACATGTTGACTGCATTATCATATGACTGACCTCTACAGTTGTCAAGTTTCAGTCCATGTAGTTCTAAAGAATTCAAAACTGCTTCAGGAAGCTTCTGTTCAATGTAACCTGCATTTTTTATAAAACACAGGTATCTTTCAGCTGAGCCTATCTTCAGTAACGTATCTAATGATCATACTTAACTGTCATTATGGATATATCTGGTGTAGAATCTACTATGACTGAAAAATATTTAGAAGAAATAACTTCATTATTTATTTTTTTGGTCACTGACCTCTCATAAGACACTTGAAATCTTCAAGTTGCTGGTGACAAGTATGAAGTAAATCCTTTTCTGGGGTTACCAAACCTTGCTATGTGGTCAGCCAAAAAGGAATCATACTCTGCAATTAATTCTAGATACATCATGAATTTCCATTTTTCACTGAGCCGAACACCTCTTTGTCTCCACGAAATGCTAGACCACTAGAAGCTAGCTTCTTAATTACAAAAATAACTCTCTTTAGCACATTTCTCCAATACATAACTTCATGTTCATGCTGGGTGAGCAACCGTTTGTCAATTCTATGTATCTTGTTTCCTCTGTTTTTCAATTTAAACAAGCAGTCACTGTGAGAGTCTATTCCAGCGTGGCTCCAATCACTGAAACCAGATGTTGCCAATTGAGATGCACCACCGAATAATTTACAACATGCACAGAACAAAGATCCTTGGCTAGAAGAATATACAAGATATTCACGGTTGATAATTTCCCCATTCATCAAAACCCTCTGAAACAGTTTTTTGCTGCAAAATCACAGAGATTCTGTCAGCGTATTACCATGAGGACATAGAAAAATCAGTGTTTTTGCAATAAAATGGGTCATTACTGTTAACTGAAAAATCCTCTGCTTTAGAGAGTATAAATTTTTGACATCCTTCCAGAACTCCAAAAGTCGGAACTTACACATTCTATTTACAGTTTAGAACTCTAATTTCACCTGCACTTTCAGAGCTACACTGTTCATTGCTATTGTTTTGAACCACAACTTCACCTGAATGCTTTTACCACTAAAATATGAGTCTATTCGAGGTATTTTCTGTAAAAGTTACTATTCCTCTGTCTTTTTCTTCGGCTTTTTTCAATATTTAGCACCGCTTAATCAAGATTGTCCATTCATACTGCTGCCATGTACTGAAAAGAAAAGAAAAAGAAAATCTGCGATGTAAAGTGAGGCAGTATTTTTAACACTTAAATAATTTCAGTCTAATTATATAATATGTAAATTCAATAACAGCCCGCCTTGAAGCAATATGTGTATGTAATAATTTGTAAAATGTATGTAACAGTCATTGCATATGCTTATATTATTGTATCCATGTGTAATAATGTTATGTGAATATATTATGTAATTAATAATGTAGGAGCTGTGAGAATAATAAGTTAAAAGTTGCTAACAATGAGGTAACCTTGAGGCAATAATGAGTTTGAGAGTTTAACAATACTACTTGTGATTCTTGGAAGCAATAATGTAATTTTTTAGTGACAGTTTATAAAAATCAACAACCAGAAAAAGCTTTAGTTAAATGAAGGTATTCTATTGGAGTAGGATTAGCCAATCAGAAACTGAAAAGGAGAAAATTTTACAAATTTAGAGTTCAGTTGCCTGCGGACAGTGTTTGTAACCGGATGCATGATGCGTCCTCAAGAAATATAATATGTATTTGTGCGAGACAAAAAATAAGTTTACGTGTTAAAAAGTGTAATTAATTAATAAAAAGAATCTCACAGCTCTCTATATTAGTGAAGTGTTATTTAAAATCGTATCAAGCATTAATAAAAGGAGTGAAGCAAAATTATAATCTGTGTTAGCCTACATTCTTGTCACATCACAACCTGCTAAGAGAAACATGTCTAAAATAAATACTGACGCAGCCGAGGCAAACATAAATATATAATATTTAAAGAAACAGTCAAAATACAAAGTTAATATTTTTTTAAACTTGGGGCAAAGGCCACCTGAAAGTACATTTGGGGCGAAGGCTACCAGAAACTGTTAACTGTTTACTATACGTGCGGTTGCAACTACTACAAGTTTGGCTCCCCAACAGTTGAAATATAATACAACTCCTACAATGCAACCTTTCTTCAAAATTGGGAAACTGAAACTTTGATTGTATCAAATACAGTAGTCATTAGACATCGTGAAACAGCAGAATGAGACGCTTCGTGGAACTCACGGACTTCGAACTTGGTCAGGTGATTGTGTGTCACTTGTGTCAGAAATCTGTACGCGAGATTTCCACACTACTAAACATCCCTAGGTCCACTGTTTCTGATGTGATAGTGAAGTGGAAACGTGAAGGGACATGTACAGCACAAAAGCGTACAGGCCGACCTCGTCTGTTGACTGACAGAGACAGCCGACATTTTAAGAGAGTCGTAAAGAGTAATAGGCAGACATCTATCCAGACCATCACACAGGAATTCCAAACTGTATCAGGATCCACTCCAAGTACTGTGGCAGTTAGGCGTGAGTTCCATCAGGAAAATGCCAAATGACACCTCGCTTGGTGTAAGGAGCGTCAACATTACACGATTGAACAGTGGCAAAACATTGTATGGAGTGACGAATCACGGTACACAATGTGGCGATCCGATGGCGAATGCTCGGTGAACATCATCTGCCAGTTTGTGTAGTGCCAACAGTGAAATTCGGAGGGGTGGTGTTATGGTGTGGTCATTTTTTTCCTGGAGGGGGCTTGCACCCCTTGTTGTTTTTGCGTGGCACGATCACAGCGCAGACCTACATTGATATTTTAAGCACCTTCTTGCTTCCCACTGTTGAAGAGCAATTCGGGGATGGCGATTGCATCTTTCAACACGATCGAGCACCTGTTCATACTGCACGGGCTGTGGCGGAGTGGTTACACGACAAGAACATCCCTGTAATGGACTGGCCTGCAGAGAGTTCTGACTTGAATTCTATAGAACACCGACTTCATGCCAGGCCTCGCCGACCTACATTGATACCTCTCCTCAGTTCCGTACTCCGTGAAGAATGGGCTGCCATTCCCCAAGAAACTGTCCAGCACCTGATTGAAAGTATGCCTGCGAGAGTGAATGCTGTCATTAAGGCTAAGGGTGGGCCAACACCATATTGACTTCCAGCATTACCGATGGAGGGCGTCACGAACTTGTACGTCATTTTCAGCCAGGTGTCCGGATACTTTTGATCACATAGTGTATATATACTACCATTTCAAAAAGAGTTTTCCTGGATACCATTTTCTATATCTGATGGTTCTCCAACAGATCAAGGGGTAGGCTGTGCTCTGGTTATTAATTCACATATCCATCACAAGATTTGCTCTCCTCTTAGCACTTCCGTTTATACTGTCGAACTGTGTGCTATATTTGAAGCCACAATTTTCATCGCTTCTTTTCTCTGCATTTGTGTCATTTGTTTTGATTCTCACAGCGCTTAACTTAGTTTATGGGATTTCTATAGCCCACACCCATTGCTCAGAAAATCCATGATCACTTGCATGCTTTACGTCTTGCTGGCTTTTGGATAGTCTTCATTTGGGTTCCTGGGCATCATGGCATTGTAGGAAATGAACAACTAGATCAGGCAGCGAAGAATGCGATTCTAATCCCAATGAACGGATTCTCTGCTGCCTACCTGCAGATTTGAAGGGTTTTTGGCATAGAAGGATACTCTCTCAATGGCAAGAGAAATGGTTTATATCTACCGCCAAACTCCGAGAGGTCAAAGCTACAACACTTCCCTAGCATTATTCTTTTCGTCCTGTTGCGAAGAGACCATGTTTGCTCGGCTTCGTATTGGTCACTTATTTTAGTTATGGCTACCTACTCAAGGGTGAATTACCACTGCTATAGCCACTGCCACGTGCCCTTAATGGTGAAACATTTCCTCACCCAGTGTCATCATTGTTCTACACTTTGCAAATAACTTGGTCTATCTAACAATTTAATTACTACTTTAGGAGATGACTCTACCTCTATCGCCAAACTTCGTTGATACGTTTAATTAAGTGGTTTCCTTAAGCAACTTTAACTCATGCAGTTTCTTGTGAACTGTTGGCTTTCAAACTGTACCTGAGCTGCATTAACTGCTTATGTATGCTGAGTATTTGATCCTGTTTATCCTGATTAGTAACATTTCTATTGCTTAATTTTTATATTTTTTGGTTTCGTATTTTCACTTTTGTATTCTCAGTTGTTTATTCTCGTAATTGCTTTGCATGTGTTGTTTTTGTGTCAGATGTGAATAAACAAATAGCCAGAGTTGGCGCTGATGACCTCAACATTTCATGCCTCCCCAAAGCTATTACTACTATAAATCCCATTTGGGCAAAACACTGTACTGTTATAGTATAAGATCTATTATATCTTTTAAAAGTTGTCTTCCGTGGTTACCGTGCTAGCCTCTAGTTCCCGAGGTCGCGGGTTCAAACTCGGTGGAGGGTGATGGATATTTTCGGGCGTAAAAACCCTTAGCATGGCTTCCTTCAGAAGGGAAGTAAAGCCGGTGGTCCTGTGTCATAGATTTACGGCACATAAAAGAACCTCAAGCCTGATAAAGAGGCCTCTGAGCAAACATACTGGTCTTTCACACCCAATATAGAATGGGTCGCTAAGGACCACAGTAGTTAAAGAGCGTCCATAAATAAAACTCAATTTAATTTATCTTCTGTGAGGCAGTATTTTTAACACTTAAAATATAATAACAGCCCACCTAAAAGCAATATAAGTATGTAATAATATATAAAGTGTATGTTACAGTCATTGTATTATGTTTATATTATTATGTACACATATAATAATGTTATGTGAATATATTAAGTAATTTTATAATGTTGGAGCTGTGAGAATAGAGGCCAAAAGTTGCTAACAATGAGGTAACCTTGAGGCAATAATGAATTGGAAAGTTTAATAATGCTACTAGTAATTCTTGAAAACAATAATGTAATATTTAAAACAGTTTATAAATAGCCAATCAAATACTAGAAAAGCTGAAAGTTAAATAAAAGTATTCTATTGGAGTAAAATTAACCAATCAGAGACCTGAAATAGAAAAATTTACAAATTTAAGTGGTAAACGTCAGTCACTAGAAGGCAACATACCGAGCAGTTTGTTCGCTTGGTACGAATTCAGTGTGAGATATAAAATTCATTACGGAGAGAATACTATAAAGTTTACGTGTTAAAAAGTGCAAGTAATTAATAAATAATCTCACAGATCTCTATATCAGTGAAGTCTTATTTAATCGTATCAGGGATTAATAAAAGGAGTGAAGTAAAAATTATAATTTGTGTAACCCTACATTCTTTAGCCGCATCACCCCCTGCTTAGAGATACATGTTTCTACAAATAAATGCTGATGCAGCCGAGGCAAACATAAATATATATAATATTTAAAGAAACATTAAAATACAAAGTTGATTCCCAAACGTTGGGGCGAAGGCCACCGGAAACTTTGTACCATACGTGGGGCAGTTACTTCATTAAGTTGGCTCCCCAACAGTAGAACTACAATACAACCTACTCCAAATTGACGCCCAAAGTGTGGTGCAAATAACGTAATAATAATAATACTTCTTCATCTGAAAGCTATCTCAACTGTTATTTTCAATCCCTTATACACATATAAAAGTGCACTGGCTGGTGAACCCAATTGAAATACAAATTTATGCTTATACACTGTAGGACTTGCAAAGAATGATGTAAGGCTGCCTAAACATGCTACGCATACTCAGATTTTTTAACTCGTTACATACAAATGTGTACCATTTGAACAATGCAAACAAAACGCTTTAGCCTTAGCAAAAATAATGGGCTGTCATGACTTTAAAAACCCCTGTTGTTGTTTTCAACTCCTTACTTACAGAATCAACTATGTAAAACAGAATACATACCAGGTGAGTCAACTGCGCCTATTTATTTTTTAATTTATGCAACGTGCTAAGCGATATGTGACTTACGCCTTTCTTGAATGCCTTTTAATGGCTGATTTGCCTAACACTTTATAGAGGAGGGATACAAAACTCAGTGCATAAGTGTTTTACGGGACAGAATGCACTGGATATATATGTCGATACAAAAAACATCCCACCCTTACACTGAGAGCTGCATTAGCAATATTAGTCAATTTTACAAACTTTTATTCTTTAGCATACATACATGCACCCCTTTGAAAACGCCCCTGCAGGAACTACTTATGACATGCATTGGTTGACAAAACCATTTGAAAACAAAATGGCAGATCTACGCAGTGCTACCAATTGGATTTAAGCCGTTAGTCAATGTACAGCCTTATCAAAAATGTTAAGTATTAGGTAGATCATTTCTCATATTTCACAAACTAAAGGGTATTTCAGATCATACAGTAATTGTAATGACTGATGCAGTTTATTTGTTTGAATTAAAACCACAAAACCGAGCTCAAAACACTGTATGATGCTGCAAAAAGCGTGTAAATATTTGAGGTGGGGTCTAGTTCTGCGATTACTAATTCGTATAGGAACCCGAGCTTGCAAGGTAGCATTGGCCGAATGGTATTATTATGGTTGCTTTAACACTGTGCCACTTTATTCAGGTTCAAATCCTTCGGGAGAATTTTAAACTATTTATTACTTTTTGTTTTATCTCTTTGGGCCTACAATTTGATATTATGATATAAATAGCATTTTTATAACATTATAAGTGTTTACAAAATAGAATAATCGTCATGTTTTCCACTGCAGAGAAGAAGAATGCAAAGCCCAAATCATATATGGGCACACTCACACGTGAAGAATGCTGGCAGATTACACCGCACATGTTACAGCATGCAAGAAGGTCTCTCCGGCAACGTACACAAATGTGTAGGGGGGGTCGTCATTTTGAACATTTACTTCCTTGATGAAATCCATGCTCTTTAACAATTTATTATTCTGTTTACCCGTGAACTTAGCACTTTACAACTCCTTTGTCAATAGAAGAAGTGAACCACGGTACAGATTATTAGGGTAAACTTGATACACAATTATCTGATTGTAATTCTTGTGTCTTTGGCTTACAGGAGAGCCAGTAACATAAATAAATTAGTATACTAAAATACAGAAAATAAACACAAGGAGAAAGAAAAAAGAACCAAAACAATTTCATGTTTGTATACGATTCGAACCTCCAAAGCTAACATTTGCTTCACCCATTCAGCCAGAACCCACGCAGTCCCTCTCGCTCTTTGGGAAAACATTCTTCTATCTCCTTGCAAGCATTATATCCATGCAACGGTGTCTTTTTTTAAGGCTTTCGCAGCTCTTTGGTTCTCATTCAGGCCTTTAATCATTAATGGGGAATGCATATAGTACTGAATAGAAGGGCAGAGCTACAATAACAGTTTGTTTGCTAAAAGGGTTAATGTTTTCATATTAGACTATAAACTGCGGGTTGCATAGATATGAATAAAAATTATAATGGTCACAGTAAATTTTGCAAGTGTGACACATCGGGTCTTTTCTATTATTTCATTAAGGTTTTAGTTATCTCCTCTTGTATGCAGCTAATAAGGATTAGGCTCCCCCTTCATGCTGTATTGGGTAACTAAATTACAGGCACACTACGTACAGTCCAGCTTTTTTCTCTCTGACCCTAATGCTTCTCACAAGCAAGAGAAGCAGTGTTGCCAACATGTGTTAAACATTATGCCTGTACGTGCTGCATCCTTTAAGGAACATGATGTGGAACAATAACACTAACCATAACAATAACATGGTAAATCGCTTATGTACAAAAAAAATCACATTTAATCCATAGTAACACAGTGCAATACAGGCAATGTGCTTTGCATAGAAGAGAGCTGGCAGCAGAGAGCAGGAGGTAGAAGATAAATAGGAAGAGGAACAGTGATTGGTGCTAGCATACAAGTTTCATCCTTGATACACTGCAGATTGATTGAATTCTTTTGCTAGTAATAGCACTTGAATTCCATGTCAGCCAACTATTATTAAAAGCATTGCTAGAAATCAAGAGTGCCAAATTAGAGTATTTGTCATGAGGCAGTGTTTTAATACCTGAATAATTTCAATTGTATTTTATAATAAGTAAATTAAATAGCAGCCCGCCTTGAAACAATATGTATGTAATAATTATTTAAATTGTATGTAACAGTCATTGCAAATGCTTATTTTTATTGTAAACATGTTTTAATAATGTTATGTGAATACATTACATACTCTAATAATGCAAGAGCTGCAAGAATAAGTTTTAAGTTGCTAACAATGAGGCAATAATGAGTTAGAGAATTTGAATGTTGCTAGTCATGATTACAGCAATGATAATGTAAATTCAGTAACAGTTTAAAATTAGCCAATCATCAGCAAAGAAAAAGCTTTAAGTAAAATGCAGATATTCTATTGGACTAGAATTAGCCAATCAAAGACTTGATATACCAAAGTTTACGGGTTTAATGGTTGAAATAATGTTCAGTTGCTGGCAAACCTTGGTAGTGACCAGATGGAAGATGTGTTCTCTACAGAAATATTATGTGTGAATTGTAAAATATGCCTACGCGTTAGCTAAGTGAAAGTATTAAAGAATCTCACAGCTCTTAAAAAGTGTAGTGCTTTATTAAAATGTGCAAGGATTAATAAAAGAAGTGAATTTAAAAACTTAAATTCTGTGTATGTCTACAATTGTCATACCGCACCCTGCCTAAGAGATACATGACTCTACAAACATTACTGACACAGCCAAAGCAAATTCAAACATAAATAATATATAGAAGTAGTTCATAATAACAAAGTTAAATATTATAGTGTAAAACTTGGAGTATAACAACAAAATTACATCTTTAAATCAGCTTCTCATACGTAGCAGCATATTGCGTAACAACAGTAACTATTATGTAATCAACAACTTCAAACTGATGCCCAAAGCGAGTTGCAAACTTCTTAAACAAAGTGAACTCCAAGAACAATACTTCAAGTTAGATTCCCAAGCGGGAAGTTAATAAATAATTCACATAAAAATAAATATCTAAACAAAACACTTTCTTCAGTCAGTGAAACAGTAGCAGAGTACCTTCATTTACTGTATAATTTAAAGGTGGTATGTACATAAAAGGTTGGCAGTGCTGATGTTCTCTCCATTCTGTCTTTGCTTTCACAAAATATCAGAGTTGCAGACAGAATGGCAAAACTGTATTTATAATCATCAACACATTCTCTCTGCAAAACTAAAATGTTACAAAGGTTGTCAAACTTTCCAAAAAAAGATGAATATTGTTTAAGAATTAAAATTAATGTGATTCTGAAGTATCAATAAAAGAACATTTGTATTAGCTAAAGGCATGTTTATAATTTATTTTATGAAATTAGATTTTTCACAATTATAGTGGAATCTATAGAATTGGGAAAAAATAAACTAAATCAATTCTTTGTTACAGGAACTGCGAAAGAGACAGAACAGTACAATTTTAATTCAAGCCTTCGTACGTGGCTATCTTACAAGACAGAAGCACAAAAAACTGCAGAGAGTTGCCTTTGATGAGATATTGCAGCAGTATACTAGTAGCAGCAGTGTACCAAGTGACCAAGTACTTGCAGTTTTGGTACGGCGGTTAAAATTCTTTTATAACAATGAACAGGATGTTGCCAGGCTGGTAAGTTTTAAGCTTTGTTTACAATTAATACATAATTGCTAATTTTGCACACCTCTTTGTTGGTTTGAATATTTGTATTCATATGGTGGGAAACTAATTAGTTGCAAGTGGATACAGTTGTAGAACTAACATAATGGCCAGTGAGTTAAGAATATACATGTGCATCATTTTATAAAATATTTTACTAAAATGTAGCAGCATGCATGTGAAACTACTAATGCAAAGTGACATTAAATGAAATGTGCTTAGCATTTAATGCAGAACTGTTTGGAGTGGGGGAATGTTAGAAAGTGCTCAGTTTTTAAGGCCAAAGTTGATTTATCTCCTAAAGGCTAGTTCACAATAACAGAGAATAGAAACCAGAACGAGAATGACAAAGTTCAAATACATGTATATGAGTGTTCAAAATGAACAGGAAAAAAGATTTAGTCAAATTTTAACTTTGTAATTGTTCCCAGGCACGGTATATTAGATCCGTATTGTGTATATTAGACTCTTCACTGTAGAAATTATTGAAGGTGGCTATGACATGAAACATTGAATTTTGATGTTGAATTGAATTGAGTTTTATTAATGGACGCTCTTTAACTCTATGGTTCATAGTATCCCATTCTACTATATTGGGCATGAAAGATGGGTAGTTTTGCTCAGAGGCCTCCTTATCAGGCTTGAGGTTCTTTTATGTGCCGTAAATCTACGACACAGGACCACCGGATTTGCTTCCCTTCCAAAGGAAGCCATACTAAGGATTTTTTACACCTGAAAAGAATCCAACGTCCTCTGCTGGGTTTGAACCCACAACCACGGGAACTACAGGCTAGCATGGTAACCAATACACTATGGAGTACAACAAATTCTGATATTGACTAACCTGTTGGTGGGATTAAAAGCAGATTAAAAAAATATATCATTTGTCAGTTACAAACAAATGATGTACCAATACACAATATCAACTTTCCACTTTGCTATCAATGTGGTTATTGATATGCATTCCTGTTCTTATTCCTGGGGTATTGTGACACAGGTATGGGCCTTCGTTGTAGCATAATAGGCACCAACCAACACTTGCTGGTTGATAAGTGCTCTCACTCGCATAAGCACCAGGAGCACTATAGAGAGGTAACAGGATTGTTCTGGAATCTTCTTTCTCCCCACCTCCCAAACATTCTAGGACTCTCTGGAAAATTCCAGCAGCTATATAAGTTAGATAAGTTGTTAAGTAACGTAGTTGTTCTTGATGCAATATAAGGTGCTGGTTGTTCAATGCATTCTCCAACAACTGAAATTGCAAAGATAGGTGTGATATGTAGTGAGTGCTGCTACTGCAAGAGATTAGAGAGGTCTTGTGCTTGACTCCTCAGTGAGTGAATCATCTGAAGAAGAGGCGTTTCAAGTGTATCTCATTATGCTGCTTTGTCACAAAGAAAAGTGAAGTGGCAGGTAAATTGGACTAGATTACATTAGTGAAGTGTCAGTGAAAACTGGACAAAGTCAGAGTATGCTGTTTTGCTTTCTGTACTTGTTTTCTTTCCGGTTTTCCATTCTCAGGTTATGTGAACCAGCCTTGCTTTTGTAGTTGCAGATCAAATAAATTTTGTTTTCCCTGCTACTTGTCATGAAACTTTGTGTTGAAATTATATTTCTTTTACAAGATTTTAGGCTACTTTGGCATTTGAAATTAATGGTAGAGCTTCTCTCTATTGCAAACTTGAAGATTCTATTGACTTCCAACCTTATCTTCCCTTCCTTTTTCTCTTACTTAAAATCTATATAGTATAATAAAGAGAGAAAATTTATATGTTGTATGTAAGGTAATCTCAAAAACCACTCGACCGATTTTGACAATTCTTTTGCCTCTGAAAAACCCTAGTCTTTCTGATGAACATGGGGTTTAAAATATCTTCTAATTTAAATTGATAAATTACTAAAAAGGGTGGCCGAGTGGTTAGACCGCCCACCAGGGTTCAATCCCAGGGGCCTGCAACTATGTACTAGAATACAAATGCATTGGAGTTATTGGCCCAATCATGTCATATTTAAATGCCTATTCAACTAAGTAATCAGATTTAAATTCCGTAGCACTGAGAGTGGTAACACTTAATACTTAAAAAAAATCATTTAAAATCAACCAATAAGTTTTTTTGCTGAAAATTTGTGTGCACATATTAAAAGCATAAACCCACCAATACTGTTGTCCTAATACTGTTATTGTGTGTGATAGACCTCAAAGCAATCCTCTAAATGAAGAGCAACATCATCTTTTTACTTTCTCTACTATGCATAGTAAGTAGGGGAAGTATTGTATTCCACCCAAAAATTTGATACCGAGATTTCACCAGAAATATGTGTTTTGAGATCCCCTGAATCAAAAAAAAACATTTTTGGAAATGTGTGTGTGTGCGTGTGCGCGTGCGCGTGCGTGCGTGAGAGAACAACATAACTCAAACGAACAGTTGATAAACACCAAACTTGGTATTTAGGTTCAGTATCTTCCAGAGATGCAACATGAAGGTTTTCAAGAAAATCCCCCCACCCCTTTACATGGAACATTTTTCGAAAATTTTAATTTTCTCAAAAATGGCTCAAACGATTCTGATTAAAATATCATAAGTTTAAGATATTTTCATGACAAATAAAATGTATATTTCGAATTTTCTGGGAATGTCTCCAAAAGTATTCTTCATTGTAAACGACTTTTGCATAACTGGTAAACCATAAGAGATAGACAAAATTTTACTACACAAAAAATGTAGATCGCGTTAAAATACACAGTTTATGTCATATACATTTTTTTTGTTGAGTGAACCATTTTTGAGATATTGCTTGTTATTCCCTTATATTTTCCAATACTTTTTCTCAAATGGGAATTCGTTATTCATTTTTTTTTATGTCCTGGACATACAAAGAGAATGGAATGCGCCACATAGCAACCAGCGCTTAAAAGATTTGACTATCGCTTAAATACTACTATATTCCCCTTGCATCTACAAGAAAATTAGCAATAAGATTAACATGAAGTAGATGGAGAATAAGCATTTTTAAAAATAGTTTGTACAAGAGTAGAGAAAGTCATGTGAGTGTAACACATCAGATTTTTTTACTCACAATGGGGTTCAAAGCATTGGTTTTTACTCCAGTACAATTGAATACATGATTTTTGCATTTGAGACATCAAAATAACAATATAGGCCCTTTTGCTGTAGTGTTAGACCATTTTTCTGTCAGATTGTTCAACTGCCTTGTGTAAGCATTAGTTTCGCAACACGTTTTGTCAAACAGTGGTTTCATGTATTCCAAAACAATTGAAAGCGCAGATGGCATCTGTGACACGTGCTTGTTCAGCAAGTCTTTACAAATACCATTATTTGCAGTAAAAGAGTAGAGAAGGGGTTATTGTCAGTTTTAGTCCAATTCCAGTCACACTGATTTTTTCTGCGTCATAATACAAACATGGTTTCAAAGGATCTGGCGCATCATATTGGTTTCACAATTATATGGTTGCCTGTGATAAATAAGGTATCAGTTCCTGGGTTATTATTTGCTGATTTAGTGCTAGGATCTGTTTCAATGATTGGTCTGAAGCAGTCCCTACAGCAAATGAATAAATACTGTTATGAATGGAATCTGAAAGTAAACCAAGAGAAGATTCAAATTATAGTGTTTAAGAAAGGTGCCAAACTGGGCAAATGAAAAGTGGAAGAATGGAGAGAAGAAATATAAAGTGGTCAGAGATTGTATATGTTTAGGGGTTAAAATGGATGGGGGTGGAAAATGGGAGAAACAGAAGAAACTGGTATTGACGAAGGGGAAAGGTGCAATGTCAGCGATTAGAGGGTGCAAATATAGAATACCAGATATAAATTGGTGAGAGAAAATATATAACACAATAGTTGAAGCAAAAATGTTATATGGAAGTGAAATATGGGGAGTAGAATGAGGCTGGGAAGAGATAGATATGGTACATAGGAGTTTTTGTTACAGTTAAGGAATTTGCTCTAATTGAAATGCAGAGAGTGGGGAGAAAAGAGGTAATAATGGAGAGAGCTCTTTATTGGTACAGACTATTAAATTTAGAAGAGAAGAACTTGTTGAGGCAGTGTTTGAAATTTCAAGAAAGGAGCTTAAAGAAAAATGGGTGGAGTTATAGTATACAAACTAATTTGGAAAATAGTGGTCTGGGAGAAATTTGGAGGAGGGAAAATAATGTTAAAGGGTTTTTGGAAAGAAGCTAGGCAGAGGTTTGAAGATATAGAGATACAACATTTATTTAGTAACATTGGGAAGAAAAGTTCCTTGGAATCATATATATTAATAAAAAAATGTATGGGCTAGAGAACAGTATGTGAATAACTCAAATAAGGAACAAAGAGAAAGTATAGCCTGGGTACGAGCAGGTGTATGGAGACTAATAGGAATAAGAAATGGGTTCCCACAGAACCAGTGTCCAATAAGTGGGGAAAGAGAAGATTTAGAACATATTGTTTTTGATTGTAAAGGTACACAGCATTGGAGAAAGCAAGCTATAATTGAGAAATGGTTAAAACTGGACAGGAAAGTAGCCTTAAGCAAGATTTTTAACAAAGACAGTAAAAAGGTAGGAGAGTACCTGTCCAAAGTAAAAAAGAAATGGTTATGGACAATAAAAAGAGATGTGAATTAGTTTTATCATGTGATGCTAAGTTATGTAATTATATTATCATTATTATTATAATATTAGTATTATTAGATTATAATTTTGGTATTACTATATTATTATTATTATTATTATTATTATTATTATTATTAATAATAATATTATTATCATCACTATTATTATCACTTTTTATGTTATAATTAAAGAAAGTAATATGGGTAGAATATGGCAAGATAACAGCTTGGGTGATGTATAGCCATATTCTAAGTAAGATTGCTAGCACAAATAAATAAATAAAATAATTATATTCCTTGCTGCTTTCTGCACTAGATTCATTATCGCTGTCACTAGAACTATCTTCAGTCTTTGTTTTATATTCAGAAAAATTGCCACTTTCACTCTCTAATACACTTTGTATAAGTTTTCTTAAACTCTCCTCGTCATTCACACAGATTCTTTTTGTGGTCATGATGGTTACTGACACGAGTGCAGGAAGAATAAAATATTTTTTCTTGGTTGAAACCAGAAGGTGAGGTTATCATACTGCAGGAATTACAAAATTGAGTTTTTTTTTATTACTTTTAAATAGGAAGACAGTGAAAAGATTAAATATAATACATAGAAGTAGTTGCAAATATACAATTTCACTAAAATAGGTTAAATACCTCAGAACTAGTTTCGAGGAATAGGTTAACTAGTTCCGAGGTATTTAACCTATTTTAGTGAAATTATATATTTGCAACCACTTCTAGTATTATATTGAGTTTTTTTATTTATGGATGCTCTTTAACTGCTATGGTCCTTAGTGTCCCATTCTATATTGGGGGTGAAAGACCGTCAATTTTGCTCAGAGGCCTCTTTATCAGACTTAAAGCTCTTTTACATGCTGTAAATCTATGACACGGGACCACCGGCTTTACTTCCCTTCCAAAGGAAGCATGTTAAGGATTTTTTCACCCAAAAAAGTCCATCGCCCTCGCCAGGTTTGAACCCGCTACCTCGGGAAAGGAATTACAAACATCACTTGTCAGCACTTCATTCGAAACGTATATGAATGACATCTGTGAGAAGAAACCTAAACTACTATAGTTATGTAGAGCAATGCAGCATTGCGAGCTGAGGTCATCATAGGATTCATATGCCAAAAAAAGCGTGAGAGCCCTAGTCATCAAATGGCCCTTCAGATCATACTTGCTAAAAAGGCTTAGATTTTTGTTGAAAAAACCATGGAATAGAAAATAATTGTTATTATTCCGCAGAAAATGCATCTAAAATAAGACAAATTCATGGATATTTTAATTACAAACTATGTGTGCATACGTGTGCTTTTTGTTTTTTGTCCTCTCCAGGATTTAGCATCTAAGAGAACAGAATTCACAGCAAAATTAGAGAGACTCGAATCCGCTTATAATGGCATGATATCCCAGACAGAGTGACACTTTATTCATCACATACATTTACATAATTTGGACAAAAATCCCAGTAAACTGGTGACTCGTCAGTTTACAGAATTTTGCCTAAAACATTCCAGATAAAAAAATTTACAAAACCATTTATACAGACAAACATGTATATACAGAATTATTTACATTATTAATCTTTGTTTAACTGGTTAAACTATAATTAGATTTTATTTAAGTTTAAATAGTAAATAGTTTATATGGTCATACATACTGTCTTACATATATTCTTTTACTGAATAGTATACTTTGTTACTTTCTCTACTAATTATAATAAGTAAGGGAAGTATTGCATTCCACTCAAAAATTTGATACCGAGATTTCACCAGAAATACATGTTTTGAGGCCTCCTGAATCCAAAAAAGTATTTTTGGAAACACGTGTGTGTGTGCGTGTGCGTGTGTGCGAGAGAACAGCATAACTCAGAAACGAACAGTCGGATAAACACCAAACTTGGTATTTAGGTTCAGTATCTTCCAGAGATGCGACACGAAGGTTTTCAAGAAAATCCCCCCACCTCAGATTACCCTTTACATGGAACATTTTTCGAAAATTTTAATTTTCTCAAAAATGGCTCTAATGATTTTGAATAAAATACCATAAGTTTAAGACATTTTTATGGCAAATTAAATGTATATCTCAAATTTTCTGGGAATGTCTCCAAAAGTATTCTTCATTGTGAACGACTTTTGCATAACTGGTAAACCATAAGAGATAGACAAAATTTTACTACACGAAAAATGTAGGTCGTATTAAAATACACAATTTATGTCATATACACTTTTTGTTGAGTGAACCATTTTCGAGATATTGCTTGTTATTCCCTTAAATTTTCCAATACTTATACTTTTTCTCAAATGGGAATTCGTTATTATTTTTTTTGTGTCCTGGTAATGCAAAGAGAATGGAATACTCCACATAGCAACTAGCTCTTAAAATATTTGACTGTCACTTAAAGGCTAGCAGTTCCCCTTGCATCTACAAGAAAATTAGCAATAAGATTAACATCTCGATATCTCAATTAACATGAAGCATATGGAGAATAAGCGTTTGTAAAGATAGTTTGTACAAGAGTAGAGAAAGTCATGTGAGTGTAACACATAAGATTTTCTGTGAGGATCCCTTTCAACATATTGAAAAATACATTTTTGTCTTTTATTTCTCTATATTTTTGTGGGAATTTATTATTATATATTTACTCCAGAATATAAAGGACTCTCTTCAAATAATGTGGGTCTGTGGGCAGGTCCAATACCAAAATGTTTTAATAGTCATCCTGTGAGAAAGTTTGCCTTATTAACTTTATATGTTGTAATAAAGTTTGTTAGTAGGGTATGCCAAATAATTGTATCCGTTAGAAATCAGTGAACGAATATTTTATAACTTAACAGCTAACAAGATTATTTTTCTCGATGGTCACGGACTGTGTGTGTTTTCCAAAGCAGTTAACTTGATAGCCTGGGAGTGCAGAATCTTCATATTCACCAGCTTCTCTTTTATTTCAATGTATATGTAAAGGATTTCTATATAATGTGAGGCAGTATTTTTAACACTTAAATGATTTCAGTCTATTTATATAATATATAAAAATATAACAGCCCGCCTTAAAGCCATATATGTATAAGTAACACATAAAATGTATGTAACAGTCATTGTATTATGTTTATATTATTGTGTACATGTATAATCATGTTATGTGAATGTATTAAGTAATTTAATATTGTTGGTGCTGTGATAATAGAAGCTGAAAGTTGCTAACAATGAGGTAACCTTGAGGCAATAATGAATTGCAAAGTTTAATAATGCTACTAGTAATTCTTGGAACAATAATGTAATATTTTAAAACAGTTTATAAATAACCAATCAAAAACTAGAAAAGCTGAAAGTTAAATAAAAGTATTCTATTGGAGTAAAATTAGCCTATCAGAGACTTGAAATAGAGAAATTTATAAATTTAAGCGGTAAACGCCAGTTGCTAGTAGACTACGTTCCAAACCGGTTGCTAGAAGGCAATGTACCTGAGCAGTTCGTTTGATCGTTATGTATTCAGTGTGAGACATATAGAATTAATTACAGCGAGAATATTATAAAGTTTTCGTAGTTAAAAAGTGCAAGTAATTAATAAATGATCTCACAGCTCTCTATATAAGTGAAGTGTTATTTAATCGTGTGAAGGATTAATAAAAGGAGTGAAGTAAAAGTTATAATTTGTGTAAGCCTACATTCTTTAGCCACATCACCCCCTGAAAAGATATACATGTTTCTACAGATTACTACTGATGCAGTTGAGGCAAGCATAAATATATATAATATTTAAAGAAACATAAAAATACAAAGTTGATTCCTAAACGTTGGGGCGAAGGCCACCGGAAAGTGAACGTTGGGGTGAAGGCCACCGGAAACTTTGTATCGTACATGGGGCAAATGCTCCAAGAAACTATCTTAAGTTTTTGGCTCCCCAACAGTCGAACTACAATACAACACAACACCTACTTCAAATTGGCTTTCCATATGTAAAGATAAAAACCTTCTTCAAATGTGAAAACTATATAGATTATGTTATTAAATAACTATGGGACCAGAGAGAAGTTGCAAAGGTTTGAAATTTCATCTACTGTAATTATTTAAAAAAATTATTCAACCATTCTGACTAAAGATTGTTCCACCACCAAAGGTTATAAATTATAGACTATAGAGCATTTCCAGAACTTGGAAGATTGTCAGGAGAGGTTAATGAAGTCAGTTGTTCCACCAATGTTTCACATCCTTTTGTGTGAATATCATTAATCTGTTATTATGAATAGCTAAGAAAGTATGAAATTACAAAATTTATAAGGTGTAAAGGGGAGGATTCACAAAGAAAATATTTTAGATCATTGTACAATAATTTCATGAAGAGCAGGGAAGGTAAATGAAATTCATTAAATTGTTTGAGTTTAGAAAGCTGGCCTTGCAACATTGGCTAAGGCAGTTATTACTTTATAAAATATAATACGGGGTATTGACTTTCTAACATGCACTCATAGCTTATCATTAAGAATTTCTCCAAAGTTTATAAATGTTTTGTGACTGTGATGCAGTTCTTCATTGCTCACTACCAGAGGTTCTTACATACACAGTACGTATTCAAATGTATCCGGACACCTGGCTGAAAATGACGTTTGTGGCGCCCTCCATCGGTTATGCTGGAAGTCAATATGGTGTTGGCCCACCCTTAGCCTTAATGACAGCGTTCACTCTCGCAGGCATACTTTCAATCAAGTGCTGGAAGATTTCTTGGGGAATGGCAGCCCATTCTTCACAAAGTGCGGAACTGGGGAGAGGTATCAATGTAGGTCGGTGAGGCCTGGCACAAATCAGCATTCCAAAACATCCCAAAGGTGTTCTATAGGATTCAAGTCAGGACTCTGTGCAGGCCAGTCCATTACAGGGATGTTATTGTCGTGTAACCACTCCGCCACAGCTCGTGCAGTATGAACAGGTGCTCAATCGTGTTGAAAGATGCAATCGCCATCCCCGAATTGCTCTTCAACAGTGGAAAGCAAGAAGATGCTTAAAATATCAATGTAGGTCTGCGCTGTAATCGTGCCATGCAAAACAACAAGGGCTGCAAGCCCCCTCCAGAAAAAAACATGACCACACCTTAACACCACCACCTCCGAATTTCACTGTTGGCACTACACACGCTGGCAGATGACGTTCACCGTGCATTCACCATACCCACACCCTGCCATCGGATCGCCACATTGTGTACCATGATTTGTCACTCCACACAACGTTTTGCCACTGTTCAATCGTGTAATGTTGACGCTCCTTACACCAAACGAGGCATCATTTGGCATTTTCCTGCGTGATGTTTGGCTTATGAACAGCCGCTCAACCATGGAATCCAAGGTTTCTCACCTCACACCTAACTGTCATAGTACTTGGAGTGGATCCCGATGCAGTTTGGAATTCCTGTGTGATGGTCTGGATAGATGTCTGTCTATTACTCTTTACAACCCTCTTCAAATGTTGGCGGTCTCTGTCAGTCAACAGACAATGTCGGCCTGTACGCTTTTGTGCTGTACATGTTCCTTCACGTTTCCACTTCACTATCATATCAGAAACAGTGGACCTAGGGATGTTTAGGAGTGTGGAAATCTCACGTACAGAGTTTGGACACAAGTGACACCTAATTGCCTGACCACGTTCGAAGTCCATGAGTTCCATGGAGCGTCCCATTCTGCTGTTTCACGATGATATCTAATGACTACTGAGGTCGCAGATAATGAGTACCAGGCAGTAGGTGGCAGCACAATGCACCTAAGATGAAAAACATGTTTGTGGGGGTGTCCGGATACTTTTGATCACATAGTATATATACTGGGTGGGAGGGTATGGATGTCATCCATAAATCCTCAAATAAATAATTATGCCATTTTATCTATGAATGGTTATTTCAATAGAAAAAATACATTTTCTATGCCTTTTGTCACAATTCAAATATGAAACAATTAAGGTAAGCTCTTTTGAAATATATGATAGAATAGCAACTAATGTACACTTTTAGTTATTTTCACTTTCTTCCTTAAATGCCTTATTTTGCTATAATTTAGCTTTTTTGTTTGGTAGAAATTGTAATTGAAAATTGAAGTAGTTACAACAGCACCACACATGTGCCTCACAGAACTGAGGTTGTCTTGCCCACTCACCAGCTGGTGTACTTAAATATGTTCAATATAAACATGTTACGAACATTGTATGTATGATATGTAAGATATTTTTGCTGTTAGTTGGCTTATTAAATGTTAAGTAAAATTATTTGCTGTGCTTTAACACATTTCTTTCAATTCTTATGCAAAAATATCTAGTTTATTTTGTTCTCAATGAATACTTTGTTAAGCCCCTTAACTTTTTTGTATCTAATAGTTAAACCTATGTCATCCTCCATAGTCTAGGGTACCATGCTAGCTTCTAGTTCCCGAGGTCGCAGGTTCAAACCCAGTGGAACGCGATGGATTTTTTTTGGGTAAAAATCTTTAGCATGGCTTCCTTCAGAAAGGAAGTAAAGCCAGTGGTCCTGTGTTGTAGATTTATGGCACGTAAAAGAACCTCAGGCCTGGTGAAAAGGCCTCTGAGCTAAATTTCTGGTCTTTCATCATGCCCAATATAGGGGACCTAAGAACCATGGTAGTTAAAGAGCATCCATAAATAAAACTCAAATTAATAGTTATAACCTATTCAGTTTTTAGATTCAGTGCATAACAACTTTTGGTTAAAACATTTAATTTCTTTTACTTTTTCATCCAACTTAAATACGTGTGTTTGTTGCGTTCATTAAACATTTTGTTGAAAATACACAAAAGAACTTTTGAGGATTAAATACCGCTAGCAGAGTTATTATTATTACCATAATGCAGCAGCACTGACCTTACCAAACAAGTGTGATTTTCCCACCCAACTGCAAAAGAAAGTAAGTTGTTGTTGAACACCTCTCCATTTCAAAGCATTTTTCTGCAAAGCTGTGAAACATAGAAAAGAAGACAGGACAGCCCCAAGTTAGCCAGAATATATGGCCTCCCCAAAATCCACAGGCCCAACAACGACATGAGGCCAATAATTAGTTATATAAACACCCCCTCATATCGTCTTGCCAGCTGGTTGCTTCACCAATTTCAAGCATAAACATTTCAATAATAAACAAAATACAAAGTTGATTTTTAAACATGGGGGCGAAGGCCACTGGAAAGTTTGTATTGCACATGGGGCAAACACTCCAAGAAAACAATCTACCAACAGTGGGCTATAACCCTCTCAAGTTGCAACAAAACATTTCAGTGAGAATAGATTGGTGAACATTTGCAAGTCTAGTCATACAATGTAGGTGTATGCTCTAAAAATTGTAAGAAATGTCCAAGTTGCACTTAGGTGCAGGCCTCATGGCGTATCATACCACCTGAATCTAGGTTAGCTCATGCTTCAGAATTGATATAAATGTTGTTAGTTTTGATCCAGTTTCTTCTTTTGAAATTTTATCCAGAGAAAGTAATGCTGTGGAATGGGCAAGCATATGAAACAAATTGAACATGCTGAGGAAAAAGTTATATCTGGCATTTCAGCTTAGGGGAATTTAACATTTAGGACAAATATTCACTTGCTTTGTAGGCATTGACATTGTGGAGCAGAACTTTGAGCAAACGTTATGAAATACAAAAAATAAGGATGTACTGCAGTATAATACAGTGATTTATGTAATGCATCCATGTGATTTGTAACTGCATGGAACACACTGACAAAATGCTTGGCATTTTCAAATTAAATCCCATAATAAGTATTATCCTGTTACGGTTTATTAGTGTTGCCACATGCATTAAGTATCAGAATATGAATATATTGTCATCAAACTATCCCTATTTCCCTGAAATTGCTCAACCATCATTTTATAAAGTTTTATCTTTATTTATTTCTTGTTTTCTGTTTACATGTTTTGTTTGTTACATTATTGCTCTCAAAAGTTACAAATTTTATTATGTTGAAGCCATTATTCACTCTTAGGTTGATCTGCATCAAAACAAACCCCAGGTGACCAATGCATCGTTATAATGTATCCTTCCGCCATTTGCACTAGTCATTATTCACTCTTAGGTTGATCCGCGTCAAAACAAATCCCAGGTGACCAGTACACTGTTATAATGTATCCTTCCGCCATCACACTAGAAATACTGTCACACTTTCAGACCATGTGGCGAGTACAAGCGGCACATAGTACAAAAAAGAACAGTCCTTATTTCGACAACTGAAATGGTGACTAGCATATTCTGTTAAGGGCTAAAGGTGATAAGATTGATAGTTGTAACAAAATAAATGTTTGCACATTTAATAATAGTTAATTCTAAAATAAATGAGCGAAAAATAAAGTAATAGATATGCGATAACCTAATTTATTCGCTCCCTGGAAGTTGCACTTCGTTAACTGTTGGCGGCTCATTTTAAAAAAGAAATTGTGCACTGTTACGCAAATTGCATTCTTCTTAAAATCCTACATTCTTGCATCGCGTATTTCATATGCTTTTTTTTCTTCGGGTGTAACCACATTTCTCGTTTCAGATTTTTCTGCATAAGCACTGTTTATACTTGTACTCGAAACACCGGTGAACTCAGAAGTTAATTTCACCATTTCTTTCACAGAAAGTGTTGGATATTTCTCACATAACTTATAATAAAGATTTAACACTATTGTTTTTTTCACCACTAGTCAATGGTTTGTGCGGCTAAATGCTTTACGTAATTCGACGAGAACACAAGAGCGAATTCACTGTCCTCCATGATACTGAACGCAACTGCTGGTTTCTGGCTGTAAACAATATTCTGCGCCTACCCGGATGTCAGTTGACTCAATACGAATTGCGTCATGGGACTTGTAGCTCTGTTTTGCGGTATAAATCGGCGTTAAATAAAACCTTAGGCATTTGTATAGAATATTATACTATTTAAGGATAAATTCATTCTAAAATTCAGAGATTAGCATGGGACTACTTTCCTGGGTGCATTGCTACTGTGTTGCACCACGTGCACTGACCACGTGGGTTTGTTTTGCCGTGGATCAACCTAAGAGTGACTATAGTTTAGTCTTTAGGTAAACAGAAGCAAAACAATAACAAGGTTTTGGCACTGGAGACTTTTTGAACACACTGTATAATTTCATTAGTGTAACATCAGTTAAATTAGTGTGTCTTGTGCCCCAACATTCACTTCTGTGTGAATTGTGTGCTTGTGTTTTTTTTTTGGGGGGGGGGCTTTCTTAGATGGTTTTGTTTATTGGAAGCTCTGTATATTCATAAATAATAATATTATATCTAACATATTTAAATGTTCATGACTATGTACTATTAATAGTTTCTCTTTACTGCTTTTCTCTTTTCCAGATATGGATCTGCCAGTTACTTCTGAAACAGCACACAAAAATAATAACAGCAGCAGAACGTCCAGGTGATATTTGGACTTGGCGATTGTGTTGGTTACTGCACATGAACATGTCACACTTAGCAGTTGCTACACAGCAGGTTAATAATAGGGAATCAATGGCAGTCCCTCTTCGAACTGTTGAGGTATTCACCTCTTTGGAAACATGTCAGCATATTCTGGGTACAGCAAAGGTAAGCTGTTTTACTTTGAAGTTGTTTACAGTGATGTAATTATTATCAATAAAAGAAAGCGAGTAGGATTACATAATACCTTTTTAACTGCTTTAAATATTCAAAACTTGGTATCACTATGTTGGCAACTTCTTTGCAATCATCCCAAAAGAGGATGCACTAAAATTTCTGAACCTGCAAGACCAATCCATCAAATTCACATTGGAAATGGGTAAAGACGAACAGTTGCCTTTCTAAAGCTCCTTGTACCTGATCAAATTTTTGTCAAATTCAATGCTTTACAAGACTTTCCAAGAGTTGTCACAACTTCACAACTTTTCTTGTCAAATTGCTTCCAATACTTTTCAAGTCTTTGGAATCTTGAAAGCAAATAACAACATGCTCTAAAGAAACATCAAAGGTTTGACAATGATTTGATGGCTTTGGCCAATGAAATGTGACTATTTATAGTGCGTCATGAAATCTGCAACATGACAAAGTGAAGAGTAAACAAAAATGGCTACCTTGGCAAGGGTTGTCATATGCGAGCTGATTAGGTTATACGAAAACTGGCCATGTCTGTACGTTATGGGCTTTTTGTAGATTACCACAAGATGAAAGTGAGAGCATATGAAGAAATTGCCGGGCAGACTTCCGAATGTACAAAAATGCATTATGACAAATATAAATAATGATTGTAATATGAATATGCATTTTTATGTGACATTGATTTGAGATGTTTATTGATTGTAATTATTGTTGAGAAGTAAGTTTATACTGCCTTACTGAAACTGACAATAATAGCGTGCAATAATGCAGCGAGGGGGTGAGCTGTTTATCATTATTGGAAACGAGGAAGTTACGTAATGTTGGCGCATTTTTCTTTAGAATCTTCTGGAACATTTCCCTAGAGCATATGTATTCATCATTTTCATTGGATATAAAAATAGACGCTAATGTTGGCGCGTTTTATTAGCCAATTGCAGCTCAGTTATAATCTTTGGGCATATCTGGGTGAAGGAGTATAAAAGGTAGGTTAGAGGTAAAGACCCCGTCAGTTCATCAAAAATCTGTGTACACTACACGTCTTCTTCGGTCTGTCAGTTCGTCGAAAATATTTGTACGGCACACATCGGATATCAATTTGCAGGTTACGCGTAACAGAGTTATGCAAAATCTTAAATGTTGTAAAGTTAATTATACAAATAGGTGAAGTACGCGAATTAAGAGTGATCAGTAATGAAGTTATTATAACAGTTTCAGTTTGGCGAGTGTCAAGGTCAATGTGTAAATGTGATAGTGAAAGTGTTCGACAATAAAAAGTGTAAAACAAATTCTTTCATCAGTGTTATCTTTGGATAAGAGACTCCTTTCCGTTTACACAACCTGTATAAAGAGAAGTGCTTGACCAAAAAGATCATAGCTAGCCGGAGGACAGAGAACCAAAATTAAATAAAATAACAGTAGCATTCTTTCAAACGAACACTAATACTGCCGCAAATTGCTAACACCAGATAGAGCTAACAAGCCTAACAAATGAATCACATCACAAGATGGCTTCACCATGTTGAGTAAACACATACACAAATAACATTATAAATTTACCATCGCAAATTGGCTCCCAAACGTGGGGCTCAATAAACAAATAAAAAAACATTAATAATTCCACGTCAATTAATGCAATCTTATATAGGGTGACATGCACCATGTTGGAGTAAATTGCTTCGGAAGTAACATTTACTAAATAAGTCCCCACTATGGAAGTAGGTTACTACGGGAGCTATTTACCCCAAAAGTAACGTTGGAGAGCTCAATTACAATTTACTCTTTTAGTTATGACTACGGAAGTAAGAGCTAATTACTCTCGAAGGTATTGTTTTGTTTGTACGATTTACTTGATGCAATCATGAATAAGGTTATGTGCGATAGGAAAAGGGGAGAAACATCAGCGAAAGAGAGAAATGTTTGTTGGTAGAAATAAAGAAAATCCATTTAAACAATATGAGTGTAAAAAGCGTGCGATAACCTGCATTACATTGATCTTCAAAGCCAGTGAGATACCGCCAACACTTGCAACATGCGTTCCTAATTACTTTTTATTTTAGGTTTATTAGTTTTTTAGTTTAGTCTCATTACTTCACGTAATGAGAATGACTTTTGATTCATAGTTATTTTATTACTTCGAGCTGAGTTAGTACCGATAGGTTCTAATTACCATGTGAAATCAAACTTGACGGGAAGAAAAAGTTTAACATTGCCAAACTTTTAAGTTACATCACGTTAAGTCAGTTTTAAATATCTCCATTTAATACAGTGTAAGACTGTCACATTACGTTAAATTCATCATAATGCCGGCTCAAGCTTCTAAAATATTTCTGTACGAAACACTCATAGCATGCATAACAATAATTGCAATTTGGATTATAGAGATGAATTTGTGCCTGAGTATTGTTGAAATGTTCTCCGAGCAGGTTCAAAAGGCGTGTATAAAATTCTATCCTAATATCAAATGTTCATTGAACTTTCTCTCTCTGTATAAGAGCTAATTACTCCCGAAGGTATTGTTTTGTTTACTCGATTTACTTGATGCAATCATGAATAAGGTTATGTGAGATAGGAAAAGGGGAGAAACGTCAGCAAAAGAGATAAATGTTTGTTGGTAGAAATAAAGAAAATCCATTTAAACAATATGAGTGTACAAAACGTGCTATAACCTGCATTACGTTGGTCTTCAAAGCCAGTGAGATACCGCCAACACTCGTAACCTGTGTTCTTAATTACTTTTTATTTTAGGTTTATTAGTTTTTTACGCTTCTGATTTATGGGAGGTTAGGTTAGGGTTATATATATAAGCTTAGGTTCCTGATTCACGAGAAATTACTTTTATTAACATTTTCAATGAGGACCCAAGTAATGCAAAAAAGCCAAAACGTGTTATAAAGATGCTGGAATGTTGTGATTGACGAGTTTAATAATTCTAGCGACGGGAAACGTACTGAAGAGCAGCTTAAAATTCTGGAAACAATACTTCTAATGTTCATTTTGCACCGCAGATCACTTGCGTGTTGATAGAGAATACCCTTTCTGATTTCGAAAAAGTTCGCCACATTCATGGATGGGTACAAAATAGTAACATGCGTGCAGTCAATTCCACACACAATGCGTGGGAAATCTGTGAAAGTGCAGACGAATTGCCTTTTATTTGCTTAACACTCGTGTATATTTATTACCCCTTCCAACCTGAGGGAAGCCATTGGACCATTTCTAAAGGTCTACCAATATTCCTGTGCCCATCTATGTGGTGTAAGGTTAGCATGTCTGCCTTGCATTCAAGAGGTCCTGAGTTCGAATCCTGGTTAAGGTTAGTTACCTGGACAAGGTTTTTTCTGGGGTTTTCTGTTATCTTTAAAGACTATCAAGTAACTCTAAGCTTTAGGGACCCCAGGCTCATAAAAACTATATCCCTGTGGTTGGTAATCGAAAAGGATCTTAGGAAATATGTAATCTGCCATTCTTGGTATGTGTTCCAAACAGTATCGCTTGTATTGTATAAAGAATTATCCGGGCTTGTGGGCCGTGGGGCTTCTTCCCCCCAGACATTTCGTCTACGATTACGGCAGACATCTTCAATGGCAATGGTGAGGTTGAAGTGTTCTGGCAGAAGATTCAACAGCGACTGTGTTTGATGCACTCTGGACTGCAGTATCTATACCAGCGACTGGGGAGGTATGTGGTGATTGGTTCAGGTTGGCGGTGGGCTGGACTTGGATAGATGGAGTGCTGTGTTCTGCTGGTGTCTGATTGGTTCACGTGAAATGCTTGACTTTGAGAGTGCATCAAGCACAGTCGTTGTTGAAACTTCTGCCAGAACACTTCGACCTCGCCACTGCCACTGATGATGTCTGCCATAGTTGCAGACGAAATATCTGGGAAGAAGAAGAAGGAGCCCAGAGACCATGGCCCACAAGCCTGGATAAAGACTGGTTCACAACCGCCCGAGAATGATAACCAGAACGGGAAGCAATGCACCATGCAAAATATTGGTTCACAACAGCCCGGTAACGAGAACGGGAATGCATAACGATCACAAAGTGAAAGTCGATTTTGTGCATTGGGATTTCATTTGTTTTTAAACAATGACATTTTTTCACTTTCAATTTAGCCAAGCCAATGTCAAAATTCGATAGAGTAAACATTATATAAATGTTTCCGATCCCTCTAGTTATGCCAAGCTTTCATTCATTTACTTAATGGCATACATTAAAATTGCTTATTGTTATTTTTTCATTTCCACCAGTTTTAGCTGTTCTTTGTACCTTTTGCCATTAGGTAATAGCCAGTTTTGAGTTGCATATAAACAAACTACAAATGAACCCTTCACCAAAGGAAGCAACGCTGATTAGATTTGCGGATGTCGGGATGAGGTTAGGAAGCACGTTTACTATTAATTCCTTCCACTTTCATGTTTCCAGCTTGTGACTATAGAGAGCAGTAGTGGCTGTTTCATGTCACGGCCGCTTAAAACAACCTCTAGAGTGAAGAGTCTAATATGCACAATATGCCGTTCCCGGGACCCGGGAAGGCTTCCCATTGGTTGTGAACATTCCCATTTGAATACATGTATTTCAACTTTCTCGTTCTCGTTCTGGTTACCATTCTCGTTGGTTGTGAACCAACCTTAATTCTTTATATAATATTGTGCGGCGGTATTCTTGTATTTGTGTATACTTGTGTTTTGCCCCACGTTGTGAAGCCAATTTGTGACAGTATTATGTGTTAAGTTTGAAAGAATGCTACTGTTTATTTGCCGCACGTATAAAAGACAATTTGTCGCGGTCACTTTGTGTTATCTTTTACTGAGCGCCTATCATTGTATTTAATATTTTGGGTTCACTGTCCTCCGGCTAGCTTTGATCTTTTTGGTTGAGCACTTATCTTATTCAGGTATGTAAACGGAAAGGAGTCTTTTTATCCAAAGATAACACTGATGAAGAATTTGTTTTACACTCTTTATTGTCTTAACACCTTATTCACATTCACATATAAATCTTGACACTCGCCAAACTGAAACTGTTATAATAACTTATTTACTGCTCATTCTTAATTCACGTACTTCAACTTTTTGTGTAATTAACTTTACGACACTTGAGATTTTTTTATAACTTTGCTATGCGTAACCTGCGAATCGATAAACTATGCGATGTATTCACCATGACTTTTTCTGTTTAACTCAGCGACGTGTAATGTACAAATGTTTCCGATGGACTGAGCGAATTTGACTCTGACCTAGCCCTTTTTATACTCCTACACCCCGATATGCCTAAAGATTATAACCGAGCTGCTATTGGTTAATAAAACGCGCCAACATTAGCGTCTATTTTTATATCCAATGAAAATTATGAACACATATGCTCTAGGAAAAAATGTTCCAGCAAATTCTAAGAAAAACGGGCCAATATTACGTCATTTGCTCATCTCTAATAATAATAAACAGCTCACCCCCTCGCTACATTATTGCACGCTATTATTGTCAGTTTCAGTAAGGCCGTATAAACCCACTTCTCGACAATGCTTACAATCAACAAACATCTCAAATCAATGTCACACAATAATGCATATTTACACTATAATCATTCTTTACATTTACATAATTTGTGATACAAATTACTGCATCAATTGACACTGGTTGTGAAAGCCCGTTTGTGAAAGTTTGAAGTATCTCTTGTATTTAAATATTTACGAGTTTGTGTACATTCTAATTACCTTTTAATGACTTTATTTCTGTAAAAATCGAAAAGAGTTAACCCAGCAGAGCCTTGTGTTTGCATTTTCTATTTTTCTTTCTTGTGTGCTGTATTTAGAAATAGTTTTCACCATTATAGCTCAACAGTGGTACAAGCATTATTGTACAGAATTTAATTCATGTTTATTTTTAAGTTTTATATTTTAACGTTCTCTTTATTGTTCCATATATTTTTTTATTTATCTAATTTAGTGCAAATCTCTTTATTTGGTATGAAGTAATGTAATAGATTAGGCACTTCTCTAGTTAATAAATTTTTTATATCTTACGTGACCTTTACCAATTCTTTTTTTTACTTTTAAAATAAACGGTAATAAAATGAAAGACATCCCCTTCACAGATGAAAAAGTAGTTTTAGCTATTTAATGTATAATATTTATACTATATTCTAGTATAGAGTGCCTTTTTAATGTTTATCTCATGATGGTATTTCATATTTTTGAGTTTTAATACTTGCAAGTAGAAAAATGGTAATGTGTTAATTTATCTCTATCGACATCTTTGAATGAAATCTCGATATCCTACAAGCTTCATAAGTTTTGATTAAAGACAGGTAAAGTACTAAAGATGTACAAAACAAACAAAAAAAAAACCTGGAAGATGAGCCAAGGAAGAAGCAAAAACAAAAATTCTTGTGAATTTGAAAAGTAAAAATACAGAAATTAAATTTATTTCAGGGTAGTACATATCTGATGCACATATTCTCATACCTGGTGGGAAAAGGATACTTCAAGGATCTGCGATGTCTCCTAGACAACAAACTTCCACCATTGTTAGAAGCAAGTCCCAGTCCCCCAACTGTGCTAGCTGGGTGTCTGTTTGACATGATTATACGCCCTCTTCAACTCATATCCCTTTCACCTACCAGCAATTCAGATTTCAGGTTGGTATTTTGTAAACATTGTTTATAATTTATGATACATTGAAAATTTTAAAATATCTTTGCATATAACAAAGTGTGACTATTGAATTTGCCTTTAAAGAAAAATAGAATAATTAAATGGAGTGTATTTATTTATCAATTGGTTGCAACATTTTAAAATTTGGTGTTACTTTGCTGAGCTGAACTGCTCCAGAAATATAAAACTACCATTCTGAGATTTAAAAGCTGCACGAATGATGACATCGAGTTAATTATTATAAAATATTTTCAAAGGCTTAAAGGAAGGAAGGTATACAGTGTATCTATTTGCCAGTTTGGTATGCATCTGCTATACAGCATTTATATTGATCCATTTATAAATGACAAATTGGTGTCGCCCTTCAATCAACAAATTTCTATGGCAGCTGTGTATCAGCTCTTTAGGAATCACATCTTATAAGATCAAGGATATTGCTTGACTTTCCAGATTTGCCCATTTCAGGTCCCTCATTTAAAAAAAAAATAAAATAATGATCTTTAGAAAATGAAATGGGATATATTGACATTAATTTCCTATTTGTGATTTGCCTTATTTCATGCACAATAAGTATTATTTAGCCTGGCCTCGTAGCTCAGTCAGTAGAGCACCTGCCCGCTGTGCAATGGTCCCAGGTTGATTCCCGACTGGAGGATGGGAATTTTTCTCTAGCCAAGATTACTCCCTATCCTCTCCAGAGTCTAGAAGTATGAATGAGGGTGATGACACTGTGTGTGTGCGTGTGCGTGAGAGATCTAATGCATAAAACCCTAAGTTTACCAGAAATCCAATGACAAGTGAATACAAGTTAACACCATTGCTTATAGGCATTAATATGTTCCAAAGAAAAGGCTGCCAACAAAACCATATTACTTATAGGTGGGGTGCAAATAGAACTTAAAAAAAAATAAGTGTTATTTAATGGCAAAATAATGTTTCATTGAAACACCCCATAATACAGTGTGATCCCTCAGCTATCTGGACGGTAGTCGCGATGCGTGTTCCGCGTGCTATATTCAGTATATCTGTTTATTATTCTCATTATTGATACTGATACCATATTATTACTGATTTTATGATGATTATTACGATATATTGATTACCTATTGAACAAACATAATTACTTTTTATTTTATCAGTACTAACCTTTTTCACAGTCGGTGTTGAAAGTGATGTCCTTCGGCAGATAAACATTCTTGGCACCTTCTGATGAAGTTACCATTCACACACATAAGTTCTTGTTGCGTAATTTCCCTAATTTCTGTTCTTATGTTGTTTTTAAGATCGTCTATGGTGCGAGGATTATTCCTATAGGCTCTATTTTTGGGAGTTCTCCACAGATAAAAGTCACACACAGTAAGATCCGGCGATCAAGCCAGCCATAACCCTTTAGAGATTATTCTGTCATCAAAAACATTCTTGATGTCTTCCAAGGAAGCCTCTGCAGTATGAGCTGTGGCAGAATCTTGTTGAAAATAGCCATATTCTCCCTCATTATCTGTCAACATTGCAAAAAATGGCGCGAGAATATTTCTGCGGTACCTATCGGAATTTATGGTATCGTTGTAAAATATGGGGCCTATTATCCGTTCTGCTGTTACAGCACACCATACACCAATTTGGATTTTCAGTACACCAATACCTATTATTTTGTGAAGCAACATGTCCAGTCAAATGAAACCATGCTTCATCTGAAAAAATTATTAGATGTGGGTCAACAGTACCGCCAACAATATTTTGTAACATCCAGTTACAGAAACTTACGCAGGCTTCATCATCACGCAGTGATAATTGATGGACACTCTGTGTGGTTTTAATTTCAACAGTTTCATAGACCTATGTACTGAGGTTTTTGAAACACTGACTTGTTGTGCTACACGTCGTAAACATTTATTCAAAGACTGTTCAAATGCTTTGCCAATTTCATCAAGTTTTTCTCCCATTAGAACCCTTCGTTTCTTTTTACAACTTACAACATTAAATGATCCCGTTCTCTTCACTTTATTCACTAGATATCTAACTGTTTCTCAACTCGGAACTGGAACACCAGGAAATTTATCGTGAAATTGATACGAGTCGATTTTCACATATGTGTCAAAAGTCTTTGTTCAAGAAAAAATTTGAGTACCATTTCTGGGTTGTAATAATCCGATAATTCAATTGCACACAAATACACACACGTCTCGCGTCTATACACAAGAAGCAATAACAGCTGACTGAAGCCCGCTGCCACATGTCCGATAAGTGGAAGAGCCCATGGCCTTGAGTTCATTCAGATGTGTCACACAAGACTGCCATGCAATTCCCGGCCAGAGCGCTGAGGGACCGCTCTGTACTTCTCATGACAAACTATAGGCCCAGTTGAAGAGAGAGGTTTTGGAATAGTGCATACTGCATATTTTCCTTTAGTGCTTCCTCAGCATAATTATTGAATATGATACTTTGGTTAAGATTTTAAATTAATATAATCACCTATTCCATTATCCAGCATTAGAGCTAACACTGCAATAGGAGGGAGGAGAAAGAATGATTTTAATTAATAGTCAGTTATACAAATATAATTATACCTGTGTGGATTTCTTTTAAAACTTGAAATGTGCTGCAGAATATAGCAAACATAATAATTATCTGGTTCTTGCCATTTCACAAAAATAATGTTTTGTAACTTTTCAGGATAATAGGTGCTAATTGCTTTGAAATGTATTAACTGTCTCTTAATCAGTCATCCAGATGACTGATTTCTGAATAATTTATGCTGTACTGCATACTAATTTAGTGTATATAAATGTTACTGATAAGTATATTAAATTTTTCTATGGCTATAACTTAGAGTATATTCAGTCTTATTTCAATAGTTTATGTAATGCTGTAATATTAGTTAACAAAATAAACAATTTTGCATACTGGAAAAAGATGTGAAAACATAGGCACTTGACCATACCATAATCGTATAATGTTACTTGATTTTGCAGTAGCTCCATCCTACGTGGTCTTTGTGAGCATATACTTGCTCCACCGTTCACAGAACCTGTTAAATTGTTTGTGATACCAGCACTGACAGAAATGCCCCAGTTTCCATTTAGGCAGTTTCTTGAGACTTTACGCTCCGATGGAAATGATATACCAGCAACGTCATGGCTGCTATTCACTGTGCTGTCCTTGGAGCAGAAACATTTTGGTAAGAACAATAAGTCTTAAGGTTAAGTAATATAGAAGTAGTTAACACAATAAAAAGTGTCGACCAAGATCACTTTTGCTCCACTTGTTTATGTATACAGTAGACCCTCGTTTAACCGAATTTCAAGGGACCGAAAAATAGCCAGTTCGGTTTAATGAAGTTTGAATTAACAAGGTTTTGTAAAAATAGTCCTGTATTTTCTGAAATGGTAAAATATGACTTGAGTTCACTTTCTCTCTTGTTATGCGTACCAACGAATGAGGGTGTTTCCTTTTCATGACCTCTAAGAAAGAGTAAAAATATCTGCTGTGTATGGTATATCTGGCATTTGTTTAATTGAGAAAGTATACTGGTGGTGGCACCATGGCTGAGTGGTTAGACCGCTCGCCTCTCACCGAGGCGGCCCAGGTTCAATCCCAGGGACCTGCATGTGGGATTTGTGGTGGACAAAGTGGCGTCTGGGCGGGTTTTCTCCGGGTTCCCCCGCCATTCATTTCACCAACTGCTCCATCATCACCTTTCCTTTCATCCATTTCACCATCATTTCGTTTCATCTACTTCCTTCCTCCCATACCAGGCATCGGGCTGATCACCCATCCTGGATATTCTGTCTGATCCATGAGTGTCTGCTCCTCGACGAGCCTCTGACCCCAGACACCTGCCTGTAAGTCTTGGGGGGTGTAAGTTCTACATAAGAGGAGGTTAAACAGAGAAAGAAGAAGAAGAGAAAGTATACTGTCAATGCTTGTCGTAATTTTTTTTTAACCAGTACTATTTGAACACTATTGTACTCATTGAATTAGTGAGTCATATAATATAACAAACAATAACCTTAAGAAACACTTTAAATATACCATTCTTTTAACACTAAGTTTTAATCAGAACACATGTTTTAGTTAAAACTCTTATCCATTACACATTTTAGTTTTATAATTTGAAACAATCATTAATTGTTGTTTGGCGGACTGTTGGTCATAATATTATGGCACTCTCTGAAGATACCACATCCAGGGCAGCCTGAAATGCCATGGAGACAGCAGTAGCAGCAAATCTCTCGAGAACAGAAATTGCAGTGGCAACTTCAGTGCAGGGTCGCGGTGTATTATCTTCATGTTCCTCCTCGGAAGATGACAGTAAAGAATTATCATTCTCCTCTGCATCATCAGCAGATGACTGGTTCTTCAGCAGCACTGATGTTGTTGTCCACCTATGTCCATTCTTCCATAATGACGGTATGAGAGGGCACCAACAGGGTGTAAGCATGTAGAAGAGCATTATCAGAATCCCAATTGTATCCTCATTATAAGTTCAGATGTGGGTCATTGGTTTCCTGTTCAGTTTCAGTGGTGTTATCAGTTGCTGTCCAGGCCTTCTTAAGACAGTTAGCTATGGTGTCTGTTGTAACTTCATCCCAAGCAGCAGATATGTGCGGATAGCTTGCAGTACTTTCCAATGTGGTAATGTTTCTTGTAGTTCTATTGCACTGATGGCAGCCATAACCAGTCGGCATCTGTAATTACGCTTCATTGAGGCGATTATTCCTTTATCCAATGGTTGCAGATGGTTCGTGGTGTTAACTAGTAAGAAGACGACGACTTCTATGTTTGGAAGTTCCAGATTATCAAACTGATGTGCTGAGCAGTGGTCCAAAGTTAGTAAACTGTTCCTCTTTCTCGCAACGATTTGTTGCTGAATCTTCAAGAGATTTGGTCATTCAAGCTTTATTGTTAATTCTCGTACTGACTTGGCAGATTGAATAGGTTGACATTTTTAAAATAATGTGGATTTTTGTATTTTCCAATCACTAATGGTTTGAGCTTCTCAGAACCATTTGAACTACAATACAAGACCACCGCCAGTCTCTCCTTGCTGCGTTTTCCTCCATGGATTTTCCTCCCTTAGCATGTAGTGTTTTTTCAGGTATCAACTTATAGAAAATGCCTGCTTCACCCATGTTAAACACATTTCTTGGGTGATGATGAAAGAGCTTAGATTGAAACTCCCACGCCCACTCATTGGCATCTTCCTCGTTTACTCTATGTGCCTCCCCACAGACACTAACAGCACTGATTTTATGCCTCTTCTGAAAATGCCATAACCATCCCTCAGACACAATTCCAGAAATTCCTTCTTTCTTGGGGATTTCCCGAGCCTTTTTTTGAAGCATGGTGCCGGAGAGTGGAATTTGCTGAGAATGCATGTGTTGGAACCAGTCTAACAGCGAATCCTCCCAACTCTTCATGTTTTGCTGGTTTCATGCGCTTGCTATTGCCACTATATGAATCGCTGGTCAACCTTGCCTCTATTTTCTGTTTTGAACTTATAATCGATGAGAGAGTACACTTCAGAATCTGAAAGTGTTTTCTGGGAATAGCCTGTGAAGGCATCTTCATTTGTAAGGAAATTTGTATAACTGGTAAACCATAAGAGATAAACAAAACCATCCTACACAAAAAATGGTAGATCTCTTTAAAAAATACAATTTATTTCAAAAAATTCTTTTGTGGCATCCTAAAAACACCCAATTTATTTCAAATAACATTTTGTGCTATGAACCATTTCTGAGATATCCAACCTTCCTATTTGTCAGTCAATTTCAATTCAGTTAGTTGATTTATAGCAAATCTATTGACTTCCCATTTCTAAATCCATGTCACTTATAGTTTCCATAATTCCCTTAAATAGTCAGTATTGACTTCAGTAATATAATTTTCTACTTATTCCTCCCTTTGGGCCAATAGTTCTTTCTAAACAATTAAGTTTTGATTGCAGTGATAGTTATTTAAATAGGCCATTTTGTGTTTATTGACAGTTCCAGGACACAGCGCTGGATCAAATAATGGCCTGTTGCTCATTTATCTGCAGATACTGGCAACACTCACTGTCAACATAAACAAAATTTATAATGCCAGTATGAAGCGCTTATCACAGGAAAATTCAGACTCTGATATGGATTCAGATAATGACATGGAGCATGGAGAGAGCAATGTGGAAGAACTGCAGGTATTATTATTATTATTATTATTATTATTATTATTATTATTATTATTATTATTATTATTATTATTATTATTATTATTATTATTATTATTATTATTATTATTATTATTATTATTATTTGGAATATATAATATGTGGTATTATCAAGATAAAAAAAATTACTGGCACCTGGAGAAGTTGGTCTATTATTGGAGAAGGTCAAACCAGAACAATCTTGGAATTAGCATACAATACAAAGTTGGTTACATGCATTTATACACAGAAAACTACTAATAAGAACATAATTCAATGAAGAAACTATCGCCGTTACAGCCTTTTATAAAGTGAGTATTGAGTAATAGTGGTATCGTCCCATCACTAAGAAAAACTACTAAACTATATTCACTCTTAGGTTGATCCGCGGCAAAACAAACCCACGTGGTCAGTGCACCATGATGCAACACGGTAGCAATACGCCCAGGAAAGTAGTCCCATGCTAATCTCTGAATTTTAGAATTAATTTATCCTTAAATAATATAATATTCTATACAAATACCTAAGGTTTTATTTAACGCTGATTTATACTGTAAAACAGTGCTACACGTCTCATGATGCAATCGTATGAGTCACCTGACATCCAGATAGGCGCAGAATATTGTTTACAGCCAGAAACGAGCAGTTGTGTTCAGTATCATGGCAGACGGTGAATTCGCTTTTGTGTTTTCGTCGAATTACGTAAAGCATTAGCCGCGCAAACCTTTGACTAGTGGTGAAAAAACAATAGTGTTGTATCTTTATTATAAGTTATGTGAGAAATATCCAGCACTTTCCGCGAAAGAAATGGTGAAATTAACTTCTGAGTTCACCGGTGTTTCGAGTACAAGTATAAACAGTGCCTGTGCAGAAAAATCTGAAACGGTAAAAGTGGTTACACCCGGTAGAAAAAAAAAAAAGCACGCGATGCAAGAATATAGTGATTTTGAGAAGAATGCAATTTGCGTAACAGTGCACAATTTCTTTTTTAAACTGAGCCGCCAACAGTTAGTATAAAGTGCCGCTTCCAGAGAAATAATAAATTAAGTTATTGCATAACTGTTACTTTATTTTTCGCTCATTTATTTTAGAATTAACTATTATTATATGTGCAAACATTTGTTTTGTTGCAATTATCAATCTTATCATCTTTAACCTTTAACAGAATATGCTAGTCACCGTTTCAATGTCAAAATAAGGACTCTGTTTTTTTTTGCACTACGTGCTGCTTGTACTTGCCACATGGTCTGAAAGTGTGACAGAATTTCTAGCGCAAATGGCGGAAGGATACATTATAATGGTGCGCTGGTCACCTGGGGTTTGTTTTGACGCGGATCAATCTAAAAGTGAATACAGAGTAGCTTAAAACTCGCCAAGAGGTCTTGTATAAAAGGTCTGCAATGAAATGGTGATGCTGATAAATTGGAGTTTCCTCAATAGAAATAAAGATAAAGCTAAGGCTGAGGAGGAACAAATGCAGCATGCTGAGGTTTTACAGTCTTCGAAATGTGCACAAAACTGGAGATTTATCTAGACTAGTGTCCGGTTTCACCAACTGATGCTAAAAATACTCTTACATCTTGTTTGTTAACAAGGTGTTCAAAGTTTAACATAAGGTTAAAACTTTTGTGCTTCATCAAGTTTATACAGCAAATTGTTAGCTAACATTTTGTGAACGTCAAAGACAACTGCGAACGCTAGCTTTTGAGAAGGTGGTGGCCAAACTACAGTGCTTCTGAACATACTCAGATGCACTTTTGTCTATGTATTGTCGCGCTGTCTGTGTCAGTAGCCGACAACTATTTACATTCATAGCAATGGGCCATGTGATGCTCACGATCGCTTGAGGTTAGGATAACGATATCAAATAAATGTTTCGCTGTTTGAAACGCGTTAGTTAACATCTAGTTAATAAGTATTAACAAGTGCGAAAAAGATGACGGTCTTACATTAAGGGATAAGATTGAGCCTGTGACAAAATCCACGAGTAATTTAATTGGAATGAATGCGTTTCTCTTAAGTCCAGTAAGCAACTACGGCAATTTTATGCTAACATAACGTGCAGCACCAGAAACACTAGGTGCGAAGAGCGTTTAAGACGGTTTAAAACTGGTGGTGGACACTGCATTAAAACTAAAGTGGACGAAAATGTGTTATTGTGATTAATCAAGCAGACCCGAAAAAAAACTGCTTCTTGAAGCAATTGCTTTGGAAACCTTCTGGAATAAACCCACAAACTGTAGCTTTGGAAATACCAACAGTATCACAAGTAAATGAAAAATGTTAGTAGCATAAAATCTAAGTACCTAATTAACACTCAGCATAGGAGAAAGAGGCATGCTTAACCTCTCGTATTTCCCATAAGACCATGCTCATGACCCCTTGGACAGTCTAAATTGCTTTAAAAATTCTTCCTTTTGCAGGGTTTCAAATTTATTATGACGTACGACTACTCTTTCTTTAGGAATGACATTAAAAAAATGCCAATTGTAGCAAAGTCACAACAACAACAACTTGGTTTGTGGCAACCATTTTCCAACTTCTAACATGTGTTAAACGCTTTAACACAGGGGTACGGGGATGTTAATTTAACACCAACTTTAACACATTGTTAATGTTAACATTGTTTGATGAAACAGAATTTGTGTTAACTTTAGTATTAAATCAGTTTAACATTGTGTTAAAATTTAGCATCTGTTGGTGTCACCGGCCTAGGGATGCCAACCTGTATAATAATTTTGGGGATATACAATAATTTTAATGCTGGTAGGATGTACAATACTGGAAAAATATATAATATTTTTAAAGCTGTTAATATAGTGACTATAAAACAGTTCTAGTCTTACTTGCAGCGAATTACATTGTACAACATTCTGTGTCTATTGTAATGTAATGTAATATTTATTGAGTGCCAAAATAATTACAATCATATTGGGAGTGACTGCTTCTGACCCTGCCATTTTATAGTCATCTCCCCTCCTTTGATTATAATAATAATATGTTAATGTATTGAGCATTAGGTTATTACATATTAGATGCCTTCTTGGATTACTATTACATGTTAGTACAATTAGTAATTATTATATTTATTTATATTTACATTATTTTCTTCTTTTAACCATGCATATCCATTTATTCCTATTCATTCCATACCATGAACTTTCTTTTCTCCTAATCTCTTTTTCTTTAGATACCTTGATTTTGTACTCTTCCATATTTTACTCACATTATTTTCTCTAATAATTTTAATTACTTTCTCTGCTTATCTCTTTCCCCTATTCTTACGTTAAAGTCCCCATTATTATAATTTCTATGTTCGTATATTTATCCTTTAACATTTATGTATCTTTCTCTAAAAGATGGTACAGTCCAAGATTGTGGAATTGTGAAGCAGCTGCTGTGTCTATTAGTATTTGTTAATCATCACTATTATGTTGTTTCGATGTTAAAATAAGCATGCTTTCTTAGTTGTGATGCATATGGGATTTCCATTTCTGAGGCAAATTCAGACCATTATGGCTTTGCATAAATGCATCGCTGTGAAATAGCTGACATAAATAATTGCAGTTCAGTCAGCTTTATAGCATTGTGTTGTATTTTCAATGATCATTAATATATGTAGTAGGTCTTTCTGTCTAAATGCCAGTGATTTTCCTTGAATATTAAATGTCGATACAACACCCTGTAAGGCTATCATAGTACAGTGAGCAATAAAATTATTTTTTTTAAAATGTACAATAATTTGAGGAAAACTCCATAATTTTGAAGTGTTGATAAGATACTTTCGTAAAAATACAACTATTTTAAGGTTGTTAATCCTGACACCGATCCATAGTAAGCATGATTAGCTACTCATGTATCCACTAGTATTTTCCGTGGCAGTCAAGTGGAAACCACTGATAGAAGGTATGTACTGCCACATGAAAAACTCCAGTAAGTTCATCTATACTGTGTAGGGTTTGAGTTTTGAAAATCAAATTTTAGTCATTTTCAATATTATACTGCTGTTATCAAGGTATCAGTGAATGAAGTTATAGAGAATTGTAACTTGAGAGAAACTTGAACTGCAAAATTTACCAAATGAATGGAGCCAAACTAGCATCTTTTATTCCTAAAGTCTCTTTCTTCTTACTCTGAAGCAAGAATTGAAGTTATGATGTTCTTCAATTTGCTTACATAAATATTATTATTACATAATGTTTGCAAAAGTGTGCTGTTATGTAATTTGAAGAATGAAATTGAGCCTTGTATTTGTTGCCAACTTTGAAAAAGTTGTTTAGCTGAATGCTGGATATGAGATGTGAGAATTCCCATGCATGTGCATCACTTACGAAGAAGTATTCAACTTATGTAATGAAGATACACTTTGATGTTTGATGCTTGGGACGCCAAAGCTTTATAATGAAGATGATGCTTGTTTTACGTAATATTATTAAAGTTATTTGCCTCGGCTGCTTCAGTCGCACTATAGAAACACAAGTTCTTTTAAGGTTGTGATAAGACAAAAATTAAAATACGTCACAGAATTTGCTTTTTAATTTCACTACTTTTTATTTCTCTTTATACTTGCACATTTATAAACACAACACTTTATAAAAGAAAAACTGTGACCACTATATATATATATATATATATATATATATATATATATATATATATATATTCTACGGAGAACACAGTTTTTACCATCCGTACTCTACTGCATCTTACCCGCGACTTTCACGTCTGCTCTGTATAACATCTTGCCCGCGACTGACTGAATTCAATGGTAAAAATCTTATAGCTTCGGTAATTCAGTTTCTTATTGGCTAATTCTAGTCCAATAGAATTTAAGTATTGAAACTAAAAATCTTTCTTTACTGTTGATTGGCTAATTTCAAACTAAGCAAAATTACGTTATTACCGATCTTTTCATGACCAGTACTTCTAAAACTCCAGACACATTATTGTCACCAAAATTACATTATTACCTCATTATTAACATCCTAAAACATATTATTCTCACAGTTTTTGCACTATTAGAGTTTATAAACATTTACATATCACTAATAAATACGTTTACAATAAAAATAAGTATTTACAATGACTTTACATACAATATAAATAATAATTATATACATACTGTTTTCAAGGTGGGCTATTATTAAATTTAATTAAAATAAAACACAATTAATATCATTTAGGCATTAAAATACTGCCTCAGAATCTGCATTGGTTTTGCCATTATTGCCAGTTATAGTCTCTTCTTGGATGCCTTTGAACAAACGATATTACTGTACAGTGCAGGATACATTGGTTGTGTGGTCCATTTTTAACCACCTGGATGGAACCCATCCAAGTATAAAATTTACCATGGAAATAGAAGAAGGCAGGAGAAAGTACAACATAAAGGCAGTGTGTGACGCACAAGGTGCAGAAAAATAACAAACACAATTGATATATAGTGTGCAGATTCCCATCAATATCATCTGCATATAGGAAGGGAATTGTGAAGATGCTTTCCATCTGAACAAAATAATCTATAACTTGATACTCCTAAGTCACAGTAAAGGCTTTGAGATTAAAAAAGAATTGCAATAAACTTAAGCACTAAAAACAGCACAAGGATGTTGCTCCAAAATGACAACAAGAAACTGACTGCTCCTTTACATTCAAGGAATAATGGACAGACGAGGGAAACTACTATAGAATGAACACATTTTTCTGGTTGTTTGACATAAGACAAAAGAAAGCAAGTGTGTAGCAATTGCAGTCCAAAGCTCCTATGGTAACATGAACCAGTATTAAATCCACTTTCAAACTGAGTACGAATTGAAGGCTGGTTCACAACCAACGAAAACGGTAACCAGAATGAGAACAAGAAAGTTGAAATACATGTATTCAAATGGGAATGTTCACAACCGACGGGAAGCCTTCCTGGGCTCTGGGAACGGGAAAGAAGAGTTGCCCAACTTTTAACTTTCTCGTTCTCGTTCCCAGGCACGGCACTCTAGAGGTTATTCTAGGCGGTCATGACATGAAACAGCCACTAGTGCTCTCTATAGTCGCAAGCTGGAAACATGAACAGGAATTAGTAGTAAATGTGCTTCCTAACCTCATCCCGACACCCACAAATCTAATCAGCGTTGGTTCCTCTGATGAAGGGGTCATTTATAGTGTGTTTATATGCAACTCAAAACTGGCTATTACCTAAAAAACAATGGCAAAAGCTACAAGGAATAGCTAAAACCGATGGAAATTATAAAAGAACAATAAACAATTTTAATGTATGCCATTAAATAAATGAATGAAAGTTTGGCATAAGTAGAGGGATTGGAAATGTAATGGATACGCATTTAGATAATGTTTACTCTATCGAATTTTGACGTTGGCTTGGCTAAATTGGAAGTAGGTGAAAAAATGTCATTGGTCAGTTAAAAACAAATGAAATTCCAATGCGCAAAATCGACTTTCACTTTGTGATCGATATGCATTCCCATTCTCGTTACCGGACTGTTGTGAACCAATATCTTGCATGGTGCATTGCTTCCCGTTCTGGTTACCGTTCTCGGGCGGTTGTGAACCAGTCTTTAAACTACAGTCCTGCCGCTTTTCTCTCGGTGTGACATTTTGTGCACCTGAGAGGGGCAGTGTTACTAGTTGTAGCCATTACTGTAAATACGTGAACAGTCTATAGATATTTATTGTTGCATGTAAAAAATGAGCAGTTCTTTTCTTGGTGTTATAAAATATGATTATAATGTATTCAATAAAATTCAGAAATATAATTACAATTTATAACTTTTATGGAGATGAGAAGGAATAAAAAGGGAGATAAATAAATTTAAAAAAAATGTTTCAGGTATTGGAGCAATGTGTGGAAATGCTAAATGAGTCATCTCGTGTACAGACTCTGCTCCTTGCAGTGGATCAATCTGGAGATCCCCATGTTCTGCAGGCATTATGCCAAGTGTGTCATAACCTTCTGGTGACACACAAATTTGCAGTTCATAAATACAAGTAAGTATGTAAAGTGAGAGGTTCTGTGCTTTCTTGCTTAAAGTTCAATGTACGTTGATGTAATCAAAGAAACATTTACTCAAATACAGGGTTATTCAAAAAGAAGGAGCAGACTTTAAATGTTTATTTCTAATGAATGGCAATAGATGGTGACACATGCGATACATCGTTGAATAGAGAAAAGTTCAAAATTTTATTTTGTGTTGTTCAAAACGAGCACCATTTGTTATGCGAGGACGACCAGTGCTTTTCTGTTTGCATCCAACTTCTACAAATTTATTGTATCAATTGTAAATTTTTTATGACGAGGCGGCTTGTTGAACTTACAATGAAATGTATGCTGCAGTGAAACAGTGGATTTGCTCTTTGCATATTGCAGCACACAAAACAACTTTTCCTGTGGCGTTGCCATTTTCTCGTAAACAAACGGCGCCACTGTAGGCACTGAATGGAACTAGAGGTGGGGCTTAAAACTTTGAACTTTCCTTTATTCAATGATGTGTCATATGTGTTACTATCTATTGTTGTTCATTAAAAATGAATATTTAAAGTCTGTTCCTTCTTTTTAAATAACCCTGTACATCAAGTTTTAAAATGTATCCGATTGGATATTGTAGGGGAAGTGGAACCTGATTCTTCAGGGATCACCATAAATGAATGTAAAATTAGTAAATAACAATGACTGGCTAATAGGTGGGCGTGAAAACAGTGCAAGATATAAATATGTAATGATGCTTTTAATCAAATACTTCTTGTTTTTCATCTGTGTTAACATATATATTTATCTTCCTTCTTCATTACATGTAATGTAATTAATTTTCAGCAATATAGAATCTTACTAACATTGTATTTTAAGATACTGAAATTTTACTTGCACATAGCTATTTAAATAGTATTGAATAATGAAAAGAACTAATTTTTTGACATATTTTATCACAGGAAACTATAATTAAAATAAAACTGTATCCTTTACTATTGGTATACTTGTTGCTATCATTATTGCTTTTACTAGTTGTTTGGTCATGTGCAATGTTAGAACTATTTTGTGCCACAAACATGCAATTTTAAATAGTATTACAAACAGGTTAGTACATATACCAATGGAGAAAGAAGAATACCAGAAAGAATACCAACACATTATCAACATAGCCACTATGAATGGATACCAGAAAAAACAATAGATAAGAAGATAAAAAGGTTTGAAAGACTGAAATACATCCAACAAATGACTACTTTACTCAGACAACAAAAACCACAAGCATATAGAAAATTCACTTATCACCCTTGGACACATAATAAATTTCAAAGGATTTTCAAGAAATACATCATCACCCTGTCTCCAAAGAATAACCACAATATACAGAAACTACTATGCAACAGAACAAAAGATCCTATCCCCAACGATAAATCAGCTGGTATATATCAAATTGATTGTAATGAATGTAACCTAGTATACATAGGAAGAACCAAAAGAAATTTTGAAATAAGACTTAAAGCATATGAGATGCATTTACCAAAAGCAGCCAGATAAATCAGCAGTAGCACATCATTTCTGGTCTTCAAACCATGATATCACTTCGAACATAAAACTCTTAAAACCGATCAACAGCAGCAATGAATTGGACATCTGGGAAAAAATACATATTGTCAAACACAGGAATCACCTAATGAATTTCGAACTGCTGCCACCCAGCAGCCTTTGGAGGTTCATCAGCCCAGCACCAGAGAACACCACTAGCCACACACATCCCCCAAACGATGACCGGAAACATCAGTTGAAAACATGCTGACGATGGGAACAAGCCGTCTCCCGAAACGCATTCAAGTAAGAATATTTTAGTGATGTAGTGTAACAACCCTCAACTCTCTTTATTTTAAATTATGACACATCACTGTTACTAGCTTCTAAATCTTCAAAATTAGTCAAAGATTTCCTGCTGTTCGTGCATCTTACAGAGAATCAGTTCATAATCTTCTGAACAGATTTAGGCAATTTTTGTTTGTTTTGTTTTTAACTGGGAACATGAACCATTAATAAAAAGTAACTTAAATGCTCCTGATGGAAGTGAAAGCATATTTGAAAAGATCTAATGTTAGAAATTTTATTGCATATAACTTTTTTTTTTGTTGTTATCTAAATTGAGTAACTAATTTATAAAATGGGTAAATTATATACTTATTTTTTTTATTTATTTGTTTTTGGCGGGGGGCAGGATGGTACAGTATTTTATTGCATTTATTCCCCATAGGAAGGGGTAATCTCAGAAGGTTATTCTTGACCAGAGCAAATCTTCCATATTGCTCTGTGCAAGAAAACTAAATACTGCTGGGCATCAGTAGCTTCGGAGAAATTCCAAAGTAGATAGTAGACACTGTGTCCAATTATCCAAATGAGGCTATTGTGCTGCATACGTGGAAACCGGAAGTCTGGACGAAGAAAGCTTTCCGGAGTGCAACTGTGGAAATCCAACTTGCTTAAAAAGGCCACTGCAAGGTTATACATACCAGATGCCATGGAGCAGCTGGAAAGACGATGTAGTAGCGTATCCGGCTGTTGACAACGAAGGCACAAGGAGGAGTCACATAAATGAATACTCGCGAGCCGTTGGCAGGTTGGTATCACGTCGTGGACTGCTTGCTACCAAATAAGGCGAACTGTGTAAGGGAGTATAGTGTTAGTAACATTTTTTCAGAGTTGTTCGTAGTCAAGGTTAGCTGGTGCAATGCATTCAAGGTGCACCGACATATGGGATCTATTCTTGATAAGAAACACAAAGTAAATCACTGTGTGTAAGAACAAAAGAGGAAAAACTTGATGGCATTGGTGAAAAGCTAGAATGAGGTCCAAAGAAACCTCTAAGAAAGCTTGCACACGAAATCAGAATTTTGCGAACTGTTTGGTTGGAAGCCATTAAATGTTTAAAATTAAACCCTATAAGATAACAGTAGTTCAGCAATTGCAACTATGTGATAATGTGAGTATAGTTAATTTCTGCAATTGGTGGTTGTTACATAATATTAGTGATTGCTATTGACGATGTTTAATTTTTTTATAGATGGAAATATAGTTTTGTGTACATGACCATGTAGTGGCACAAAACAGTAGATACTGGATTGCAGAAAAACCTGATATTGTACACTAAGTGCCATTGTGTGATCAAAAAGGTTGCTGTTTGGAATGCTGTGAATACTTATGGAACTATAGGGCCTATATTTTTAAAAGATACAATGAATGGGCGAACATGATCACACCATTCCTAGAAGAATCATGTGACATTGACTGTACACAGACATATTTTAAAACAAGATTCTGCTACAGCGCATACAGCTGATTTGTTCTTAAAATTGAGGAAATTTTGTAAGATACAATTATTACTGGAAATTATGGCCAACATAGTCTCCAGATGTTATCATATGGGATTTATATTTTTGGGGGACCTTAAAAAATAGATGCATTGAAATAACCTACATATGTTGGAACTGAAAGACCGTATAAGAAGAAGAATTGCCTTCCATTTAATCCAACCTGGCCAGCAGAGTAAATAAATAAATAAAAAAAAAAAAAAAAATCTGATGTGTTACACTCACATGACTTTCTCTACTCTTGTACAAACTATTTTTTACAAACTCTTATTCTCCATCTATTTCATATTAATCGAGATAAACATTTGCAGAAACGATCTTTTGACATGCAAAGAGAATTACATTTTACACATAGCGACCAGTTCTAAAAATATTTGTCTATCCCTTAAGGCCTACTATGTTCCCCTTGTTTTGTATTTGCAACAGCAATATAAAAATACAGTAGCCTTTAAGCATAGACGTATCTCTTAATAGCTGGTTGCTATGTGCAGCATCATTCTCTTTGCCACAGATTAATACTCTTTGCATATCCAAGACAAAAAAATGAATAACGAATTCCCATTTGAGAAAATAAGTATTGAAAAATTTAAGGGAATAACAAGCAATATCTTGAAAATGGTTCACTCAACAAAAAAAATGTATATGACATAAATTGTGCATTTTAATGTGATCTATATTTTTAGTGTAGTAAAATTTTGTCTATCTCTTATGGTTTACCAGTTATGCAGAAGTCATTCACAATGAAGAATACTTTTGGAGACATTGCCAGAAAATTCAAGATATACATTTCATTTGTCATGAAAATATCTTTAACATATGATATTTTAATCAAAATCGTTAGAGCCATTTATCAGAAAATTAAAATTTTCGAATAATGTTCCATGTAAAGGATAATCTGGAGTGGGGGGAGTTTCCTGAAAACCTTTGTGTCTCATCTCTGGAAGATACTGAGCCTAAATACCAAGTTTGGTGTTTATCCGACTGTTCGTTTATGAGTTATGCTTTTCACAGACACACACACACACACACACACACACACACACACACACACACACACACACACACACACACACACACACACACACACAGACAAACACACACACACAATAATGTTTCCAAAAATGCTTTTTTTGGATTCAGGGGGTCTCAAAACATATATTTCCGGTGAAATCTCGGTATTGAATTTTTGGGTGGAATACAATACTTCCCCTACTTACTATACGTAGTAGAGAAAGTAAAAAGGAAAAAATCACAAATTGTGCACATGAGTAAGCAGTGTTCCTGCTTCTGGGACTACACAAATGATTGTACACTGCTGGCTGCCAGGCCATCAATTGTTACAAAAATGAAATGGCATAACACAGTTCAGTTTACAGTATATATTTTTACTTGTAGGCTACTATGTAAAGATTTTATTTATGTAGGTGCATGTCCTGTTCTGTGGTGCATTGTGATGGCTTCAAAGAGGAAAGTAGTGTTTGTTTTGATGGAAGAGAAACTGAAAGTTTGAAGAGATTGGACAAAGGTTAAATGTTATTAAAAGGGCTCAGGATTATAATGTAGGAAAAACAACCATATGAGACTGTAAAAGGAATTAACAGGAGGTAGAAAGGTTGTGGTCCGAACAAGTGACAGCTAATATTTGTAACTTTTTAAGTAATAAAGGTATTTTGTTACTTTTAAATGTCATATTTGTTACTTTCTGCGTCACCCAATCTTCCCGATCATGCAACCAGGCCACGGCCCTTTTAGGTCAGATAATCGGAACTCTACTATAATGCAAATTTTCCTAAAAGGTGTGAGAGATTTATTTTAACATAACAATTAATGGGAAACACAGTGAAGTAGTTAAAATATTAATAAAATTCTAGTGGCAACACACACTAACTTCACTCTTTCAAGATAATTACCTTGTAATTATACCCATTACAAGGTAATTATCTTGAAAAAGTGAAGTTAGAGTGTGTTGCCACTAGAATTTTATTAATATTTAAAGGTATGTAGTTATTGTAGTTATACTTTGCATGAGAAATCTATGTGCTTAAATTTAAGGGTGTATGAATATCCGATTGAGCTGGCGGACATGCTTCCCAATGCCAAGCAAATTCCCACTAGGACAGCCATGCATTCAATGAAGACTCTATATTATGCATGTTTGTGATTGTCCAGTATACCCAACTTGAAACATTTCAGTATACGTTTACACTCCTTTTCTTCATACATTTTTGGTGCTACAGCCTTTCCACTAAAACCAGTATATTTTTCCTTTCTCTACTGTGTATAGTAAGTAGGGGAAGTATTGCATTCCACCCAAAAATTTGATACCGAGATTTCACAGGAAATACATGTTTTGAGGTGCACTGAATGCATATAAAGCATTTTTGGAAACATGACCGTGTCTGTCTGTGAACAGCATAACTCAGAAACGAGCAGTCGGATAAACACCAAACTTGGTATTTGGGTTCAGTATCTTCCAGAGATGCGACATGAAGGTTTTCAAGAAAATCCCCCCATCCCAGATTACACTATACATGGAACATTTTTCGAACATTTTAATTTTCTCAAAAATGGCTCTAACGAGTTTGAATAAAATACGATAAGTTTAAGACATTTTTATGGCAAATGAATTGTATATCTCGAATTTTCTGGGAATGTCTCCAAAAGTATTCTTCATTGTGAACGACTTTCGCATAACTGGTAAACCATAAGATATACACAAAATTTTACTACACAAAAAATATAGATTGCATTAAAATACACAATTTATGTCATATACATTTTTTGTTGGGTGAACCATTTTCGAGACATTGCTTGTTATTCCCTTAAATTTTCCAATACTTATACTTTTTTCAAATTCATTATTCATTTTTTTTTGTCCTGGTAATGCAAAGAGAATGGAATACTCCACATAGCAACCAGCTCTTAAAATATTTGACTATCGCTTAAAGCCTACCAATTCCCCTTGCATCTACAAGAAAATTAGCAATAAGATTAACATCTCGATATCTCGATTAACATGAGGCACATGGAGAATAAGTGTTTGTAAAAATAGTTTGTACAAGAGTAGAGAAAGTCATGTGAGTGTAACACATCAGATATTTTACTATTATTTTGCAATTTTTACATTTGCTTTTAATCCAACTACAATTTCTTCTATTCTTTTTCATATTTTGTTTGCATGTACTGCTTCAGTGGTGTCTGTCATGTGGCTGACATGTCATGCGACATCACATGAAGCTAGTGATTGGTGATTGGTTTTGGACCATACTGACTTTAACTTCAGTGGTGAATTCATTTCACGTAATACTTATGTGGTTCTAAAGAACATAAATGCATTACTTATAGATATGGATCACTATTATCTGGCTCACAATTCTCAAAAATCAACATCAAGGTGACAGAATCTCGAAATCAGTGGTCATTGGAGATGGCCCACTTGGTCTCTCGGTCATTCAATTACGAGTGCAGTCCCAGAAGTACCAGACCTGATGTATAGATAGTGGTTGTTGTTTCAGACAAATGACTATGGTAGAAAGTACCAACCTTACAAAGCTTAAGTTTGAAGTTTGACCATGCTATGTTGTTTAGTAAATGTTTGGCAGCCATTAATAGTGAACACTCAGCAAATTTGTAAACATGGATAAAACTGGTCATCTTATGTGATACAATACTTTCATTGAAAGGTTTTAGACCAACTAATATTAAAGCTGAGCTAGATTCTACTCTGGGGTTGTCTGCTCCTTCGTTTACAACAGTAAAATATTGCGTGGCAGAGTTTAAGCTAGGCCGTGCGAGCTGCCAAGATGAACATTGCAGTGGTTGACCAAATGAGGTGACCACGCCAGAAATTGTTAAGAAAATCCATAAAATGGTATTGGATGATTGTCGACTGAAAGTGCGCGAGCTAGCAGACATCATAGGCATTTCCAGAATAGCTGTACATAGCATACTGACTGAAAATTTAAACATGAGAAAGCTGTACACAAGATGGGTGCCGCGTTTACTCACAATGGAACAAAAGCAGCAGTCGAGTGTTTGGCAATGTTTCACTGCAATAAAGCAGAGTTTTTGCATCAATTCATAACCATGGATGAAACATGGGTCCATCACTTTACACTTGAGATGAAGGAACAGTCAAAACAGTGGATTGAAAGGGGAGAATCGGCTCCAAAGAAGGCGAAGACACTTCCATCTGCAGGCAAGGTCATGGCATTTTTTTTGGGATGCGTGAGGAATAATTTTCATTGATTATCTTCAAAAAGGAAAAGCAATCAATGGGGAGTATTATGCAAACTTAATGCAGCGTTTGAATGATGAAACCAAGCAAACATGGCTGCATTTAGCAAAAAAGGAAATTTTGTTTCATCAAGACAATGCACCAGTTCACACATCCATTATCACTATGGCCAAAATCAATGAGTTAAAGTTCGAATTGCTTCTTCATGCACCCTATTCACCAGATTTAGCCCCCTCTGATTATTTTCTGTTTCCAAAGTTGAAGAAATGGCATGATGGTAAAAGATTTGCCAACAATAAAGAGGTGGAGTTTGCAGGTGATGGCTGTTTTGCAGAACTTGACGGTTCTCACTGTAAACAGGGTATCAAAGCAATTGGACATCGCTGGGAAAAGTGTATCAAGCTGAAAGGAGACTATGTAGAGAAATGATGTTTTTTCCCAAAATTTTTGTGTTTTCTTTGTTAGACCGGGTACTTCTGGGACAGCCCTCGTAACATCACAGATTTAATCCAAAATTTTATGAAAAAATTCCTTGTGTAGCTCTCATGTATTATTTATTAAATGCAAACTCCCCTCTTACAAATTCCTAGACAAACAAAATTATAATTTCATACCAAATCCAATTATTATCAGGAAAAAAGTTTCTGTTAATTTTGTCGTTGAAATCACTCCTTTTTCCTGGTTTATTTGTTCTATCTCTCACCGGGAACTGAAGTAAAAGATATTCACGTCTCTTGACAGCAACAGATATATATTTAAATTACCAAATTTGTTCATTTTCCCAACTGTTGATTTGCTATTAACTCTTAGAGCAGCAAGCAGTTGCGTGAGCAATTAAGATCAACTCACTAAGAGCACTGATTTGTGTAACGGAAGATGCTTGTTTAATAAGTTTTTGTATTTGTTAGCCCCATGTCGTGGAAGCGAGTGAATTCAATTTGCGAGTGAATAATGTTTCTTACGTAGTTTGTGTAGCGTAAGTTATTAGAACTTGTAGATCAGGTTGTGTTGCTCACTTCACGCGTTGCCATCTTGTGACGTCATTCATTTGTTTGGTTTGTAGCTCCATCTGGCGTAGCAATTTGCATCAGTTTTGAAATAATTCATTTTAAATGTCCTCCAGCTAGCTCTTTGGGTCGAACATGTATCTCTTATAGGTTGTGAAGCGGAAAGGAATCTTTTATCCAGAAATTATATTGATGAAGAAAATTTGTTTTATAATTTTTATTGCCGAACACGTTCACGAACACTTTTACATATTGATTTAGATACTCGCCAAACTGAAACTGTTTGTAATAACTTCTTACTTATCACTTTTAACTCGCGTACTTCAACTTTGTGTATATTTAACTGTATAATATTTTAGATCTTTAATGATTTTTGCTGCGCGTAACTTGATGAAATGAAGGACTGACTGACGACGTGTAATGTGCTATAAATCTTGCTGAACTGGGCGACCGATGTGTAATGTATTGAGAATTTTGTGGAACTGGGGGCGATCTACCACGGGCCTGGCTTTATATACTCCCACTCCTCGACATGCCTAAAGATTATAAATGAACTGCTATTGGCTAATAAAACGCGCCAACATTAGCGTCTATTTTAATATCCAATGAAAACCACGAATACATATTGCTTTTAGGGAAACATTCCAGAAGTTTCTACCGAAAACGCGCCAAACATTACATAACTTCCTTGTTCCCAATAACGATAAACAGCTCACCCCATCGCTGCATTATTGCGTTATTATTGACAGTTTCAGTAAAGCCGTATAAACTTATTTCCCAATAATAATTACAATTAATAAACATCGGAAATCAATGTCACATAAAAATACATATTCATATTACAATCATTATTTACATTTAAATAATTTGTGATACAAATTACCGTATCATATGCCCCACTAGAAACATAATTATAAATATTTATAACTTGTTTGGAAATTTTATAATTGTGTTTTTAGTCTCCTAAATCTTGGAACACACGCTATCACTTTCACTTGACACTTCACACGCATTTAACACACGACATATGTTTTATCTCGCCACTATTACTGGCTCTGGTTTAATTAATTTAGATATTAATCTGACATTACAAATTTTTTTTTTTTATAGCAAATACTTTACCCTAAATTATTTAATCACTGCTACCAAATTGTTTACTTTCTTAAGTTGTTGACAAAAATTTATACATTTAAGATTTTTGTAATTGTTTAACATTTTTACCAAAATATTCACCCTGTACACAAATATTTACATCTCTTAAATCTAGACACTGTTTCACATATTCTCTTTACTACATAAATATTTGTTTTTAAATATTTTTACCCATTTTTTTGTTATTTTGTACTTTATTTTAACAATACTCTTGGAATAGTATTTATGTACTTTACTTTAATATCATATTAAGTTTCAATCTTTGCATTCTTAATTTTCAAATGTTGTTACAGTTACTAAAAAATTTAATTTTTTTTTTTTTTTAAAACATTTCTCTTTTTTTTTTTTTATATAATTTATTTCTCTTTTCAAATGACATATATTTAGTTAACCCTCTTACGTTCCAATACATCTCTCTGCAAGTCATCTTTAACTATCCAGCGTTTACTTTACATCACATTGCTATTTACCCTCCTGGATCAAATTGTGTGTGGCTAAACATTACTCGTAGCCGTATCCTAACCTTCAAATTTTTGTTCATGAATAACCTCTTGTATTCATTTGAAATTTCATCACATGATAACATTTGAAAACAATCTACAGTTTCTTGAACAACACATCTTTTAACAACTTTCATTTTCAATTCTTCTGCTATCTTTTTAATCTGAGAATACTCTGACAAATCTGTACTAAACTGTACTGGACTGGAGTTTTCATTTTGAACATCTTGGTACAATTTCTTTCTTTGCATTATTGACTCCTTCTGTATTTCTGATATTTCCCCTCTGAAATTAACCTGCGCCTGATTCACAACTACATTCATAACCTCTTTTATCTCTATTATCTCACTTGAAATACTACTCATTTGACTTCCTAACTCTGTACATTCTACATTAACCTCACTTTTAGTATTAACCGCACTTTCTTTGTTATCTCTTTCCCTGCTCATGTCTAGCATTTTCTTTGAAACTTCTCCTATCTCACTTGCTATTACTTCCTTTTCATCACTCATTTTTGGCATACTACTATCTAGCTTCGTAACTTTCTTTTCAATTTCTTCCCTGCTTTGATCTACTTTTTGCTCTAATATCTCATTCCTCCTACCAATATTTTCAATTGATTTCCTGTTTTGTTCTAAGCTCTTACCAATATCTTCCCTCAATTCTCTCTTATTCTGATCTAGTTTTTGTTCTAAACTCCTATCAATATCTTCCCTTAATTCCCTATGACTCTTTTCCATATTCTGAGTTAGTTTTTCTAATTTCTCACTATTCTGAGTTAGTTTTTGTTCTAATTTCTCATTATTCTTACTAAGATCTTCCCTTAATTTCTCATTATTCTTTTCCATATTCTTCAGCATTTCCATAATCATCATACTAGTATCAAGATTAACATTTCCTGCTATTCTATTCTGACTTTCTGTACTAACATTTTCATCCTCAAATCCTAAAAAGTCTGGGCTTCTTTCTGTAACCTGTATTGAATCACAACTAACTGTTACACTATCTCCCTCCATAATTATTTCTTCTGTATTATTGGTAGCCATTGTTTTTTTTTATCCTACCACTCCTAAGTAACATTTAAATTTGTTTACCTTTTTTTTTTTTTTAGAATTAAAATCACACTTTTCTAACCTTTCTGATGCAATCTGCTGATGTTGCTTAGATGTCTAGCTGTCTGCCCCTTTCTCCTAGGTTTGTATGTCTCTTCTGCGTTGTGTTGTGATGAATCTACGTCGTCTTGTTGTTTTGTAGTTAAATTACCCTGTTGCCTTGTAATCTCGGAATTACGATGTCCAATCATTCATGTAGTCTGTCCTCCCTGTTGTTTCTGGAATCTGCGTCTTGTAGATCAATTCACTGCTCCATTCATTCCACATCCTGGTTAATTCTGCTACTTTCCTAGTTAATTCTGCTACTTCCTGGTTATTCTGATCCTTTCCTGGTCACTCTTGTTCCTTTCCTGGTCATCTTGTTCCTTTCCTGGTTATCGTGCCCCACGTTCTGGGTGCCAATTATGTAACGATGTTAATGTTGTTTACGTAATATGTTTTTGTATTTGTTAGCCCCACGTTGTGGAGCCAATTTGTAGCGATATTAATGTTGTATTTATTGTAACATTATTGTAGCTCCACGTTTGGGAGCCAATTTGCTAGAGAAATTGCTTTACGTAATGTTGTTTACATCACGTGTGTTGAAGCCATCTTGTGACGTCATTCATTTGTCTGGTTTGTAGCTCAATCTGGCGTAGCAATTTGCATCAGTTTTGAAATAATTCACTTTAAATGTCCTCCAGCTAGCTCTTTGGGTCGAACATGTATCTCTTATAGGTTGTGAAGCGGAAAGGAATCTTTTATCCAGAAATTATATTGATGAAGAAAATTTGTTTTATAATTTTTATTGCCGAACACGTTCACGAACACTTTTACATATTGATTTAGATACTCGCCAAACTGAAACTGTTTGTAATAACTTCTTACTTATCACTTTTAACTCGCGTACTTCAACTTTGTGTATATTTAGCTGTATAATATTTTAGATCTTTAATGATTTTTGCTGTGCGTAACTTGACGAAATGAAGGACTGACTGACGACGTGTAATGTGCTATAAATCTTGATGAACTGGGCGACCGACGTGTAATGTATTGAGAATTTTGTGGAACTGGGGGCGATCTACCACGGGCCTGGCTTTATATACTCCCACTCCTCGACATGCCTAAAGATTATAAATGAACTGCTATTGGCTAATAAAACGCGCCAACATTAGCGTCTATTTTAATATCCAATGAAAACCACGAATACATATTGCTTTTAGGGAAACATTCCAGAAGTTTCTACCGAAAACGCGCCAAACATTACATAACTTCCTTGTTCCCAATAACGATAAACAGCTCACCCCATCGCTGCATTATTGCGTTATTATTGACAGTTTCAGTAAAGCCGTATAAACTTATTTCCCAATAATAATTACAATTAATAAACATCGGAAATCAATGTCACATAAAAATACATATTCATATTACAATCATTATTTACATTTAAATAATTTGTGATACAAATTACCGTATCATTTGTCAGCCACTGGCATTAAGAATTATGAATGACCAGTGAGCATAGTAGTGCAAATCCGAGAGTGAGCAGATTGGAATTCTGAATCAAGAAGCATTGAGGAAGGAATGTATGAATCTATTTGCTCTGATCTTGAGCTGCTTATTTTATCCCTGTTCTTAGCAAACATTAGACTCAGGGTGACAAAGGAAGGAGTTTAACATTCTGACAGCTTCCATCATCTGTCTATTGCTTACTTCCAAAGTGGTAACTTTTGAAGCTTTTCATTTTTATTAAATCAATGCACATCTGAGATTGAGTGAATCTGAACATGAATTGAGAAGCAGTGAACATAAAGACAGTTGAATCTATTGACTCCGGATCTGGAAGATACAGTGAAACAGTTCATTTGTGATTTGTGAGTCGCTTTTTGCCCATATTCTCTATAGGCCAACATGGTCTTAGGAGGGCAGGGGAAAAAGCCAACCAGAGGAGAGGGATGAGCATATTTTAACAGCTTTTATCATTGTCCATCCGCAGCAGCTTGTGCTCTGGAACCTTCAGAACATTATGCATTATGAACCGCCATTTGGTTTTGTTAAACTAAAGAATTCTCCTTAATCAAAAAAAAAAAAAAGGAAAGAATATATATAAATATTTTCTTTCTTCTTATTGAGTGTTATACCACTAGCATATCAGAATGACATATGTTTAAAATACTACTATACTGAAGAATGAAATAATCAAGAGTTATTAGAAGATTGCTTTGCATAAAACAGTGGTATAAGCTGCACTTTGTGTAAATTTGTGCTATTTTCATGTGAAATGACAAATTCACAAAATGTACTTTATTGCAAATGCAGATCTTACATGTTTTAACAATAACATCTTGAAAGCCAATATTTTAATTGATACACTCTAATGATTAAAAAGGTAACCATAAAACACATTGACTGTCATTTTTAACTAAACTTGCGTTTTGCATTATAACACAGCAGTATGTCATTTACAGGACATGGCTAAGTGCCACAACCTTTAATTTAGTTTGTAGAATATGAAATATTTTGTATTTTTTACTTTCTCTGCTACGTATAATAAGTAGGGGAAGTATTGTATTCCACCCAAAATTTGATACTGAGATTTCACCAGAAATATATGTTTCGAGACTCCCTGAATCCAAAAAAAGCATTTTTGGAAACGTGTGTGTGTGTGCGTGCGTGCGTGCGTGCGTGCGTGCGTGCGTGCGTGTGTGTGAACAGCATATCTCAGAAACGAAAAGTCGGATAAACACCAAACTTGGTATTTAGGTTCAGTATCTTCCAGAGATGCAACACAAAGGTTTTCAAGAAAATCCTGCCCACCCCAGATTACCCTTTACGTGGAACATTTTTCGAAAATTTTAATTTTCTCAAAAATGGCTCTAATGATTTGGATTAAAATATAATATGTTTAAGATATTTTCATGACAAATAAAATGTATATCTTGAATTTTCTGGGAATTTCTCCAAAAGTATTCTTCATTGTGAACGACTTTTGCATAACTGGTAAACCATAAGATATAGACAAAATTTTACTACACAAAATATGCAGATCGCATTAAAATACACAATTTATGTCATATACATTTATTTGTTGAGTGAACCATTTTAGAGATATTGCGTGTTATTCCCTTAAATTTTCCAATACTTGTGCTTTTTCTCAAATTCGTTATTCATTTTTTTTATGGCCTGGACATGCAAAGAGAATGGAATGCATAGCAACCAGCGTTAAAATATTTGACTATCACTTAAAATCTACCATATTCCTCTTGCATCTACAAGAAAATTAGCAATAAGATTGACATCTCGATATCTCGATTAACATGAAGCATATGGAGAATAAGCGTTTGTAAAAATAGTTTGTACAAGAGTAGAGAAAGTCATGTGAGTGTAACACATCAGATTTTTTTTATAAAAGTGTAAGTTTTCTCTTCTTTTCTGTACAGGTTGTTATATATGTTGGCTTTCAAGCCTACATTTCTACGTCACCTATGGTCTGCTATCCTAATGGTTTGTCAGACCTCATTGTTTGGTAGTGCTACACCCCTTCTCCATGTGATCTCTAGGGGCATACCCATGTCTCCTGAAGACAGCGATCGTATCGTTCCTCTGCTGGCAGTCTTCTGTTCTCTCTTTAGTCTGCTTATAGCTACACTGCATGACTCAGAGTTTTATGCAGACGACAATAATTCAGGTATTCTAAGTTAGGCACAATTATTATTCGTATTTTAAAAGCTTTTGCTAAACTATTTTTATATAAAATGCTAATGGGACAAATGCCAAAACAAGAGTAAGTGAAACACAAGTAAGAATTAAAATGCATGTGTTCACCTAAGGAATATTAATATGTGAATAGAGTAGCTTGTTTATGATATTTAGTTCGTAGTTAATAGTGCATGGATTTGATGCAATGTTTACATACTAGTTAAAAAGGATGCAGCATTCAGAGTAGAATTGTCTTCTATGATTTGTTTTCTCAGAACCTGCATAGCATTCTTTTATCATTGATTGATAGGAGCTTTAGTGCTGGCAAAAATTACAAATATGTTTTCATATTGCTGCTTGGTGTTAGAAACATTAGCATAGTAATTATTTAACTTTTTAGTATTTTGTTCAATAGAGAATAGATTTTACATTGGAAATAGTATGGAACAAAATAAATGAGTTGTTAGAGAACAAAGGAAAAGTAAGAAGGGGAATACTCACAAATTTCTTGGATACAATAATGGATCATTATTGATTCTTTCAACCATTTACTATAAATATTTTTTTTTTATAATATTTGGAAGTTTATAAATGAAATAAAATTAAAGTTAAAAATAAAAACAATATTAATCCATACTGGGTGGAAGGGAATTTATTACATTTCTTCCGATATGTACTTCTTAGAAGTATTACAAACAAAACACTATAATAGCATATTGTTTGATCAGCTGCTTTTGAAAAAACAAATAATTTGTGTTCCAAATTAGATGTTTTATACAACAAGAATATATGAAGATAATAATTTGTTACTTATGAGTAGAGTAACCTATTTATGATATAGTTCATTAGTTACTAAGTGACATCACAGGGTTATGAAATAATTAATCACTTAAAAGGATATGCCAAACACCTTTTTGCAGACATAATCTGACTGTAGAAATCGGCAACATTGCTAGCATCTAATGCTGAGGTAGATCATGTGATCTGAACCGGCTTCTATACGTAAGCAAAACATAGTGTACCCCATTCCTCTCCTTTACCTGAAGGGTGACTACTGCTTTTGTTTTCCACATGTCCCTTAGTCTAATAAAAACACACGAAAGGGTAATGTAATGTTTTCTTGAAATAACAAGTGCAACTGGCAAGCTATTGGCATACATTAGAACAGTCTAAGATGGAAGGAATGCCTTCAGCATCCAATAAGTGTTTCGCAGTCACTGACTGCAAAGTGCACCATGTACATGTCAGCTCCACTATAAGTTTAATTCCTTATTAGAGTAACATCGTACTACACATTGAAACTCAAAGAACCTGAGGTGTGTTTGTTGGATAAGCATACTTATAGCTTTTAAAAGTACATGAGATGCCAGCCTTTTGAAATTGTCGGTAGAGGAGTTGGCTTTAGAACCAGACAAACAATAATAGCAGCATTAGAGCAGTCTGTTTGAAAATTAGTACAGCAAGGTGTTGTGAAAGTCATCCAACATTTCCCTGTGTTGTGCTGGAGGGTTCTTTGTGTTGGAGGAGATCACTTCTGAGTACTGCAACAATACACCTGTTCTAAAAACATTTTCTTTGCTTTAATTATTAAATGCCTCATGTTTTTTACAATTTAAATAATGTGAATGAAAAATTCACTGTTTATGCTGTTCATGATAAATGCTTTCCTAGAAATTATTTCAAATTAAGAGAATATGGAAGTTTTTTATACAAATTGTATTAATTTAATGATCTCTACATCTTTTCCATAGTCAGCTTTTGCCTATTATCCCTGGTTTCTCATTTATACAAAATTCAGTCAGAATGAAGACTTCCAAGTTGTTTGCAGGAAATTCTAGGTATACATTGTATTCTTCGTGTCAATATTTCAAACGTAACATTTTAATCAAAGTTGTTAGAACCTCTTTGAGGAAATAAAAAACAATAAACATTTTTCCATCTCAAGGATAATTTGGGTTTGGGTAAAACAAGATGAGACAGGATTAGGAATGAAAGAATTAGGAAATGCCACCTATAAATAAAGAAGACAATTGGCATGGTTTGTTCATATGACGAGAATGGAGGATAGGAAATATGCCAGTTTCTGGAGGTGAATGAGCAGGGTTGGAGTCCAATAGGTAGACAAGGATTATATGGGAGGAAGAAATCAACAGATGGTGGCAAGAAGAGGGAAAATAATGGCCCAATTATACAATCTGACTAAGGAAAGGGATAAGTTCAAGGTACACAGTGAATTGGCATAATAGGGAAGCGAAAGAAGAAGAGATCTTGAAAATATTCACCTGGCATCAAGGATATCTAGCTGAAATAAATTCTGTATTTATCCACTTTTTGTTTATTTAGTTACACTGTCCAGATTTGCTCCCCCCCCCCCACACACACACACGTCAAGATGGCAACAAGCAGTGAAAATGTGGTTGAGAACGCTCTTAACATTTTGATTAGTGTGACCGAAAAAAGTAGAAACCTTTGTAATGATTATAAAAAAGGAGATCATAAAAGCCGTAAGTAGTCTAAGGAAGGAGTTTGAAAGCTTGAGGGCTGAAGTAGAGGACCAGGATAAATGAATTTGCGATTTAGAAAACAGAGTCATTGAAACTAACTTCATTCTATAAGCACTTCAGTCGGGTGAGCAGGGAAGGGAGCAGGCTGAGACATCTGTGGGCCAGTGAAAGAATACTCAGGTTAGTGACCGGAAGGGCATACTCTATATCAGAAGTGAGAGAAAGTGCTATACAGATATCTTGAAGGTGGCTACACATGATAAAGTTTCAAGTGAGAAAAAAACGTATAAGCTGTATGTAAAGTCAGAACAATCAAATTGTGGAGTATACAAAGACACTACTGAAGACTAAGATTGATCCTACCGAAATGAAGATCGAAATCAATGCCCTCAGAGCTGTTAAGAGCGGTCAATTATTAATTGAATTGGGTAATAAAGAAGATATAAATAAGATATGCAATGAGAGGAACTAAAAAGCTACACTCCAAAGCTCAGAAACCCAAGGATCATATTTAATGTGCCTGATGACATTACCTGCGATAATGCGTCTCCTGCCATAGTGATGCAAAACTCTGAATTAAATGTACAAGAAAGTGACATACAAGGGTAATTTCAAAAGTTCTGCAAAATAGAAGTAAAGATAATTTATTTAAAGGTGAGTCGGAATTGTAACACTAACATCACTTAAGTTTACTCACTTAACATGTTTCGGGAAACATGTTAAGTGAGTAAACTTAAGTGATGTTAGTGTTACAATTCCGACTCACCTTTAAATAAATTCAATACACATCACTGTTTCTAGCTTCTTTTCATTACAATACCAACGTAATTTAAGACCAACAAGTCTCAAGAAGCAAAGTTATAATTGGCCACCACGTTGAAAAAGATACAAGTCATGGCGGAAAACAAGGTAAGATTAGAAACCCTAAATTTTAATACAGATTTCAGTGGAATAAAAAGTGACATCAAAAGATACCAAAAAATTGAAGAAAAGAGAAAAAACACATTTGCGGACATCCGTTTTTTAAACCTATGCATACAAAACAAAGTCACACCAAAGTTTGTAAGGAGAATTGTAAAATATGACAAAAACAGCAAACACCAAACATCAGCCGATAAAAAAGTAATAATAATTGAGAGAAACAACCACTACGCAAAATTACAAAAATTGGAACTGGAATTATATGCTCTTCACCTTAAATTAACGGACACACTCGGCTACCCACTTTGGCAAAACATGCAATCAAAATTCCTCACTGTTCTTAGCTACAGGATGAAAACAAAAACGCTGAAATTAAAGAAAAAACTAGACATACTACGCCGGAAGCAACATTCATATAAACCTAACCTAAAAAATGAAAAAACGACGTCATACCCAGACGTAATTAATCTTTCAAATGTAACTTTCACCAAAGCAGAATTATCGGTATTAAACCTTGGCCTAAAAACATGTGTTGGCTACACAAAAACAACCGATGAAATAGTTGCAGAAATTGAGATTGCTACTTACAACCTAAATGAAAATAGTAAAACCACTATAAAAAAAGAATGTGAAATGGTTCTCCAAGAAATACAAGCAGATAAACATAACAATTTCCCAACCAAACATGTGATCAAAACATTAAAATCAAAACCAGTAGTATACACAAAAGCTGACAAGGGAAATAAACTAGTTGTACTGCAAAAAGATGATTATATTGCCAGAGTAGAAAATATGTTGCAACAAGAAAATTACATACAAATTCAAGAAGACCCATTAAAATTACATTTAAAAGCATTCAATCAAACCATCCAGGAAAGCAAAACTATAACAGACACTGATAAATCTAGATTAAAACCAGATCACCCCACTTTACCAAGAATGTATGCTCTACCTAAAATACACAAACCGGGTAATAAGATGAGACCAATCATCAGCAATATTGATTCTCCTACCTACAAACTGGCAAAATGGTTAGTACAGAGATTCTCTTCACTACCAAAATTCAATAGCAAAAACATAATGAATTCAGAAGATTTAATACAGAAGATAAAATCCCTGGAACTCGAACCAGAAGACAGATTAGTTTCCTTTGATGTCACTGCACTATTTCCAAGTGTTCCTACAGATCAACTCCTGCGTCAATTAAAGAAATGGCTACAGCAGACTAACCTACTTGAAGAAGAAATAGAAGACGTCATACAACTTACCAATTTATGCATTGCACAAAATTGTTTTAGTTTCAATAAGAAGTTCTATCAACAACCAACTGGTCTAACCATGGGCAACCCACTTTCACCCTTCTTGGCAGATTTATTTATGAGCTACTTAGAAACACACATAACAACTTCCTTTCCATACATGTTTAAAGTTTGGCACAGATATGTTGACGACATCTTCGCTGTTGTCCCTAACAGGTTCATACAAGACTCCTTAGCCTTACTAAACCTACAGAACCAATCAATAAAATTCACCATAGAAATAGAAAAAGAAGGCATGCTACCATTTTTAGACCTAAAAATCATCAGAGAACAAAAGAACCTAACCTTTGGCATATACAGGAAGCCAACACACTCTACTAATTACATAAAAAATAAGAGTTTCAATCCAACCACACACAAACATGCAGTACTAAACAGCCTAACACATAGACTGGTATATACCCCCTTAAATAAAAAAGAATACCAGTTAGAATACCAGCATATAGTAGACACAGCAATACATAATGGGTACAACAAAACAACTATTGACAAAAAAATTGCAAAATTCAAACGACAGATGCACATCAGAAACACAACAAATCTCAGCCAGCAAGATAAAGAGCTAAAGTTCAAGAAATTCACATACCACCCAGGAACTTTTCACAAATTTAAGAAGATTTTCATGAAACATAACATTAGCCTAGCTCCACAGAACAAATTTAACATAGAGAAATTACTTTGTAACAAGTTAAAAGACCCCATTCCACAAGACAAAAAAGCTGGAATCTATAAAATCAATTGTTCAGATTGCAATAAAGTATACATAGGTAAGACAAAAAGAAACCTAGAAACTAGGCTAAAGGAGCACATGAGATGTATTAAATACAAACAAATGGACAAATCTGCAGTTTCACACCATTTTTGGATCACTAATCACAACATCAAACCCAATATTACATTAGTCAAACCAGCCAAATTTGCAGCCGAATTAGATGCATGGGAGAAGATCACCATTCTAAAACACAACAGACATCTAATGAATTTTGATTTGCCGCCACCAAATCCTCTCTGGAAGTACATTTCTCCACCACAAGATGCCACCACAGGATCCAGTCCAAAAAACGGAAACACCAACAACACGGGCCAGTCGAGTTAACCTTCTGAGGATGGGAACAACGGTTTCCCGAAACATGTTAAGTGAGTAAACTTAAGTGATGTTAGTGTTACAATTCCGACTCACCTTTAAATAAATTCAATACACATCACTGTTTCTAGCTTCTTTTCATTACAATATCAACGTAAAGATAATTTATTTTACAAAATACCTTTACAGGCCTTCAATGTAATCCCCATTCTTGCATATGATAGTTTCCCAACATTTTGGCAAATTCTGTATTCAGGATAGGGCACCTGTCTGTCTGATTACTCGGGTCATCTCACTGGAAGCTTCATCAATTGTACCAAAACGTTTTCCTTGGAGTGGTTCCTTCAATTTGAGAAACAAATCAGTCTGGTGGGCTCATATCAAGACTGTATGGTGGGTAGGGGAGTGTTTCCTATCCATATTTGTTGAGCATTTCTCTCACTGGAAGGGCAATATGCGGTCTTCATTTTTGTGCAAAATGAGGACCCAGCTGCAAGCATGTCAGGCGTTCTTTGACGAATTTTCAGATGCAAAACATTCTGCAGAAACAGCTTGTAGTTACAGACCTGGGGCATTTTATTTGTAGCTATGACTCCATTCATGCCATAAGCAAAGTTTCGCTTTTGATTGTTGGCAGCGGAATTTTTTCGGTGGTGGAGAGTCTGAACTTTTCCATTTTGATGTCTGAGACTTCAATTCTGGCTCAAAATCTCATCCAGGTTTCATCAAGTGCAACAATCCTTTTCAGAAACTGTTCTCCTTCTCTTCGATAATGTTGAAGCAATTCTTTTGCGACCTGCTTTCTGTTCTTCACTCAGATCATCTGGAGCCTATCTGGCAGCAACTTTTCTCATCTTTAACTTTGAAGTAATGATTCTGTAAACTGAAATGGCACACATTCTGGCCTCATATGCAATTTCCTCACGTGTTTTTCGTTGATCCTCTCAAAATGTCATTAACAATAATCTGAGAGGTGTAATCTGTTGCAGTTGATGGCCTTCCACTTCTTTGGTTGTCCTCAATGCTTACCCGACCTTCAAGGAAACAAGCAGACCACCGTGATACTGTGCTACGATACACTATACTTCTCGTAAAAGCATTGTAAATTTCAGTTGGGTTCTTTCCACGTAGGGATTCAATATTGATGTAGGAATGCTGGTGACTGTAATCCGACCCGACTTGTCAGTTTCCATTTTAAAGCTGAATTACTCACGACACAGCCACATGAAACAGAAAACACATATACAACCGCCAAGTCTAAAATCTGACTCACAACTGACATAAATTTAAACTTGATCACGCCACCGTAATGGTGAAATGACCCTCGTATCAGCAAAATTTGTATTTGAGGATAGGAGGAAGCACAAAAATCTGGTTATTGAAGTAAATTCAGACACTTGCAACCAATTGATAGACAGGAAACTAAAATTAAGATGGAATATATGTAACAGTGCTGGCTACTTGTCTGTTATGAGATGTTATCAATGCAGTAAGTTTAATCACAGGGCAAAAGAATGTACTGGAGTTATAGCTTGTCCACAGTGCGCTCAAAATCACATGCTTCATGAATGTAAAGCAAATAAATAAAATTGTCGATGTATTATCTGCATCAATCCTAATAAATTTAACAGAAAAAGTGAACGAAGCCTGTTCTTCCATGGACAGAAGTTGTATTTGCTATAATGCCGCTGTAAAGAAGTACATAGAAACCATAGATTACTAAAATGGCTAACACTGCAACAGGCAAATTTACAATATAAACGAGAAGTAGCTATCAACATGGTACAGATAATGAGGGAGCAGTAAATAGATATGACTTTTATTCAGAGCCCTATAATATATGTAAAAATCTAACTGGGATACCAACATCACTTGGAACTTATGTGAGTGGGAATAGTAGGAAACAATCAGCTCTATTAGTAAATAATAAAGAAATGGACGTAATACTCATACAACAACTCTCAGATGAAGATGCTATTGTGGCAGAAGTAAGTTACAAAAGCACTAAGTTCTATGCTGTAAGCTTATATTTTGATCCAGGAGAAGATATTGAAATTAATATCAGAAAAACAGAACATATCTTGGAATATTTAAAGGGCTGAGGTCTAATAATAATAGCTGTGGACAGCAATGCCAGGATCAAAACATGGCTGACGTCATGACCGACCGACCGACCGACCGAAGTTCTAGAAGATTGGTTAACTACTTCCAACTTGCATATAGTAAATGAAAAGTCAGTACCAACTTTCAAGACGATTAGCAGTAGTAGTTATATAGATTTAACTATTACTAACAACAAATTGATATGACAATTAACTGATTGGTCGTGTGACTTGCACGAGGGCTGCTCTGATTATAAAATTTAAACTTCAAGCTTGATATGCAGAGAGGAGACCATGAGTCAAGAATCACGGACCACAATAGGCTCAGATTTGTAATACAAGAAGGAGATTTCAAAAATTTTGATAACAGCTTAACTGCAAATCTGATTACCAGATTCAACTGTGAGAACATAGCGGAAAGTATCGACAAAGGATTGTGTGATAAGTCAACATGAAGACGTAGATGAACTAGTAGACATGAGTTATTTAGATGAAGTAGTATTTAGCCTCACAGTTGTATTTGTTGCCAACTTTGAATAAGTTATTTAACTGGATGCTGGATGTGAGAAGCCTCCACGTATGTGCGTCACTTTGAAGAAGTATTTAGGTTACGTAATGAAGATACACTTTGAAGTTGGTTGATGCTTGGAACGCCAAAGTTTGTAGTAGTGAAGATGATGCTTGTTTTACGTAATATTATTTAAATCTACCTCGGCTGCTTCAGTCGAACTATAGAATCAAAAGTTCTTGTTCAGGTCGTGATATGACAAAAATTAAAGATGTCACAGAATTTACTTTTAAATTTCACTTCTTTTTATTTCTTTATACTTGCACATTTATAAAACACAACACTTTATAAAAAGAAAAACTGTGAGAAAACTTTATACATTCTTAATGTATTTACTAGCGGAGAACACAATTTTTGCCATCTGCACACTATGACATCAAGTCCGCGACTGACTAATCTTAACAGTAAAAACCTTAAAGCTTCGGTAATGCCAGTCTCTCATTGGCTAATTCTAGTCCAATAGAATTTAAGCATTCAAACAAACTTTTCGTTACTGTTGATTGGCTAATTCCAAACTGTAAGCGAAACTTACGTCACTACTGATCTTTTCATGACCAGTACTTTTCAAAATTCCAGACACATTATTGTCACAAAAATTACATTATTACCTCATTATTAACAACCTAAAACATATTATTCTCACAGTTTTTGCACTATTAAAGTATATAAACATTTACATAACATTAATAAATACGTTAAGTATTTGCAATGACTTACATACAATTTAAATAATAATTATATACATATTGTTTTCAAGGTAGTCTGTTATTGAATTTAATTATAATAAAAATACAATTAATATTATTTAGGCATTAAAATACTGCCTCATCTTGCATCACAACAGCATACAATGCAGCCTTCAAGGTATTGAAGGGGGTGAAGAGCAATACACAAGAAAACAGTCCCATGGTGGACTGATAAGCTAATGTTGCTAAGAAAAATGGCAAATGCCTTAAGAAGGAGATTCCAAAAGCAACTAATAACGAAGAGTTAAAGCAAGAGAGAAAAACAATGTATCTTAATGGAAAATGTGAGGAGGAAATTTCAAGAATTTAAATTAAAATCCTGGAAATCATTTTGCACAATAACCAAAGGTAACATCTGTGGAACCTGGTCTACAAAATCGCATCTGCAAAATTGAAAACCAGTACAAGACTCACAACACTTCTAAAAGAAGATGGGACGTACACGACAGATATGAGGAGTACAATGCTCGAATACTTCATATCAGATGATAAGGAGGATAATGATAGTGAATTGCACAAAACCATTAGAGAGGAAGTCCAACAACCGATTAGCACTGATGAAGACAAAGTATTCACAACAGAAGAGTTGATTGCAGCTTTAGAAAAACTTAATCCTAAAAAAGCTCTGGGAGAAGATGGATTGATAAGCGACATTCTCATAAGAGCAGTCCATCCATTCCCTCAGTTCTTCACAGGGATATACAACACCTGTTTAAAAAAATAATATGTTTCAAAAAACTGGAAGCACTCAGTCATAATGCTTAGAGTAAGCCAGGAAAAGAGGACTGCGAAGATGTGTCTAAGTATTGACCATGAGGCAGTATTTTAATGCCTAAATAATATTAATTAATTAAATTCAATAACAGCCCACCTTGAAAACAATATTTAATTATTATTTAAATTGTATGTAAAGTCGTTGCAGATACTTATTTTTATTATAAAAACATATTTTATTAATGTTATATAAATGTGTATATACTGTAATAGTGCAAAAACTGTGAGAATGATATGTTTTAGTTTGTTAATAATGAGGTAATAATGTAATCTTGTGACAATAATGTGTCTGGAATTTGAAAAGTACTGGTCATGAAATGATCGGTAATAACGTAGTTTCGCTTACAGTTTTGAATTAGCCAATCAACAGTAAAGAAAAGTTTTAGTTTGAATGCTTAAATTCTATTGAACTAGAATTAGCCAATGAGAGACTTACAATACCGAAGCTTTATGGTTTTTACCATTGAAATTAATCAGTCGTGGACATGATGTGATAGAGTGCAGATGGAAAAGTCACGAGCAAGATCTTATGTAAAGTTCTCACAGTTTCTTTTATAAAGTGTTGTGTTTTATAAATATGCAAGTATAAAGAAATAAAAAGAAGTGAAATTTAAAAGTAAATTCTGTGACGTCTTTAATTTTTGTCATACCACGACCTGAACAAGACTTTGTTTCTATAGTTTGACTGAAGCAGCCGAGGAAGATTTAAATAATAAATACATAAGCTTAGTTAATTGAAACTTACGCACAAAGCAACAAATAAAAATATAAAATCTTCAAGTTTCTGCGTAAAATAATATTACGTAACACAAGCATCATCTTCACTACTACAAAGTTTGGCGTCCCAAGCATCAATCAACTTCAAAGTGAATCTTCATTACGTGGGGCAAATACTGTTACAAACTTCAGATTGAGAAAACTACCTTCTCAAAGTGACGTCCATACGTGGGGGCTTCTCACATCTCACACAAAATTAACTTTCTCAAAGTGATGCTAAAACGTGGGACTAAATACTTTCTCAACCAATAAGTCTATTGAATATTGGTGGTAAACTACTGGAATGATTCATTAATGATTGACAGGATATTATTCCATGTATATTCTAATAACATATTTAATGATAACCAATGTGGCTTCATTCTGCAGCGAGAAACTGTTGATGCAGTAATGGAAGTGAAGAACTTTGTAGAAAAAGCATGAGACTAAAACAGTGCACAATCATAGCCAGTCTTAATGTGAAAGGTGCATTTGATGCTGCCTGGTGACCGAGTATTTTGAAGAATTTAACAGACATCAAATGTCCAAAGAACCTCTACTACTTATCACTCAATTATTTTGTTGACAGAGCAGCAATATTTTCAATGCACTAAACTAAGAAAAAACGTTCAGAAAGAATGTCCCCAAGGGGCTTGCTGTGGTCCAGGAGTGGAACATCATGTACAATTCTACTAAATTTGGATTTCTTGGATCGAATAAGGCTGATTGCTTTTGCTGATGACCTGATTGTGCTAACGAGAGTTGCATACACGACAAAAGCAGAAAATTATGCAAACAGTGATGTGAAGAAGTTTGAGAAATGAGCCATAGAAAATAAAATTGTATTCAACAACACAAAATCGAAAATATTATTAACATCATGGAAAATAATGGATCAGAGGGACACCAGTATTTACCTGAATCACAGAAAATTGGATCAAACTGAAGAAATAAAATATTTTAGTATATATCTAGATAAAAAATTTAATTTCAGTTCACACGTATGGCATACAACAGAGAAATCAATAGCTCTTATTCATAGATTGGCAAAAACTGCTAAGCTGCAATGGGGTTTGGGCATAAAGCTCTAAAGACAATTTACAAAGGAGCAATAGTTGCAGTTCTAACATACGGAGCACCAGTATGGGTGGAGCCTATGCAGAAACGGAACAATCTTACCAAATTCAAACACCCACAAGGACTAATAAACATAAAGATAGCTAAGGCCTATGGAAATCTATTTTATGTTGTGTCATGCATTATAGCTGGAGTCAGACCCTACAAATCACTATAAAAGAGCAAGTATGCATATACATGGCAACTAAAGTACACAATTTACAATATGAGCACCATCGGAAGTAAGGTTCTGGCGTCATCCTGCAGAACTAGCAACAATCCAAGAAGTTGATAATAACAACACTTACCTCACTACAGTGTACACAAATGGCAGTAAAACAGATAAAGTGGATGCAGTAGGCATTATATGTATAATTGGCAGTGTGATTCATCAAATGAAGCTCAGACTGCATAGTCACTGCACTAATAACCAAGCTGAGCAAATCGCAATTTTGTAAACTCTCGAAAAATTGGAAGAAATACAGAATTATAGAAGATGCTAAATGAGTAGCAATACACACTGACAGCAAAATCACAATAGACCTACTAAAAAATAATTCAAACACAACAGGCTAATAGAATCCATAAGAAACAACATTAAAGCACTAACCAACACATGATGGATCATAGACTTTAGATAGGTTAGAGGACCGCAGGAATAGAGGGCAACGAAATGGCAGATCAGCTTGCAAAAGAAGCTGTTCTAGAAGATGGTGACATAGTGTATGACAAAATACCCAAAGAAGTGATTGTAACAAGAGAGGAAAAATGGTCTTATCGATTGGGATCAACAATGCAAATACAAAAAGGCAGCTATAACAAAATCTTTCTTACCAAAAGTGAGTGACAGACTCCAACAGGACATTCCTATATTGCCAGAGTTCACATTGATGTTGACAGCACATGGAAAATTAAGGTCATACTGCAACAAACCATTGACCAGTTAATATATCATTGTGAAAAGCTTAGTGCACAAAGAAACCGAATGATTTGAGCCATAATAATGAGAGGAAGATATCACGAGATTTATTAGATCATTAGATTTTACACAACTAGAATGACTATAGGAAAACTACAAATAAATAAGTAAATATAGTATGTACTTGATAGGAATAATATAAAATGTTGTAAACTATGTATAAAGACTGAAAATATATAAATATAGTATACGTGAAAGAAATAGGAATTAATATAAGCGGTTGTAAATTCTATATAAAGATAATAATTAAAGCAAACATAAGAGAAGAAGCTCACAGAGAAAGGAATTATAATTATATAATCACATTACATACTTCACATAGATAATTGTTAACACTGTATAAATTAGGATAAACAAGAAATTATAAAGCATGTAGTATTACTATGTAATGGAGCATGCTGTTGAATAAACTAACAAAAAAAAAACACACACACACTCTCTCTCTCTCTCTCTCTCTCTCTCTCTCTCTCTCTCTCTCTCTCTCTCTCTCTCTCTCTCTCTCTCTGTTTTCAAATGTTGTCCTCCATCGTATAGTGGTTACCATGCTAGCCTCTAGTTCCCAGGTCGCAGGTTCAAACTGGGAAACTGGGTGGAAGGCGATGGACTTTTTTCGGATGTAAAAATCCTTAGCATGGCTTCCTTCGGAAGGAAAGTAAAGCTGGTAATCATAGTTTCATGGCACGTAAAAGAACCTCAAGCCTGATAAAGAGGCCTCTGAGCAAAATTTACGGTCTTTCACTCCAAATTTAGAATGGGACACTAAGGACCACAGCAGTTAAGAGCATCCATAAAAAAAAATTCAATTTAATTTTTCTCTCTTCAAAAAAATTTAAAAACTGCTCTATTTCTTTTGCATTCAGGGTATCTCAAAGCATATATTTAAGTAACTTATCATAGTAATTTGGAGGATTTTTAGTGATGCAGGTTCTCAATTTACTTTTGCCTGTAACCAAAGAAATAAATCGTTTTGTTAGGATTTGTCTTAAATGAGTCAGACTAATATAAATAATATTTGGAGTGCATTGTTCAGTAACTTTACCTTAGCCATTTGAAGTGTAAATTTATTCATGAATAATAGTGTGATAGGCCAATATTTATGTTTATTGGCATTCAGCATTTATATGCTTTAGATTGCAGCAGTAATGATCTTTGCTTTTGTAATTTGATTTCCTGAAAAAACACATCTCATTTACATCCATCATTCTTGCAGTGTATTTCTTGTACATTCTGCTTCTTTCTTTGGGTCATGTTGGTAATACAGTATATTGTTAACCTGCCACTAAAAATACATTCCTCATTTAGAAAATAAATATGTTTAACAGTGATATGCATAAAAATTAAATCTTCCTCTTTTTCGTTTTGATCAGCAGGATCATCTTCGACAGCAATGCCTTTCTCTGTTTCTGCACTGGTGCCCTTGAGTCTCACACTCAAAGAAGTTTGTATAGGATTGGTGGAGTTGGCGTTTCCAGATTCTCGACCCACTGTGAGGGATGATTACCGCACAGCTGTGCGTGTACTTGAAAGAGAGCAGCCTTCTCTAAGTAGTCAGGACACACAAATGTGGGCACATTTATTCAAGGTAATATTAATAAATAAGTTACCCATTACAAGTGCTAAATTCATCCATCAGATACCTCTTGTTTTGTATCTTGTTATTTAAGCTGAATTTAATGCAATAATTTAGGCTTCAAGGCAGGAGAAATACTTAAAACGTATACAAGTTTTAAGTTGACAGCAATATAAGGAGCATCCCCGGATGGGTAAATACGAGGGTCATCCAGAAACTAGGTCCCGATCATGTCTAGAGATGGCACCACCAGTTGGGTAGGAATGCGCAGGAGCAGAGAGGAAATATGTGGAAATAATGCAGTACAGTTTCAGTCTTATGACGGCAGTGGTTATCATACAGTGCTCAGAGAAAATGGCTGCTTCAATATTGTCTTCCACCAACTACGAGGTTCGTGCAGTCATCCGATTTTTGCACGCTCAAAAGCAGTTTCCAGCAGAGTAACATAGAAAAAAACAATAGATAAGAAGATAAAAAGGTTTGAAAGACAGAAATACATCCAACAAATGAATACGTTACTCAGACAAATATAGAAAATTCACTAATCACCCTTGGACACATCATAAATTTCAAAGGATTTTCAAAAAATACATCACTCTGTCTCCACAGAATAACCACAACATACAGAAACTACTATGCAACAGAACAAAAGATCCTATCCCCAACGATAAATCAGCTGGTATATATCAAATTGATTGTAATGAATGTAACCTGGTATATATAGGAAGAACAAAAAGAAATCTTGAAATAAGACTTAAAGAGCATATGAGATGCATTTACCAAAAGCAGCCAGATAAATCAGCAGTAGCACATCATTTCTGGTCTTCAAACCATGATATCACTCCAAACATAAAACTCTTAAAACCGATCAACAGCAGCAATGAATTGGACATCTGGGAAAAAATACATATTGTCAAACACAGGAATCACCTAATGAATTTCGAACTGCCGCCACCCAACAGCCTTTGGAGGTTCATCAGCCCAGCACCAGAGAACACCACTAACCACACACATCCCCCAGACGATGACCGGCAAAATCAGATGAGGACATGCTGACGATGGGAACAAACCATCTCCCGAAATGTGTTCAAGTAAGAATATTATAGTGATGTAGTGTAACAACCCTCAACTCTCTTTATTTTAGAAAAAGGACGAATGAATATTCACGTAGTGGCTGACCGTCCCTGGTGGTGCCAGAACTGATAGAAAGTTTGCGGCAAGCAATTGTGCAGAACCAGTGCTTCACAATTTCTGAGCTCTCTTGTCAATTCCCCCAGATGTCTCGCTTGCTTTTGCATGAAATTGTCTCCCAGTGGCTTGGTTTTCACAAAGTGTGTGCAAGATAGGTGCCAAGGTAACTGACTGACGAACTCAAAACAAAACGTCTTGCCACAGCATTGACATTCCTACAGCAATTCGCAGAGTAAGGGGACGAGTTTCTCGACAATATTGTCACTGGGGATGAAACATAGGTGTCGCATGCCACACCAGAGACAAAGCAACAATCAATGCATTCACAACATAGTGGCTCACCTGTGAAGACCAAATTCAAGCAGACAATCTCTGTCAAAAAAATTGTATGCACTGTCTTCTGGGGTCAACATGGTGTCCTCTTGTGCGAGTTTTTACAGCGGGGGAAGACCATAAATGCTGATTGTATTATCAGACATTCTATAAACTGAGGAGGGCAATCCGAACAAGAGATGTGGGATGTTGACAAGAGGCATTATGCTATTGCATGACAATGCAAGATCTCATACAGTCAATGCCACATGTAATGTGTTGAATCAGTTTGGATGGGAGATCTTCGACTATCCACCCTACAGCCCTGACCTCGCTCCAAGTGATTTTCATCTCTTTCGTCTCATGAAGCGTTTTCTGGCAGCAAAACGTTTCCACAATGACGCTGAGGTGCAGAATAAAGTGACTTCGTGGCTCCGGACATTGGCGGCAGACTCCTGTGACTTGGACATACAATCGATGGTGCACCTTTACGATAAATACCTCAACAATGGTGGTGACTATGTTGAGAAGTAGCCAGTTATTCTATGTAATTATTCCAGTAAATATCCCTTACTTAGTGATGATTTTGTTCTCTTTATCGCTCATCGGGACTTACTTTCTGGATGACCCTAGTAACTTTTAAAATTGGTTTGGGGCCTCAAGTTGTTATGTTGTTCCTTGTGATATTCTATTTTACGATGAAGCTGATCATAGAGTACTTTCTCTCAATTTTTTACTTATTCATTTTGTTTGTTCTCTTTTTTTTAAAAGAGAATTAACAGAACTGCTGTCATTATAGCATTTAGAGGGAGTATCTGCATATAATATTGCCCTATCATACATGTGGGTTTATTGTTGACTTCAGAATTTCAGCATGCCAGGTCGTTTCTAAGGGTGAAGTGATATCCAATTGGTCTGTAACTTCTGTGACCTAAGGAAATATGATGGTTATTGAGAACACACTAAGAGGTGTGATCAAAAGGTTTCTGGAATGACGTCATAAATACTACACAACAGTTTGTTTTGTCTAATTTGCACTGTCACCCTCGAAGTAGTCTCCTTGGGAGTTGATACACTTGTCCCTGCTCTTCTGCCACTGCTGGTAGCACCTCTGGAAGTCCTCTTCTTTCAACATGTTCAGAGCCTTCTGCGATTCGCGATGGATGTCCTCAAAACAGTGTCCTCGGAGCTGCATTTTAAGTCGCAGTAAAAGAAAAAAGTTCGCTGGTGCCAAATCTAGAGAATAGGTGGCATGGGGAACAGTTTCATCCTATTTTTATCCAAAAATTGGCGAACAGAAAGGGCATTGTGTGCGGGCACATTATCATGATTCAGGAACCAGTCTCCATTCCTCCGGCTGTTTGCGTTGCACATTCTCGCTTAACCTTTGCAGCACTTGTTTGTAGAACACTTGATTCACTGTTTGAACCCTGTAGCACAAATTCCTTATGTACAATGCCTTTAATGTCAAAAAACACAATCATCGTTGACTTCACTTTGGATCGAACTTGTCTGGCCTTTTTTGGGAGTGGAGATGAAGGACTCTTCCATTGTGAAGATTGTTGCTTCGTTTCTGGATTGTACCCATAATTCCATGTTTCATCACCAGTAATACTTTTCTACATAAACTGTGGGTCATTTTGTAGCTGTCCTTTAAGATCTGTGCAGCAATCACACGGCTTTCCTTTTGTCATTTGAAAGCAGGTGGGGCACGAACTTGGTGTCAATTCTTCTCATGTCCAAATTGTCTTTCAAAATGCTTTGAACACTTCCAAAGGAGAGTCCTAATGAGTCAGAAAGTTCTTGTATTGTAATGCACCTAAAGACCATTTCCCTCACCTGATTGATATTTTCATCAGTTTTGTTGGAACAGGGTCGCCCCGAATGATCTGCATCTTTAACTGATGTCGCACCACTTTTAAATTTTGAAAACCACTCAAATGCTTGAGTTTTGCCCATAACGTCCTCCCCATAAGCTGTTCTTAACATTTCATAGGCTTCTGTTGCAGTTTTACGATTTTAAAGCAAAATTTGATGTTTGTTCTTTGTTCTTCGTAATCTGACATTTTTGCTACGTGGAAAAATGCAGCACATGCAAAACATGTGTTCACTTCAGAGCGTCTACCTCGTCACTGCATGGTCAAAGGAAGTCACATGACCTCTCATTTTTATCGGGAAGGAACGTTGCATGTACAGCTTGGGTAAGAATTAAAGAAATCTCAGCGTCAGCATTGTTGTGAAGCCATTCCGGAAACTTTTAGATCACACCTCATATGCACAAAGGGTGGAGTGTATGCATTGCTTCACAATCAGTGCATATTATCTTAACCCCAACATCTCTGTGCAAGGAAAGTTTGTTGCCAGTAGTACTGCATTCAGTATCAGAAACTAGCAGCAAGCACTAGTGGATTGGTGTTGCGACATGATCCAAGGTCTGAAAATGGGGCTATGTAGTAGACATCATAACAGGTGATGAAAGCTGGTTATACAATCGTTATCCAGAAACCACCTATCATTTGACAATGTAGATCTTTCCCAATAGAAATCAGTGTAGATCTTTCTTACTGTGAAAGTAAAGTATAAATGCAGCATAGCTGGCAAATGGGGTTCACTTGCTTCCAGAAAAGTAGGTGTATGGTCACTGCCCCTTTGGAAGAGTGAAAGACGGTAAACTACAAATTGGTATTTGGTACACAACAGAAATTTTCAAGAAAATGCTTGAGATGTGATGAAAGACCTGTCTTTGAGATCTTCTAACCATCACAACAATGCACCAGAACATACTGCAATATGAATAATATACAAATTAACCATAAATGAATTAAAACTGGTAGCAGTATACAGTGAAGTGAAATAATAATTTTGTAGAAGACTATTTGAGTCAAATTTACACCTAACCTAACTGGTCTTACTAACTTTATTACAGAACCTGTTTCATAGACATGTTGTGTGGATGCTCACCTCTGATCAACTGCTGGAAGCATTTTTGGTTTCTAATCTTTGATTTTCTCTGCTGAACCACTGATGAATTTGTAGAGTATGTTGTCCTCGGTGGGAATTTCAAAATTCATTAAATCTCTTTCATATTTCTTTATGAATGTCTTCTCCCATGCTTCCAGGCTTGGTATCAAAGGATGAAGTTGTACTCCAACATGATATAAATATTTGAAACTTATTTTCTAAGTTTTAAAGCATACAACCAATCTTTGAGGAAAAGTAGTTGTTTCATTAAGAAACCTAAATACTAGGTTTAACCTAAAAATTGTTTGCTGTTTGATCAAAACAGTTAAATTTTCTGGAAAGTTTATGGACTTGAAAATGTTGATGCATCACAAGTAGTTACATCTGTGAAAAAAATTTAATAATGATAACAGTGATATGCAAATCCTCTCAGAATGAATAGTTGTTCTCCGTGGACTAGTGGTACTGTGCTAGTCTCTAGTTCCCAAGGTCGCAGGTTCAAACCCAGCTGAGGGCAATGGATTTTTTCGGGCATATAAATCCTTGGCATGGCTTCTTTCGGAAGGAAAGTAAGCCAGTGGTCCCATGTCGTAGATTTACGGCATGTAAAAGAACCTCCAGCCTGATAAAGAGGCTTCTGAGCAAAATTACGGATCTTTCACGCCCAATATAGTATGGGACGCTAAAGACCATAGTAGTTAAAGAGCATCCATAAATAAATTTAAAAAAAAAATCTGATGTGTTACACTCACATGACTTTCTCTACTCTTGTACAAACTATTTTTACAAACTCTTATTCTCCATCTATTTCATATTAATCGAGATAAATATTTGCAGAAACGATCTTTTGACATGCAAAGAGAATTACATTTTACACATAGCGACCAGTTCTAAAAATATTTGTCTATCCCTTAAGGCCTACTATGTTCCCCTTGTTTTGTATTTGCAACAGCAATATAAAAATATAGCCTTTAAGCATAGACGTATCTCTTAATAGCTGGTTGCTATGTGCAGCATCATTCTCTTTGCCACAGATTAATACTCTTTGCATATCCAAGACAAAAAAATGAATAATGAATTCCCATTTGAGAAAATAAGTATTGAAAAATTTAAGGGAATAACAAGCAATATCTTGAAAATGGTTCACTCAACAAAAAAAATGTATATGACATAAATTGTGCATTTTAATACGATCTATATTTTTTGTACAGTAAAATTTTGTCTTATCTCTTATGGTTTACCAGTTATGCAAAAGTCGTTCACAATGAAGAATACTTTTGGAGATATTCCCAAAAAATTCAGGATATACATTTTATTTCTCATAAAAGTATTTTAAACATTTTTGAGAAAATTAAAATTTTCGAAAAATGTTCCATGTAAAGGGTAGTCTGGGGTGGGGGATTTTCTTGAAAACCTTTGGTCACATCTCTGGAAGATACTGGACTTAAATACCAAGTTTGGTGTTTATCCGACAGTTCGTTTCTGAGTTATGCTGTTCAAAGACACACACGGACATGTTTCCAAAAATGCTTTTTTTGGATTCAGGGGGTCTCAAAACATATATTTCCTGTGAAATCTCGGTATCGAATTTTTGGGTGGAATACAATACTTCCCCTACTTACTATACGTAGTAGAGAAAGTAAAAAGAAATCTCAGAATGAAGAGTTTGCCATAATAGCAGAGCCAGTAAATTTAAATTTCCTGGTTACTATGCTCTTAATATTTTCATGACTTCTTGAGTTGAATTAAAGCTATGAAAAGCAAATCCTTTACACTCTTTCAATTTATGCTGACTTATTATCACGGATGTCTGATTTTTAAAATGCATAAAAACTTTGGAATTTGCAGAAACATATCACAGGTTTCATAACTCAAAATGGTTATTACTCCTTCACCATTCTTGCAGTTTGGTTCAATCAAAAATTAAAAAGATAATAGCAATAAAAAAGAAATGCGAAAGAAAAGGTAACCGTGATGATCTGGTTGAATACAGAGTTCTTTCAATTGATAAAACCATTGAATTATGAAAACTGAAGGAGTTGTGTGCTTCTCGTAATAAATTACATAAATTATTTTATCTGCCCCGCAATTAGGAGCCAACTTGAAGAATGTTACGTTTTTCAACTGTTGTTATTAGCCACATGCTTGGAAGCTAACTTGAAGAGGTTAATTTGCTTTTGTTGTTGCGTAATATACGTTTATGTAAACTTGAATTGTTTTATGTAGTTTGTAACACGCTTTGGGTGTTGGTTTGAATTCTGGTGCTTACGTAATATTACTTATGCTTGAATTTTGCCTCGGCTGCGTCAGTCTTACTTTAGAGTCATGTATCTTAGGTAGGGCGCGGTATGACAATTATTGTAGACATCACAGAATTAAACTTTTAAATTAACTTCTTTATTAATTCTTGCACATATTTATAGATCACTATACTTTTAAAGAACTGTGAGAAACTTTTATACATTCACTTAGCGCATATATCTGGTTTACTAATCACCCGTAGAGAACACATTTTCCCATCTATACTCTACCAAGTCTCACCAGCAACTGAGTAATCCTCAACAGTCAAAATCCTTAAGCTTCAGTATTGCAAGTGTCTGATTGGCTAATTCTAGTCCAATGGAATTTCTGTATTTAACTTAAAACTTTTCTTTGCTGTTGATTGGCTAATTTAAAAACTGTCACTGAAACTACGTCATCGTCGATCTAATCATGACCAGTACATTTTCAAACTCTAAACATATTATTGCTACAAGTTTACCTCATTATTACTCATTGTTAGCAACTTAAAGCTTATTATTCTCACAGTTCTTGCATTATTAAAGTATATAATGTATTCGCATAACATTATTAAAATATTTTACAATAAAAATAAGCATTTGCAATCACTGTTACATACAATTTAAATAATTATTACATACATATTGTTTCAAGGCAGACTGTTATTGAATTTTCTTATTATAAACTACAATTGAAATTATTCAGGTATTAAAATACTGCCTCAAAACTCTTACCAATATGCAAAATTTGTTGCCCCAAAGCCTTTGCACAAGTATTTAGTTCTCTTTGGTTCTTACGAGATTGATTGTATAGAGCACATAGTTTCTCTAAGAATATGTGAAAGTAATATATTCCATGGACTTCTGTAATGAAATCATTTGCAGCAAGCTAGGTCTGTGGTGTATGATAGAGGGGAAATAACCACTGCGACGGTATTACTTACAATGTTCGTTTACCTCAATGTTGGTGGGAGCCATCTTGTGGCGTCATTCGTTGGTTGGTTCGTTTAACTCCATCTGGCGTAGCAATTTGCATCAATTAGGGTTCGAAAGAATTTAAAGTTTTGTATATTGTCCTCCGGCTAGCAATTATCTTATCTTGGTAGAACTTGTATCTCTTGCAGGGTGTGAAGCGGAAAGGAATCTTTTGTCTAGAAATGATACTGATGAAGAAATTGGTTTTATAACTTTTATTGTCGAACACGTTCACTAACACATTTACATATTTATCTGGATACTCGCCATACTGAAACTGTTTGTAATAACTTCTTATAACTTTTAACTCACGTACTTCGACTTTGTGTATATTTAACTGTATAATATTTTATAAGAATTCTCTTAATTCTGTTGCGCGTAACTTATGACGAAATGAAGGACTGGCTGACGATATGTAGTGTACTGAGAATTCCGTTGAACTGGGGGAACGCTCCCTTGAACCTTCACTATTTATAGGCTTGCCTCAAGATACGCCTAAAGATTATAAATGAACTGCTATTGGCTAATAAAACGCGCCAACATTAGCGTCTATTTTAATATCCAATGAAAACCACAAATACATATGCTTTAGGAAATGTTCTAGAAGCTTTTTTTTACCGAAAAGGCGCGAAACATTACGTAACTTCCTGGTTCCCGGCAATGATAAACAACTCACCCCATCGCTGCATTCTTGCGTTATTATTGACAGTTTCAGTAAAGCCATATATTATTATTTACCAATAATAATTACAATTAACAAACCTCTGAAATCAATGTCACATAAAAATACATATTTATATTATAATCATTATTTACCTTTAAGTAATTTGTGATAAAATTACCGTATCATATGCCCCACTAGAAACATAATTATAAATATTTATAACTTGTTTAGAAATTTTAAAATTGTGTTTTTGGTCTCCTAGATCTTGGAACACACGTTATCACTTTCACTTAACACTTCACACGCATTTAACACACGACATATGTTTTATCTCGCCACTACTTACTGGCTCTGGTTTAATTTGTTTAGACATTAATCTGAAATCACAAATTTTTTTTTTTTTATAGCAAATACTTTACCCTAAATTATTTAATCACTGTTTCAAAATTGTTTACTCTCTTACATTGTTGACAAAAATTTATAAATTTAAGATTTTTGTAATCATTATACATATTTACCAAAAATATTCACCCTTTACATAAATATTTACATCTCTTAAATCTAGACAATGTTTCACCTTTTCTGTTTTCTACACAAATATATATATATATTTTTTTTTTTTTATTTTTTTTTTTTTTTTTATGAATTTATTATTATTTTAACAATACTTTTGGAATTGTATTTACGTACTTTTAATCATATTCAGTTTCAATCTTTGCATTCTTAATTTTTAAATCTTGGAATTGTATTTACGTATTTTTACTTTAATATATTAAGTTTCAATCTTTGTATTCTTAATTTTCAAATGTTGTTACAGTTACTAAAAATTAAAATCATTTTTTTTTTTTTTTTATTATAATTTATTTCTCTTTTCAAATGACATATAAATAATTAACCCTCTTACGTTCCAATACATTTCTCTGCAAGTCATCTTTAACTATCCAGCATTTAGTTTACATCTCATTGCTATTTACCCTCCTGGATCAAATTGTGTGTGGCTAAACATTACTCGTAGCCGTAACCTAACCTTCAAATTGTTGTTCATGAATAACCTCTTGTATTCATTTGAAAGTTCCTCACATGATAACATTTGAAAACAATCTACAGTTTCCTGAACGACACATCTTTTAACAACATTCATTTTCAATTCATCTGCTATCTTTATAACTTGAGAATACTCTGACAAATCTGTACTAAACTGTACTGGACTGGAGTTTTCAATTTGAACATTTTGGTACAATTTCTTTCTTTGCATTTCTGATTCATTCTGTATTTCTGATATCTCCCCCCTGAGATTCACTTGCGCCTCATTTACATCTACATTCATAACCTCATTTATCTCTCTTAGCTCACTTGAAATACTACTCATTTGACTTCCTAACTCTGTACATTCTACATTAACCTCACTTTTAGTATTAACCTCACTTTCTTTGTTACCTATTTCCATGCTCATGTCTAGCATTTTCTTTGAAACCTCTCCTATCTCACTTGCTATTACTTCCTCATTTTCATCTCTCATTTTTGGCATACAACTGTCTAACTTCATAACTTTCTTTTCAATTTCTTCATTGCTTTGATCTACTGTTTGCTCTAATTTCTCATTACTCCTACCAATATTTTCAATTGATTTCCTGTTTTGTTCTAAGCTCTTACCAATATCTTCCCTTAATTCCCTACGACTCTTTTGCATATCTTCCCTGTTTTGATCTATTTTCTTTTCTAATTTCTCATTATTCTTACAAATTTCTTCCCTTAATTCTTTCTTATTCTGATCTAAACTCCTATCAATATCTTCCCTTAATTTCTCTATATTCTCATTATTCTTACTAAGATCTTCCCTTAATTCTTCCCTCAATTCTCTCTTATTCTTTTGTATATCTTCTCTTAATTCCCTATGCATATTTCTCAGCATTTCCATCATCACAATAGTATCAAGATTAACATTTCCTGCTATTCTACTCTCACTTTCAGCACTAACATTTTCATCTTCAAATCCTAAAAAGTCTGGGCTATTTCCTGTAACTTGTATTGGATCACAGCTAACTGTTACACTATCTCCCTCCATAATTATTTCTTCTGTATTACTAGCAGCCATTGTTTTTATTATCCTACCACTCCTCATTAACATTTATTTACTTTTTTTTTTTTCTAAAAAAAAATTAATATACTCTAACCTTACTAATGCTGTCCGTTGCTGTTACTTTGATGTCCAGCGTTCTGCCCCATTCTCCTAGATTTGTATGTCGCTTCTGCGTTGTGTTGTGATGAATCTACGTTGTCTTGTTGTTTTGTAGTTGAATTCCTTGTTGCATCGTAATCTCGGAATTACGATCGAAGTCTGTCGTCCCTTTTGTTTCTGGAATCTGCGTCTTGTAGATCATTTCACCGCTGTATTCCTGGTTACTCTGCTTCATTCCTGGTCATCGTTTTCCTTTCCTGGTCACTTTGCCTTCCTTTCCTGGTTACTTCGCCCCACGTCCTGGGTGCCAATTTTGCGACGGTATTACTTACAATGTTCGTTTACCTCAATGTTGGTGGGAGCCATCTTGTGACGTCATTCGTTGGTTGGTTCGTTTAACTCCATCTGGCGTAGCAATTTGCATCAATTAGGGTTCGAAAGAATTTAAAGTTTTGTATATTGTCCTCCGGCTAGCAATTATCTTATCTTGGTAGAACTTGTATCTCTTGCAGGGTGTGAAGCGGAAAGGAATCTTTTGTCTAGAAATGATACTGATGAAGAAATTGGTTTTATAACTTTTATTGTCGAACACGTTCACTAACACATTTACATATTTATCTGGATACTCGCCATACTGAAACTGTTTGTAATAACTTCTTATAACTTTTAACTCACGTACTTCGACTTTGTGTATATTTAACTGTATAATATTTTATAAGAATTCTCTTAATTCTGTTGCGCGTAACTTATGACGAAATGAAGGACTGGCTGACGATATGTAGTGTACTGAGAATTCCGTTGAACTGGGGGAACGCTCCCTTGAACCTTCACTATTTATAGGCTTGCCTCAAGATACGCCTAAAGATTATAAATGAACTGCTATTGGCTAATAAAACGCGCCAACATTAGCGTCTATTTTAATATCCAATGAAAACCACAAATACATATGCTTTAGGAAATGTTCTAGAAGCTTTTTTTTACCGAAAAGGCGCGAAACATTACGTAACTTCCTGGTTCCCGGCAATGATAAACAACTCACCCCATCGCTGCATTCTTGCGTTATTATTGACAGTTTCAGTAAAGCCATATATTATTATTTACCAATAATAATTACAATTAACAAACCTCTGAAATCAATGTCACATAAAAATACATATTTATATTATAATCATTATTTACCTTTAAGTAATTTGTGATAAAATTACCGTATCACCACCCCTACACCACACTTTCTGCCTATCATTGTTGATACACCATTGCATGGAAAACATATGAAACATTCTTTTAAATATTCTTCACTCATTCCAAACAAACCGAGTTTTTCAAGAAGAGCAGTAGTAATACTGGAAGCTGTTCCACTCAAAATTCAGTCAGATCTAAAAAGATGGTTTGACACTTATCAGTGTCCTGCTTAGAATGTTTTAAACACATGGCTAACATCTGCCTTTGCTTACTGTGGTAGATTCATTAATTAAAATACTTATTTTCCATTTGTTTTCTACAATGTATTTCATGCATACTTTTAGTGATATGAGACATAATGTTAGTGCAAGAGAAGTTTGTGTGAAGGATTCTTCTCATATTTAGCACGTTAAGAGATTGGAGATCTATGTCAACTGGTATATCACTGGAAGTTCTCTGATATTTAGCAAGTTTGTAAACTGTTGTAAAACTTGAACAATGGTTTCAGCTTCTTCTTGTTACAATCCCATGTTCTAATTGTTGCTTTTTGCTGAATTCTACTGTTCCTGCTGCAGCTCTGTGTGTGATTTACAGCTTATGTTCATGAATTCTTTTCCTCAAACTTTGTTGTTGAGCTTTCTTATTATTTCCATAGCAGTTTACTTTGCCCTGCATCCATTCTTGTGAAATATGAAGTCTCTGGAGCTTATTGGGCATGAATTTTGCTTCTGAACATATCTTGCATCCTAAGTTACCTTCATTAATGTTATTCATAGATTCTCAGCACTAAAATAATTTCACCGATCTGAGATCCAACAAGGAAGAGGTGTCATTGGATGAATGTGTTACATAATTAATTGCGGAGCTTTCAGAGTACCTACTGCACTTTCCTTTCCAGCAAGTGTGTCTTCATATTCAGGTTTTTTCACTTCATCTTCACTTTATCACTATCTTTATATGAAACTTGTGCACCATTACTTTCACGCTCACCACACTGCTTTCGTTTTAGTCACATCAGTAAACTCATTTTTACTTGTTAGCTTAACTGGCGACAAAAATTAAATTGAGTTGTATTTATGGGCACTCTTTTAACTACTGTGGTTCTTAGCGTCCCATACTATATTGGGCATGAAAGACCGGTAATTTTGCTCAGAGGCCTCTTTATCAGGCTTGAGGTTCTTTTAAGTGCCGTAAATCTACGACATGGAACCAGCGGCTTTACCTCCCTTCTGAAGGAAGCCATGCTAAGGATTTTTACGCCCAAAAAAATCCATCGCCCTCCACCGGGTTTGAGCCCGCGACCTTGGGAACTAGAGGCTAGCATGGTAAACACTACACCACAGAGGACGACAAAACCACAACCACATTCGTATGAACTAATTTCTAACAAAATGTGAATCAGTTGGGGAATTTAATGTCGTACCAGCAAGCTGCCATGGTAGCTCAGGTTTTAGAGTAACTGAACGAAGACCGGTAGATCTGTGGTTCAAATCCCGGCTATGGCATTGAATTTTTCAGCTGTCTAATTCTACCTTTCCAACTCTGTCCAACACACGGCTTGTGTGAAAGAACAATTAATTCATTAATTGACCTAATAGTGGTTGAAACTATGAAACCTGGGACTTAAAGTACTTACAACATTGAAGTCGCCATTGGGGTATGTCATCTCAATACAATTTGCGATCTCCTTGTGGTTTACCAGGAAAAATGTGAATCAGTTTGGGAATTTAATGTCATACCGACAAGTTGCCATGGTAGCTCAGTGGTTAGAGCAACCGGATGGAGACTGGGAGATCTGTGGTTCAAATCCCGGCTATGGCATTGAAGTTTTCAGTCGTTTGATTCTACCTTTCCAACCCTGCCCAATACACAGCTTGTGTGGAAGAGCAATTAATTCATTCATTTCTAACAAGTCATAGCACCAACTGCACTGTGAATGGGATTTTGTTTCAAATGTGAAGTGTGAACAGTTGTTTTATTATTGTTGCATGGTGCAATTTGTAGCAAAGTCAGAATATGTTGAGAAGTTTTAATTTTGTTGTGTAAATTTAGTTTCCTAATTCTAGATACAAGGAGCCTAGTTAACTATAAACCTAATATTAAATCCTGTTTTATTTCTATGCTAAACAGTACGACATTGTACTACTATACCTACATAACATTTAACTTGGTTTGGTGCAAATGGTTGACGATTTGATAAATAAAAGGTTAACAATTGTTTATGTCAGTGAGTCAAATAAACTCATTGCTGAAATGTTATTTCTTTTTATCCTTACATAGAGTGCAGCAAAATTTCTTGAGTGTTATCATTTGCCTGTCATAGGGCAGCATGCACCGTGTTGGAGTAAATTGCTTTGGAAGTAGCTTTTACTAAAGAAATCCGTACTACAGAAGTAGGTTACTGCAGGAGCAATTTACTCTAAAAATAATGCTGGAGAGCTCAATTACAGTTTACTCTTTTAGTTACAACTATAGAAGTAAGAGCTCATTACTCCTGGAGGTATCGTTTTGTTTGTGCGATTTACTTGATGCGATCATGGATAAGGTCATGTGCTATAGGAGAAGGGGGGAAATGTCAGCAAAAGAGATAAATGTTTGTTAGTAGAGATAAAATCTATTTAAATTATATCTATGAGTGTAAAAACATGTTATAAAGATGCTGGAAGAGAAATGCTGGAAAGTCGTGATGGACAAGTTTAATGCTTTGAGCGATGGGAAACATACTGAAGAGAGCTTAAAATTCTGCAAACAGTGTTTCTAATCTTCATTTTGCATTGCAGATCACTTGCATGTTAATGAAGAAATACCCTTTCCGATTTCGGAAAAGTTCACCATATTCATGAATGGGCACAAAATAGTAACATGCGTGCAGTCACTTTCACCCACAATGTGTGGGAAATATACAAAAGTGAAGAAGAACTGCGTTTTATTTTCTGTACACTCATGTATATTTATATTTGTAGGTACCTTGCTCTTAACCTCAAAAGCGCTGTAACAATGCAATGAAATACATGACTAGCAGATGCATGGTGAACCTTTATTTATAAGATCACCTGTAATGCTGGTATTACAATAAACTTGACTTAACTTGACATGAAGCTAAGAAATGCTGGTAAACTAAAGATCTAATTAGCATGCACTTAACATAATAGGAATGATTCTTGATTGATAGTTCTTTTATTACATCGCGATTGGTTCTTATTACCATGTGACATCAAACTTGACATAATGAGAAATAAAAGTTGGACATTGCCAAAGCTTCATCGCATTAAGTCAATCCTAAACATCTCCATTTAATACAATGTTAGACTGTCACGTTCCATTAAATTTATTGCAATGCAGGCTTAAGTATCTGAAATGTTCTGCTACGAAACACTTGTAGGACGCATAACAATAATTGCAGTTTGAGTTATAGAGCTGAATTCCTGTCTAAGTTTTGTTGTAAATGCTCTCCAAGCAGGTTAAAAAGGCATGTTAAAAGATTTTTCCTAATACTGTAACATTCGTTGAGCTCTCACGCTCTGTATAAGTATCATATGGTTGTCGCATACCACTATCACATTCCCATTGTTTTCTTCATCGAGATCATCAATCTAATTTAAGTACTCTATGAACACATCAAAATATCTTCCTCCAAATACGACATGGTACTCTAGTTCAATCGACAGGTTAGTTACTCCAGCTAGGTTGCAAGAGTAAATTCTAATCTAGATTTGTGCTCTATTTAATTCCGTAGTAACATACTACATGACAGTGCTCTCTGACATTTACTTTTGCGGTAATTTAATCTGGGAGTGTCTGAAAGAAGCAAAATGCTTCAGAAGTAGTTTACTGTTGTACGGAAGTCGCCAAGTGTTGACTTGAATAGTAGTTTACTACAAAAGTAGAGCTTACTCTAGGTTGGTGCACACTGCCCATAAGGTATTATGAGGTTATTTTTTGTTCAGTAAATTATTAGAGTTTCATCCAAACAAGCAAATAAACAGCATTGGTCTTATAAGAGCCAGTGCATATTGCAATTTTCAGAACTCTCTTTGGACAATTCTATAAGTACTTCTACTGAGTACCACTCCAATTACAGCCCTAGTTATGATATGTTCTTTCAATACTTCTGCTGATAGACATTTTAATGGTTGTGGCTGAACGTTTTGTGATAAAACAAGAGCACAATTATTTGGAAATCTGTTAAGAGTGCATGCAAACTGTGTGGAGTTTCCTTTCTTAAGATCTCTAATAAATAGATATATAGATATTTTATTTCAGTTCGTTAGTTACATAAATTAATTCTCATATAAGTTCTATAATACATACATCTCTACACATTACCCTTTACATATCATTTTCACTAAGTTGCTGCATTACTCACTACACCTAAATATTTTCCTATTTCAAATAAACTTTCCTTGGATTTAACTCTTAACAACCTTTTACCTATAATTTCATTTGGTAATCTAGACCAATTGTTTCTTTGTAATTTTTTCCTCATATTCATTGTTCCTTCATATTCTAACATTAAATGCCAGTAATTATTAAATTTGTTATTACATAATGGGCATTTGCCTTCATTTTCTCCTTCTCCTATGCCTTTTAACCTCGCCACCCCTGACCTAGCCCATGCAAAGCCCTCTCTTGCTATTTTATTACAAACATCAACATAGTTTTCTCTTTCCCATGTCCTTTTAATCTCTGTATATACATATAATGATCTTTTTGAATTAAAACTACCAATTATTTCCTGTCTTTCCATATCTTCAATCCTCAATCTAACTCTTTTCCAACATCCCTTCTCACGTGATTGTCTATATTTCCAAATATCCCCACACCCTATTTCATTGAGAATTGCTTCTAGGTGCTTGTACCAAGTATCCTCTTTATTTAGCTTTCGCTGAACCTCCAAGCATTGTTTTAAAATATTATTCTCTGATTCCTCAATTCTCAACCAATATTTCACTATTTTTACTTTCTCTACTACGTATAGTAAGTAGGGGAAGTATTGCATTCCACCCAAAAATTCGATACCGAGATTTCACCGGAAATACATGTTTTGAGACCTCCTGAATCCAAAAAAAGCATTTTTGGAAACATGTCCGTGTGTGTGTGTGTGTGTGTGTGTGTGTGTGTGTGTGTGTGTGTGTGTGTGTGTGTGTGTGTGTGTGTGTCTGTGTCTGTGAACAGCATAACTCAAAAACGAACAGTCGGATAAACACCAAACTTGGTATTTAGGTTTAGTATCTTCCAGAGATGCGACACGAAGGTTTTCAAGAAAATCCCCCCACCCCAGACTACCCTTTACATGGAACATTTTTCGAAAATTTTAATTTTCTGAAAAATGGCTAACGATTTTGATTAAAATATCATATGTTTAAGATAATGTCGTGAGAAATGAAATGTATATCTCGAATTTTCTGGGAATGTCTCCAAAAGTATTCTTCATTGTGAACGACTTTTGCATAACTGGTAAACCATAAGAGATAGACAAAATTTTACTACACAAAAAATGTAGATCTCGTTAAAATACACAACTTATGTCATATACATTTCTTTTGTTGAGTGAACCGTTTTCGAGATATTGCTTGTTATTCCCTTAAATTTTCCAATACTTATACTTTTTCTCAAATTCGTTATTCATTTTTTTATGTCCTGGACTTGCAAAGAGAATGGAATGCGCCGCATAGCAACCAGCGTTAAAATATTTGACTATCGCTTAAAAGCTACCATATTCCCCTTGCATCTACAAGAAAATTATCAATAAGATTGACATCTCGATATCTCGATTAACATGAAGCATATGGAGAATAGGCGTTTGTAAAATTAGATTGTACAAGAGTAGAGAAAGGCATGTGAGTGTAACACATCAGATTTTTTCAATAATTTTAGCCTTACTACCAAATCTTCCTAACTCCATTTGTGCAACCCTATTAGGTGAGGCTCTTGGTAGACCCAGAATTATTTTACAAAATCTCCTATGCACTTTATTTACCTGTTCCCACCCCTCCTCAATACCCCAAATCTCTGCACCATACAGCATTTTTGCCTCAACTACTGCTCCATATACTCTTTCTATCCATTTTACGTGCATCCCAGGTATTTTATCTAAACATGCTCTAATAACTTTCATTGCCACTTTTCCTTTTGTTAAAGCCTGTTTCTTTTGTTCTCCCCATTTATCGTTGCTATTTAGTCTTACTCCCAGATAATCAAAATTTCTGACAACCTCAATTTCCTTACCTTTCCAACTCCATTTTTCGTCCTTTCTCAACATACCCTTTTTAAATACCATTATTTTTGTTTTGCTTGTATTTACCCTAAGACTCCACTTGTTACAAAAACTCTCTATTGCTCCAATTACTTTGTTTAATCCCACAGTAGTTATTTGATCTCTAATATGTGCATTGAAGATATGTTTTGTACGATCTTAAATATGGTTTCAATACCAGCAAGAAATGGAGTATATATGAATAATTTTGTTAATGCAGGTAACTGTGGGGCTTGTAAGGCAGCTTCACTCAAGGGATATTAGACGTCCATTTTGCCCAGAAAGTCATTGGATCTCAAAACAAGTTTCAGTACGCCTCGACAAACCTTCAGATTTTGCAATCAGAAGATATAACTCACGACTATATCGTCCATTTCAAGAATTGAGGGTTTTTACAAAAGAAGAATTGGGTGAGATAATAAAGTTACTATATTTAATAACTTATATTTATGATATAATTGCTTTTACTAAGTTATATGTTAGAAAATAAACTATTATATTTATTAGTATAGCAGAGGTGCAGTAAATGTTTGGAAATGCTGAGGAAAGTTGAAATACTGCAGCAGAAATTAGCTATGTGTAATATACCTGTCACCAAGTTGTAGAGCATATGCCTAATCATTTTATGCTCCTGTAGCTTGATGATGGTAATAGTGTATAGTCAAGAGAGAGCTAAGAAATTTGAAAATCTTGCATATATTAATGTTTAAAAGGAATGTGTTAACTACATTGATTATTTAACATAGTTTCAATGCATGTTGTAAAATTTACTGTTACCTGTTTTATTTATGATTCCTAAGTAGAGTGAGCCTAGTTAATACAGATGCCCCTTGTTTTTGAAGTGACACTGTCTGAACTACAGTAAACAGCAAGTATTTCATGCTCAATGTAACTGCTTTCACAAAAATCTCATGTTACATTTACTTGACTTTCTTTCTGTCTGCTGTTTATTACTTTCTCTACCATGTACCAGAGAAGATATTGCATTCCACCCAAAAATTTGATATTGAGATTTCACCGTAAATACATGTTTTGAGGTCCCCTGAATCCAAATAAAGCATCTTTAGAAAAATGTCCATGTGGGAACAGCATACTCAAAACAAAAGTCGGATAAATAGCAAATTCGTATTTAGGTTCAGTGTCTTCCAAAGATGTGATACAAAGATTTTCGAGAAAATCCCCCACCCTAAACTACCCTTCATATGGAACATTTTTAAAAAAATTTGTTTTTCTAAAAAAATGGCTCTTGATGATTTTCATTAACTCTCACTGTTCTCTTTGTATCTATAAACGAAATGTGTAATTAGCTATTTCTGCAAAGGTTTATTTGGATTAAATCTAATAGATAAAAAATTAAGCTTTATTAAGAATACTTTGTATACACACTAATAAATAATAGAGGATACAGAAGGTCATTTGAATGTATCACATCAGATTTTTTTTATATCTAGCTTCTACAAACTATTTTCACCAAAGCTTGTTTTTCTGCCTACTTCGTACTAATTAAGATAAACATTTGCATAAATAGTTTCATTGCACATTTAATTGTACCTGCTAGGGGGAATACAGGAAACCAAGTTCAATGCCACAACCAGGATTTGAACACGTTTCTCCCGCTCTCCGTGCGGTTGCTCTAACCATTGAGCTACTGTGACAACATGCCGGTGGCATTGGATTCCCCAATTGACTCAAGTTCTTTCCCAGACATACCTACTAAGGCATCTCCCTCAAGATGACAAACTTAGCAGCGACCTGCTTATTGCAAGTACTTCAAGTACTTGCCTAGACCAGGCTAAGGTCTATTAAAAGTATAATTAATTTATACAATAACAACAAGTAATTAAAACCCTTAATAATAATCTATGCACCCAGCACTGAATATGTGATAATGCATGGCTATGATGTACAACCAGACCCAACCATTCAAAAACACAAAGTATAGGTGCGATAATAAAAAGTGGATTCATGCTCTAAAACTTATTGAAGGAAAATAAAAAATCTGTCAATGGTTAGTGTTATCCCTTTCAATGTAGCCCCCTTCCCGTCACCTATGTCTCTCGAAGCAAATTTTCCACTTTTGGAAGCATGAATGAATGAATTAATTGTTTGACTGCTTTAAACTTTACATATAATTTATACAATGTATACAAGATAATGGAGTTGCTTATTATTTCTCTTCCCCTTATATTTAACATTCTATTTTTTATTTAAAAATAGAGAGTTGAGGGTTGTTACACTACATCACTATGATATTCTTACTTGAACTTCATCAACCCAGCACCAGAGAACACCACAAACCACACACATCCCCCAGACGATGACCGGCAAAAATCAGTTGAGAGAAAATGCTGACGATGGGAACAAGCCGTCTCCCGAAACGCGTTCAAGTAAGAATATCATAGTGATGTAGTGTAACAACCCTCAACTCTCTATTTTAAATTATGACACATCACTGTTACAAGCTTCTAAATCTTCAAAAATTGAGCCTAACATTCTATTGTATACGTATAATGGGGAAGTGTAATGTATCCACTGTTTACTTTTTTGCCTTGTTACCCTTTTTACTTTCTCTACTATGTATAATAAGTAGGGGAAGTATTGTATTCCACCCAAAAATTTGATACTGAGATTTCACCAGAAATACATGTTTTGACACCCCCTGAATCCAAAAAAAGCATTTATGGAAACATGTCCCTGTGTGTGTGTGTGCATGTGCGTGTGCGTGCGTGCGTGCGTGTGTGTGTGTGTGTGTGTGTGTGTTTTTTTTTTTTTCAAGAAAATCCCCCCACCCCAGATTACCCTTTACATGGAACATTTTTCGAAAATTTTAATTTTCTCAAAAATGGCTCTTAACGATTTTGATTAAAATATCATATGTTTAAGATATTTTAATGAAAATGAAATTATTATCTCGGAATTTTCTGGGAATGTCTCCAAAAGTATTCTTTATTGTCAACAACTTTTGCATAACTGGTAAACCATAAGAGAGAGACAAAATTTTACTACACAAAAAATGTAGATCACATGAAAATACACAATTTATGTCATATACATTTTTTTTGTTGAGTGAACCATTTTCGAGATATTGCTTGTTATTCCCTTAAATTTTCCAATGCTTACAGTTTTTCTCAAATGGGAATTCGTTACTCAATTTTTTTTGTCCTGGTAATGCAAAGAAAATGGAATACCTCACATTGCAACCAGGTCTTAAAATATTTGACTATCGCTTAAAGCCTACCAATTCCCCTTGCACCTACAAGAAAATTAGCAATAAGATTAACATCTCGATATCTCGATTAACATGAAGCATATGGAGAATAAGCGCTTGTAAAAATAGTTTGTACAAGAGTAAAGAAAGTCATGTGAGCATAACACATCAGATTTTTTCTGTATTTTCTCCAATTTGCTTCAAGTTTCTTTTAACCATTTTAACCTTATTTTTTCTAAATATTTTCCTGCCTTCTCCATATATTCATTTATTAAAAAACTTCCTAACTTTTAGCTCTATTGGTAAATTTTTCCATTTCTCTAGTATTAAATTCTCTCTTCCTTTATCCGTGTCCTCGCATTCCAGAATCTAACGCCAATTGTCATGTAATCCATTACATTTAGTACATCTCTCCCCCCTTCTCCTTGTTAAACCAAATTCATTATACCTGTCCTTGCCCATGCATACCGCATTCTGGCCTCTTTGTTGCATACTTCAATGTATCTTTCTTTTCCTCATTCTGTTTTAAAATATTTATAATCTATTAATGACTTTTTTCCTTTGAAACTACTTATTATTTCTTGCTTTTCAACATCTCCCACTCTTGTTGTAATTGCTTTCCAGAAACCCATACTTTTGTTGCTTCTTTCTGCCCATGTTTCCCCCATTCCTATTTCTTCCAATGTTGTCTGTATCTTGTGCATCCAAGTTTCTTTTTTTCCCATTTTCTCCTGTACTCACTCTTTGCACCTAATGTTTCTGGTGCTGCACTTGATGTTAGCATAAAATTGCCATAGTTGCTTAATGGACTTAAGAGAAACACGTTCATTCCAATTAAATTACTCATGGTTTTGTCCCAAGCTGCAATCTTCTCCTTTAATGTAAGAACATTAGCTTTTTCGTACTTAACAATATATCTTTATTATTAACCAGATGTTAATTAACACATTTCAAATGGTGAAACATTTATTTCTGTTGACATCATCATTGTAACCTCAAACAACCGGGAACATCACATGGCCATTGCCATGAATGTAAATAGTTGTCAGCTACTGACACAGAGTGCACGGCGATACTAGACAAAAGTGCATCTGAGTACGTTCAGAAGCAGTGTAGTTTGGCCACCACCTTCTCAAAAGCTAGCGTTCGCAGTTGTCTTTGATGTTAACAAAATGTTAGCTAACATTTTGCTGTAAAAGCTTGATGAAACGCAAAAGTTTTAACCTTATGTTAAACTTTGAACACCGTGTTAACAAACAAAATGAGTATTTTTAACATCAGTTGGTGAAACCGGCCCTGAGTGTATAAGAGGAGGTTTTGTCTTTTGTGGGAAATTAGTAAAAGCAGGTATATTCTGGTTGGATATATCTAATGATCTCTTACAACTTCTTAGTAAGATTTCCTTTTTTTTTATTTTTGTTTGTGTTTGTCACCGTATCTTTAAGCACAGTTTAGGATTTATTGTGTACTGTATTTGTATTCTGTACTGAGTCAACAGTAGAGTTTCCTTTTTCTTGCATTTATAGAAGAAGGTCCTCCATTATCAACAAAAGAAGTGCGATTGATAACAATATTACGGGAGTTACCATTTCTGGTGGCATTCCAGGAGAGAGTCCTTGTGTTCCAGGGTTTAGTTTTAAAGGACAAGTTGCAGTATCAAGGGGAAGTCCACATGTTGCATACTGTTAGCATTCAAATAACTTGTAGACGTAACTACCTGTATGAGGATGCCTTTGACAAGCTATCTTCTGAAAATGGTGAGTATGAAGCTCAATTTGTTTTGTTTTTTTTCGCCCTCTTTATCAAATATATGGTGAAAAAGTTATAATTTTAGGCAGGTGAAATTAAACATTATTGTATGATGATTATCAACACTTGTTTGTTTGTGTTTGTTTGCTTTACCCCTTGGTATTAAATGTTTGCACAGACAGAAAGTGTAACCGTATTTATACCAAACATGGAAATTCATGAAATAAACACTAGACAACCAGTGCAAATCTTTCTTGCTTCCAGAAAGGTGTATATTATGAGACCATAAAAATATTTAATGCTCTCCCTAATAATCTTAAGGGAAAAGTTGACAATTTTAATGTCTTTAAAACTGCTGTTAAAGAGTATCTATGCTCAAAATAATATTCTGTGCAAGATTATCTGAATGACAAATTATCCTGATGATAATACATGCATAACTCTGTAAGTAGTATTAGTAAATATTAATAACAATTGCTAATTACATTGATGCCTGCTCTAGAATTAATGAAGCTATTTAAATGTATGTATATTAAAATCTGACAGTAAATGCTATGCATTACAAACCAAATGGAACAAAATTATGAAAAGAACAAAAGGTACAAGCCTAGTGAAAGTTAAAATAACTGTTCTTGTCTATAAATATGTTAGCCGTATAACGGTAGAGAGCTATTCAATTTTGCACAAAATTACACCTGCTTTGTTTCATTTTGTATATAATATGTCTATTTTATTTTAGATGTTCTGTAATCTATGTAATATTTATGTATATGTGTAACTATATTGTACATTTCCTTGACATGCATATAGTATGTCTTTATTTTATTTTAAATGTTCTATAATCTGTGTAATATTTATGTTTATATGTAATGTTTGTACATTTCCTTGACATGTTATATGTTCACAAGCCTTTATGGCTGCTAGTGAACTCACAGAATGCAATCCAATCTAATCTAATCACTCACAAAGGTTTTATAGATAGTGCAGTAATAAACATAATTAGTAAGGTCATTAAAAGCATCACATATTTTGAATTTGGCACATATTTCAACAGCTTTGCTGTCATTATCAAGTGAAAATCCTTATTGAGTTAAGAAAGAATACATCGAACTAAATAGTAATACCATCTTTCATCTAAATGAACCTTTACCGGATTGTCCTTTGACAAGAGATCCAAATTAATTTTGTGATTAAGATGTTCATTGTAAAACTTTACTTTTAATTTTATCACACTGATAGTAATGATTCCATGATTTATCTACTTACCAGATAAAGTTCACTTTTTGAGATCGGCATAAAACAAAGTATATTTTGTGCAAAATCCGTATTAAAATAACAAAGGCATCTTGGAAATCTTGCTGGATTTAGTAATTTGTTGATATAGAGATTTGTCATCAAATGAGTTTGTTGTGTAACCTTGACATTCTTCTTACAACTAATGCCAACATACTTGTTATGTAAAGACAATTCAGTTTCAACGCAGCATAGAGTAGATGTTCCATTTTTTACAAGAGATCCTCTTACGTCTGAGCAGGCATGCTAAGACATAAAGCAAGCACACCAGTGTATTTATAGGCCTCTGATGACCCTAGTAGATAATTTCATCAGTAAACTTTTCATTCCTAGTGCATATAGTAGAGCTGCAAGCAAGTTTTTCTGTGATCAAGTCAACTTTCTAGTATTGCCTGCTTTTTTACTTTCTCTACTACGTATAGTAAGTAGGGGAAGTATTGTATTCCACCCAAAAATTCGATACCGAGATTTCACCGAAAATATATGTTTTGAGGCCCCCTGAATCCAAAAAAAAGCAGTTTTGGAAACATGTCCATGTGTGTGTGTGTGTGTGTGTGTGTGTGTCTGTCTGTCTGTCTGTGAACAGCATTACTCAGAAACGAACAGTCGGATAAACACCAAACTTGGTATTTAGGTTCAGTATCTTCCAGAGATGCGACACGAAGGTTTTCAAGAAAATCCCCCACCCCAGATTACCTTTTACATGGAACATTTTTCGAACATTTAATTTTCTCAAAAATGGCTCTTAACGATTTTGATTAAAGTATCATATGTTTAAGATATTTTCATGACAAATGTATATCTTGAATTTTCTGGGAATGTCTCCAATATATTCTTCATTGTGAACGACTTTTGCATAACTGGTAAACCATAAGGGATAGACAAAATTTTACTGTACAAAAAATGTAGATCGCGTTAAAATACACAATTTATGTCGTATACATTTTTTTTTGTTGAGTGAACCATTTTCGAGATATTGCTTGTTATTCCCTTATACTTTTTTCTCAAATGGGAATTCATTATTCATTTTTTTTTATGTCCTGTACATACAAGGAGAATTGAATGCTCCGCATAGCAACCAGTTCTTAAAACATTTGACTATCGCTTAAAGCCTACCATATTCCCCTTGTACCTATAAGAAAATTAGCAGTAAGATTAACATCTCGATTAACATGAAGCATATGGAGAATAAGCATTTGTAAAAATAGTTTGTACAAGAGTAGAGAAAGTCATGTGAGTGTAACACATCAGATTTTTTCATTAGAGCCGCTGTGATGAGTGGTAAGACCAGCATCCACAGGATGGCACTAGGGAGAAACAGGGCATTTTGGTTGTGATAATATTTTGCCCAGGAACACTTTCTGTGAGAGTATGAGATTCTTTTGCATGCGCCTTATGAAGCAAACCATGCAAAAGATTACTGTACGCAAAGAAATCCTCCATCGGCAACCAACAGGTTTAAGCCTACTATCTCAGAAACCAAGAAGTTAGCATGGTAGCCATAATAACATGGAGGACAACGTAAATCAGTAGAATAAACAGAATATCAGCCCATGTGAATCACTGGTATATTACATATGCAATTAAAGCTGATATGAAACCTTTACTATTAAATATGCATATTTGGCCCAGAAAGGGTGAATATCATGGGTTTGAGGCAGAGTGTGAATCAAGCTTCTTGCTGAGAGGGGGAAAATATTTTGCCAATATTTTTATACACAGACATTAAAAAAAAGTAATTTTCCTTCATTAATTTTGTTGTAAGTGTGTGAAAAACACTATAATTAGTTAATTATTTAATTTATTCATTAAAAAAATGAATTTAGCTTTCGGTAGGCATTTACTATAATAGGAAATTTTAAAAAATCAAGGAAAAACAAAATGAAATTAAGAAAACTACATTTATTGTACCATAAGGAAAGAGTTTGCTTGCATGGGTGGATGTCCTGCGCTTCTCCTGTCGATGAGGTATATCTGTAGCACTGTGATGGCCCTGTTTTATCCAATAGCTGCAAACCGCTGGGCTGTAAAGTCCTTTAAAGCAGGTCCATTTACTGATATAAACATTAATTATGCTAGTGTCATAATAAGCATTCTGTTCCTTAGCTTTTTGAGTGTACAGTTCATTAAAGTAAATCCTCTTTCACACTATGCTGAGGACACAGGCACTACTTTTATTCTGTTAAATAAACACCTTCAATGAATCTTTTAAAAATTCCTGGTTCTTTATTTCTTTATACAAACAAAGTTCCTTAATTGTTTTTGAAAGAGTAGAATCGTCATCTTTATCAAGGATTTTTGATGAATCACAAAGAGCTTTAGGATTCAATTCATAGTCGTCACTTATGAGAAAAGGAGATGCTTAAGCAATAAGGAAATGCTTATTACCATTTTGGTATACATAGACGGTACTTATATGTTCAGCGCTAAACATTTATTTATTTCCGAAGCACATGTGGCAACATGGTTCAGCTGTTTCACAGCCTCTCGGATGCGCGAAGGAATGTGTAAATGAACATGCAGGTGACCACATAGAAGTAGATTGTGAATTTAGTTAAGGGTTTGTATTATTAGTTAAACAGTTACATTAGTTAGGTCGAAAACATGCCAAAAGGAAAACATTTCAACGAGCAGGAAAGAAACCAACTAAAAGACATCGTAGAATGCAGGCAATTGGACATTGTGTGATGTACTGGCCTTAAGTGGTATTTATCGTGGAGTGTTTTAAAACTGAAAACCCAACTTTTTAGCTAGTAGTTAGAAGTATTTACAGCAATCTGCGCACTGTGCAATATGCGTGCTTGGAAGCAAACCACAAATGCAAGTACTACACCATCTAGCAGTAAGTAGAAAAGCAAAGTAGCCAGTAACTTACAATGTTTGGCTTGAACAGCAGTTTTACGTGCAAAATTGCTAAATCTCTGCTCAAGATTTTGATAACCCAATGTATATTTGTGAATTAATAGTAAAGACATGCGACTTGTTAAATGATCCACTGCACTCGTAGTGATTATGCAAAATAGCTAACTTGATCGAGAAAAGCACTGCAGAGATATTTTTACACTTTATTTTTATGATTTTATTAAATGATTCTGAATAAATGCAGCGGAATCTCATTTCTAGGGACCAAGGATTTTGGACAACATGAATGGAAAAATGTCTGAACAGAAAGCACATGGATAGTGTTCTAGCACTGAGATTCTATACATTATCTTTTCAAGTAAGCCTGTCTCACATTGCGACTTCATAACCTCTGTTAAGGTTACATTGTTAAGCAGAGACATTAGATTATTATTACCACAGTGGCTTTGGTAAACTGATATCGCTTCTTAAGTTTTGCATCCTTATACGCTTCAAGTGCATTTTGCAAATCACACAAATACATTTATTAATGCGCAGTACAATTTCATTGTAAAATTCCATATACTCCATGAAATAGCTATTATCGTTAACCTCCGTTGTAGGCAGTTGATGTAAGATGGCATCAGCTCTCCTTATTGCATATAAGCATAGGTCGGAGCTTCCTTATATGAATAAGCATTTCCTTATTTGCCTGAAACAGTAGAGTCTGTGTATTGAAAATTGCGGCTTAAGGACTATCTTGAAATAAGTGATGGCTATGAATCCGAGCCTTAATCTTGTTATCACCAAACAGAACAAGCTCATTGCAACCTTTAGGCCACTGTGATTGGTTTAATACAGTCTTTAAAAAAAACTGATGGGGATTTGACAATCTTGCACTCAAATTGTCAGTTAAGCCTTGTCAAAACTGTTATCTGAAGCTGATGAAAGTGTGTTTTTTATGAATGGTTCTTTTATACCTTGACCCAGGTAATTGGCAGTTTCTGAATATTCAACATTTGCTGCTTTAAGATAAATTCCTTCAGTCTCCTTCATTGTAGTTAAGGAGGCAATATACACACTTATTTCAGAGGAAACAGATATTACATCAGCGTTTTGTGATTGCAAATGCAGTGATAATTGCTTTAGAACTTCTAAAGTGTCTCCGAATAATGCCAACTACAACAGAAGACCATGTTGTCAACTTTTGTAACAATCCTTATTTTGCTTTGTGTTTTGAATTTAAGGAGTCGTCATATTGCTTATTTTTCAAAAATTTAACTAGTGATGTGTAGCTTGTCATTACATCTGTCACTGTGCTACAAGATGATGCCACCCACCAGATGTCAAACATTTTCCCTATTTTCCTGAATTCACTTTCCAAAGTAGCTGCAACTTGTTCTAGCGCTCTTACATTTTTTGGGCTTACTGAGAAAATGTCATATGAGTACATAAATGATTTAAAATGTAGAGGGATTAACATAATCGTATACGGCAAGTTCAAGGTTGTGATTTAAACCATGAATAACAATCAGGTCTTGGTTATACTTATTCTTCAAAAATGTAACCACTCTTCCATTAGCTTCTTGTAAATTGACTGTACCACATGAGGCCAAACCAATAAGCTGCTTACCTAAACTTTCACACTTATTAAAACATATTGAAATACTTTCAGCAATAGCCTCCCATCAAAGAAGATAGTTCTATAATATCAAAAAAATCTGTTGTGTTACACTCACATGACTTTCTCTACTCTTGTACAATCTATTTTTACAAATGCTTATTCTCCATATGCTTCATGTTAATCGAGATGTTAATCTTATTGCTAATTTTCTTGTAGGTGCAAGGGGAATATGATAGGTTTTAAGCGATAGTCAAATCTTTTAAGAGCTGGTTGCTATGCGGAGCATTCCATTCTCTTTGCATGACCACGACATAAAAAAAATGAATAATGAATTTGAGAAAAAGTATATAAGTATTGGAAAATGGTTCACTCAACAAAAACAATGTATGACATAAATTGTGTATTTTAACGCGATCTACATTTTTTGTGTAATAAAATTTTGTCTATCTCTTATGGTTTACCAGTTATGCAAAAGTCATTCACAATGAAGAATACTTTTGGAGACATTCCCAGAAAATTCGAGATATACATTTCATTTGTCATGAAAATATCTTAAACATATGATATTTTAATCAAAATCGTTAGCCGTTTTTGAGAAAATTAAAATTTTCGAAAAATGTTCCATGTAAAGGGTAATCTGGAGTGGGAGGATTTTCTTGAAAACCTTTGTGTCACATCTCTGGAAGATATTGAACCTAAATACCAAGTTTGGTGTTTATCCGACTGTTCGTTTCTGAGTTATGCTGTTCACAGACACACACACGGACATGTTTCCAAAAATGCTTTTTCGGATTCAGGGGTCTCAAAACATGTATTTCCGGTGAATTCTCGGTATCAAATTTTTGGGTGGAATACAATACTAACCCTACTTACTATACGTAGTAGAGAAAGTAAAAATAGTTGCATGGCTCACCATCAAATATGCATCTAACATACAAAATTAAAATTGACCTATTTGAAGTATTAATGCTTTCATCAATAAGTAAACTAAACTCGCATTGCACTAATGATTTCAACATTTTATTGGCAATAAGATTGATTATATTAGCTCAGCTGTACTTTAAATCAGCATTTGTCATTTAAAAGCTGCAGTTTACATACATCTGGGTAAAATTTGAAGGCTCAGCTCTTTTAGAATTAAGTAAGGTATACAAAAATTACATGCTGTTATCTGTATTATGGCGGATTATAAGTCAGTGACCTTTTAAAAAAAATAAGAATTTTTTCCAAAAAATCAATTTTATTTCTCAACATAGCCTCCTTTCAATTCAATACACATCCGTTTCTCCAATTTTTTTAGCGCTTCCAAACAATATGATTTTTCAAAGTCTGAAAAATATGAGGTGGTTTTTGCCATGATGTGCTCACTGAACATGAATTTCTTCCCAACAAGCCAATTTTTCAGGTTTGCGAACAGGAAGAAGTCGCTCGGAGCCAAATCTGGAGAAAATGGTGGTTGAGGTAGCTGTTTGTAGCCCAATTCCACAAATTTTGCGATGGCAATGGCTGACTTGTGTGCAAGTGCATTTCCTGGTAAAAGAGAACCTTTTTCTTCACCAAATGGGGTTGTTTCTTTAACATTCATTGTGAAACTGATCCAACATTGGGCATAATATGAACCTGTGATCAGTTTACACTTTTCCAGGTAGTGGATGTCTACCACCCGTTGTGAATTCCAAAAGAAAGCTGCCATGATTTTTTCTGCTGACGAAATGGTTTTCGTGTTCTTTGGAACAGGTTCGCCGAAGGAAATCCACGGCTTTGATTGTTGTTTGGTTTCAGGTTGATAGTAGTGGATCCAAGCTTCATCAACCGTGATATAACGCTGCAAAAACTCATTTGGGTTGTGCTGTAACATGTTCAAACATTCCTGTGAAGAGGTCACACGATTCCGCTTGTCCTCAACTGTGAGCAGTCATGGCATCCATCTTGATGATAGCTTTCTCATACCCAAACATTTGTGCAGAATGTTATACACCTGTTCACTCAAAATGGTTACGGTCTTGGCTATCTCACGGATTTTCACTTGGCGGTCTTCCAGCACAATATCATGAACTTTGTTCACCATTTCTTCTACTGTGACCTCAAGCGGCCGTCCTGTGCGCACGGCATCTCTTGTGCTCGAACAGCCACATCAAAATTCTGTGAACCACTTATGAACAATGCCATGTGATGGAACAAAGTCCCCATAATACTTGTTCGGCTTTTCTCCCGTTTCCTTCACCATCTTACCATGCAAAAAGTAGTGCTTTATCAGAACACGAAATTCACTTTTCTCCATTTTCTACGAAGCAAATTAAATGCTTATTTTAAATGCTCTCAACAATGTTCTAAGAAACAAATGATGACGCATTTGTTTGATTATACCCAGAAAAGATGTAAGATTTGGCTGCAAACAAGAAACCTATGATTAAAACGCTATCTCTCATCAAAGTCATGGACTTATCAATCCATCCTCATATTTTCTCTGCCTTTTTTTCTTCCGCAGTTGAAATTCTTTTGACATTGATTTGTTAGTCTTTCCTTTCTTCCAGTATTTCTGTACATTTTAGTCATCCTCCGTGATGTAGTGGTTACATGCTAGCCTCTAGTTCCCAAGGTTGCGGGTTCATACCCGGTGGAGGGCGATGGAAATTTATCGGACGTGAAAATCCTTAGCATGGCTTCATTCGGAAGGGAAGTAAAGCCGGTGGTCCTGTATCGTAGATTTACGGCATGTAAAAGAACCTTAAGCCTGATAAAGAGGCCTCTAAGCAAAATTGTTGGTTTTCACGCCCAATATGGAATGGAACGCTAAGAACCACAGCAGTTAAAGAACGTCCATAAATAAATAAATTAAAAAAAAAAGTACATTTTAGATGAAATTTGCTCTTCCCATGATCACTGATTTTATCTTTTTTATTGTTTTTAGCATGCATCCCTTTGATGAATGCCATTTCAATATGTTATTTGCTATCTTTTAAGACACCATATTTTTGCACATCACTGCAGAAGGAACAAACTGTCTTGCTGGAGACAGTGTACAAAAGCCACGGCCTGGTACTTTTCCACTTTTCAGTTTTCAAATTGCCGCAAATTGATACATCCACCAATTAAATGAGTGGAATTAGCATAGTTCATTCTTATTATTTCCATCGTGATTATTAAACAAATTCTCGAATAGTGGTGAATTCAAAGTAGACACAGTTTGGATAACCGCACTATTGTTGATGAAGATCCAGCAGGCAAGCTATAATGTACACTTACAGATTCTTTGCTCTTCTTTTCATGAACAGTTCTGATAAAATCATCTGGCATTTATTTTATAATTACAATTATGCAATTTAACACAAATGCAGCATACAACATGTGCAAATGCTTCTACCTGGTCACGTTGGCTTGCCTGGGAATGAACTGGCGGATTTGGCAGCTAAGGCGGCGACCATCCAACCCTATGTTGTCATACCTCATGTAACGTTGGAGGACTGTCGACTTGTTTTGCGGAGAGCGGTCCTCTCGCGCTGGCGCAAGGAGTGGTTGGCTCTCCGCAGCAATAAGCTTCGGGTGGTGAAGGACCTTCCGATTCCCTGGGTTACTTGTTCTAGTGTTTCCCGATGGGAGGAAGTTATTTTAGCTTGTCTGCATATTGGCCACTGCAATTTTACCCACGCCTATCTTTTTAAGAGTGACCCTGCTCCGTTTTGTCCCACGTGCGGCGACTGTCTATCGGTCCGTCACGTGTTGTTGGAGTGCACCTTTCTTGCACATCTTCGGGACTCTCTGCAGCTGCTGGTGAGTCTTGCGGAGGTCTTGGCGGACACTCCTCATGCAGTTGATAGGCTTTTTAAGTTTTTGTCAGAGGTAAATCTTCCATTGCATTTTTAATCCTTCTGCTCTGAGATGCTTGACAGTTCTGTTTAGTTTTTATACCTTTTTATCTCTATTTGCTTTTGACTTTTACTATGCTTTTGTTTTGATTCTTATCGTTGGCTTATGCAATTCTTTTTAACTTTTATCTCTATCTCTGGCTTTTACCTTATTCTGTTTTAAACGGGCACTTATAACCGCAGCAGTTGAGCGCCCTAAAACAATATTCATCATCATGCATATGCTTCAAACTATTTGCTGCTTCAGGTTAAAACTTCAAAATCAAAGCTGTTAAACAGTTTAGTGGGATGCTACATTGGCAACCACTGATGGATGCATTGTTCCCAACACTGGTGTTGAAACTCAGCCGACTTGTACCAGTCAGCAGTGAGGATCATCTATGGCTTATGGCTGTCGTGTGGATAGTCAAACTTACTGTGGTTGCAGAAACAAAGTTATACAATTTTAACGAGAGGCTATTTGGAGAAGTACATGGATACACACACATTATAGATATAAAGGGACGGGTGATGACAATAATAGCACTTCTATCTCGCTGCTTCAGCAGCCTCGCTAGTCTATCAGTACTACAGTTTGCTCTTGTTATCAACCTGTCATGTTCATAGACTGTGTATACAACGCATCAAGCAAGAAGTTATATAACTAATGCTGTTCCAGAAGCATGAGAGGTGGAAATGTTTTTCCCTGGCAAGGAAACAATAATGCAATCTTGAGCCAGAAAATCCCCCCCCCCCCGTTAATTCACACCCTGGTTTAAGGTAATGGTGTGACAATCAAATGACTTCTATCTCAACCATCTGCATGTAACAATGTTTGCAACTTATTCACCTTAGGCTACATGAACTTGGTTTTTTTAGTTTATGCATTGAAATATGCTTACTTTAACAGTCCTGCTGTTCAGACTCTGTTAAAAATAATAAGTCATCCTAATTAGAGAAAAATCTCCTTCCCCTGGGATTGTTAGCTATAGGAGGAAGTATGCTGACCTCTAGACTGCAAAGTCCAAACGATTAACATTTGGTTTTAATGTAATTGACCCAAGGACTGCTTGTTTGATGATGATGATGATGATAATAATAATAATAATAAACATTGGAGAAAATTAAGTAACATTGCAAAGCTGTGGAATTAAGTTTGAATACTACAAAACAGTAGAGGCGTCGGTTACAATATGGTGGCGGCACCAGACACAATTGGGGGTAGGCACCGACTACAATGTGGTGGAGTACACCTACAAGGTGGCACTACCGACGTAAGGGAAGCTACATGTTACCACCACAGAATGGTGGAGCTACGGAGCAAGACTCCCAGAATTTTTTTCTCCCCCTCTGTCACCTATGCATATACTTTGTTTTCTCCTCCGCCCTCCACTGTAGACAAGAAAACCCAGTCATGATGTCATGTAAAAACCCACCCGCCCACCCGTTGCATTAAGACATATTTTTTAAGGGCATGCTATATTCTAATTATTTCATAGTAAGATGTGTAACTTTAGTATGTAAGTTTTCTTTCTCCTTCAGCTGCACCATGTAAATATTAAGATAGTTTAAGCCCAAAAGTTAAGATGTCGTGAGCAGTGAAAGACACTGTCACCAGTTCAATCAGAACACACATAACACATGTAAACGATAAACGTGCAAAATTAACACACCCACCCTTACATAGAAAGGAGATAAACATTCAGGATTGTAGTACAGCTTGACAAAACGAATACGGCAATATAAAAGTTGCCGTATATCATTGTAGGAGTAAAAATCCAAATTTATAAACGTATTCAAATCTAATTATTCCCATAATGGCTTCGTCGATTTCTATAAAATATAATACATTCAGAAAGCGAGTTCAATATGTTATCAAAGTATAATTATAATGATTATTGCTGCAATATTTTACTCACCTCAAATCAATTTATTGTGATGAAAAGTAGCTTCCATTGGCACGATAAAGAAAATCACGGCTGACCCATATGTGTTATGCGTAGCAAGCGCTAAGTATTCACAAACGCCAGGAGATGGTTGACAGGTTCAATGTCAGCGAAGCATGCTGACGTTTCATTTTCCAACACAACGTAGTGAAAGTGCTTCCACCACATATTATAACACCCCATGGGGGTGGTTACCCCGCAGTAGGTGATTACACTAGGGGGGGGGTAGCTCAGAGGTAGGGGATGCGTCGGTACTGGGATGGTAGGTAGGCCAGGGTGGCGTTCTAGGATGGGGGTATTTAAATAATGCACAGGGGATGCATTGACCCAATAAATTATATTATTACTTTAACGTGAGTACATTGGCCACTCAGATTGGGCTGAAGCCCGACAAGCAAGCAGAACTTAGAAGACATACATTCTTACCTGTACACCTGGTGTTGCGTTGGCGACTCGTGTATGGGGTCTCAACGACTGATTCAACAATTGATCATTGATAACTGACCTGACAATTACTCATTGATAACTGCCCTCCGACAACTGACTGATAACTGCCCTTGACCGAGTCAAAACCCTGTAGTATAAATACATACAGAAGAGCTGATTCGGCGTTCCTTAGCGTGGTCGTGTTGAGGTAACCTGGTTTCGACACTTTATGCTGGTTACGTCATATGAAGTAATCCTCGTTGCTCAACCTGGTCCGCTACATCATATATTATTGCATGTCTTAGGAATTTGCATCTGTAGCATAGGGTGGTTAAAAATGTACAGCAAGCAATAACTTATTTTTTTTATGTTGCATGAAAACAGCATGCTAGATTACTGCTCTTGTTACTACTTTAGGTATATAAACTAACATGAATAAAAAACAAAAACATTTGCTTATTCAGCCATTAATAATTTCTATAACTGAAAACTAAACCCTTTGTTTCTGTGTCAAATGCTGCTCTAGCTTATGTTATTCCCTAAGATTAAATAAAACTTTTGTAATGAAATTGATGAAGCTTGTGTTATTTCAACAGTAACAGTCTAGCTCAGAATTGAAAGAATTAAACTTATTTGTGATAATGTACAGAACCAGAACTGAGGCCGAGGATGCGTATACAATTGACGAGCGCATTAGGAGTAGATGAACCAGGCGTGGATGGAGGTGGAGTCTTCAGAGAATTCCTCTCCGAATTGCTAAAGACTGCTTTTGATCCCAACAGGGGTTTCTTCCGTCTCACCAAGGATAATCAGCTATATCCTAATCCAAATGTTCATCTTTTAGTAGAGGATTTCCCAAGGCATTATTACTTCATAGGACGTATGTTGGGCAAGGTAAGTCATTCAGATAAACTTCAACTTTATATTATCTAAATTAAGTCACATTTAAGGGGGTGATGGGTGAAATTTTTATTTTGCACAATTTTTTAAAGATACATACTTAATTTTTTGTACACATATTTGGGGTTATGAGGAACTACTTGGTAGAGTTTCATTTTTGTATGTCAATTAGTTTTTGAATTATTGAAAATTTGTTTCAAAATATTTGCAAATTTCAAAATAAAATACACTTCACACTTTTATGAAAAAAAATTTGAAATTTTTTTTTACAAAACTAGAAACTCATTCAGAAAAAACTTGATGCATGAGTTTTGTAGTATCTTAACTGTAAGGAAAATTAAAAAAAAAATCTGATGTGTTACACTCACATGACTTTCTCTACTCTTGTACAATCTAATTTTACAAACGCCCATTCTCCATATGCTTCATGTTATCGAGATGTCAATCTTATTGGTAATTTTCTTGTAGATGCAAGGGAAATATGGTAGCTTTTAAGCGATAGTCAAATATTTTAACGCTGGTTGCTATGTGCCGCATTCCATTCTCTTTGCATGTCCAGGACATAAAAAAATGAATAACGCATTTGAGAAAAAGTATAAGTATTGGAAAATTTAAGGAAATAACAAGCAATATCTCGAAAACGGTTCTCTCTACAAAAGAAATGTATATGACATAAGTTGTGTATTTTAACGCGATCTACATTCTTTGTGTAGTAAAATTTTGTCTATCTCTTATGGTTTACCAGATATGCAAAAGTCGTTCACAATGAAGAACACTTTTGGAGACATTCCCAGAAAATTCGAGATATACATTTCATTTCTCATGACATTATCTTAAACATATGATATTTTCATCAAAATCGTTAGAGCCATTTTTGAGAAAATTAAAATTTTCGAAAAATCTTCCATGTAAAGGGTAGTCTGGGGTGGAGGGATTTTCTTGAAAACCTTCGTGTCGCATCTCTAGAAGATACTGAACCTAAATACCAAGTTTGGTGCTTATCCGACTGTTCGTTTTTGAGTTATGCTGTTCACAGACACACACACACACACAGACACACACACACACACAGACACACACACGGACATGTTTCCAAAAATGCTTTTTTTGGATTCAGGAGGTCTCAAAACATGTATTTCCGGCGAAATCTCGGTATCGAATTTTTGGGTGGAATGCAATACTTCCCCTACTTACTATACGTAGTAGAGAAAGTAAAAAAAAAAATGACCTGCTTAGCAAACACTTAAACATTTTTGCATTCATTACACACATTTTATTTTTTATTTCAAAAAGTACTATATTAATCCTGAATTCCATGTGTCAGTTTTTTTGTTATGCTCTATAGAACGTACAGTAAAACTTTCAACCCTCTAACACATAATTTGTGGATGTAATTTTGTTTTGAATGAGTAAAAGTGTAGCAAAAATTAAAGTGAGGAAAAATTAGTTTAAAAGTTTGCACGCAGTTAGCCAGAAGTAATGACTTGCTGACCTTCCTAGAAGTGTCCAGCTTAGATGTGTAATTTGTACAAGCATTGCAAATCAGTTATAATTTATGGCATAAGCCAAGTCTTTCAGTGCCAAGTCCTATATACAAAGACTTTTGATTATGATCATTACACTTCAGGTCATTCACCAATGATATATTTACAGTCTTCATTATTTACAGCAGGTGTATGTTCACAATTATCCTCCAGCTGTTTCTGCATTAAATGTTTCTTTTGTACACCACATTCTTGCTCATCTAACCTTTCATCACGGGTTATTATTTACACTTGTTTCTAGTTCATGTATATGAAACAACATATAATTTGACGTTACACGACCTCTACCGGTAGAGCTGCTATTACTATTATACCAATCATGATGGCTCAGTGACAGATCGGAAATTAACTTTCACGGATAAAATCCCACAAAAATCTGTTAAAAAAAAAAAAAAAAAAAAAAAAAAAAAAAGTGGAGTTTTGCTTCATGCAATTCTCAGGGACATTTAAATGTGCTGTAATTAGAGCAACTTCCAGGCAATGTAGTGCTTTAAAACTTTGCATATATGCACTTCAAGCCACCCAGTATTTTTTGGTAAAAAAAACAAAATGTGAATTTTTGTCATTTTTGGTCACATTTTCACCCGGTTCCCTCCCTTAATTAAACAAAATTATTTTTCACATGGAGAGAATTTAAAAATATTTTATTACCATCCATAGCTTTAAACTTCTCAGCATATACATTGTTACTGTTGAGTCACCGTTGTCGACTTTTAAATAGGACATATTTTAGAAATGTATATTGTTCCTTAATTTAAAGCTGCCCAGGTCTTGTTTTGCAGACATGCCTGAAAGTAAGCTACCCAAGTATAAGCTTCACAGACATTACTTCCTGTATTTAATAAAGATGTTTGCTTCTGTTGGCCAAAATAAAAACCACATATTGCATTTAAGTTCCAACATCTTCATTCATATTTGTATATATATCAGTCTATGTATAAAGTAGATTTAAATTTTGAAATAAAACAAGCATAACTCTAAAATGTTCGTATTCACAAAATATAATTTTTTTAAATGTTTTTACTAGTCATAAGGCTTAATTTCCAAAACTCAGTTTCAAAAGACCAGATCACAAATTGTAGTGGTATTATTTGTAATATTGAGCCCCACGTTGGGCGCCAATTTGCGACGGTATTACTTGTAATGTTTGTGTATTTGTGTTTACTCCACGTGGTGAAGCCATTTTGTGACGTGATTCTTTGTTAGGTTTGTTAGCTCCATCTGGTGTTAGCAATTTGCGGCAGTATTAGTGTTCGTTTAAAAGAATGCTACTGTTATTTTATTTAATTTTGGTTCACTGTCCTCCAGCTAGCTATGATCTTTTGGTCGAGCATTTCTCTTTATACAGGTTGTGTAAACGGAAAGGAGTCATTTATCCAAAGATAACACTGATGAAAGAATTTGTTTTACACTTTTATTGTCGAACACTTTCACTATCACATTTACACATTGATCTTGACACTCGCCAAACTGAAACTGTTATAATAACTTCATTACTGATAATTCTTAATTCGCGTACTTCAACTTTTTGTATAATTAACTTTACAACATTTAAGATTTTTCATGACTCTGTTACGCGTAACCTGCAAATTGATAGCCGACCATACAAATATTTCTGCTGGACTGAAGGCAACGTGTAACGTGCAAATGTTTTCGACGAACTGACGGGGTCTACCTCTAACCTAGCCCTTTTTTATACTCCTACACCCCGATATGCCTAAAGATTATAACTGAGTTGCTATTGGCTAATAAAATGCGCCAACATTAGCGTCTATTTTTATATCCAATGAAAATTATGAACACATATGCTCTAGGGAAAATGTTCCAGCAAATTCTAAAGTAAAATGCGCCAATATTACGTAACTTCCTCGTCTCTAATAATGATACACAGCTCATCCCCTCGCTGCATTATTGCACGCTATTATTGTCAGTTTCAGTAAGGCAGTATAAACTTACTTCTCAACAATAATTACAATCAACAAACATCTCAAATCAATGTCACATAATAATGCATGTTCATACTATAATCACTCTTTACATTTAAATAATCTATGATACAAATTACTGCATCAAAATATTAGTTTCTGTTAAACTAACACATGCTTTAAATGGTAACAGGTGACCAACGGGAACCAGGCGTTTTTAAACCTGGCTAGTATGAGGCCGCTAGGGGAGGTAGGGTGGGGAACCAGATAACATTACCCTCGCCATTCAATGCCATTTCAGTAGCTATGGAGCAGTGGATGGTAAAGCACCGCATCTTTGCATATGATGCACATGTTCAAAATGCAATCTTTCACAGTGATGTAGAGACTTTTTCTGTTCATTTTAACCTTGGATGCCATGGTAGCATTCCCAGTCGCAATATGATTCTCAGGTGGGTCAACAGGGAGTATTATAAAGAAGAAGCCACCTGGTCCCATGAAGACTGAGGACGCTTGAGTGGGTGAGACAAGCAGTGATTTGGAACACCAAGCGCTCTGGACAGAAACACGTGCATGAATTACAGTTGGCATGAATCAGTGTGCACAATTTTGAAGAAAGATTCAACATTCCTTCCTTAACAAGACGTGTACTGTTCAGTCTGAGCAACTGGTGTCTCAAACACTAAGCCTTTAAGAGTACCCATAGAAAGAATTCCATGGGAGTGATGTCAGGAGAGAGGTATGCCCAAGCTTTAGGACCATCTCTTCTATCCAATGTCCAGGAAACATTGTCAAGTTGGTGTATCATAGTCATATCAAAATGAGGAGGTGCTCCATTGTGCTGGAACCACATATTTCTAGTAATAATTACAGGCACGTTTACAAGAAACTCAGCAGCATATGGACTAGAAACTGGATCTAAAAATAAACTTTTAATCGTACGGGAAGAGGTTATTTACATATCAAATGATCAACAATTATGCCAGCTCAATGTTCACACTGAACCTCTCCTGATGATTTGCCTTGATGACTGCATGTAGATTTTCATAATTTCCTGTGGTTAATAATAAATCCATATCTGGTAAATGTTGCCTTGTCTGTAAAGAGCAGTAAGAAAAAGAAGTTGGTCGATTTCATCATCCAAGTCAAACAAGTATGGCATAAAAACATTTGTTTGAGTGATGCAAAGCTGTTTTATACTACTAATATGGAGATTTATTGTGGACAGCAGCCAGACGAATCACATTTGCATACTAATTCAGCAGAGGCTGCAGTGCTGAGACTAACTGAACCAATCTCTGACACTGAACGAAACGTTACTGCAGATTTTACTAGTGTATCGCTCGTGAATGAATTGTCCAAAAGACAACTTTCTTTCGTCGGTACAGTACGAAAGAACAAAAAAGAATTACCCACTAATTTCCTTATCTAAAGATTGCAGTCGGTACGAAAGCATATTTGGCTTCACAAAAAATGAAACACTTGTTTCATGTGTTCCAAAAAAGGGTAAAACAGTAGTTTTGCTGTCAAGTCTACGTGTTTCATCTAAACAGTTTCAGAAGGTACTGAGAAAAAGCCTGAAATATTCCTGCATTACAACAACACTAAATCTGGAGCTGATGTAGATAAACTGTGTGCTACATACAATGTAGCCATAACAATGAGAAGGTGGCCCATGGTAAGTTTTTACCGTATCTTGAACATTGGAGGTATTAATTCTAGGGTTATCTTCCTTGGAAACCAAAATAAATATTCCACAAGGCAGGAGTAATTTGAAAACACTGTCTTTAGCTTTGCTATCACAACAGCTACAAAGGAGAGCAACAGCATCAAATCTACTCGGTGATTTGAAAGATCTTTTGTTGTTGTTCACCAATGGCATTGGGGATTAACTGATCTGCATCATTTTCCCTCTGGCTTCGCAATATAAAGTCTGTAAGTTATCACTTTTAAGGCCTTTGCATTTGGCGAGATGCTGTTTGTTCAGGATGACATCTTCTTCACAGAGAGTGCACTTGGGTGTAGGTAGGCATCGTATCTTGTACAGATGTTCTGTGATGCAAAATATTTTGACAAAATATAAACCTGAAGAATCCGCAGTAGATGAATTGTCAAATACACCGCTATCCACACTGAAAAGGAAACGATTGAACCCTGCAGCAAAGACAAAAAGAACTGAAAAGAACTAAATATGAATGTGGGAAATGCAACACTCCCCCCTGTTTGAGTCAACATGCTAAAATTATTGGCGATAGTTGCTTAGTCAGGGAAAAACATGGGAGGGATAGTAGATGATCCTGAGTAACTGAACGTTTGAGATTACAAGTTGTATGTATACCTGAAAATAACAATGTATTTCTTTATACTTATTGTAATACCATTTATAATGTATATGTACTCATACTTTAGCTTGTCTTTTTATGTTGTAAGATAATACCTACTAATGAAGATCATGTATACTTAACCTAAATAAACGTAAACATAGGGAAATAAAAGAAAATAAACCAAAGAAAACATAAATACAAACAATAACAACAAAAATGTAGTGCGGATCTATTAGGCCCCGTGCGACCAATGGCGTTCTACCAAAGTGTGCGCCAGACGGAGGGTTAATAATCCATTGTTAATGCCGATTATACCAATGACTGTTTGTTTTTATTGTTTTTTGGCCTTCTTCCAATCCTTTTAATGTTAGCATATTTATTCCTTTTCTGGGCGGTGCTGTGGCCGAGTGGTTTGACCGCTCGCCTCCCACTGAGGCGGCCCGGGTTCAATCCCAGGGACTTGCATGTGGGATTTGTGGTGGACGAAGTGGCGTCTGGGCGGGTTTTCTCCGGGTTCTCCGGTTTCCCCTGCCATTCATTCCACCAACTGCTCCATCATCACCTTTCCTTTCATCCATTTCACCCACATTTCGTTTCATCTACTTCCTTCATCCCATACCAGGCATTGAGCTGATCACCCATCCTGGATGCTCTGTCTGATCCATGAGTGTCTGCTCCTCGTCGGGCCTCTGACCCCAGGCATCCGCTTGTAAGTCCTCGGGGGTGTAAGTCCTACATAAGAGGAGGGTAAAGCGATAATGAATGAATGAATGTTTATTTCTTTTCTATATTCAGAAGTTTCTGATTCTTCTCCAAATCATGTTTATATGATATTTTAAAATGTTCTTCTCAATGCTTTAAATGAAAATGATGTTTAATTTTTTTCTTTAAATAGATATTTAAGTTTTATTAGCCCTGATCTATATACTTGTTTACATTCTTGTTTAACAGTTGCTCTTTTAACATTGCTTTGTCTGTCCATATGCATGAAACAACTCAATGATAACTGCAAGTATGGAGTTGAGATTTTATATACAGGACTGTGAAGAAAATTTGTCCAGAAGTTTCAAATTTGGTTGAAATTTGTACGAAATTAAGCGTAGTTAAGCTGGAGAAACTTCCAAAAATGTTCAGCTTTTAGGCAAACAACTGCACATAAGGAGTTGAAACTTAATATGTAAGAGTTATTTCAAATCTGGTTGAAATTGGTGCAAAATAAGAGCATTTGAGATTAAAATATTCCAAAAGAATCTAGCATATATATGACCATGAGCCGAAAATTTGAAATAATAATATAATATTTCCGGTTTTACAAAGGACAAACATTTTTCCGGCACCCAAGACAACAGTTTTTAACATCATCTTATCACTTTTCTCCAGTCTCCAGGACCATAAATCTTCCTCAATTTCCCAACCCATCATTGCCCCTGTAATTCCTTGAATCCAAGTGCTCGGTCTTTTCTCCCCCTTCCTGGTGGCGTCCACTCCATTATTGTTTTGGATAATCTTTCATCTTCCATTCTTTTAGCATACCCATACCATTCTAATTGTTTCTATTGAATAAAATCTAAAATTGAATTTTGAACATTCATATTTTCTTTTATAATCTCATTTCTAATTTTTTCTCTTTTAGATATCCTAGCACATCTCCAATAACCATTTCTGTTAAATAAATAATAGATAAATTTTAAATAATTTATCATTTAGTCAAAGACATATGAATTGAATTTGCAGCTGAAGTTTTCTGAACTGAAGTTAATTGCTAGCTTTAATGGGAAATATGCACATGAATATACATATGCACAAGGACCATTCATTTCACATTTGTGGACAAGAACCATCATTGCAGATCGGAAGCACATCAGGATGGAAAGCCAAAAATCTGTGGTTCGAATACCAGTTAAGATATTGGGAAAGATGGTTTGATTTCCAAGTACGAGGGTGGTCTGAAAAGTTTCCGACCTCAACATGAAGATGGCAGTACTTGTAAATAAAAGCTAGTGAATTTCGTTGTCCATCTGTTGACAGTTACTCGCCAAAGTTTCAGCCATTTTGGACGCTTAGTTGTTATGTAACAGTCGTTTGAGTGAGGTGATGTGAGTGTTTTTATGAAAATGGTTAAAATCGAGTATCAAGCTGTCATTAAATATTTGTTTTTGAAAGGCAATACGCCTATGCAAATAAAAAGATGAGTTGGATTCTGTGTATGGGGACTCTACACCATCATTTACCACAGTGAAATTTTGGGCAGCTGAATATAAACGTGGCCGTAAGAGCTTGGGAGACGAACGTTTGGGACGTCCAAAAACTGCAATTACCGACGAAAGCATCGCCAAAGTTCACCAAATGGTGCTAGATGACCACCGAATTAAAGTGAGAGAGATAGCAGAGGCTATGAACATGTCAAAAGAACGTGTTTGTCACATATTAAATCAACATTTAGTCATGAGAAAGCTGTCCGCGCTTGGGTGCCGCGTTTGCTCATGTTTTGGCGCTGATTAATTACTGTAGATGAAACTTGGATACACCATTATACGCCCGAAACAAAAATACAGTCCAAACAGTGGACTGCGAAGGGGGAACCGGCTCCAAAAAAAAGCAAAAACTGTTTTTTCGGCTGCGAAAGTGAGCGACTGTTTTTTGGGATAGTCATGGAGTTATTTTAATCAATTATCTTCAAAAAGGAAAAACCATTACAGGAGCATACTACGCATCATTACTTGACAAGCTGAAGGCAGAACTTGCGGAAAAATGGCCACATTTGCAGAAAAAGAAAATCCTGTTTCACCAAGACAACACAGCATCTCACACCTCGGTGGTTGCAATGGCGAAAATCCACAAATTACGGTTTGAGCTGATTGACCATCCGCCTTACTCACCAGATCTAGCCCCAAGCGACTTCTTTTTGTTTCCTCATGTGAAAATTGTGCTCGGAGGACAGAGATTTTCGTCAAATGAAGAGGCAATCACCTTCGTGAACAATTATTTTGCAGAGAAAAACGCCAAGTACTATTTGGACGGGTTACAGAGATGGGAGCATCGCTGAGAGAAGTGTGTAGAGTTACAAGGAGACTTTGTTGAAAAATAAAAAAAAAAATTCTGAAAAAATGTCTTGTATCTTTATTAGGTCGGAAACTTTTCAGACCACCCTCGTACATCATTATTTTCATCTATATTAAAACACTTAAGCTTGAGCTCAATTTTTGAAGATTTAGAAGCTTGTAACAGTGATGTGTCATAATTTAAAATAGAGAGTTGAAGGGTTGTTACACTACATCACATCAGTTGAGAGAGAATGCTGACGATGGGGACAAGCCGTCTCCCGAAATGCGTTCAAGTAAGATTATCATAGTGATGTAGTGTAACAACCCTTCAACTCTCTATTTTAAACTTAAGCTTGAATTTATTTCTGAATTATATATATTGTTATTTTATAAAAGGAATGCTACAAAAAATGTATACTTTGTAGACATTAAAAGGATCCTATGTATTATTTGTGTTATAGGCACTATATGAGAATCTTCTGGTTGAACTTCCTTTGGCAGAGTTTTTTCTGTCAAAATTGGTTGGGCGCCATTCAGATGTTGATGTGCATCACCTTGCATCTCTTGATCCCATCATGTACCGTAATCTGCTTTTTCTTAAGAGTTATGAAGGTGATGTGACAGATCTTGGCTTGGACTTCACTGTGATGAGTGATGAGCTGGGTGAAACAAGGGTGAGTAACAAGAACATCTGTAAAGCTACCAAGTTAAAATTTTGAAAAAAAAATGCATAACCTATTGCCTTATCAGAAGTTAATCAATTAATAATTTGCACTTATATCACCATAAACCCAAATTCATGTAAATGTCTGTATCAAATGCAGAAAGTACATTATTTGAGTGTGTCATATTTTTATTTCAACTATAATTCAGTGATAATAATTATCCAAGAAGGTCTTAATTGTTATTCTTCAGATTTACTCTTTTTAAGCTATGCACTTCGGGCCAAGCAGTTTCTTATTATTGATTGCTATCACATGCGCAGTGAATGGACAGAAACTGCTCTCTCCAATAGTAGTAGTACCATTACCATAGTTCAAAATGAATGATACCCATATCGTGGTTATCATGCATTGGCTAAACACACCAGTCACAGTAATTTTGGAGGTTAGAAATGACGTATGTAGTATTTAATGCCCTTTAAAGGGATACAGTTCTGTGGTATGCATCGGAATTTGGCATTTCAGCACTTTTCTCAAAGCACATTTTGAGTAACAAATTACGTAACTAGGGTACATCATGCAACCATAGTTTAACTTGTGAAGCTGTGTAACAGTATCTCGAGTTAGAAAATACCAATAGTGTTACTAACACTTATCAGCATCAACTTTTTTCAACATTATAATGCTCAAAACCTATCACATTTTAACTGATACGATATAGCAGTGAATGAAAACTGTTATTATACACATAATTTTGCAGTGAAGCGAATTTAACAACATGAAATAAATTGATACATTATTATGATTTTTGGATAGTATAGTTTTAAAAAAATATCCAATGTTACATTCATATGAGTTTCTTTAGCCATCCTTCTACAAGTTATTCTATTTTTTATCTTTTTCTTAATCCAGATAAATGTTTGCAAATTTGATTTTATTACATATTTCATTTGTAGGTACAGAGCATTACAGAAGACTTAAGCAGTAGTCAAATCTTTAAAAGAGGGTGTTGCTATGTGATAACGTGGGAATCTCACTCTTTATATGACCTCATGAGAAAAGATGAAGAAAGAAAGAAAAAAACAAAAGCAACCAAGCATTTGAAAAAATATAAAGTAATTGAGTAACAAAGAATATTTAAAAACTGATAAATGTCACAGAAAAAGTGTGTGTATATATATGATATAAATTGTTTTAATAAGATTTACACGTTTTGTGTAGTAAGTTTTTTGTCTATCTCTTATAGTTTACAAGTAATTCAAAATTCATTTCAAACAGAGAGGAACTTTGCTGGCTCTTCTCATAATATTCAAGATATATGTTTATTTGTCATATAGATATCTTATATGGCATTTTAATCAAAATCATTACAGCTATTTTAGAAAAAATAAAACAATAATGAAAATGTTTACATATAAAGTGTAGTTTGGGGAGGGACTTTTCTTAAAACATCTTGTATCACATCCTTGGAAGACTGAATGTAAATCAAAGTTTGGTATCAAACCGACTTTACATTTTTGAGTTATACTGTTCACAGACACACACATGGATCTTTTTCTAAAAATGTGTTGTTGTGTTGTTTTCTTCTCCTTGAAATTCAGAGAACATGTATTTCTGGGTGAAATCGCAATATCAAATTTCGGTTGGAATATAAAACTTCCCCTATTACTATAGGTAAGCAGTAGAGAAAGTAAAACATAGCAAACCACAAACTAAGCACAATTTTGTTTTTATGTACACAAGAAAAATATAAGTAAAATGAGTGTAACCATAGATCTTGCATTCATCAATGAGGCAGTATTTTTAACACATAAATGATTTCAGTGTAATTATATAATATATAAATTCAATAACAGCCCGCCTTAAAGCAATATGTGTATGTAACAATATATAAAAAGTGTATATTACAGTCATTGTATATGTTTATATTATTGTCTACATGTGTAATAATATTATCTGAATGTGTTACGTAATTTAATAATGTAGGAGCTGTAAGAATGATAGGTTGCAAGTTGCTAACAATGAGGTAGCCTTGAGGCAATAATGAATTTGAAAGTTTAATGCTACTAGTCATTCTTGGAGCAACAATAATGTAATTTTAGTGACAGTTTATAAAATAGCCAATCAACAACCAGAAAAAGCTTTAGTTAAATGAAGGTATTCTATTGGACTAGGAATAGCCAATCAGAGACCTGAAATACAGAAATTTACAAATTTAGGCAATAGAAATCAAGTCAGTTGCTTGTAGACAGTGCTCATAACTGGACGCGTTGGTTGTAGACAGTGTTGCTAACCGGACGCGGGATGCGTCCTCGAGAAGTTTAATACGTATTCAGTGTGGGACAAAAATAGTTTACGTGTTAAAAAGTGCAAGCAAAAAAAAATCTCACAGCTCTCTCTCTATATCAGTGAAGTGTTATTTAAATCGTGTCAAGCATTAATAAAAGGAGTGAAGTAAAATTATAATCTGTGTAAGCCTACATTCTTCAGTCGCACCACAACCCTGCAAAGAGAAACATGTCTCTAATAATAATACTGATGCAGCCAAGGCAAACATAAATGTATAATATTTAAAGAAACAGTCAAATTACAAAGTTAATATTTTTTAAATTTGGGGCAAAGGGCCACCGGAAAGTGCATTTGGGGCGAAGGCTACCGGAAAACAGGTACTATACGTGTGGTTGCAATGAACTTCAAGTTCGGCTCCCCAACAATTGAACTACAATACAACTCCTACTTCAAACTGACTTCCCATACGTAGCAAAAACAAACCTTCAAATTGGCTCCCAAAACGTGGGGCAAATAACAATACAACAAAACACCTTCTTCATCAAACATTTTATATCCATAAATTCCCATTACAATGCACCAGAACTGTCATTTGTAAAATATGATTCCTAATTGCAGTTCAGTTTCCAGATTTGATCTATTGACAGCAAACTACAATCTCAAAATTGTTGTGTATGAACGTTTTTGGGTACTCACTGATACTCAGTACAGGTTTACAGTGAAATAAATACCCATATGATGTCCTGTAGAAAGTGCAGAAAAGTCAAATTAAGACTGAAAGGTCACATTTTCCCATTGGGATATGCTAAATTTTAACACAATGTTAAACTGATTTAACACTGCAGTTAACACAAATTCTGTTTGATCAATGTTAACTTTAACAATGTGTTAAAGTTTGTGTTAAGTTAAGATCCCCATTTCACTTGTTAAGGCGTTAAACAAATGTTAGAAATTGGAAAATGGCTGCCGTAAACCAAGCTGTTGATGCAAGTTTGCTACAATTGGCATTTTTTAATGTCATTCCTAATAGAAGAGTAGTCGTACGTCATAATAAATTTGAAACCCTGCAAAAAGAGGAATTTTTAAAGCAATATAGACTGTCGAAGGTGACATGAACATGGTTTTATGGGAAATACAAGAGGTTAGAATACTACCAACAGGAGCATGCCTCTTTCTCCTATGCTAAGTATTAATTAGGTACTTAGATTTTATGCTACTAACATTTTTTCAATTACTTGTGATAATGTTGAAATTTCCAAAGCTACCGTTTGTGGGTTTATCTGGAAGGTTTCCAAAGCAATTGCTTCCAGAAGCAAACAATATTTTTTTCGGCTCTGCTTGATTAATCGGCGATAACAGCTTTTCGTCCACTTTAGTTTCAATGCAGTATCCACCACCAGTTTTAAACCATCTTAAATGCTCATCGCACCTAATGTTTCTGGTGCTGCACTTTGTTAGCATAAAATTGCTGCTGTTGCTTACTGGACTTAAGAGAAACGGCGTTCGTTCCAATTAAATTACTCGTGGATTTTGTCGCAGGCTGCAATCTTATCCTTTAATGTAAGAACGTCAGCTTTTTTGCACTTGACAATACGTCTATACTTATTAACCAGACATTAATTAACATGTTTCAAACGGTGAAGCATTTATTTCAGTTGACATGATTCTAACCTCAAACAACCGGGAACATCACATGACCATTGCCATGAATGTAAATAGTTGTCGGCTAGTGACACAGATCACGGCAGTATGTAGACAAAAGTGCATCGGAGTATGTTCAGAAGCAGTGTAGTTTAGCCACCACCTTCTTGAAAGCTAGCATTCGCAATTGTCTTTGACATTAACAAAATGTTAGCTAACAATTTGCTGTAAAAGCTTGATAAAACACACAAGTTTTAACCTTATGTTAAACTTTGAACACCTTGTTAACAAACAAGATGTTCAGTATTTTTAACATCAGTTGGTGAAACCGGCCCAAGATTAATGTATTAATAAATAGTAGCTATAATAGACCCGGTGATGACGAAGGTTTATGGAGGTGGTTTGAAAAATTCTCAGAATTGTAGCAGCTAAAATAAGGAGCTTACCTGAAATGTCCTCCGCTGTTACAGGAAGCTTTATTTAAAATGTAATTTGCATTATATTTGTTATTTCTTGATGTATTAATTGAATGTGTTATTTATTCACTTGTATTATTAATGAGGATTTATGTTTCTGTGTTTGTTTATGGATATTTATGTATTTATGCATGTGTCTGGAATTACAATCATAAATATTAAAATAGAAATAATATACAACCAACATGGCCAACTCTATTGCATAAATAAGGAAAATTTATATAATTTGTTATGAAGTAATGGAGAAATAATAACAAGAATGCATGTTTTCTTGTCATCGTGAGGATGAGAAAGTTGTTGGAAAAATTATCAAGGAGAAGGCCAGTATTGATTCAACATCCATAGGGTTCTCTACTCATCAAACATCTGGAAGAAGAAATTTCTGGACATTAGGCATATGAAGCTGTCAAGTTATATAAATCAATTACAGTATTAGAGAAATGTTTTAATTGTGAAGAACATCAGAAATTATCAAATAAAAAGTCAAAACTTTAAAAAATGAACTTAATTACTTAAAGAGAGTTTTGTCCATTGCCATGCCCTGTATAGTATTAAAATAGATCTCTTAACTAAAGAACTAAGCACACATCGATTTGACCATTGCATTTGGTTCCTGAACATGCTGCACTTGTTAAAAACTTTCTCAGAATGAAATACAAAATAACAGCTGATCTCATTCAAACTATTTCTATTTTTTCACTATAGTCTCCCTGTACACTAATGCAATTGATCCATCAATGTTCCAATGCCTTTATTCCATCTGGCAAATTACTTTCTCGAGAACTGCAAAATACTCATCAACTCCAGCTATCAGTTCATTTGAAGAGAACCTGTATCCACAAATGGAAAATTTTGAGCTTAGGAAAGAAATAGAGCCATATTCAGGTGAATAAGGCAGGTGTGGCCATAATTCGTACCTCAATTCATGTATTTTTACGATGGCAACGGCGCATGTTGTCATGATGGAAGATGACTTTCTTCCTTGCTAAACCTGGCCTTTTATCGTGTGTCTTTTGTTTGTAGTTGGTCCAGGAGGTTAGTGTATATTCTCTGGTAATTGTTTGACCAGTGGGAAGATAATCTATCAAAAGAACCCTTTTCACATCTCACAAAACGTGCCATGACGTTTCTGGCCAAACATATTGCCTTTGCATTGATATTTGAAAAGAAGCTAGAAACAGTGATGTGTATTGAATTTATTTAAAGGCGAGTCGGAATTGTTACACTAACATCACTTAAGTTTACTCACTTAACATGTTTCGGGAAACGGTTTTTCCCATCTGTTATGCATGCACAAATTTCCCGGCTAAATACATTTACTTTAAAGGAAACAAAATCAGGAAACTTACTTTCTGGATGAGTCTCATATATTAATACTTTGAATTTAATACACTTTGGATACGTAATTTACTTTATGGTGCAGAAGTAATGCAAACTTGCTTATCTTAATTGAAAAGTGAACTTTTTTAAAAGCTGCAGTCTTCTTTAACTATAATTATAATCAATACTCCCTTTATAATTATTTACTTCAAGTTGTATGTACCTACACTTTTAGCTTCTGACAGTTGCTAATGTTTATTTTGAGTGTATAATTGATTTTTTTGTTTATAATTCTGCAGGACAGATTTCTGACGTAGATATTATTAATATTGTTCACATGGAACTACATGTTGTTGCAGGTGGATGAACTGAAACCAGGAGGTGTCAACATTCCTGTAACAACAGCAAATCGAATTGAGTACATTCATCTAATTGCAGATTACAAGCTTAACAAACAAATAAGAGCACAGTGCAATGCTTTCAAGCAGGTAAGCGGAACTTTTCATTTGGTTAATATTTATATGGCAGTAGAATTGAAACATGATAAACTTGAACTGTAGTAAGTTTCTCTCCCTAATTTTCAGCTTTGTTCTGAAACCAAAGATTGAATCCCTGCATTTGATGTGAAGTGCAGTACAGCAGATCTGTAGTACCATGTATTTAGAAAGTAAAACGGAAGTCAGTATTGCACTGTCATAATTCAATATATAATGATTTAGTAGTGATGGGCCATTTGAAAATATCTAAGCATCCGTAATAACTTAAATGTACATTTGAAGGTACCAGTAATAAAAACTCAGTGGCAGAGCATTTACATGTGAAGCCAAATATCCATGGTTTGCATCATGGGCACATCATGAAATGTTTCAAATTCAATTCAACCTTCCTACCTTAGCATACTATAGTCAATGTGACAGAGCAATTACTAGACTGTAACTTCTGTCTTTGCACCTGTTTCAATACACAACATTTAAGGCTGGTTCACAACCAACAAGAACAGGAACCAGAACGAGTATGAGAAAATTAAAATACATGTATTCAAATGGGAGCATTCACAATCGATGGGAAGCCTTTCCAGGCTCCGGGAACGGGAAAAAGAGTTGCCAATTTTAACGTTCTCGTTCCCAGGCTTGCCATATTAGACTCTTCTCTCTAGAGGTTATTATAGGCGACTGTGGCATGAAACAGCTGCTAGTGCTCTCTATAGTTGCAACTGGAAACATGAAATTAGAAGAAATTAGTAGTAAAGGTGCTTCGTAAGCTCATCCTGACACCTGCAAAGCTAATGAGCGTTGGTCCTCTGGTGAAAGGGTTATCTGTAGTTGGTTTATATGCAACTCAAAACTGCCTATTATCTCAAAAACATTGATAAAAGCTACAAAGGACAGTAAAAGCCGGTGGAAATTAAAAAATAACAATAAACAAATTTAATGTATGCCATTAAATAAAGGAATGAAAGCTTGGCACAACTAGAGTGATCGGAAATGTAATAGACATGCATTTAATGTTTACTCTATCAAATTTTCACATTGACTAACCCACGTTATGTTGGTTTAATTGGAAGTAGGTGAAAAAATACCATTGGTCAGATACAAACAAATGAAATCCCAACGTGCAAAATAGACTTTCACTTTGTGATCGATATGATGATCAATATGCATTCCTGTTCTCGTTACTGGGCTGTTGCGAACCAATATCTTGTATGCTGCATTGCTTCCCATTCTCGTTTCCATTTTGGTTACCGTTCTCGAGCGTGTGAACCAGCCTTAAAGTTTGAAAGCCATTGATGCTTTTTTTATATAAAAAGGGATATTAATTTTATTTCTTTTTTAGCTATTACTTTTTGTATGCTTGGTATTGCAGTTGTTCAGAATAAAAGAATTGTAACTACTTATATTACATCAATACAGCTTCTTTATATCGTTCTTGATTCTGTTGTATAAATTTTAGGGTTTGGCAAATGTTGTACCCCTGGAATGGCTGCGGATGTTCAACAACAAAGAGTTCCAGGTGCTGATTTCAGGAGCACAAATACCTGTTGATGTTGAGGACCTGAAGCAGCACACAAATTATACAGGAGGTTATGCTTCAGATCATCCCACAATCCGTCTTTTCTGGAAGGTTAGAAAAACAGAATTATATTGTTTAATAATTTAAACCCCTATATCAGAAAACCAGACTTATGGAGGAATACAAAAGTAATTTATAGACATGCATACAAATATAGTCCATGTGTGCTGATCAATTATGATTATTAAGTTTCATCATTTTATTACCTATGCATTTCTTTAAATGTTGTAGGTTGGATCGTATTATTAATTTGAAAATAGTTTAAGTTCATTACAAATTCTATCTACTCACAATCCTAAAGTCATAGTTCTCTTTTAATATTATTGGTGCAGAGCCCATGTATATTCTTTTATTCTCTTAATGTGAAAAACGTGCACTTTATCTTTACATAAATAGCGGTTGACTCATACTTAACAAGGAAAGAAAGTAGGCTAACACAAAGAATAGTTATAATTCTTGCAGCTGTGATATAAATGTATTAACTTGAAAAAGCACTCTTTACATATGCGTGAAGTTTTACAAAGATGAAACTATTTTGAAAGTTTGTATGTTCTTACAATGAATTGAAATAATTAGTTTGCATTACAGTCAGTTTGAATTAGCCTGCTCAATTCCTAATGGTTCACTGTTTCCACATGCATGATATAGAATTTTGAACTTTACTTACAAGAGGTTATCCAGAATTTTGACTAGGCCAAAAAGATTGTGTGTTGTGGTCGCTACCCCCAGCGCAGAACTAAAGCTGTTGATGTGTCGTCCACTATCAAATCCCCAACTCAAATTAGTTCCTCTTGATGCTAGGCCTAGCAGGCAACCCACGGAGGAGTGAACCATGTGACTTTAGGCACTGTGAATGCCACCTGGAGAGGGAGGGAGAGAGAGAATGCACTCTAGTGTTCTACCAATTTATGTTTAACAGCTTTATGGCTCCTCCATGCTGGTTGCATTATAAGTCCTGGCAGGCACAACACATAAGTGATGGAACTGGTACTGATGAAAATGAAGCTTAGCCATCACTGATCAGCTTAAATATTGGCATAAGGTGGAGCCAGGAATGGCTCGCTTGCATGTAGTGAATTATCTCCTTATGTAATGAAAATCTTCAAACACATGTTTCTGAAGCCTTATTATTAGAGATTATTATTATTATTATTATTATTATTATTATTATTATTATTATTATTATTATTATTATTATTATTATTATTCAATTATAAAAAGTGTTATCAATCCTGCTTTTACATAAAATCACAATGGCCCTGCAATGGAAATCAGAATAAAAAGCAAAACAGCATTCAACATTTTGGTTCAGGATACACTGGGAACAAGAATGGATATAGTCTGGCCCTATTGCTCGGTCAGTAGAGCACCTGCCTGTTGTGTGAGGGGTCCTGGGTTTGATTTCCAGCTAGGGTTTTATGAATTTTTCCCTAGCCTGCCCAGAGTGTGAAAGTATAAATGAGAGTGTGAATGTGTGTGTGATCTAATGTATAGAACCCAAAGAAAAATTGGAAATCCAATGACAATGGAATACAAGTTAACACATTTGCCAATGAGCAATATGTTACAAAGGTAGAAGGCCACTGATATGACCATTGCAGTTAAAGGCAGGGTATAAATGGAATAATAATAATAATAATAATAAAGAACAAATGGATATCAATGACCATATTGATAGTAGTTGCAGGTCAATTTTGTGCATCAGGATGTCATTTGTTTGTAATTGACAAATGATATTTTTCTACCTGTGTTCAAAATTTGGGAGAGTAAACATTTTCTGAACACAGAGCCATTGCTATTTCCAATTCCTCCAGCGAAAGCATCTTACCAAGTACAATACCTTTATTAATAGCTTACATTTATGGTCTCACTCTCTCCCCCTCCCCTCCCCTCCCCTCCCCGTCTCTCTTAGGAAGTCAGGTCATGGCTGCCTTGAATAATTTCTACAGTGAAGAGTCCAAACTGCAAAAGATGCATCTAATATGTGATTCCAGGAATGTGAAGGAGAAAGTTAAACTTGACCAAGTCTTCTTTCCCATTCCCAGAAATTTGTAAAGCTTCTGGTAATTGTGAACACTTACATTGTACTGCATCTTCTCCTTGTTCTGGTTTTCATTCCCATTGTGAACCAGCCTTAAAGATTGAAGGAAGAAGAATAAGTTCATTGCCTTTCCAACAGCTTCTCATTAAAGGTTTTGTCAGTGTTATTAATGCAAGAATACATAGCAAGAAAAGTTTAATCTGAAAGATAACCACTACATGCGATACTGATTTTATGGCATAGTTGATAGAGCATCTACACTACTATGGCTGTCAAAATTGGCAGACACAAAAAAAAAATGGCAAGAGGGATTAGGATTAGTCTTTTTTTTAAAGAAATGTTCATTGGTATAAAAAAATTCCTCGGAGTGAAAGTATAGCACAATCATTTTATCCTTTTATCATTATTATAAATTTTCATCAAAGGCTTTTAATACGATTATTCTCCACTTTTAGAACTAAACATGATATAAATACATAATGACATTAAGTAGCCCACGATACGTGGGAAACCAAAGCACACCATAACATATAGTACCTTAAACATGCGTGATTATCTGTGGTTTTCAAGAAGCATGTTAATCAAACATAGTGCGAAATTTTTGATTAATATGAAATAGTAAATAAATGAATAGTAAAACTAAGGAAGGATGTAGTTTGTTATTAATTCTCTTCAGTGTCCCTCATCCCTCTTCTACATTCATATGATGATGAACAATAAGTTGGACGACAAACATGTCTGCTTCTACAAGTGCTGTCAGCTTGGTGAGTGACAATAAAGGTAAAATAGTGAAGGATGCCAAAAATAAACCATTAAAGGCGGCTTAAACAAATTGAGTTGTTTTTAACAAACTAATGCAGCAGAATCCAACTGTCATTGTGAATAACATTGTTGAAGAAACTGCAGATTACACTGGTGTTTGCAAGTGTAGCATTCCATGAACACATTAAGAACACTGCTAACACCAAGGAAGAAATGAAACAGACATAAGAGAGAATTAGATAAAGCAAATGACTTCACCAAAAGTTCTATTCGTAGGAAAGTGCTAGAGTTTTTCCTTAATAACGAACAGCCAACATTAAACGAAGTCTTAAATTCTGTTAACAATGATCATACCTTGCCTTTTTTTAAATGATCCACCTTTCATAAATTACTGTTAGTAATTGAATTTAGGTTTGTGAAGAGAAATAAAGTGAATATAATTATTGATAGAGAGGATATCATGTGATGGAGACTCAGATATTACACCTCTCCCGTTATGGATGCAGCTACAGATTAACGTGTGTTTTATTTAAATTATCCTGTATTTAATTTCAACTCAGCTTTTATTTAGGTGTTTTTATTATTATTAATATTATTATTATTATTATTATTATTATTATTATTATTATTATTATTATTATTATTATTATTATTATATTAGAATAATGCACAGTTCTGTTGCATTATAAACACAAATGGTTTTTTAAATAAATTTATTCACCATTTAATTTCAATACAGAAATATTGGCTTCATCAACAATACAATTATTAGCACAAAAAGAACAGCTCTAATTAGATGTAATACACAAATACAGAAATCTTAATTTATTACAAGAATAGGTACATAAACTAAATTTTGGAATTGTAAACATAGTATATTCCATAATAAAGCTTATAAACTAATACATTTCTAGATATTCTTCCATTGAATAAAAAGAACCCTGTATTAGGAATTTTTTCAAATCTTTTTTGAAGACTGTTAGGGTTTTAACTTTTTTTAAATATGTGGGGAGTTTATTAAACTTTTTTTCATATAGGATTCTTTTATGACCTGTAATGTGCAGTTTAGATTTATTTCTTGTATTATACAGTCGTGAATATCAGCATTTGTGTTAAAACTATTTTGCTGCTTATATATTGTTAACCAGAGTTTCAAAAATGTATAGCGAAGGAACAGTCAAGATATTTAACAGTATGAAGTAAGGTTTGCAGCTTGTGTTGCCCTTTTTTGTATTATAAAGATTCTATTTTTATAACTGGACTTTCCCCAGAATATTATACTATATGATAAATGACTATGGAAATATGCAAAGTAGGCCATTTTAAGTACATCAAGATTAACTGAAGTTTTAAGGGTATATAATGCAAAACATGTTTGGGATAATTTTTTAGATAGTACATCAATGTGGATTGCCCAGTCAAGGTTACTATCAACCCAGATTCCTAGAAATTTAATTTTATTAGACATTGTTATTAATTCATTTTCCAAATAAACTTCGACAAAATTTAAGTTTTTGTTAACTTTATGATAGAAACCTAAGGTAACACTTCTATTTTTATTAATGACAAGTCTGTTGTTACTAAACCAATTTACTACATAATCTATTGCCATATCGATGTTTACTTTAAGCTCTTGTTTATCTTTACTAGAAATTAAAAGGCTTGTGTCATCTGCAAAAAGAGTAAATTTAGCATTAGGGAAGTCATTGTTTATGGCCAGGTCATTAATATACAGTAAAAATAGCAAGGGGCCCAGTATTGAGCCCTGAAGTAGTCCATATTTAACATTTTTCAAACCAGAACGTGAAGCTTTCATTTCTTTTGAATTTATTTCAGATTTGATTTCAGTTAGATGTTTTCTATTGCTAAGATATGATTCAAACCACTTTAATGGAATTCCCCTTATACCATAATTGCACAATTTGTAAATTAATATATCATGGTCAACCAGGTCAAAAGCTTTAGATAGTTCAAGAAATAATCCCAAGAACTGGTTTTCTCCATCTAGAATTTTATACACTTCTTCAATAATGTTCTGCATTGCAGAATTTGTAGATTTCCCTTGCTGAAACCCATATTGGGCTTTTGATATAACATTATATTTACTTAAAAATGATACTATGCTGTTGTACACTACCCTTTCAATTACTTTGGAAAAAACTGAAGAAATAGGCCTATAGTTTTCTAGCTTGGATTTTGAATCGTTTTTGTGAAGCGGTTTAATTTTAGAGACCTTCAAACTCTGAGGGAAGCACCTTTCTTTTAGAGATAAGTTGATTATTTGACACAAAGGTTTTACCAGATGTAAGGAACATTTATCGATTAACAAATTTAAAAACTTGTCAAGACTGAAGACATTTTGGGTTTCATGCTTTTAATTATAGTCAGCAATTCAATTTCAGTTGTTGGTAAAATAAATATAGGTTCACGAATAACATTTCTTTGGTCACCTGACAGAGGATTATTAGTAAAATTTCTCTTTTTTCTAATATTACTGGCAACAGTTGAAAAATATTCATTGAACTCATAGCTACTAATTCAGGATGTGACAGCAATCTACCATTTATATTTATGCTAAAGTTCCTATCTTTCCTTTTATGATCCTTGGATACATGCTTAATAATGTTCCATATAGTTTTAGATTTATTTACGGAGTTAATCACTAGATTCCCATTATAAAGCTTTTTTGCCATTTGCGTTACTCTGTTATATATTTTTTTGTAATTTATGTAATATTGTTTTAAGTTATCAGAGACACAATTTTCTTTAGTTAATTCACTTAGGAAACGTAACTGGTCACTTGATACCTGAATACCCTTAGTAATCCATTTGGTCTTTTATTTGTATTTTCTTTCGTTGTTTTAATAGGTATGGCTACATTCAAATAATGCTGTAAAATCTTATTAAATGCATCATTGCTTTCATCAACATTACTTGGAAATTGAAACACGTCTACCCAATTTTCCTTGGAGAGCAAGTAATTAAAATACTTCATATTATCTTCACTGTAAATTGTACACTTCTTATATTTTGATTGATATGAGGTATTTTGATGTTATTGGATTTTATTGTAAATTTTTGGCCGTATTGGTCCGCAATACCTGTTTCTAAATTGTCAATGTCATAGTTAAAATCATTAGCATTTAAGATTAGCTGGTCTATAGTACTTCTTGACTTTTGAGCTACTCTAGTAGGAGAGTTCACAAATGCTCTTAGTAAATCCATAGTCATTTTTTTACCCCAACTTTCCTCCATAAAATTTATGTTAAGGTCACCTACTATGATTACACTTCTTTTCATTTTATAAAAATGATTGAATATGATCTTTAATTTCTTAATGAACTCATTTATGTCACTACTGGGATTTCTATACAAATAAATTAGTATAACCTTATTATCACTTAGTTCAACTATACTTTCTTCATATAGGTTTTGCCATAATATTTTCTCTTACAAAAATACAGGAACCCCTCTTATCTTTAATTTTTCTGCAATAAGAAGTTTCCCTTATATACCCGTGTAAATTTAACATTTAAATTTGGTTATCTTTTAGCCAGTGTTCAGTTAGTGTTATTATATCAACATCCTGTAGCTTATCATTTATCAATACCTCCAAAATAGTATGCTTATTTCTAATACTTTGATTCCCATTCTCGTTATTGGGCTGTTGTAAACCAAAGTCTTGTATGCTGCATTGGTTCCCATTCTTGTTTCTGTTGTGGTTACCGTTCTCAGGCGGCTGTGAACCAGCCTTAGTATTTAAGGTGTTGAAACAGAGTGGTAAACTTAAAGAAATATCCCAAACAACTGCTTTTGAGACAATAACACAAACTGGAAATATAATAAGTTCACATATCATTCACGGACATTTAGACAATTTGAAAAAATCTGATGTGTTACACTCACATGACTTTCTCTACTCTTGTAAAAACTATTTTTACAATTGCTTATTCTCCATATGCTTCATGTTAATTGAGATATCGAGATGTCAATCTTATTGCTAATTTTCTTGTAGATGCAAGGGGAATATGGTAGGTTATAAGCGATAGTCAAATCTTTTAATCGCTGGTTACTATGTGGCGCATTTCATTCTCTTTGCATGTCCAGGACATAAAAAAAATGAATAACAAATTTGAGAAAAAGTATAAGTATAGGAAAATTTAAAGGAATAATAAGCAATATCTTGAAAATGGTTCACTCAACAAAAAAAAAAATGTATATGACATAAATTGTGTATTTTAACGCGATCTACATTTTTTGTGTGGTAACATTTTGTCTATCTCTTATGGTTTACCAGTTATGCAAAAGTCGTTCTCAATGAAGAATACTTTTGGAGACATTCCCAGAAAATTCAAGATATATATTTCATTTGTCATGAAAATATCTTAAACATATGATATTTTAATCAAAATCGTTAGAGCCATTTTTGAGAAAATTAAAATTTTCGAAAAATGTTCCATGTAAAGGGTAATCTGGGGTGGGGGGATTTTCTTGAAAACCTTCATGTCGCATCTCTGGAAGATACTGAACCTAAATACCAAGTTTGGTGTTTATCCGACTGTTCGTTTCTGAGTTATGCTGTTCACAGACAGACACACAGACACACACACGGACATGTTTCTAAAAATGCTTTTTTTGGATTCAGGGGGTCTCAAAACATATATTTCCGGTGAAATCTCGGTATCGAATTTTTGGGTGGAATACAATACTTCCCCTACCTACTATACGTAGTAGAGAAAGCAATACAGTCCCAGATGCACTAAAATCAGGGATCTACCAGATCAAGTGTGAAGATTGTGAGAAATACTACATAGGAAAAACCAAGAAAAATTTGAGCATCAGATTGAAAGAACACCAGAGAAATATAAAACAGAAGCAGACAAATCTGCTGTGTCACACCATTTTTGGTCTGAGAATTACCACATTGGTCGAGCCATAAAATTGTTAAAACCAGTTTCCTCATCACTAGAACTGGCTATGTTCATTGTCAAGAATGCAGATATGGTAAATTTTGAAATCCTCCCAAGTAGTATGTTAGAGCTTTATCACCTTACAAATCGATGGCAGTAGGATCCAATCCAGCCAGAAGAGGAAAGAAGAAGAAGGAACAGTTTCAGTCACCTAACTACCGATGATGATAATGAATGCTCTTTTAAAACTAAGTTTTAAAAACTTAGTAAGTAAAGGTTTATGTAAAGATAATGCGACTCATTCCAGATTCAAATGGGCTAGAAGTTGTTGGACCCCATATACTACAATTTTATTTCTAGTTTGTGTCATTAGCACCAGAAAGTCCCTCCCTTTGTTTTTTGCTTATAAGGACTCCTACGATTCGGGATTTGAATTCTTCTTCTTCTTCTTCTTCTTCTTCTTCTTCTTCTTCTTCTTCTTCTTCTTCTTCTATTTATATAGCCCCCTTTAACTTCTATGGTCATATCGTGGCTTGGACTTGAGAAACACTTCATTGACCTTAGGTTTTTTAATAATGGATTTCAATTATTTTTAACAATAAACACACTTACATTCACTCCCACATGTACATTCCCAGGCTCTGCAGAGGATAGGAAAGACTAATTAAAGCAAAATTCCCCCATGAGAAGCCAGAGTGCAGACCACTTGACCACACGGGCAGTCAGTTTGTTTTGTATGTACAAAATGTATATCAGTCAATGTAACAAAGTGTATATACTTCTATAAATAAATTGAACTCTTATTATGCACATTGGCAATGGTAGGCATTAAAGAACTAAATGATTTGCCATTATCCAATATGATGTTGAATAAAATCAAATCAAATTATTCTTCTTGAATAATTTAAAAAGTCAAGAAAGGGAGTACAGCTTGATATGACAAACAATTAAAGCTAGGTTTATGTAACCTTTATATCATGGGGGGGAAAAAAAGATTTCCACGCATTACAACATATGTAGTTCTCTTTCTTTCACAACTTTGCTTTGATATCTTTGCACTTTTTTCTGGCTCCTGAATCAGCTTTTATAGCTTCAGACCACATTGAAAAATCCAGGTCGGCAGACATGTTCTCTGGACCTTCCTTGATATTAAGAGAAACATCTGATTAGCTGCTCAGCCAGTGCCACCTCTAAATTAGGTGTCAAAAAGGCATGACAGGAGGTAAAAATGCTCATGTACCTGCTTCAAATGTGTATGTAACATTTGAAACACTGGAATTCAGTTATATACTTCCATATAAATTGTGGGATAATACCTTATCTCTCTGTAAGGAAAATGAAAACAATTAAGTATCCATTTTCTACCTCTATCCCCTCCATTTGAGGTAACTCTCAGGTCTCAAGAAGACTGGATGGAAGGAACTAAACCTGATAAAGAATGTGACCAACTTGTGGGGTTCACAGATGGATCTTGTATAGGGACCAATCAGGGCAGGTATATATGACCTATCTTCAAGGACAAATATCAGTATAAGCCTTAGAAAATATCACAGAATTTTTCAGGCAGAAGTATTTGCTATCCTGAGTTGTGCTCTAAGAGGACTTGGAACAGGTTACCATGGTAAATGAATTCTCATCCTCACATAGTCAAAATGCTTTAAAAGCACTCTCTTCACACCAGGTAAAATCAAAACTACAGAGAGAGCCAAAAAACTACAAACTGGCTACGCAGTGTTTTTCCTGTCCGCATCCTCGGCGCTCATTGCTGTCTGCTGCTATCATAGAAAGGCACGAATGCAGCCATACAACATTTTTAAAACTACTTTTAAAGACTTTACTTACCAACTTTATGAAAGGAGAATGCCGAAACTGGCCACCATCGTTGTTGTTACATTTTTGGCACCTCTTTAGGAAACTATCCATCACTCGCTGTAGTTCACATTGAGAAATGCTGGCAATTTCCTGGCGGATATTTTGTTTTAATTCTTCCAGGGTGTGTGGGTTTGTCTTGTACACTTTGTTTTAAGTTACTCCAGAGATAGAAATCGCAGGGGATTACAGGGGGGGCCAATCGCAGGACCAATTTATTTCGAGAGTTAATGGTTGAAGACTGTGCATGCGTGAAGACAATTTTTTTTAGAGAATTAACAGACAGGGAGCGTGATTTTGCCTTTTTTCAACAAGACTCTGCAACAGCTCATACGGCTAATATTTCATGAGAACAATTGAAAATGTGTTTGAGGACAGAATTACTAGTAGAGATTTGTGGCCCCCTCGGTCCCCCCGACCTAACCACTTGCGATTTCTATCTCTGGGATAACTTAAAACAAAGTGTACAAGACAAACCCTTACACCCTGAAAGAATTAAAACAAAATATCCGCCAGGAAATTGCCAGCATTTCTCAACGTGAACTACGGCAAGTGATGGATAGTTTCCTAAAGAGGTGCCAAAAACGCATGGACAATAACTGTGGACAGTTTCAGCATCTCCTTTCATAAAGCTGGTAAGTAAAGCCTTTAAAAGTAGTTTTAAAAATGTTGTATGGTTTCATCCGCGCCTTTCATGATAGCGGCAGATGGCAACGAGCGTCGAGGATGCGGACAGGAAAACACCGTGCAGCTGGTTCGTAGTTTTTTGGCTCTTCCTCTAGTATGGGAATGCTAATGCCCTGATTGTTCTGACATCCTGCAACAAGCTTGAAATGCAGTGAATGCTGGGACATCAGGACACCTGTGGAAATGAAAAAGCTGATTAGCTGGCTAAAAGGGATACCCTATGTTGGCCCTGGACCCATGTTTGGAATCTGTACATGTAGTGCCAAAGTCTTGGTAAAAACATGGATTAGGGAAATACACCAACTCAGGTGGCAAGCCTCTCCTGAACAAAGACAAGCCAGAAAACTGCTCTTAGGTCAATGCAATGCTCTTTCCTCGTCTCTCCTGAGATTGGACAGAAGGGGAATAAGAAAAGTAGTTGTATTAATTTCTGAACATGATCACTTCAGGAAACATCTACTTAAGTAGGAACTCTACAAAAATGAAGAGGATGAGGAAACTGTGTCACATATCCATTTGATGTCCTTTCCTGGCAAGAAAGAGATTTACTCTTTCTATAACCAGAAAAGGATGCTGGTATTAGAACCAAAATACTGCAACTTGTTTAGGGAACAGATTTTGGGAAACAATGAAGGCATCCTTTCCAATGGAGTTACACAATAAGCCATTTAGGCTGACATGAAGTTCAATGAAATTCCCCCCCCCCCCAAAAAAATGCCATTATCTATGTGCTTGTCCATCCATCCCTTATCGATTTGTCCAGCCATTCATTATCTAAGTATAGAGGATCAAACCACATAGATAGCTGCAAATAAAAATAGTAGCTTCTGTTGCTTTAAAAATAAGCATTGTAAAGTTGCATTTTCGTTCATTTATACAGGGTGGACCATTTAAGTTGGACTGCACAATATCTCCAAAACTAAGCACTGTAGAAAGAAATGTCTTGAATAAAAGTTGCTTGATATAATGGGGCAAAGTAAATGTCATTAGTCATGTTTTATTTGGAGGACATTGTGATGGTCCTTTTAGGGTCAATTTAAATTGATCCTAATTGTAGGTTTCCATTTAAAAATATTAACTTGACCCTAAAATGAGCATTATAATGTCTTCCAAACAAAACATTTACTTTTCCCCATAATATCAAGCAACTTTATTCAAGACATTTCTTTCTACAATGCTTAGTTTTGGAGGTATTGTACAGTCTCAACTTAAATGGTCTGCCCATATATATATATGAGTTATTCTTATTCAAGTGTGAGCTTCTGGTATTTGATTTTAGCACATCTTATAGTTCAGCATTTATTTTATGTGTGTAAAAAAAGTCATAACAAATACCATAAATTGACATTTAAAACTGAAAACCCAAAATAAAGACAATTTCTGTATATAATTTAACCAGGCTGGAACTCCGGTAATAGTGTAGTAGTGTTTAAAATAGAAGTTGCCTTTATGGTTTTGATACTCGTATAATTTACCAGAAAATGCATATGAAATGGATAAGAAAAGGTTCAGTCCATGTTTTTTTAGCAAGACCAGGGTTGCCTAATGAGGCTTCAACATGGAAGGCTCATGATTAGAGTTCTGGCTATAGAACTGAACGTTTAAATCTGATTCATATTGCGTACTTTCAATTAGGTTTTAAATGTTGATGTTTTTATTGCAGGTTGTGGAAAACTTTACAGATGTTCAACGCAGCCAGCTGTTGAAATTTGTTACCAGTTGCTCAAGGCCACCGCTTCTGGGTTTCAAGGTTTGTCAGAACAAAGTTTTTTTCAGCATGCTTGATGAACACGCATTATTTTGTAGACTCTTATCCTGATTTAATTTTAAGTTACCAGCTTGCTCCTGTTGCAGTTTCGTTCACCGAACCTTTAAAGGAAGTTTTCATGTAATGTAGACTTAAGTCTATGTACAAAAATTGTAAGATTTCTGTAATTAATGTAGTAAGCCTGGTTAGGATATTGTGCAGAACACTTAGTGCACCTTCTAAATGTTTTGGCTTAATTTTATGAGTGATATGCTGCAATGAAAACAATTATAAAACTTCTTGGTATAATAGCCCGATATGGACAGAACCACTGCCTTTGCAATCATACAGTGTGTTTCAGAAATACTTTTACAAACTCCGGGTATGGGTTCCTCACATCAAAAGAAGGAAAAAAGTTCATATGAACATATTTCCCATAATCCTTGGTTTTCGCGTTATTCCTGTCACAATAAAAGTGTGAGTTCAACGGCCTTCGGGGTCCAACCTCAAAACTTCATTACTCTATGCATTCATAGAAGGCGTTGACCCATTGTACTACATACGGTAGATGGCGAAGTGTTGCCATGGAGACTTGTTTACGTTTGTCATTTGTCATTAGTCTGTCTTCAACGTTTCAATTGTGTACATGTAGTGAGTTAACTGCAGCGTTTCGTTCCACCATTGCTGGATATTCATTTCATGAACAGGCAGACATGATTTTTATGTATGGTCATGTGAATGGTAATGGACGCGAGGCTGCACGGCTCTATCAGATGTCATTTCCAGACCGAAGACAACCCAGTCATCCAACCTTTGTCGCTGTTTATCATTGCCTTGCTGAGACAGGAACCGTTGCACCACGGACTATTGTTCGAGGAAGACCAAGAGTTGTTCATACGCCGGAATGCGAAGAACAGATGTTAAAGTGTGTCGAAGACGATCCAGGTATCAGTACAAGACAATTGGCTGTGGCATCTGGTACATCACATGTGACAGCATGGAGGGACAGTCAGAGGAGGACCAGTTCCATGGCCTGCGCGTTCTCCCGACCTCACTCCTGTGGATTTTTACCTCTGGGGGCATCTTAAATCATTGGTTTATGTAGCAGCCATCCCGGATGCAGAAACGCTTCAGCGACTTGTCATGGAAGCCTGCGAAACCATTTTACACCATCCCGGAGTTTTTGACAGGGTGCGACATGCCATGATTCGACGAGTACAGGCATGCATAGAAGCAAGAGGAGGACATTTCGAGCATTTATTATGAGTTTTGTGTGTTATAAGTGTACCACTGTGTTGAACACCTCCTAACGAGAAAACAAGGGACATATGTTCACATGAACTTTTTTCCTTCTTGTGGTGTAAGGAACCCATACCCAAAGTTTGTAAAAGTATTTCTGAAACACCCTGTATATTGGGGACCACCATGTGTCACTGCTGATTGCTTGAGTGAAAATACTTTACCATAAGAATACTGGTCAGTTGTATGCTGCAGACGGCATTAGTGCAACTGCAAATGCAGCTGTAATGGCACCTAGTGGAGTGGTGTAAAACTGTATGTTGCAGTTCCATTGGTGCTGCATTAAAATATGCATTATCAAAGCAATCACACATGTTAGAATCCCCCTAATTTTTCCCAGAGGGTACTGAGGTCCTCCTGCCCCTTTCAGTGTTTCCAAAGGGTAGTGATAATCTATGCTAATGTTATAAAAAAGAGAGAGTTGTGTTTATTTCTGGCTGTGTGTTCGGGATAATCTCAGTATCTGTTGTGAATATTAATTAACAGTGGATACTTTTGGTCCTTTTATGTATTTATGTAGTTCAGACCTTTGGGGTAAAAGGAAGGGAAGTTTTAATTTGTGTGGGAGTATCTCATATTCATACTACATAATTTGCCTTTGATTTTGTTGAATAGTGGTACGAGGGGCACTATTTATATTTTGAGCCTTGGCAACCCTGAATGTTGTAGGTGCCACTTGACGTTTCCAATGGAAAGTTTTACTTTCTTGACCATAATCTACTTCAAACATTTTGTCAATAGAGTGTCATTTGTTTTGTTTACACTAACTTGAAAATTGTGTGTCAAAAACATGAAATTAACTCGTGAAAATGTTTGTGCAATGATTTATTACGACTTTTGACGTGGATTATCAAGACAAAAGTACATCGATCAACTAATTTCCACATTTAGCAATGAAGCTCCATCCTTTGCCACTGTGAAACGCTGGTGTAATGAATTTAATCGTGGCCGCCATTCACTCAATGATGAAGTTCGTGAAGGTCGTCCAAAATCAGTTGTTGTGCCAGAAAACATTGATGCTGTGCAAAAACTAATAATGAAAGATCGTCATGTGACATATTGTGAGATTGAGACAACCCTAGGCATTAGTTCCACCAGCATGTATAAAATATTGCATGATTATTTAGCTGTGAAAAAGATTTGCTCTCGTTGGATCCCACATAATTTGACGCAATCTCAAAAAGATGCTCGTGTCAATTGGTGTACAAAAATGCTCAAGAAATACAATGGCGGTGCCTCAAAAGACGTATATAAGATTGTAACTGGTGACAAATCATGGATCTATGCATATGAGCCGGAACGTAAACAGCAGTCGACTGTATGGGTGTTTCAAGATGAAGCAAATCCAACAAAAGTTGTTCGCACTCAAATGGTCGCCTGCTTTTTCAGCAAAACTAGCCATGTCGCAACAGTGCCTTTAGTGGAACGTAAAATGGTCAATGCCGAATGGCACACAACCATTTTTTTGCCGGAAGTCTTTGGTGAAGTAAGGAAAACCAACAAGAACCGTAGGATCGTTTCATCAAGACAATGCGAGCGCACACACATCTCGTCTAACAACAGAGTATTTGAATGCTCAAAAAATCAAATTGATGGCTCATCTGCCATACAGTCCTGATTTGGCACCCAATGACTTCTTTTTGTTCCCGAACATCAAGAATAAGTTGCATGGACAACGATTTTCGTTGGCAGAAGAAGCCATTGATGCCTTCAAAAACCATGTTTTGGAGGTGTCTTAAGAAGACTGAAATAAATGCTTTGACAAATGGTTCAAACGAATGCAAAAGCATATTGATCATAAAGGAGAATATTTTGAAAAACAATAGAGCAGTTTTCAATCAGAAATTACTTTGTTTTAATTATTAGGCTTAAAATATAAATAGTGCCCCTCGTATCAGGGATTATTTTTAATGTGATCACAAAATAGGCTACAGGATTTGATGCAATGGTACTTGGTACAAGGCAGAGATATTGGAAATTTCAGAGCATATTGATAGAACACATCCAATATCTCTGCCTTGTCCCAAACCCATTAATAACCTTCTTCCATGTTAAATTCAACTTGGGAAGAAATAAGCATTACAACCTTGTTCTGATCAGCTATTCAATTGGTATTTTGACCATATTCTTATGGTGCAGCAATATTGCTTAAAAGACTTACACATGGATTGACCTTTAGTAATATGCATGTATGTTCTTGTGAGCATACATTTGTTCCTTCCATTCTCTTTCTTTTTTTGGTTTAGGCAAATATTTAAATATATAAATTATTATGAATATACACATCTTAAAATAATAACAGGCCAGGTTACACTTCAATAGTCAAGTCTTCAGCTAGCATACTTTTACTATACCTAAATACATTGCAGAAATAAAACAAATTATATCTGACCTTTCGTATGCCACTTCATTTCCCCTTGATTTGGTTTTGAATGTTTTAATAGTTAACCTAGCAAAATACATTTTTAGCATACATTGAAACTGAGAATGCCTTTAAGTTGCCCCACTGTGCTGAAATTACTAAATAATATGTAACAACAATATCTTGTTTCAGGTTACTTCTAAAACCTAATTCAATTGATGCAAATAATGAAATGAAACATACAAGGGTAATCCCAAAAGTAAGGTCTCCAATTTTTTTTAAAATACAAAGAAACTTTTATTGACAACAAATGGTACATAGTTTTGAAGCTTTAACATTTGTATATTTTTCCACATAATTGCCATTTCGGTCAATGCATTTTTGTAGATGCTGTGGCAGTTTTTGTATGTCCATGTCATACCAGCTTGCCACCATGCTCTTGAAAAAGTGATGGACCTCGTTTTTCACTTCATCGCTGTCACCAAAGCGCCTTCCAGCCAAGCGTTCTTTCAACTTGGGAAACAAGTGGTAGTCACTGGGTGCTAAGTCCGGACTATAGGTGGATGGGTGATGGTTTCCAATCCAAACTGTTGCAGAAGATTCATGGTTTGACGGGCGGTGTGGGGGCGAGCATTGTCATGGAGAAGGCTTATGCCCTTGCTCAACATTCCTCTTCTACGGTTCTGAATTGCCCGTCTGAGTTTTTTTAATGTCTGACAATACCTGTCGGCATTTATTGTTGTCCCAGGATCCATAAAATCAACCAACAATATCCCCTTTCGATCCCAAAACACAGTTGCCATGACTTTACCGGCAGACTGTGTTCTCTTGAATTTTCGCAGCTTGGGTGAACCGGAATGCCACCACTCACGTGATTGTTGTTTGGTCTCAGGTGTGAAATGCAAAGCCGAGGTTTCATCACCCGTGACTATTGAATCCAAAAGGTTGTCCTTTTCATCTGCATAGCGTTGAAGAAATTGGTAGGAAGTTTCAGCACGTTGCCTTTTGTGATCTTCTGTCAGCATTCTTGGGACCCATCTTGCGCACACCTTCCGAAATTTCAACTCTTCAATCAAAGTCCGATGAATAGTGCTTCGAGAAATCTCAGGAACAACAATGCAGAGCTCATCGAGAGTGATCCGCCGATCTTGAAGCATGATTTGTTCAACCTTTGCAATTGTTTCGTCAGAAATGGACGGTCTCCTGCTTTTTTCCTCGTCCTGAATTTCCATGCGACCATTTGCAAATTCTCTACATCACTTGCGGACATTTTTGACATCCATACAAGACTCTCCATACACTTCCATCAACTGTCGATGAATTTTGACAGGTTTAACCCCTTTTGCACTCAAAAAGCGAATAACTGCACGAACTTCTCACCTGGCAGTAGTGGCTAATGGGAGCTCCATTATAACTGGCTGCCAAGCCAAGACTGAGGGTGCAAAGGGATGTGCGGTGATTTCTGAAGAGAGTGGAGGGAGGAAGGAAAAAAGCAGTATGGCCAACATCCACACAAACAGTTTCCCTGCGATCCCAGCGCTTTGGGGACTTTACTTTTGGGATTACCCTCGTATTGCAGCTTTTCTTGTTTTCTTCATTATGCTGTGTCAGGTGCAATAGGAAGTGTGGCCTCACCTGTATTGTGTAACATGCTGTATTATCAGGGTCATTCTGAAAGTTTTGTGTATGAATGCAAAAATAAAATTTTTTTTAGTTTTTGAGTTGTGTCTAGTGCAGTGTGGGCAGAGGTGTTTTTGTGGTGCAACAATCTTACACACAGACCAGTCTTAGTACGTTTTGTTCTCAGTTCATTGAAGACTTGCTGTGGACATTGTGTGGTGTACTACCTGGCAGTGACAGTGTTTTGTCCCTTAAGTGGAATTGTCACAATATGGCCACTAGCTGAGAAGAATGAACAGATCATTTTCTTTCTAACACTCTTGGCTTACTTCACTTTTGTTGGGGGATCCTTTCCTGGGAAGACCCAGATCATTGGCTTGCTTGGTTTCTTTATTATACTGGTATAGCCAGCTTTCATCATGTGTTACAATTGAAGTAGGTTGTTGCTTCACTTATGGAAAGTCAGTTTGAAGAAAGATGTATTATAGTTCAACTGTTGGGAGCCGAACTTGAAGTAGTTGCAACCGCATATGGTAAAAGGTTCCTGGTAGCCTTCGCCCCAAATGTACTTTCCGGTGGCCGTTGCTCCCAAAAATATATTTAAAACTATTAACTTTGTAATTTGACTGGTTCTTTAAATATTATATATTTATGATTGTCTCGGCTGCGTCAGTATTTTTTGTTAGAGACATGTTTCTCTTTGCAGGGTTGTGGTGCGACTGAAGAATGTAGGCTTACACAGATTATAATTTTTAATTCACTCCTTTTTATTAATTCTTGACACGATTTTAATAACACTTCACTGATATAGAGAGCTGTGAGGTTCTTTTGTTAATTACTTGCACTTTTTAACACATAAACTATTTTTGTCTCACACAAAATACATATTAAATTTCTCAAGAACACTTCTCGCGTCAGGAACACTGTCTACAACCAACATGTCCAGTTATGAGGACTGTTTACAAGCAACTGACTTCATTTCTACCGTCTAAATTTGTAAATGTCTGTATTTCAAGTCTCTGATTGGCTAATCCTACTCCAATAGAATACTTTTATTTAACTAAAGCTTTTTTCTGGTTGTTGATTGGCTATTTTATAAACTGTCTCAAAATTTACATTATTGTTACTCCAATAATGACTAGTAGCATTATTAAACATTCTTACTCATTATTGCCTCAAGGTAACCTCATTGTTACTTCATTGTTAGCAACTTTTAACCTATTATCTCACAGCTCCTACGTTATTAAGTTACGTAATACATTCACATAACATTGTTACACGTGTATACAATAATATAAACATATATAATGACTTGAATATATATATTATATAATTTGACTGAAATCATTTAAGTGTTAAAAATACTGCCTCACAATGTTAAATATGCTTTTGGATCATCCTCCATAAATGTTTCTATCATTTCCTGGCATCAATGCATATGTTTTTCTGTTCATTTGTGATGTAGTGGACTGCAGTATTTCCTGACATGAAGTTTTTCTTTAAGGATGGTATTTACTGCTGCCAATTCAATATTCAGGGCTTCTTGAATTTGATAATGTGCGACTCTGCAACACGTACTCTGCTTTCATCACATTTTCATCCATTGTTGCTTCAACAATAGTCACGGCTTTCAGAAGGGAGATCAACAGATAATGCAATCAATGTACTTATATTAACAATAGAAGATTCAAATGCAAAATATGTCCTTGGAATCCTAGTTGATATTTCTGGAGTGAAAGTATCATCTATAGTTTGTTTATATGTAACTCAAATCTGGTTATTGCCTCAAAACAATAGTAAAAGCTACAGCGAACAGCAAAATTGTAGAAATTAACAAAGAACAACAAACAACTTTGAGGTACACTATTAATAAAGAAACGAAGCTTGTTACGACTAGAGAAATCGGAAATAGTAATGTTTCTGCATTTAGAAAATGTTATTCTGTTGAATTTTGACATTAGCTAACCTGCATGATGTTGGCTTAATTGGAACAGGTGAAAAAATATTATTGGCCAGTTACAAACAAATAACATCCCAATGCACAAAATCGACTTTCTACTTTGCTGTTGATGTGGTCATCAATATGCATACCCGCTCTTGTTTCCAGGTTATTGTGAACCAAAATGTTGTATGCTGTTATGCTTCCTGTTCTGTTTCCGTTCTCGGGTTGTTGTGAACCAGCCTTTAACATTATCATCTGAACAGTACGGTTTCCTACGCGTTTCTTAACCACTTCAGCGATGGCCATTTAAACCCTGCACGGGCCGGGAATGAATACCCAATAAACAATGCAAGACATTTAAATTGTTAAATGGGGCAAAAATGCTGCATAAATACACATTTGTATCTTCCGTATTTATTAAGTTATTTAAATGAAACAAAAACTGGTTTAAAGCTCATTAAAGGTAGTATACATCTACGATATCAACAAAGTGTAGACTATTTTAAAAAAACGTTGAAATTTCACTACTTTGTTTCTCTGTAACAAAAGACATTTGTGCATCGAACGCACCTAATTTGTGAGCCAGCTTCTTGTTTGTGCGTACAAACGATATAGCTGCCTCAGCGATGTGTTCTCTGGTTCAAGGTTTCATGCTTTCGTTTATATTACAACGTGATAATGTATTTCTGTTTATTGAAACATGCCAGCTACAAACAAAGCAAACCTCTCTGTCAGCATTTGTATGTACACTCTTCCTTCAGGTGTTCGTGAAGAATCAACATTGTGGAGTGATCAAAATAACTCCAACACAAATAGACATATCTTCATGAACACTGCCTCTGGTGTACAACCCCAGGCTCAACTGATTTCTGACAGGCAACCAATTGACATTTTCACAAATTTTTTTACTGCTGACTTGGTGTCTCTCATTGTTACGGAAACAAATGTATATGTGAATAAGGTGAAGGTGAGGGAAGACCAGACCTCTAAAGACAATTTAGGGCCTAAGAATAGAATTCAGAAGTGGACAGAAGTAACACTGAATGAGATTTACAGGCTACTTGGTCTAATTACGCTCATGAGTGTTATTCGTAAACCTACATTACACATGTACTGGTCTACAGGTGACATGCTAGCTACTCCATTTTTTGGGAAATGCATGTCAAATAACAGGTTTACTTCCATTTTGCGGTTCCTACATTTCACATGCACAGAAAATGTAAATGATAAACTGCACAAAATCAGGCCGGTTTTCAATTATATTATTTCAAAATTTAAAGAAAATTACGTGCCAAGTGAAAAAGTCACTGTAGATGAAAGCTTGATGCTTTGGAAGGGCCGCTTAGGTTGGAAGCAATACATCAAAACAAAGAGGGCCAGATTTGGCATAAAGAGTTTTGATCTTTGTGAAAGTAAAACAGAATAGCTTTATAATAGTTGCATATACACTGGTCAAGGGACTGATAATACTGGAGACAAAGATTTGGTGTTATCTGGCTCCATAGTAATGCACCTGATGGAACCTCTACTTGATCAGGGTAGGACTGTATACTTAGATAATTGGTACAGCTCCCCAAAATTATACATGGCCTTATACAAAAGAAAAACAAATACAATTGGAACAGTACGTTCAAATCATATTGGCTTGCCAAAGGACGTGAATACAAAGGCTCTAAGGAGAGGAGAAATAAAGGTGTGTCAGCTCCCACCTTTGACCTACATTGCTTGGCAAGACAGGAGGGTAATTACGGCATTATCCAATTCCAGCTCTTAAGATTTTGATGATTGACACTGGAAAAATAGATTCTCACACCAAAATGTCAATTTTCAAGCCAGATGTTATCCAGGAATACAGTATGCATATGGGGGGTGTGGATTTAGTAGATCAGGTATTGCAAGCATATCCCTCTTTACAAAAAACAGTTAAATGGTATAAAAAATATTTTTGCACCAGTTGGATATAACCATATGCAATTGTTTGGTAATTTGGAGAGCTCTAAACCCACGCAAGACAATGACATACCTGGATTTCCGCATATCATAGCTCGTAGCCTAATTGAGCAATATAACATTCAGAGGCCTCTTCATACTGGGAGTAAGAAATCCACAACCCCTGCACCCCTCAGACTTGAAGGAAAAGACTTTCCTAAAAGGATACCACCCACCACAAAAAAGTCACGTCCATTTCGAAAGTGTCTGGTGTGTCGCAAAAAAGGTGTTCGCAAGGAAACCAATATGATTTGCCATGAATGTGATGTGCCCTTGTGTGTTTATCCATGTTTTGAGGTATACCATTCAAGAAGAAACCTTTGAAGGTAAGCCTTGATGTCTTATAGAATTTATTTAAATTTATTATAAAAGAGAAAAATTATAATACAGTAGAATCCCGTTAGTACGTTTTTGCAGGGACCTAAGTATTTGGACGTCATAGGCGGGAAAATGTGTTAACGAAAATGCAAAATCTGCAATTTAAGAACATAGGTAATAAAAATCTAATAATTACTACGTCTCCATGGGCAATTTAAATCGATTTTGAGTACAATACTGAATATGATCCGCGTTTCCATGTTAAATTCAATATGTTTAAATGGATTTGGATACACAAAGCCTGAGAATAAATAATTCAAGCTTTTATTTTGGTCAACTTGGATTTTTTAGGTTATGAATGTTTTTGAGAAAATAAATTGCGAATTGTGGAAGCGGCAATAGTGGTTTTGCTGTGTGTTTTATTACACACATGATAACAATTTCTGCTAAAAAAGAAAAAATTATGAGCGTGCATCGTGTTACGAGTACAATAGACGATATTATCTTTGGTGTATACAAGACGATTTGAATACGGAGGTGTTTCCATGCAACAAATTTCGTTCCGGTCCTCTTCTGATCCTATTTTCCAAGAGAAAAGTTTTGTTTTAGTATTTTTCCCTTCTTTAAAAGCAGTTTCAATCAATTTAGGTTTGCTAACAATCGTGTTTAAGGTGGAATGTTTAACTTCCGCACTATATCGAGATGTTTTATATTTGGATTGTGATTACATCAAGGATTTTCAGCTTTTCACTGTTGGTTATTTACCTACTACACTTTCTTTTTTTCATTGTAAATGAAAAGTTAAAATACAATCTACGGTTGTTTGGTCATCACTCAACATTAGAAACTATCGTTAGCGTTTACCGCGTTTACCACGCCAAGGTAAAGCATTCTCTATCCCGCCCACAGAAATCGTGTCACACAAATATTTAAATGCATGTATGTGATTGGCTGCCGATATCCACCCCGTGACCAAGGATTGACCAAAGTAGCAAATGAGGACGTCAAACTATGAACGTGTTATAATAAACGCCTACTCCCACTGTACCGATCAAGGATTGGCCAAAACAGCGAATGAGGACGTCAAAATTCAAACGTAGTAAGCGGGACCGGGAAAACGCACTAAGCAAACATTATTTATTATATTTGGTGATTTGGTACCGGGACTTTTATAATTCAACGTAATACACGGGAAAACGTGTTAATGAGGAACGTGCTAACGAGATTCCACTGTAATTAGGGTTAAATAAGTATTAAATGCATGTATACACAGGACGTCTATTGACGTCCATATCCTTTCTCCTGCATTTTAACATGGACGTCCATATCCCCGAAAGGGTTAAACTAAATGCCTAATACATAATAAGATCAATATTCACCAAGTATCCATAAGGCTCAATGTTAAACTTCCACCCATACTGTGGCACTAGCATGGGTTCTGTCACATGGATACACAGATGATTGTATAGGTGGAAAGCATTGTTCCAATAGCCCTCTCCAACCGTGAATATGCAGTTTTCTAGTTCTGTGTTGAGTTATTTAGTTGGTCCCAAGGACCATAAAGAGTGGCTATACTGTTACAGATTACCAATCATGATTGAACTTGAAATCAGATATTGTACACCCTAAGACAATAAAATGAGCAGACTTTAGAAGCAAATTGTTTCTGCAGCGGGTTTTCACAATGGTGTCTTGGGAAGCATGCCTTTAGCTTCATTCTATTGTCACCTTTCATATTGAGTCCCAGCTACTGAATATGCGCTGACAGCCAAGTGGTTTAAGCAGGTACATAGTAATGAGGCCTACCTATACCCCCGCTGTTAAATCTTTGCACCTGACAGTTTGTGTGGCTTCGTGTAACGTTGGCTATATTGTGGTTGCGATGTCAGAGTGGTTAGGAAACAACAACAGCTAATTGTTCTCCTTTCTATTGCGTCTAAGCTGCATACAAAAAGTGTATGTAAGTAGCAAATGTCAGTGAATAATAACTATTTCGTATTATTATTGTTAATTGAAAATAACTCAGCATAAACATTGCAACGTATGTAGAATAAATTATGCACTTTTTCCAATATAGAAACAGAATAATGCAAACGTGTCTGCTACAATGAGGAGAAATAAAACAAATTATAAGCTAACAAAGTTATTTTCACTCATGCTGCGTTCCAGATGGTTCAGGAATTTTGTCCTCTTTCCCTTGGAGTTTCACTCCCTTGCAAATAACACTTCTCGTGATTAGTCCAAGAACTGCTGTAGTTGGTTGTATGGCTTTATCTGCAGGAATAGGGGGATGTCCATGAACCTCCACATACTCCTCCTCAAAGAATGCCCGACTATCTTGATGCAAAGGATTTTCACTTTGTGAATCATTACTTGGTGATTGGCATCGTTTTTGAGACATAGTCGCACTTCAAATCTTGTATAAATAATATGAATGAAGTATATATATATATATATATATATATATATATATAAAATAGATAAATATAAATATACATGCATAAATGTACACCAACAATAACCACAAATATAAATAACAATGAACAATATCAGCTTTATATATATATATATATATATATATATATATATATATAAAATAGATAAATATAAATATATATGCATAAATGTACACCAACAATAACCACAAATATAAATAACAATGAACAATATCAGCTTGCAAAGAACAACTCGATGCACATGCTAGAGATTCACAAACTGAAGCACATGGTTGGAAATAGCTACATCCAGCAACAGAGCTGCTTCCAGTTCTGCTTCCGCTTTGTCATAGATCACCCAAAATGCTGCTGTGATTGATTTAGGAAGTCTAACGGTTAAAGCTTTTCATCTGTTTTTTTGTGAGTGTACCAACTTAATCACTAGCTGCCAAGTGCAGTGTTTCAACGGCAGGTGTGTAAGTTTGTATACCGAACATAATTTTTTTCCCCCCAGAAAAACACAATGTTTATTATGCATACTTTTCCAATTGCTAAGGCTTATTTGAATTGAAGGCATTTAGCTCGCACACAAAAACTGAAACACTCTCCTTTTCACTTTCAAACTAAATAAGAAGTAAGTAAATATAGTCCTAAATGAAAAAGCAAGTAAAAATAAAAATTCACTTAATATCGGGTATGTAAACCTTCTGCTTCTATTACTGCCCTGATTGTGTGGGACATGGATGATCAAAGAAGGCATGATGTTTCCGAGGATGTCTTTGTACTGCTGGCTATATTTTAATGTGCCATCAAGCTGCCACAACACACCTAGACCATCTTGTGACGTCCAACCCCAACACGACATGGATACTGACCTTGGCTATCCATTTGTACCACCAATTTTGCATTGTAACATTTTCCTCTGGAGCAGTAGACAGTTGCTTTCCACCCATTTGTAGATGAAAATGTCACCTCATCTGCCACCTATTGCAGTTATGGTTGGCATTTTCTTCTGCAAATGCAAGGTGACATAATCTGTGATGATCTGTAAGACGCTTCTTCTTGGCTGCCGATCAAACAAAGAGCCCTGCTCTAGTCAAATGATGCAAGGCTTGTGGTTCAACCGAGGGAAATTAGAATTACTTCTAATTATAGATGCATGTTGTAAGGGATTGCTGTCTGCCTCTTCTAGAAGTGCAGTATCCTACTGAGGAGCGGAAAAACGTTTTCAATCCGAGCCAGGTTGACGAACAATCCCTTCCCTGAATAACCGCAAACACCTCATAGCCATAGATATAGGCACTTCAAGTGTTCTTGCAGCCTTTGACAGAGTATCCGGCAACATTCACTAACGTAAGGGGAGATTTGTCTTTATATGTGTGCTCAGTAGCAAAATTCAATATGATTGCGGGCTATAAGGTGTACGCGCATCATCACATAACTGAAGAATGAGATGAGAGTTTGCACAATCATTAAGTCAATTAAATGCTTCGTGTACTTTTTCACCTTAGAATTCTTACTAATATGGGACTTATTTTGAAAACAAAAAGATAATTTGTTTGTGTTTTTATGTATGAATGTCTTAAAATTAATAGATACCTTATGCATGGAAAACATACAGCATTGCCATATATTTAAGAAATTAAAATTTAAATAATAAAAAAAAGCCAAGCATTCGAACCCAGGTTGTTCCAATTACAACGCACATACGTTTCATGCTTGGCTTTCATGCATACAACCAAACTGAAAGGCATCTTCATACTAGTAGCTTTGAAATGAATGCAGGGTGGTATTAAATCATGTATTGTGAATGAAGCCTCAGCGAATACTTCCGGCATTTTCCAATTTGAACTCCCTCTTTGGCTGTTGCTCATTTATTTTGTCTTAGACTGTACATTTTATAGAGAATTGCCATATTCAGTTATATCCCTTCCAGCAAATTAACTAAAATACGCTCCTAATGCAAAGATTATTTGGCTATTCTGGAAAGTGGTAGAGCATAAATGCTTCACTGTAGCTCTAAGAAACCAAAAGCCTTGTAGCAGCACATACAAATGTGACATCACCAATTTTTAATTGTAGAGTAATATAAAACGTTTAAAATGTTTTCACAGAAATTGTCTTTTAGCAAATATGGGATAATTGCAGTGAGTTGGTGACAAAGAGAGAGAAGATACACTTTAACATAAGCTTGACAACACTGACATCAATAGGTCAAGTTTAACCTTCGTATGAGATGTATATGCAGTGGATGTGGCATTACTTTATGCCATGCTTGAGAGAGAGCTGGCAGAGGAACTATATTTTGGTGCTTGCGCCTCTAGTAAGCAGCTGGCTATGCCCTCTGGCTGGCACAGAGCATGATAGCAGCTTCAGTAAGGAAGCAAAAGGAAGGCTATCTAGTAAGCATGCCTCCTCTATCTCCCCCCTCTGCTTCACTGCCTGGCTGGGTATATAAGTCAGCACAAAATAGGAAGATTGTCAGTGAAAAGACATAAGGCCCAGATGTCAGTTGGAATAAACTAATCGAACGACATCTACAGAGAAGAATGGAAACAATGTTACTCGCCATCTTCGTTTGCTAGGCTAACCTTAGACAATGTATCATCTACCATGGTTACAGTACCAGGCCAGCACCATTAGCACAACTGGGAATCTCTAGCACACATACCTTAAGTCATTACATATAGGGTCCTCATCCACTCCAAAATATATAATATTGTCACTAGCTGTCATAAGTTTGAGAGTAAATGCTGGTTCACAACCAACGGGAACGGTAACCAGAACAAGAATGAGAAAGTTGAAATACATGTATTCAAATGGGAGTGTTCACAATCGATGGGAAGACTTCCTGGGCCCCGGGAACGGGAAAGAAGAGTTGTCCAACTTTTAAAGTTCTTGGGCATGGCATATTAGACTCTTCACTTTAGAGATTATTCTAGGCTGCCGTGACATGAAACAGATGCTAGTGTTCTTTGTAGTCGCAAGCTGGAAACATGAAACTGGAATAAATTAGCAGTAAATGTGCTTCTTAACATCATCCCAACACCCGCAAATCCAATGAGCGTTGGCTCCTCTGGTGAAAGGGTCATTTGTAGTTTGTTTATATGCAACTTAAAACTGGCTATTACCTAAAAAACAATGGCAAAAGCTACAAAGAACAGTAAAAACAGGTGGAAATTAAAAAAGAACAATAAACAACTTTAATGTAAGCCATTAAATAAAGGAGTGAAAGCTTGGCACAAGTAGAGGGATCGGAAATGTAATGGACATGCATTTAGATAATGTTGATTCTATCAATTTTGATGTTGGCTAACACGCATTGTGTTGGCTAAATTGGAAGTAGGTGAAAAAATATCATTGGTCAGTTAAAAACAAATGACATCCCAATGCAGAAAATTGACTTTCATTTTGTGATCGATATGATCATCGATATGCATTCCTGTTCTCGTTACCAGGCTGTTGTGAATCAATATTTTCTATGGTATATTGTTTCCCGTTCTGGTTACCGTTCTCGGACGGTTGTTGAACCAGCCTTAAATGTGGCAGGCAGCGCACAGACAAAACAGAGGCATAAAGGGGAGAGAAAAGATCCACCACATTGTATGCCCCACAAGGAATTTTAATGTATTTGAAAACTGGCACACAGAAGCTAGTTAAAGAAACAAATTTGCAGCTATATAATTTCCGTCATTCCCATCATAAAGGAGCATTGTAAATAAAACGACAGATACAGCAGTAGTTGTTTCTGTTATTACCAACTCAGGGTGAAGAGCATGCTGACGTATGTGTTTCTTGACAAAGAAGGCAGTGTGTTAAGCCCCTTATACACAAACTTTTTTTTCAATTCAAGAGTTTACAAGAAAAAATGTCAAATATTTTTCAATAAGTGAAAAGATTGGACAAGACCTGGCAAGACTTTATAGCGTCATAAATGTGTATTTACAAGTTGTCTCTTTGCCAAACTGAAACCCTTCAGAACACACTGATAACTATTTATCATGCGCAAAGCAATTTACTATTTGCATCACGGTATAAAAATTTGCAATGAAATATTGTTCTTTACTAATATTATGTAGCACTTTCACATATTATATCCAGTGAAATCACATTACAATTATGGTATACAATGGAAATAACACAAACCAATAGGTTAACCATACTATATAACATTACATTAATATATACGTAGTTCCGAAATCTGCCTGGCAATTGTTTCTTCATATGCCTTCATCTGCTTCATCTTGTTGTGCTAATCCACGGTGCCCTCGACGTACAGACATGGTCAACTTGTGTATAACCTAATCAGTTCGCATATGACATACCTTGGGCGGGTAGCCATTTTTGTTTACTTTTCCCTTTCAGCCATGTTGCAGATTTCATGACACACTGTAAATACTCACATTTCATTGCCCAAAGCCATCAAATCATTGTCAAATCTTTGACCATTTAGAGCATGTCCTTATTTGCTTTTAAAACTGGAAAAGTATTGGAAGCAATTTGACAAGAAAAGTTGTGAAGTTGTGACAACTCTTGAAAAGCCTTGTAAAGTATTGAATTTGACAAAAATTTTATCATGTATAAGGAGTTTTAGAAATGTGCCTCATTTAATTACAGCATAACTTTACATGTACTGACTAGAGTTAATTCCACTGTACATTTGGTCATGTTGGTATACTACAGCTATCATTTGGAGCATTCAACAGCAACATTACTTTAGCATGTCTGTCCACCAGCTTAAGATCTCCAAGGAATGAAGGACAGAATAAAGGTTAATTTTATCCAAGAGTTTATAAACGTCTCTTCTACTATTGATATGCTGCCATTTTTTAATATTGTGAACATAGACCAATATTCTTTACAATATAATTACTCATCATAGCTGATATCTTTGTTTCATTTGTAACTTCATAAGAGTAATTAGTACAAGAATACAAGAATTCAACAAGTGTTAGTAAAATAAGTTGGAATTTGCTATTTACACTGTGGAGGTGGACAAACCCCTTTTTAGGAGTTAGGAGTTCCATAAAATCTGTGTATATATTATGATTGCAAAACAGAGAGGTTTAGAATGACAGTTCTATGTGTAAATTAGAACTTACAAACTGATTGAAATAAACAAACTTAAAGAAAAGATGTTTAAAGTTTTGTTTCTTTAGAGAAAACAAGTCATTTGCTTGCCCCCTACGTGTGTGATCTGAATCCCATGGAACCACTTAGGCTGAGGTGAAATGAATGTTTAGGAAAGAAAAGTAACAGGTGGACGTATTGTTGCAGAAATTGCATGATATGATGCTTGAGAGTATACTGCTGGTGACCTAAACAGACTGACAGGGCTTATTAAAATATGTAGAAAAGGTAGAAGATCATTGCTGGAAAACATCATTGACAATATTGTTGTTTTGCTAGCAGATGGCATAGTGATTCATTTTCCTCTTCCTCCTCCAGTGAAAATAAATCCAGCTCCTAAGAGCTGGCCACATCACTTGCTTGAGAGGAGTGCATCTTGTTTATAAGCCAAATATAGAACATCAAACTGAATAACATTTAGTTTTAAGTTTTGAGAACATTCAGTGACCTATTTGCCTTAATCTAGCGAGAATACATACTCCAAAGCTGGCTTACTGTGGAAAGCATAGCTAGAAGGATGAGTCTGGTGCCAGATATTGTTATACACCGGGGGAGGCCGAAAGGTTTGCAGCTAAAATATTAAATTTAGTTGCCTCGGCATACACATTGGGGGACATAGACAGAGGCAACCGAGAAAGGTAGCAAGAACTTGCTGCATAAAACTAAAGCGAGGCATGGAATATTTTTAAATAATTACATTTGAATTCACATTTTGCTCAGGTTTATTATAAATCAAGGTGCTCTACATGGTGCTTAAAAAGGTTACACACAAAACACTGGGGGAGATGCCCCATGCACGCACTCCCATCACACATACATCCGTTCCCTCCGAAGTCTTACATTAGAGTGATGCTACTGTGGTTACAACTAGACCCACGCTTTAAAAAAAAAAAACACACACACACACACACAAAAATTGCCTTCACCCCAACTAGGAAATGGAATTGCCGCGCCAGACAATAATTGATATATGATATCTTTATTGAGTGTTGAGCTAATACAATACAGTTGGGCATGATGATACGGTAATTTGTATCACAAATTACTCAAATGTAAATAATGATTGTAATATGAATATGTATTTTTATGTGACATTGATTTCAGAGGTTTATTAATTGTAATTATTATTGGTAAATAATAATATACGGCTTTACTGAAACTGTCAATAATAACGCAATAATGCAGCGATGGGGTGAGTTGTTTATCATTACCGGGAACAAGGAAGTTACGTAATGTTCGCGCGCTTTCGGTAGAAGCTTCTAGAACATTTCCTAAAGCAATATGTATTCGTGGTTTTCATTGGATATTAAAATAGACGCTAATGTTGGCGCGTTTTATTAGCCAATAGCAGTTCATTTATAATCTTTAGGCATGTCGAGGAGTGGGAGTATATAAGCCAGGTCCGAGGTAGATCGCCTGACAGTTCAATAAAATTCTCAATACCTTACACGTCGGTCGCCCAGTTCATCAAAATTTCTAGCACGCTGTCTTAAGTTCGTCATAAGTTACGCGCAGCAGAATTACGAGAATCTAAAGTATTATACAGTTAAATATACACAAAGTTGAAGTATGCGAGTTAAAAGTGATAAGTAAGAAGTTATTACAAACAGTTTCAGTTTGGCGAGTATCCAGATCAATATGTAATTGTGTTAGTGAACGTGTTCGACAATAAAAATTATAAAACAAATTTTCATCAGTATAATTTCTGGATAAAAGATTCCTTTCCGATTCACACCCTGCAAGAGATAAATGTTCGACCTAAATAGCTAGCCAGAGGACATTTAAAATAAATTATTTCAAAACTGATGCAAATTGCTACGCCAGATGGAGCTACAAACCAAACAAGGAGTGACGTCACAAGATGGCTTCAACACTGATGTAAACAACATTACGTAAAGCAATATCGTTACAATGATCAGCGTCGAGCCCTGGCTCCTTTTGCCGTTCGTACCCAAGCTTCCGCATTTACAAAACATGTGAGTTGAGTTAGCTTCATATTGCTAACGTTTCTCATTTAAAGTCACTATACTGCTTAGTGTTCTTCTCCCCTTCCCATCTCCTTCCCTTGCTTCCTCCGATCGTCTTTGAGACTCCACTATCAGTGGGAAATGGGAACTATGCAATTTAGAGAATGCTTATTTGTACCCCATACTGATCATCCATAACAACACTTACTCGTTCATATTAAAAATGTTCTCTCCCTCCTAGCCCTCTCCATGTTTACCGTCCTTTATATCTAAATCATTCACTTCACAATTTCATATAAATCTATCACTTGTCTTTACTTTGTCTAATTTGTTCCCTTCTATTCATTCTATAGTCACTCTCCCTCCCTATTCTATTTACTTCCACATTATTACTGCTTCTGTTTTCCTATACTTCTCACAGATCCTGCACTATTTCTATATGTATGGCACACTTTCCTACTCCATAAATGTAAAGACAATAATTAACACACAAACACAACATTTAGCTCAACAATATTATACAGAGCAATAATGTGTCCTGCACAACAATACACACACACACACACACACACACACATACACATACATTACAATATTCTGGTGTAGATGGAATTGTTAATTGAACTGCCAACTAATTGCGTTCCTGCCAAGGCCATGAGGTGTTGGACATGCAAGACTGGTAACTTACTAGTCAAGCAAGTAATTTTAAATTGTAATGTGAGTGCATGCACCATCTAAATTGTCTAGTTCTAATCATTAATGTTAGGATAGATCATTGCTGTGCATGAACAGCTCTTGTATGATATTTTTTTTAAGTAAGCTTCTATAATTAGTTGTACTGTATTTTGTACGCAGTATTGGTACAGATTCAGGCCAATAGCAATTACTAATCTTGATATGTTTGTAGGAATTGGATCCACCTTTCTGCATCCAACATGCAGGTTCGGTAGATAGGTTGCCAACAGCCAGCACGTGCATGAACCTGCTCAAGCTTCCAGAATTTGCAGATGAAACAATGCTCCGGGACAAACTCCTATATGCAATCCAGGCAGGAGCCGGCTTTGAGCTGAGCTAGATTTGCCATCCAGAATCACACTGTGGCCTTGGTCCTTCAGCTCTTCCAGCTCTTTCCACAAGTTTGATTTGTTGCCATTGTTACAGTGGTGGGTGTCCCATACAAGTAATGAACATACTCATAGTTGTGATATTTTTGTGGCCATTTTTGTGCATTTGTTCAATGCAAATTGGCAGTCGTGTTGTTTGGGAGACACTGTTTTGCAGTGAGACTAAGTTACTGCAGAAGAATGAAGACATATTTCTCGGGACAATTTCCAAATGTACTTTGGATGTGTATGTTTTATTAGCTATGCTGTTGTACAGTGAACGCTCCAGGTAAACACTCGTGCACTTTGGTATTGTTCCTATAGATAGTGTTGTTTAACTTAAGATTTATGAGAAAATAGCTTATTTACATAGATAGTTTCTTGTTATTTATATACATCTTTTTTCTAACTGTACTAGTCATGATGAAAATGTTTTCTTGGTAAATTATGCTCTGCAGATTGCAAAAGTCAAGCAAGAGCTTGAGTATAATTTTTTTTTTTAACTATCATTGTTCTTAAATAATGGAAATTTAACAGTGTATAAGAACTGTGTCTCTTCATTTTTTTCCCCTTTATTTTTAATATACCTACTAAGTGGCATTTTGTTTAATTTTGTATATTGTTTTTCTGTCAAATGATTAAGTAGTGCTTGGTTACTTAATAAATCCAATTTTCAGTGTCTTATAAGTGAGAGGAGAGAAGACATTACGTAAAATTGAAGTTGAGGTAAGCTTAAATTTATATTTTATGTACTAAATATGTGGTGGACCACGTAAGTGTTAAATATGCAAACTTTCAGGTTACTGGGGTCTTTACTCTGCTGAAATTTTATGAAGGATAGTTGATAAACTTGATATGTTCTCAAATTGACATACCTACATGCTAGCAAAGATTTAGAAATATGAAGAAAACAGTAAATAACCTTTTAGCTATTAACTGAACTAGTTTTCTTCAACCACTTTCTTGAAGGTGGAATTACAATCTGGACAGAAGTAGTTATGCTAAATGGGAAATAGAAAAGAAAAAAAAAATCTGATGTATTACATTACATGACTTTCTCTACCCTCTGTCGTTTATTAGTGGGTATACAAATTATTCTTATGAAAGCTTATTTTTCTATATACTTCATTTTAATCAAGATAAACCATTCCAGAAATAGCTGCTTTACACATTGCATTATAGATACAAAGGGAATAGCAATTATGAAATGTTTTATAACTGAACGCTATACAATGGTCTTAAAATTCCACACTCTTTCCGTGACAAACAACTGAAAATCGCCAAGGTTTTAAAACAATGGCCAAGTATTGAACAACTTGAACCATTAATAGCTGATGCCACAAAAAAAGTTATTTGAAATAGTATTTTTTAAAGTGCTCTACATTTTTTGTGTAGTACCTTTGTCTTATGATTTAACGTTTACCAGTTATGCAAGATTATACAAAATTCCTTCTAAATGAGAGTATTTCACAGGCTATTCACAGAAAATTCAAATTATACATATTGTTATGTAAATATCCTTAATGTGAGGTATTTCAATAAACATTGTTAAAGCCATTTTTTAGAAAACCAAAAGTTTCAAAAAATGTTCCATTTAAGGGTAGTTTAGGGAGCAGAGATTTTCTTGAAGATCTTCTTGTCATATTTTTGTAAGGCATTGAACTTAAATAACCAAGTTTGGAAGTTTCGTGTATATCCGACTTTTCATTTTTGAGTTATGCTTTTATTATATATATTAATGGAATTTGTGAATTATGCGACGATAGCGAAAGCACAGAGCATTATATGTCAGAATGCAAAGAATTAGCAGAATGGAGACAAGAAGTATGGGAAGAAAAATGGGAAAAAATGGATAGGAAAATAGCAATTAAAATGCTAACGAGAAAAGAAGAAAAGCAAATTAAGAATATGGGGGAGTTCTTAAAGAAAGTAAAAGAGAAATGGAGTAGAAAAGTAAGAGAGATAAGAAAGGTAGAAAGGCAAATGGAGGAAGGAGAAGATGGGCAAATATGGATAAAAGGTAGTAAGGAATGTTTAGAGGAGCCAGAAGGCCAGGGTACCAGGCAAAAAGAGCAGCATAGCTGGTAAGGAAATTGGGACATATGTTAAGTTAGTTTAAAAAAAAAAATATATATATATATATATACATATATATATATTAAGGAACCTCAAAACACATATTTCTGGTGAAATCTTGGCATCAAATTTTTGGGTGGAATGAATACTTTCTCTATTCTCTTACTTTGTATGTAGTAGAGAAAGCATTAAATGACTGGGAGTTTTATGTTTATTTTTTCCATTCCTTCATTGTTATATTTGAGTATAAATTTAATGATTATAGCACTTAAATCCAACACCAACCCAAGTAATGGAATCCTATTTCCTCAAAGTCATGTTCCCCGAAACTGTTTTCCCAAATTGCAAATTTTGAGAAGCTAACCTTAATGTTAAAAATAAAAATGTAAGAAAATTATTTAAATATATTTTATTTCGATTATAAGTGAGTTAGCTGTACTGGGGATCGATATTTAAAAGATTGGCCATTTTTATGATAAGTTTAAATATTTAGGTTATATTACCGATGCCACATGTGTAGTCCAATCTGCCACTTTCTTTTTTGCCTCCCTAATTCTTGCCCTTTATGCTGTAATGTAACTAATATGAAGTTTTTTGCAATATTCAACACACTATCAGACGTTTCTTTTCAAGGCCTTTCAGAAACACATGCAGCATCCTTGCAAGGAACAAATGCCAGTCTATTGTATGCAAAGATGACTAATCTTGCTGGCCCTCTGCTTCTATATATCTATATGTTTGTGTTAAATGATAAAAGCAGGACAATATCTTCTGTTTAAGTTTTTTGACACTGCCGATCACTGCCAATTTAAAGTTTGCACTTAACTGTTTCTGGATACACAAAGTTTTTTGTAGACCACTGAGTATAGAGTTTGGCAGAGCAACAAATTTTTCCTCTGAGTTAGGGTTTCTCTTTGCACTCTGCTAATCATAGTCAAAAACTGCAGGAATAAGTGGGACAAATTGTTTATTTAATCTCCAAAGTGCTATGAACCCTATTTTACCATAAAGCATGTTAAGGTTGTAGTTTATACGAAATATCATTGTCGCTGATAAAAATCAATACATAAACAATAAACTAAAATAAGCATGAAGAGAAATGGAAAGATAAAAATGTATGTGCAATTCTTAGCACTGGCTTGTAAATGTTTAAAATACAAGATCCTTTGGTGAGTTTAATAATATACACATATGTTAAAACAGTAAACACCAAATTATAAATGTTTAAATAGGTACGTAATTAATAAATTTTGAAAATTGAATAGACCAGCATGTTTTATAGGATATCAAACACAATGGTTTTCTCAAAATGTCTATTACAAGTTAACAAATGTAACTTAAGTTCAAAATCTCTCAAAAGCTGGACAGTTGAACAGAATGTGTTCTACAGTTTGAATGCCTTCAGAACAGAAGCTCTGTGAGCTTTTAATGTTGGAATTTCAAATCTTTCAAAGTAGGCCTTGAGTTTACAGTGATTTGAAAGCACTTGAGTTTATTTAGGGTTCTTTTGAAAAAGAAATTGGGCATTTAGTACATATCTCTCTCTCTCTCTCAATTTTTTTTTCCTGGTTTTACAATGTACAAGTATTTTTCTGGCACCCAAGACTACAGTTTTTAACATCATCTTATCACTTTTCTCCATTCTTGCCTGTTGGACCATAAATCTTCCTCAATTTCCCAAACCATCATTATCTATCTAATTCCTTGAATCCACGTCTATGCAGTCTTCCTTTTCTCCTTCCTGGTGGCATCCACTCTATTATTCTTTTGGGTAATCTTTCATCTTCCATTCTTTTAGCATGCCCATACCATTGTAATTGTTTCTGTTGAATAAAATCTAAAATTGAATTTTGAACATTCATATTTTCTTTTATAACTCATTTCTAACTTTTTCTCTTTTAAGATATCCTAGCAGATCTCCAATAATCCAATTCTGTTGCCAATAATTTTCTTTTTAACTGATCACAGTCCATATGTTGGAGCAATAGGTGCTTCTAAATATTGTTGTAAAAAATAGTAGTTTTAGTTTCTTTTGAGACCTGTTTGTCCCATAATATACCATTCAGAGTAAATGTAGCATACTTTTCTGAATTTATCTTTGATCTTTTCCTTTTCTTATTTCCCATCTTGTGTAATCTTTACTCCCAGGTATTATATTTCCCTGTGTGTTTAATTATCCCCATTTCGTCTTCCAGTACCAAATCTTGATGGAAATCTCCAATGGCCATATATTTGGAGTTATCCATATTTACTTTTAGGCCCCATTTGTTGTATTCTTGAATCAATTTCCTTGTAAGATAATCTACATCTTCATATTTTTGGGCCAGATATAACTAATCATTTGCAAATTGCAGGGATTATAGTGTTGAGTCATCATTTATTGGAACCGTATATTTACACTTTATTTTTCCAACGTTCTATATCTTTTTGTTTTGTAAACTTTATATAATATAGCAGATACACAGCATCTCTGTCATAATCCTTTATTAACATGAAATCACCTGACAAATATTTTCCCATTTTTACTTTAAAATATGCATTTTTGTATAAATTTTGAATTGTTCTTATCTTCCGTCAGTTTTAAAGCTAACCATAATTTGTCACATTATCATAGGCTTTTTCTATGTCAATGAACACCAACCGGAGGGTGTGTGTTCTAACTCTTTTCTTCTCTTTTTCTGTTGTAAACTAAATATATGATAAATAGTTGATATGCCTGCTCTAAAGCCCGACTGTTCTGCTTCCAAATCTTTGTATTGTAGCTCAAGGAAATACTTAATTATTTTACCATATAGTTTACTTCATGTGCTATGTACTGTAATGCCTCTATACTGTTTACATTTATCTTTTCTACCTTTTTTATGTATTGTGGAAATATATTCTGTTTTCCAGTCTTCGGGCACATCCTCACCATTCAGGCATTTTTCAAATAAATCTCTCAGTTGTTCATATAGTTTATCTGTTCTATGCTGTAGCAATTCAGCCAGGATACCTGCAATGCCTGGTGCTTTTCTTGTACATTCCATGTTCCAATAACTCTAACGAGTTGGAATTACAAGCTTTTTTGGCCAAATGGTGCACTCTTTTATTCCCTTTTGTAGCAGAATGTCCTCGTACCCACCTGAAACATATGTGAGTTTTGTAGTTTAATACATTTTCTCTCACTCTTACTGCTAACTTGTTTGTATTTGTCTTTTATGGAGTTCAGTGCTGCTTGGAGTCACTGAGGATAAGAACACATATTTTTGTTCATGCACCTCTCGACTGCTTTCAATATTGCAAGCAACTCAGCTTGAAACACGGAATAGTATTATTTTAGTTTTATTCTCTTAGCGTGAATTTTATCTTCACCCTCATAAACCACAAAGGTGCAGCGCACCGTGCTGTTGGAGATGTGAGAGTCATCAATGATATGAATACCTGTGAACTCTGGTACATGGGTAGTAAAATACAGAGCTCACATAATCTGCTGGATGACCCTCAGCAGTATGATGCTCAGTTCCTGGAGATGAAATCTGTTCCTCTTGAGGTTAGCAGAAGCTGACATGCAAAGTCCTGTGAGGTGTAGAGGTTCTATTCCAGAAATTATAAGGGCAGCATCAGTCAATATTGTACAGTATGCACACGTGGGATAAATTATAAATATGCTGTCTAGATGCCACCTGTTCTTTAGAAACCTTTTTTTTTTTTTTAAGTTGTGACACTTCTGGGTTAGGAAAACAAAAGAGAATTGGATGGTTGGTCTCTTCCTGTTTATTTTCTCAAAGTAGTTCTTCTAATTCTTGCACTTGGTAACTATCTATAATGATATTCTAAGTAAGTCTCTTGGCATATGTTCAGTGAGCACTAGCAACCTGCTTTAGCCTGGTTTGTGGTAATTCAGCTTCCATAACTTCACTATGGGGTGATGATCAGAACTTTTTAAAATGACGTTTCACCATACTCCTATACAATCACTAATATTGCCTTGTTTGCTGCTTTTGACAGTCTTGTTATGTTTTCCCATTAAGTAGTGCTTGGTTAATTAGTCAGTATTCTTATAAGTGATGGAAAAAGACTGGGTAAAATTTAAGTTGGTATAAGCTTAAATTCATATTTTGTTTACTAAAATAGTATGATGTACTTGAAGTATACAACATTTAGATTATTGGGGTTGTCTTCACTCTGCTGAAATTTTACAAAGGGTAGCTGATAAGCTTTGATGCATTCTCAAATTGACATATCTACATGCTGGCTAATAAGGATTTGGAAATAAGGAAAGCACTCCATAAATAACATTTTAACTATAGGGTGGTTAAATTATATTCAAACCCACTTGCGGCCTCTCTCTACTGCACGAGACAGCCGCAGTCACCCGGGAAATTACGCCGGCAGAGGCGGACTAAAATCCTTACCTTATAATAGATGCTGGAAATGTTGATCATCTTCTCTCAAACAGGCAGCACATCTCAGCAGCAGCAATTCTTGTGATTTCTTGCACAACGTCTTCTTTAAGTTCCTGTAGTGTGCAAGGATTGGAACGATACACTGTCTTTTAAAGAATCCCATAAATAAAAATCACAACTCATTAGGCCAGAAGAACGAGGGGGTCACAAATCAACACTAATTATTTTGTCATCAAACACCTCCCTTATTGCATGATTCTGCAACAGCACATACAACTGGCGAATCATTACATGCAATAAGAGAGGTCTTCGATGACAGAATAATTAGTGTTGATTTGTGACCCCCTCGTTCTCCTGACCTAACGAGTTGTGATTTTTATTTATGGGGTTCTTTAAAAGACAAAGTGTATAATTCCAATCCTCGCACTACAGGAACTTAGAGAAAACATTGTGCAAGAAATCACAAGAATTCCTGCTGCTGAGCTTCGGAGAGTGAGCGAGAATATTTACACAAGATATGCTGCCTGTTTGAGACCAGGTCAACATTTCCAACATCTATTATAAGGTAAGGGTTTTAGTCTGCTTCTGCCGGCTGTCTTGCACAGTAGTGAGGGGCCGCAAGTGGGTTCGAATATAATTTAACTACCCTATATTAGCCTGTACCAGTTATCTTCACTAATTTTTCTTTAAAGAGAAGTTATGTTCTCCCATTATATGAAACTGTTTTTAATGATGTAGGAATTTTAAACTTCTAGCTTTAGGGCTAATAGTTTGGCATATTTACTTAAAATGATCTAAAAATGGATTAATAATTTGATTGCATGGATATACAAGGGAATATTTTTCCTAATAATGCATGGACTGTGATTTAGAAAAAACTTAAATATTCAGGGTTTGTTGTTACAAGCAAAAAGAACTCTGGGAAATTCTTTAGGTATTTCAATTTGGGAATTGTCTGATCAGCATATGTCCATAGAATGTTTTAGGTTCAGGATATTGAATGGCAGTGAAATTCAGTACTGAAAATTTAATGGAAATTACTCATCATTTTAATCAAAATGTCATTATTTCAAATGTCATCACATTTCTCTTTGATTTTCCTGTTATTCTTGTAAAATGTTAGACAACTGGGAAAGCTTAAAAGATACACAAACTTATTGCTGGATATTACAGGTCATACTGTAATGTGCAATTAAGAATAAATACATTTTTTTGTGAAATCAGCCTTATATCAATCAACAGAGTGTTGGCAAATTAAGAAAAAAATGTATTAATTTTCAACATGATTAGCAAAAAATGTAAATAAATGAAATTACGGATATATGTATTTTAATATGAAAACTTGTATTTTAGTATAGTTAGTGTGGTGATTGCTGAAACAAATTAAATTATATTTCAACCAATCATAGTTTTCTGCCCAAGGTAGATACTTCATTGCAAACCAAGTGCATCCATTCTTCCCTCTTTGTCTGTGCATATAAACCATTTGCCTTAATTGGCTTTCACCTTTTAGCAAGCATTTTTACTTTTCAGCCATTGCCCTAGCCAATTTGTTTTGTTCTTCCTGATCAGTTTCAATGTTGTTTTTCCTTCACTCACTATTTCTAAAACAACCTTTATCTGTCCATTTCATACTTTTCAACCTTTTCCATATCACACCTCAAAATGCTTCGTCGTTTTTCCTTAGTGCTTTATATGGAATATGGCAGTTCAAGCATAATATAGTGCAGGCACATCAGTTTATGAAATGTTACAAAAAATTAATTTTCACTTATTTGAAAATTTGGGAAATATAGCTTAACTAGTTAGCAGTAAAATTGAATCAATATTGAATGTTTTGAGGACATAACAGTCCATACCTGTGACTGCAGTTTTCAATAATGTTAAAACAGCACAAATTGTAAGTTTTGTTTCCACTGACCAAAGCATGGTATTTTTTTATGAAATTCTTTGTTGTATCTAGTTTATGTAGCATAAATTTTAAATAAAAAGGATCAAATGAGAAAAATAATATAATTTTGAGAAATTAATAAAATGTTTTTAACATATGTTCAGTATTGTTGAAGGGTTATTAGTTAGTTTAGCCGTTATTAACAATAATAATAATAACAACAACAGATATTAATTTGTTGCTACACAGGTCTTATCTGTTGCACCCACAAACACAGTTTTCCATGTTAATCCTCATTCCCCTTCCTATATAAAAGTATTCCTGTTCCAGCTTCTTCAGTACATACCAAAAATTAGTATGGCTGAAAGCTTTACGAGGAGCATTCTAAAAGTTCTTGGCCTGATTTAGTCTGACTTTCCAGCTTTTTAATACACTCAGTAAAATAGGATTTGTTCAACTGCAAAATAAGCATCTGTTTCAGCTTTAACCTCATTATTTGATGTGAATCTTCATCTACCCAGCCATTTCTTCTGTTTGGGAATGAAAGGTAATCTCTGGGGGCCAAATCTGGAAAATATGGTGAGTGTGGAATCAAAGGTCACACAGTTTTGCAGCTACCAGACATGTGTGAAGGCATATTTGTTGATGAGAGAGAACTTTTTTTTTTTGTGCAAGGTTTAACCTTGAATAGCATCTTTCATTTGGTTCTGTAGTGAAGAATAATACTCCCTAGGGATTATTATCTGCCTGGCCTTGTGGAGGTAGTCTTTGACCACTACACCATTGGAATCCCAGAAAACTAGCAATGAGTTTTCTTTGAAGCTGGAACCCTTTGTTTTTTCTTTCTTTGTTGCCATTTGGTGATGACTGCATGTTTTATCTATTATGTAATGTATGAGAAACTCACTAGAATTGTATTTAAACAAGTCTAAATGCTCTTGAGAGATGTTCATTTGAATACATTTTTTTGTCCATTTTTAACATATGTAGCACTCATCGAGTGGAAAGTTTTGCCATACCCAAAACTTCAAGCAAAATGTAGTGGACATGGCCTATTGAGATCTTTGCAATGTAAACCAGCTTGCATACCTTCAGTCAACAATCATTGAGTACAGCATTGTAATTTTTGTCACAATCTCTTCGGTTTTAGCGATTTTGGGATGCCATACATTCATCTTGAATAAATGTATGACCATGCTTAAATTCAGCAGCCCACGTTTTGACCGTCAAAAATTAAGGGAGAATTCTTTAATATCAGTATAAATCCTTTTGTATTTTGTTAGGTTAAACCCTTCAAAATGAAGTGTTTTATCACAGTACAGCACTTATTTCAGTTTTATCCACTTTGTAGAAAATGTTAACTCGAATTGTCTACACTTTTGCATTCAAAACTTCACAGTGTGCCAGCTCTGGCTGCAGACGGTTACTATCATAGTAATTTGGCCGTCTTCACAACATCTCTGAGCTAGGCCAAGAGCTTCTAGAATGCGCTTCTTATACTCCCTGAAATGTCAGTAAATAAAGGTAATTAAACGTGCATATAGTTTTCATATCACACCTATATCCATTGCAAATTGTTATTCTGTTATGCACATTATTATTATTTATTGCAGATTATATTCCAAATTGATTTCAAATATTTTTTTCAAAGACTCAAATAAAACAATTAAAACTATACTAATTACCAAGTTGAAATTGAAGTGTGTGCATTTGCAATTTTTAATGCAGATGCCACACTCTTAACTGTTGATTAATGCAGATTAAACAGTACAACATATAAAAAGAATTAAAAAATGTTACAAAGAAGCATTGAAGGATATGCATACTCTGGCCAAACGCATATAGAATAATGTAAAGTATGGCCCAATATTATGAAGTGTACATAAGCAAGCATGCACTTCCTGCCCACACAAGTAGTACATCACTGCCACATAGATGAATGTGGTTGTTGCCAATTTTTATTGATACTTGGATACAACCATATCTGTGACTTCACGAGCCCAATAATTTAAGCTATTGCTTCATGTGTATATTGGGTCCATTAAAATGCATGCCGCCAGCCAGCCCAAGTAGCATGTAAATAAAAATGAAGATTACATATTTTTGCCAATGGATGCTTGTAACCCATCTGTGACTTCCCATCTTAAAAGAACTCTTGAGTATTCCGAAATGGCACAAATTATGAAATGTTCAAAATTAGGCAGGTATAAATACAAATGTTAATTCTGGAAATACAAAAGTGGTATATTACTGCATAATTATACAATTCCATGAAAATATCTTATTCCTTGTAAGCTATTTATAATGTATGAAATAAGTTTGGACAAGAGTATTCTTCATTCTAGGCAAGAGGGTTTTAAATTTTAGTGAACATTGTTTTCTTTCTCACAAGTTCAGAGTTTCCATGCATCAACCTGCTTTTTAAACAGTTGATTGGCATAGCCCTACAACAAATTGTATATTAACTGGTTTTTACCTAATAAACTATTTCTTGTATGATCTCATGAGGAGCAAGAGAATAGTAATTTTAGAATTTTTGAGTTTATTGCTTAAAACATTGGAAAACTCGTATAAACATATTGAATATATCAGAAATGGCTAATGCCACAACAAATTTTATTTATATAAATTCTTTGTTCTAATGAGGTCTATGTTTTTCCAATAGTAAGGTTGTCTGTCTCTTTTTGTTTCCCAGTCGTAAACAAATTCAGGGAGAAGCTGTTTACAGAAAACTCAAAATGTCCATTTTCCATAACAGTATTGCAAAAAAAATATTGTAATAAAAATTATTAGAACCATTTCTGAAAAAATAATAAATAGAAATTTTTCCATGTAAAGCATTGTTATGATGTAGGAATTCGTTGAAAACCATTGCCAAGTATTCTTAAAAGGTGCTGACTTAGATAATTTTGTATGTATTCAATTTTTCATTTTTGAGTTATCTTTTCTCTCACTCACAGTTACCCTACCCTTTTTTGGGTGGGGTTGAGTGGACTTAGATATTTATTTCTAGTAAGATTGTAATATCAAATTTTTTGGTCAATCCCACATTTCTTTTGCCATGAGTAGGCAGTAAAAAAATCTGATGTGCTACATACACTTGACTTTCTCTATTCATTATTGTTTATTTTTCTGTCTATTTCTTATTAATCAAGATAAATTTTTGCAGAAAAGGCTGTATGATACATTTCACTGTATATACAAGGTGGATACGGGAAACCAAAGTTATAGTCAAATGTTTAAAAATGGATCAGTATATGCTAGCCTTGAAATTCCACCCTAATTAATAACATCACAAGAAATAACTGAATGATGACCACTTCAAAAAATGACATAACTATTGAAAAATGAAAACCAATAGCATAACACCAAAAAAAGAAAAGATAGCACACATACAATACATCACTGGATAGAGAAAAGTTCAGTTTTAAGCCCCAACCTAATAGTTCCATTCATTGCCTATGCAGTGGTGTGGTTTGTTTACAAAAAAATGGCGATGTCAAAGGAAAAGTCATTTTGTGCATTGCAGTATGCAAAGAAAGAACCCATTACGTTGATATTGTAATGAAAAGAAGCTAGAAACAGTGATGTGTATTGAATTTATTTAAAGGTGAGTCGGAATTGTTACACTAACATCACTTAAGTGATATACACAAAACTTAAGTGATGTTAGTGTAACAATTCCGACTCACCTTTAAATAAAGAACGCATTGTTTTAGTGCAGTGTGGATTTTCTTGTAAGTTCAACAAACAGCCACCTCATTATAAACAGATTCACAATTGTATAAGAAATCCATAGATGATGGTTAATGTTCAAAGGGAAAAACATGGTCATCCTTGCAGAACAAACGGTGATCATGTAGGCTGCATAAAATAAAACTTCAAACTTTCTTCTATCCAGTGATGTTATTATATTTGTCTATCTATTGTCATTTCATTAGAAATAAATATTTAAACTCTGCTCCTTTTTTTGGAATAACCTGTATAAAGCTTTTGAGCTATGCTGTAAACACATATAGAACACTCATGAAAATTTTGTAAAAATGCTTTTTTCTTCTCTTCTCTCTTTTTTTGCTTCTTTTTTATTCATAGGACTTCGAAACATGTATTTCTGGCGAAATCTCAATATCAAATTTTTGTGTGGAAGGCAAATACTTCCTCTACCTACTAGCTATGTGGTAGAGAAAGTAAAAAGCAAAGTTTGTATGTGAATAGTATAGAATCACAATGAAGAGAGTGTGTCGTCCTCCATGGTGTAGTGGTTACAATGCTAGCCTCTAGTTCCCGAGGTCGTGGGTTGAAAACTGACAGAGGATGATGGATTTTTGTCAGACATAAAAATCCTTAGCATGGTTTCCTTCAGAAGGGAAGTAAAGCCAGGGTCGCATGTCATAGATTTATGGCACGTAAAAGAACCTCAAGCCTGATAGAGAGACCTCTGAGCAAACTTTCCGGTCTTTCATGCCCAATATAGAATGGGATGCTAAGTACCACGGCAGTTAAAGACCACCCATAAATAAAACTCAATTTAATTTTTAATAAAAAGATACATAATAAATGGAGAAAGTTATGTGACTATTACACACATAATTTGGGAATACATTGTCTATATCAGGAAAACTGCCAACAGTTCTCCAAGCTCCCCATATAATGTTTGCATATGCCACAGGATTCAAGATCTAGTGGCCTTTGTTTATACAAGACTCATCATAAATAGAGATGATATCCGCAACAAAATTGGCTGGAGTGGATGCTACCATGAAGGGCAGTTCTATGAAGTTTGAAGCTCATATTTGCTGAAGTTTGCTATACTGGAAAAAGCCTAATTTTTTGGATGCAATACACTACTAAAATGGCTCCAGAAAGTTCCAAAGAGACAGCCACAGTGCATGCATCTGAAGATAGATTATATTGAAAAGTTGATTCTATCTGCCAAGTTGTAAATTGTATGATTAGTATGGGACTGAACTGGAAATTATAATTACTAAGTTGGGTGAAAGAACTGCTTGATACCAAAAGCGCATTTTGAGAAGAATTACTTTTGAAGTTTTATTGTGTTGAAATTGCATATAAAACCTCACGTGATGTTTTTTAATTTTTGAGGGTGGACAGGGATAAGCTATTCTTGATTAGCAAAGTGCATTCTATGTATATCGACAAAAATCAGTAAAGTTGTTCAACAAACATTACTCAGAAAAGGATTGTGGATGGGAAGCAAGATACGAGATGCAACCAAGGAAACCATGTAAAATGTCACCAAAATATTTTTCTATTCGTTTGTTTTTTTTTTCATGAAAAAAAATTAGAAGTGGCTTGGATTTCTGTACTGCATCTAAGATGCATTGTTATTTATGAATTATTGGTGGTTATTCAGTATTTTGTAGTCTTTAATTCAGTCGTCATATTTCTGGTAGTGGAGAAGTTATGATAACATGCAGGATTGCTGCAGTTTATTGTAAAGGGAAAATGCTGGAGCAAGTTGATTGGTATTTGCATACAGAATTTATAATTTATTGGAATAACAGCAGACAGCTTAAGAGTTGATTTGTAAACCCCTTGGTTTTTTCAATTGGCTTGGTTGAGCATTCTGAAAGTTTCCTGTTCACCTCAGATAAAAAGTTATTTGAATGAATGAATAAATACATTTATTGTACAACTTGTTCTACATGTTTACAATACATACAATGTATATTCGTTTATACCCCTACATCTATTGTACAATTTGTCTGGTGCTTGTTTTCTTATTGGGCCACTCAGATTGCTTGGCTCCCTGGCCTTTTCGCTCACTGAGCGGCCCTTACTTTCTTACTTTTCTATTCCATTTTCTTCCCTTATTATTCTCTCAAGTCCTTGGGTTTGTTTCTTAGAGCCTTTTATTGAGTCAGTCATCTTTATGATTTTTACCCCAATTTTTCACGTTTTCTTGAATTTCATTTATTGCTTTTGTAACCCTATCAACGATATGGTGTCTACCATAAAATCGTCCGCGTATAATGAACCTGAACCTGGAATCTCCTATTACTGGATAATGCTAATTTATTATTTTTACTCCTAATATATCATCTATGAATAGATTACTAATATGAAGTCAGTTTACATACCTGTCTTACTCCTATTTTCTTTTGTATCATTTTACTTCCTTCCCCTTTTTGTTCTTTGAAAAAGTTATTTTATAAACAGCAAGCCATGAATGTACAGTTTTCTTCACTTGTTTGAAGTGTTAGCACCTACTGGACTGTGGTGCATTTGAAAGTGGCTCATTTTTAAAATAAATGCTCACATGAGACAAAATGTGAGTATTTCATTTTGAATGAAGAAGGAAACTCCTGAGTATGGATCTCGGTGAAGATAGAAATTCAAGTCAGACCTCTACAGGAAAATGATACACGAGTCGCAAAGGATGTTAATTGGAGCATTACTTGGAGAAGAACTTAACAGTAAACATTTTACATTATAGTGAGATGTGCAATGACATGAAGCCTACATTTCAACCAAATACTTGCATCAACACCAATGGCATAGCTATGTTCTCGGAGGCCACTTAACTACAATTATTGCCAAATATAAATGCAGGAGTTCTGAATCTTATTTAAATAGATGTTGCATAAAATTAGATTTAACCGCATAAACAATTATGCAATAATGAGATCATTGCTTATCATTACAATAAGATCAACAGATCTGAACAGGTGTTATTTTGGACTTAGGTCTTAGCAAATTAAGCTTGTGCTTGCATGGATAAATTAATTGAACGTTTTATAAAATTAAAATAACTAAATATCGAATAATACATCACTAGCAGGTATTACCGTTATAAATGTAAAACATTTTTTAAAAGGACATTTTACAGTACCTAATAAAAACAAAGATTAATATTTAGCAATGCTTAAAGTCCAACTTTTCTTGATACCAGGAAAGTAAATGATTTACTAAACAGTAATGGCATTATTATACTTAGATTTGAAGAGATATCACCAAAGAAATTAATGCCTTTGGGAACGTTATCTGTTGTGCCCTTTCATTTTCAATTTACAATAGAGTCGAACCATTTAGGGGTTCCTGATACATAGAACTTCTAAGGTAGTTTTTGATCAGTTTTAATTTAAAAAATGATCTTCAGCTTTGGAAGTGTAACAGAAACAGTTAAGTATGTATGTAAGCAGTACATATATATCAGGGTAGGCAGTAGTCAAAGAACTTTGTTCATCAACAGCTTAGGAAGCTGTTTCACATCAGCTATGTTTTTAACCTTAGATCTGAAGAACTTCTGATATAGAGTAATTAAATGTTTAAAAATGAATGTAGGAGATAACGCACATTTGAGGACTTTCCAGGGCATCGAAATTTCAAATGCTGGTTACAAAAAAAAAAAAAAAGTAATGGAGAGTTACAAATGCATATATCTGAACCAATTTTGCATAAAATAAAAGAGAAACACCATTATTGAAAAAAAAAAATGAAGAATTTTAGTGCTAAACTAGTATTTAACAAAAAAATCAGGGAATAATATACAGTTGTGGACAAAGATGATTACCTATGCACAACTGAATGGGAGATTTGATAAACTGCAGGTGTATTGTGTCTAGGAACATCAGTATTGTAACATTGAAATGGCTGCATTTTTGGTTCCTTGTAGCAACTAGCTGATGTGATATGCCAGGTAAACAGGAGATATGAAGCTAAGGAGAATTACAGTTGCTGAAGCGAATCAACAGTGTTTATTGCACTTGCAGCATAAGCCAAGTGAGGCACATAAGCATTGTCAATCTCACTTTGCAGTACTGCAGCATGAGACTGTGTCATCCTAAGTTAAAAGTCCATAAAATTGCATAAAGATGGGACAAGAAAGTAGGTAACAACAAAGATCATAACTTTTTGCATTTGAAACTGCACATACAGTATAAATAAAGTAAAGCATATTATAATTACTGAAAAAGCAATAAAAAATTATAAGCATGATATCCCATTATGCTGAAAATATAGAGAGAGCCAAAAAAAATCTGATGTCTTACACTCACATGACTTTCTCTACTCTTGTACAAACTATTTTTACAAACGCTTATTCTCCATCTATTTCATATTAATCGAGATAAACATTTGCAGAAACGATCTTTTGACATGCAAAGAGAGATACATTTTACACATAGCGACCGGTTCTAAAAATATTTAACTATCGCTTAAGGCCTAATATGTTCCCCTTGTTTTGTATTTGCAAGGGCAATATAAGCACATACATATCTCTTCATAGCTGGTTGCTATGTGCAGCACCATTCTGTTTGCCACAAATTAATACTCTTTGCATATCTAAGACAAAAAAATGAATAACGAATTGCCATTTAGAAAATAAGTATTGAAAAATTTAAGGGAATAACAAGTAATATCTCCAAAATGGTTCACTCAACAAAAAAAAATGTATATGACATAAATTGTGTATTTTAATGCGATCTACATTTGTTGTGTAGTAAAATTTTGTCTATCTCTTATGGTTTACCAGTTATGCAAAAGTCGTTCACAATGAAGAATACTTTTGGAGACATTCCCAGGAAATTCAAGATATACATTTTATTTGTCATAAAAATATCTTAAACATATGATATCTTAATCAAAATCGTTAGAGCCATTTTTGAGAAAATTAAAATTTTCGAAAAATCTTCCATGTAAAGGGTACTCTGGGGTGGGGGGATTTTCTTGAAAACATTCGTGTCGCATCTCTGGAAGATACTGAACCTAAATACCAAGTTTGGTGTTTATACGACAGTTCGTTTCTGAGTTATGCTGTTCACAGACACACACGGACATGTTTCCAAAAATGCTTTTTTTTGGATTCAGGGGGTCTCAAAACATGTATTTCCGGTGAAATCTCGGTATCGAATTTTTGGATGGAATACAATACTTCCCCTACTTACTATACGTAGTAGAGAAAGTAAAATACGAACCGGTTGCGCAGTGTTTTTCCTGTCCTCGGCGCTCGTTGCCAACTACTGCTATCATAGAAAGGCGCGGATGAAGCCATACAAAATTTTTAAAACTACTTTTAAAGGCTTTACTTACCACTTTATGAAAGGAGATTCCGAAGCTGGCCACCGTCGTCGTCCATACATTTTTGGCACCAATTTGGTTCGAGTCAATAGTTGAAGCCCATGAATACAATTTTGCCCCCTGTTTTTTGAGAATTAACAGGCAGGGAGTGGCCAGTATTTCGATGAGAACAATTGAAAGTGTGTTTGAGGACAGAATTATTAGTACGAGATTTGTGGTCCGCCGATGTAACCCCCTGCAATTTCTATCTCTGGGGTAACTTAAAACATAAAGTGTACAGACAAATCCACACACCCTGGAAGAATTAAAACAAAATATCCGCCAGGAAATTGCCAGCATTTCTCAACGTGAACTATGGTGAGTGATGGATAGTTTCCTAAAGAGGTGCTAAAAATGTATGGATGACAGTGGCCAGTTTCAGCAACTCCTTTCATAAAGTTGGTAAGTAAAGCCTTTAAAAGTGTTATATAGTTTCATCTGTGCCTTTCTATGATAGCGGCAGATGACAATGAGCGCCGAGGATGCCAGCAGGAAAAATACAGTGCAGCGGTTTGTAGTTTTTTGCGCTACCTGTATATGAAATATTGAAAATTCCTAAGCAATGAAAGAGAATAGTTCTTAGAGTGAGAAAAATGGAATGGCTATCTTCCTTTGCATTATTGGCCCTTAAAGGCGTTTATGTTTTATATATGTGGTAAAATTGTCTGAATACTTGGAAATAATAGTGGAAACGAAAGCAAAATAAATTGTCAGTATTTGATGTAGGAAATTAATTTAATAAATGTTACATATCTGTTACAATAATTGTGTTATATTTATGGTTTCTAAGTTATATGTAAATGAAACTATTACAAAATACTGTACTGTATGTAAATCAGTTGCTTTTTCTTCATGTAATATGTCCCAGTTTACACTTTCAAATTTCAACATCATGCCATTTGTACACATCAATTAAGTCAGCATCAGTAGAATATGTATGTGTAGTGAATGTAAACATACACATAATGAAAAGATTTTCTAACATACATGCTTCCTGATTTTGTTCAGATAGTTGCCCCTGGAAATGCACAAATCAACCTAAGAAATTGTGTTGCAGAAATGCTGCAAGTTAACATATGTAACGGTTAATTTTTATTTCAATCCACTTTACAGAAACAAAAATCACTTGAGAGATGCGTAAATTGATGTTGCGGTGAAGTTTGCCAGTAGACCGAAATTGTTACTAAAAAAAAAAACAGCTGGAGCAGTGTTCTCATTATTACATTCCGTATACAATACGAAAAAAATCAAAAGTGAGGTACTGAGTTAATAGAGTCCTATAAAAAATTGAGGTTGTAACTATTTATGCAAGTAAGTGCCTCTGCTTTGCACTTTTCCAATGTTTTGGTGATTACTATGGTTTTTATGCATACATAATATGCAATATTTTGTTATTGAAAGAAATGAAATATATTTTCTTCAAAGAGAAATGAGAATTGTAAATGAGATTCTTTAGTTTGCATGACACATATGGAGGATAATATCAAGTGCATGTGTGCAACAGAGTAGAAAGACAGAAGAAATGCTTGTTATTTTTGGGAAGGGGACCTGATTGTCATTTTTACTTAAGCAAGTGTTGGACAAATTTAGCATTTAAATTGGTATTTATGCAATATATAACCAGTCACCATAGTATAGCTATAACAAATGCTTCCATGTTGCATAAGTGTAACCCAACTGTTCTGTAAACACATTGTTTACCATTGTTGATAGTAAAAACAATACACTTACATTAGTTTTGTTTACTTTTCAATGTTTTCTCTAAACCATTTTCCCCAGTAGTAAATAAGAAATTTGTGCAGATATTCAATTGCAATTATTATTGTTGTTCTGTATTTTGTTGTCACATTGCTTTATAACTTTACATTTCTTTTATGCATGACTGTTTTCTGGAGCTTAGTCAAGATATTTTAATGTAAATATTACCTTAGTGTGTATATAAAATGCTCTGTTAAAATCTGAGTTTTCTTTTATATTCCTCTATCACAGCATCGAAAGAGGAGTGTTGTGGTATCCATGCAGGTAGTTATAACTGTTCTGTGGTATGCATAGACTATAGTAACAGTTGTTATATTTTAATATGTGTGTATGCTTTGCAGAGCATTTTGAAGGTAACCAAAGCACTGTAAAACTATTAGTTTGTAGCAGTAGCTTTTGTTATCATTTTTATGTCCATTGCATAAGTATTAATTATTTTAATTAGTTTTAATTCATAGACCATGATGCATTTTATTATATATTGCTGGCTCATAAAAGTGCAGCACACTCTTTTGTTTGTTATAAAGGCACTTTAATGAAACGCCTCACTTAATTTGCATAATTTGAAACCTGAATGAGAAATGATATTTAATGTATATTGATTTCTGGGCAAATTGTAATAATCCAGATATTTTGGGTTTAAACCATCCCCTTTATTTTTTAACAGCATTTTTGCATTGATGTAATAATGAATTGTGTGAAGCATTGTTTTTTATGTATTACATATTAGCTGGAATTGAGTTCCAGAAAAAAAAAATTGTACAGATAGTAATATCTAAACGGACCAGAACTCTATGCTTAGCTGAAAATATGAATTTCCAATATACCAACTATATTTTGTAAGCAAAACCAGCAAGCAAGTGATTAAGAGTATGTTAAATCATGAGTTAGCAGTAAATCTGCTCAGGTGCAGGATTAAGATGTGAGCAGAAATGTTGAAAACAAAATGGGAACATTCTTCTGTGTAACATCTCGTACATTTTATGTCTCTCTGGAAATAGCATAAATGAATTGGTTCATAAAAAAAGAGTAACATTTTGAGAAATAGAAAAACCTATGGAGTTCTTACTTTTTATGGTTAGAGATTTGACATATCTCTGAACTTTTATGAACTAATATCAGCATAAACAAAGTGTGTGTGTGTGATGTTTTTCTTTATTAAGTGGTTCAAATGAAAGGAAAAACAAGCAAACATTTCCGTTGGTTTAAATAATGATTTAAAGCGGTCATCTTTGTTAATTTCTGTACTTAATGCTTAAATCACTGACACTCAAGCATAATGATAAATATAATTCAAGCATTACCTATGTCATTGTCCCTGAAGCAAGTAGATACTGAAATAAAATTAGTAAGACAGTTGAAGTATCGGCAAACAAACTTCAGCGTTGCATCAGTATGTTCTGGCCAGACATGATTTTAAGGCAAGTGGCCCACCAAGGGGCTACGCGATGTTCATATATACATACCAAGAGAGCCAATGAACTAAGAACTGGCTGTACTGTGTTTTTTCACTGTGGACTCACGATTCCATGCTGCTGCAATCAAGATCACGCTATTGACACGGCTTTGCGTTGCTCTGTTCTGGCTCTGCAGTATTGCGTTGACATTGATATGGTGTAGTTCTGTTATTAGTTATTTATTATTTTGTCCTGTACTTAGTCACAAAGTATATTATGGCTCAGTATGTTTTCTACTGCACAGCGTGTATTTATTTATGAACCATATGCATCAACTCAGTCAGCTCATCAAGTAAAAATAGGATTTGCGGAAACATTTCCGGGTGTAAACATTCCAGGCCGTACAGCAATCTATACACTTTATAATAAATTTCAAGAAGTGTTCAGTCTAAGAAACCCAAAAGACAGCATAGAATTCTTACAAAAGAAGTCATCGTTTGGAGATTCCCCCCCCCCACCCAAAAAAAATTGCTGAGGCATCTTTTGCAACAGACAGGCATTTCTAACAGCTCTAGAGCTACTAAATTGTTGAAGTTAAAACCATATAAAATAACCGTAGCACATGCTCTTCAACCAGGTGGTCCTGTAATTAGGCGCACATTTTGCAAGTGGAGTCTCAGTAGTGTAAACAATGGCAAAATAGACATTTAATATTTTTCACAGACGAGGCTTGGTTCCACCTTCATGGATGTGTGTGTGTACACAAAATCATTATAGGAGCTCTGGCAAACCTAATACTGTTCACAAGTACCCCACCATGACAAAAAAAAAAATAAGTGGTGTAAGGTGCACCATGTGCAGAGAAAGTTTTAAAGGGCCAATTTTTTTGTAGTCAACAGTTGATGTCCCTACACACATGAATACAATTTCCTCCCCCCCCCCCTTTTAGAGAATGACAGGGAGTGTGATTTTGCCTTTTTTCAACAAGACTGCCACAGCTCATATGGCCAGTATTTCAATGAGAACAATTGAAAGTGTTTGAGGACAGAATTATTAGTAGAGATTTGATCCCCTCCCCTTGGTCCCCTGACCTAACTCTCTGCGATTTCTATCTCTAGGGTAACTTAAAACATAAAGTGTACAAGACAAACCCACACAGCCTGGAAGAATTAAAACAAAATATCCACCAGAAAATTGCCAGCATTTCTCAATGTGATGAATAGTTTGTTAAAGAGGTGCCAAACATGTATGCACAACGATGGTGGCCAGTTTCAGCACCTTTCATAAAGTTGGTAAGTAAAGCCTTTAAAATTAGTTTTAAGATGTTGTATGGTTGCATATGCACCATTCTATGATAGCTGCAGATTGCAACAAGTGCTGATAATGCAAACAGGAAAAATACTGCAGCCCATTCTTAATTCATAGGCTCTCCTGGTAACAGCCCACATTTTAATTCCTGCAGTAAACCGCTCTTGGAACTTTGAAAGTATTTATATAGCTCCATAGAATATGCAAGCCTTTATTGAAGATAAAAGATACATTCCTTGTCCAAGATGGTGCTCATGTAAAAAAGCAATTCTTGGACATAACAGAGTTGAATCAGACTTAAAAATTCATTACCATGGCTAAGAGGTAAGGTAAACCATGGACTTTTGACTTTCCATGCTAATGCTCTACCACTAAGTTACCAGGACAAGATGCCAAAAATGACCCAAATGAATATTATTCACTTTAAATAATTATCATTCTTGCATAATACAAGAATTAGGATATTTTAAGGTGAAATATTTATAATATCTCATCTTATTTATGTTCCAGTAAAGTTTCAATCAAATACTTTTAAGATACTTAAAGCTGGTTCCAGTCTCACCCATGGGGTTTCATTTTTCAAGTCTGATCAACTCACTGCCTTTACTCTATACATGGCCAGTGTAAAAGGTTAAATTCTTGCCAAAAGAATTCTTGAATGTGACTGATATAGACTTGGCAGTCTGTAAAGCTTCTCCTGAAATTATGATGATGTTTATAAACAGAATGACATACTTAGGTTATTTATAGCAACCATAAATGAAATAGGCCTACTACAGCCAGCAACTCTGCTCCCAACATTTTGTAAACTATTCATTTGTACAGTATGTAACCAAGCAAGAAAGAAGCAGCTTCCAGGTTTTTGTAAAATATATAACTTTAAACTTAAAATGCAAATCCTGTGTAGATTATTGTATATGGCAATCTGCAAATGACGTTTGTGACAGAAAAATAGTTCTGCATTGGCGATGTGCAAATGAATTTTCTTTAAATAAACTATAGTGTTAATATAATCAAAATTCACTATCACATGTCACCATAATATGCTCCTTATTTGCATCAGTTTATTTAGTATAGCTGACGTGTGTGACACTGATAGAAAACATCCAGCATGTTTTGCATTTGGTGATAGATTGATTGCATGTTATCAAGTAGAGCTTGTAAAACAGGTACATAAAATCTTGCGCTTACAGAATGTATTCAGTTCTATTATTCAGACACTTACACAGAAGTATATTGTTATGTTCAACAGGTGCAATGCAGAATGCAAATATGAATTAATTTCATCGTAGTTGCAGAGAATTTGTACTATTTCAACAGAGAGTTTGTACTACGAGGATTAGTCAAAAAAGACTGAAATTTTTTTTTTATTATTATTTTTTGTATGGAATACACTAGTCTCAGTCCAGATTGGTGTGATCTTTTTGAAAGTATTCTCTGTTTAGTTGAGTGCACTTTGCCCAACACTGTCTCCTGGAAAACGTGCTGGAAGCCATCTTGTGACATCTTCAAAACAATCTCGCCTTCGTATGATGGCCTCTGAAGTACCAAAATGCTCCCCCTTAGTTCCGTTTTCAGACAAAGAAAGAGATAAAAACCACAAGGGGCTAAGTTTGGGAAGGATGGGAGACACATTCAATGTTTTTGCAGGTCAATTGTTGGGTAACAATGTTGCACACCTGAGAGCATACATTGTCATGGTGCAGATACCAACCAGAAGGATGCAGTTCTGGTCATTTTCATTGGATATGTTTAGCAAGAATATCCAAAACAGATTGTAATACTTGCCATTAACTGCCATATGAGGAGGGACTTGATGTTGGGTACACCATTCCATGGCAGTTGAACAAAATGACCATCACTTTTTCTTTCGACCAAAACCTTCACCTTCCTTGGCATTGTAGAATTGGGTGATTTCCATACTGAGGAGGCCTGTTTGTTTTCCAGGTGGTAATGTTGGAATTCAGGTATGCATTCCAATGCTTCTCTACCAGACATTGAATTCCCAACACACTTCCACTCACTACATTTTGTATGTAGGCAACTGCTCGCCCCGTGTGCACAGATGCATATGTGAGCAAATTTCTGGTTTTGTCTACCAATCAAGACTGATCCACTTCCATCATGCAACATGTTTCTTTGCTGTGCCTGATAAAAAAAAAAATAACTCTCAGTCTTTCTTGACTTGCCCTCATATTTCACTTCTTGAAAGATATTTTTGCTTTGCCATTTTGCACTATCTGAATTCACTGCAGAACAAAATCCAAAGAAATATTAACATTTATAGAAAGTGTAGAAAATTTACAAGAAAACATGTTAGTGTTAAATTTCTTTTATGCAAAGAAAGATCATTAATTGGTTGAGTTGACAAGTTTTGCAAACTTCCTGGATATGTGGACATTAAATTTGTTTCTGTAGTCAGTCAGAGCAACATATTTCTTCTCCCATACTTTTGAAACATCAGAGTTTATATAGAACTTACATTCATTTCAGATCCTAAAAAGCACTCCAAGTAGGATTTGTAGGTTTTAAAAGAGCAAAATTATGTGGAATTATATAGCAAATGCTCAAGGACCATATAATAGAAGCAGCATAATAAGTGGGTTGAGGTTATGAGCAGAAGCATATTAAAAGATTTTAGTGTAGTTGACAGCACTGCAAGAAAAAAAGTGTTGCTTTTATGAAGTTACAAGTAATACACATGGCGTTGTTTTGCAGATTGAGTTTTCTATGTCAGTCATGCGTTAGAAAGCAAAATGTATATTCACAGCAGAGATTATAATTTACACAATTCTTCTGTCCAAATTATAGCTGTCTTCACAAGGGCATACCTTTGGACATTATTATTCCAAAATTAGTTCATTTGTTAAAACAATACATTTTTTAATAGATAAATAAAAATCTCTCATGTTGAAAAAATATTCAGATATGTGTTATAGTATTTGTACTAGTTTTCATAAATTTATATTGGAAAACAAGGAATTTATCTTGTTTAACAAACATCAGTCTTCATTTTAGGGTTGTGCACAGTATGTTTAGTAAATATCTTAAAGATTACCAAAATCCTTTGATATATTGCCTGCAAACAAGAATTTGTTGAAATTGTTAATTTTGCCTGCAAGAAGTTGATTGAGTTTCTTGGCTAAGAAAGAGAGGATATATGTATCATGAAAGAATGAAGCAATACATGATTGAAAATGGACTTGAAATGCATGTGTGCGATAGGAGGAAAGGCTATTAGTCCTGCAGTCAATTTCAAACAGGCTGTATGATGTCATTCTGATACATGTGAGATAGTTAAAACATTCCAGCTGTATAGAAGTGTGAATGGGCTGCATGCAGAAACAATGTGTTATGGCAGAAATAAAGAATGTCATACATACCTTGTGGTCCAAAAGTCAGTCCAATGCAGTAATTTTCTTATGTAAAAATGTTAATATTAAACATATCAAATACTTGTCATGTTCATTTAAGAGCTAATGCAGATGTTAAGTGGCATCTATCAACAAGAAGACAATTGGAAAGTGTAAATGGTGAAATATCCCGAATAACATGATTGATTTGCACTTTCAAGTCTTCCAAAGATACAGATGTCTGGAAAATATGTTTTACAATCAGGTGAGCATACTGGCCAAGGCAATTAATCGATGTCCAAACTTGCGCTTCAAATTGTTAGAGCACATGAGGAGTAGCTCCATCTTGTTGAAACTACAAGATCTGCCATCTGTTCAATGGCAGGTTATTTCAAAAGTCTAATAACGTAGAGTCTAATACTTCATTGTAAGAATATTGGTCCATGTTAGCTTCAAAGAAATGTGGGCCCAACACTTCATCACCAAATAGGCAATACTACACCACTACTCTGGAAGCATCTGGGTCATTAGCTTCACGCATCAAGCCTGGATTTTGCATAGACCAGTACCATGCGTTTTGAGTATAAACATGACCATCCAAGTAAAATAAGTATCACTGAATATAATACATTTAATAAAGCCATTATCATTGTCCATCTGATTGGTGATCCAATTGTAAAACCAATGCGGGTATAGAAGCTCATTGTTGTGCATTGTGTGAACACGTTGCAACTTGTACGGACGAAAATGTGATGCTTTTAAAATTTACCAAACAGATTCTTTGCTCACTCCACTCTGTGTAGACACAAAGCAAAGTGATATTTTAGGGTTCGCAATCACCTTTGCAGCCACATTAATAGTGTTACCTCCATCAGTTACTGGCTTTGGCTACCACTTTGTTTTGCATCCAGCACAGTAAAGGACCTCCTAAATTTATTTAGAAGTTTACTTACAACTTGAAATGATGGTTTTGGAATTTCTGGATGTCACTTTGAAACTCATCTGCAGCCTGTCTCTCAGTTCTGTGGTTGTCATCACAAATTAATACAAGTTCAACTGTCTGTTCTGGAATGAGTATGATTGATTTGAATGTTTTAGCTAATCTTGTAAACATTTGTCTCTTGGCAACACATTACTTTTGTCAACTGAATTTTATGCCACATGGTAGTTTGAAAATGGCAAAAATATAAGTTGTACTAAAACTCAGGGAAATCTTTCAGTAAAAAATGTCTATAATGAAGCAAATGTACATCAAATAAGCCTTGGACTCCAGTGGGAAAAACATTTTGCATAGGGAATAAAAAATTTAGAGGATAATAAGCATAGGTGTTTAGGGTTGCCAGTGTTTATGAAATTTATGAGAAATTGAGTGATTTATCAGGACAAGATGTTCAGGCATTAAAACCAGTAGAATAAGCCACACAAAACAGTGCTCAAAATATGTAATATAGGTAGTTAAAAAAGGCATTTGTGAATTTAAAGAGCAACATTATTTACGAAGACTAATCACAAAAATACTCAACTTATCTTTTAATACTGTTTGTTGTTCATAATTACAAGGTGTTTGTTAAAATTATTAACATTGAAATTTAGTTATTTATCAGATAATAGGTGTTTCAGAAAAAAAGGAGGGAGGAAAAAGAATCTCGACTGTGGTAAATGTAGCATACTCAAACAATAATCAATGGTCCATGTTTACAGAATTTGCATTTTCACACAGAATATCTTACACTGTTTATAGATCTGGATTAATTGTGTTTATTATTCATTGCACTTCTTATTTGCCTATCTCAACTCCATTGCCTGTTCCACAATTTTCAAAAATGTTACCAAGGGTAATAATCAGCTAGGATTTTCATGGTGTACAACAATAAAGCTAAGCTATTTCAAGTTTCTGCTGAAAGTTCTTCTAAATCATGAGTAAAAGTAGCATCACCATTAGAAAATGAATTAATGGTGTGAATTGTGGAGTTAGGGCAAGATATCTGAATTTCTTGGAGATCAAATAATTGACATTGGGAAAGAAACCGTGTACCTCCTCAGCAACATGAAAAAATGCTATACATGACAAATTCCATGGTACATTGGAAAAAGGATTTTTAAATTCGTGGCAACTTTTTTCTTGCATGGTGTGCTGTATGTGAGAAATGGGAGGACATCATTATACCAAGTTCTCACTTCTACAACAAATGTAAGGCTGTAGTAAATAACTGAAAGTTACATAATTTTTCAACTTCCTCAGAAATATGTAGAAGGAATGGGGTACATCCCTCTTCATCATCTGTACAGTCCATGGTTCCAATGGTAATGATGTCTATATGCCTACCATTGTCTGTTGTTTCATCAATAGAGAAATATTTGCTTTCCATTAACTGATGTCAAATGTTTTGCAGCATGTCTTCATAACAATCATGTACTTAATTTTTTCTAAGTGTTGATTTACTAGGGCTCTTTAAGTGATTTTTCCAAAAATATCTTCAGATTTATTAACTACTTTCCATAAAGGGATCCCTGCCTTAAGGAATGCTTTACACAATTCCATTGAAAAAACTGACTACATATTCATTAAAGTCAACAATGGAGCACACTTTTTTCTGATTAACTATGTCTAGTACAGAAGATAAATATTTAGCTATTCCAATATGTTTGTCACAAAATACTTCTTTGCATGCTTTACAAAGCATCTGGAAGGGGGTCCCTTACTTGATGCTAGATGGTAGTAGCCAACACTAAAGTAGGGGATACCCTTCCAGATGCCAATGGGCATGCAGCTGACAATGGAGATGAACATCTGTGAAATATGTGAGTGAAAACTTAGTAAGTGAAACTAAAATGTCTCAGTGCAGTTACAATTTCATTATGCTAAAAAGTTTCGCTGTTTATAATCACTTCTAAAAGCTTAGCATGTGATAAAAGAACCTTTTGTTTCTCCCAAGCTAGACCTGTATGCTATTTTGCACTAATACACTTGTGCAAATTTCTTCTTTGGTATTGATATTCTTTTTCTTATTTCCTCATGTGTGTTGTTTCCTGTTTAGTGGACTAAACTACACATGTAAAGACCCATGCCCAAAGCTTGACTTGTAGTCTTAGTCCCCCATGCTATGAATCACTAGAATGATACTCTGTAGTAAGAGTGACCATGGGGATTGGCATTATTAGCTAGTCATGGGCTTACTATCTACCTAAACAACAAACACTTGACTTTAGAAAGTAACAAACCATAAATGTTGCCCTGAGAGGCAGGAAAAAATGTGTTTCCTTTGTCATATGACGAATTGTTGACTTGTATAGTATTTATACTCTATATAACTTGCTGCAAATGTGAAATTACTAAATGTCACACATAAATGGTTATTCCATTTTCAGACACCTGCCAAGTTTGTTATAGGATCACTAAATGGTCTTTGTGACATTACACCTAAAACAAAGCATCTGCATTTGTTGTATTTTAAACTCTAAAGGAATTGTATTTTCTGAAATTCAAAAGTCCAGAATAATAAATTATTTTTTCCAGAACTGTTGGAAATGAAGATAAGAGGAAAATTAGAATATAATCACAAACAAAACAAAATAATATTTATTAGAAGAAAACAGAACTAAATTGTTTTGTGTTTCTATCAGAAACATTTATGAAATTAGGGAAGGAAAAAATATGTGTATATCCAATACAAAAAGAAAAAAAATATCATGAATTTGTTACAAAAATGTTCCTTCGGTAAAAACAATTGCCTGTCAGCAGCAATGCGTTTTTATGGTGTGAGGAGCTAATTGGTGCAAAATGCCAAAGTGTTGGCTGTTGTACATTTCTGTACAATGTTTTTGACTGATTATGTGATATGTCAATTGTACACTTGTGTAGCATTTTAGTATCTAATTATTCCAATAGCATGTATACATAAATAAAGAGCAACGGTGTATTTATAGAATGTTCAATTTTTATTAATGCCAGCATGTTTCACTTTTAGAAATAAGGACCTAAAAGAAACAAGGAATAAGATAAACCATGTGTAACACAGAAATGTGGATGGCATGATTGCAGGCAGAGTTTAAGACAGGATAATGTTGTCCATTCTCCCACTTCCTGCCCTGCTTACTGTGGTGGTGAAAGTATTACATTTTATCCAAAACTTAACACTAGGATTTCATCAGAAAATTGTGTTTTAAGGCCAGTGAATCCAAAAATAGCAAGTTTAGAAAAATTGTGTGTGTGTATGTGCATGCTTGCCTGCACAGCACAGGAATAAAGAGTCAGTTTTTATTCTTTAACACTAACTTTTAACAATTTTCATATCTTGAATTTTCTGTAAATAGCCTATGAGGTACTCTTCATTCTGATTGAAGTTTACTTAACTGAGAAACCACTGAGATAAAAGCTTACTAAAGAAAAACTGTAAATCTCATTAAAATATGCAGTTTGGACAAATAACTTTTTTCCAACATTATTTGTTTTTGAAATGTCCATTTTTGCATGTTCAAGTTTTACTAGATTAAAGTTCTATATGCAATGTTTGAAAGGTATGATTCTTCTTCCTTCACACAAGCCATGATCTTATTACTAACAAAATGTGTTTTTTCTGCATATTGCATTTAACTCAGTCCATATTGCTCAATTTGAAACAGGTTTAAGCAAACATTTATCATGATTAACATAACATGAATCAAAGAATCACTTCTTACATAAATAATACGAGGGTGGAATCGAAAAGTAATGGACAAAAATTTTTTGACAAAAAAGTTTAATAGTTAAAACAACAACAAAAATCACAAATGAACTTACACCTTTTACCTACTTTTTGACATAGTCACCAAGTTTCTCAACACATTTCTCCCATCGTGATACCAGTTTCAATATGCCCTGTTCGTAGAAGTCCTTTTCCTTGGAGTATAGCCATCTGCGGACTGCTGATTTTACTTCCGCAACTGTCGCAGAGCATTGGCTGCCAGGAATTTCTTCATGGGACCAAACAGATGAAAGTCCAACGGTGTAAGGTCCGACTGTATGGTGGTTGCTGGAGCACCTTCCAACCAAATTTGGTAATTTTTCGACAAACACCAGCAGCAACATGGCAAGCATTGTCATGAAGAATTTTGACATCGTCAGCATTCATGTTGCGTTTGTCACAAAGGGCATGATGCAACTTCAAAGTTTTCATGTAGGCTATAGCATTCACAGTGGTCCTGTGTTCAGCAAAGTCCACCAATACAACACCATGCATATGCCAGAACACCTTCACAATCACTTTCGTAGCAGATTGAGTCACTTTGAATTTTTTCTTCGCTGGGGAACCAGCATGTTTCCACTCTATACTTGCCTGTTTGGTTTCGGGTGTGTGGTGGTATGCCCACGACTCCTCACCAATGACGATTCCTTTCAGAAAGTCATGCCCTTTTGCGGCGTACTGCGTTAAGTGATCTAAGCTCATCATTCGCTGGCCCTTGCGGTTGTCTGTCAGATTCTTAGGCACCCAGTGAGCACTAACTTTACGAAATTTCAACGTGTCATGAACAATATTGCATGTTTCCACTCTATACTTGCCTGTTTGGTTTCGGGTGTGTGGTGGTATGCCCACGACTCCTCACCAATGACGATTCCTTTCAGAAAGTCATGCCCTTTTGCGGCGTACTGCGTTAAGTGATCTAAGCTCATCATTCGCTGGCCCTTGCGGTTGTCTGTCAGATTCTTAGGCACCCAGTGAGCACTAACTTTATGAAATTTCAACGTGTCATGAACAATATTGTACACTACACCATAGGAAATGTTGAACTGTTGCGATAAGGTTTGCAGTTGCACACGTTGGTCGTTCAAAATTGCCTCAATGCCTCTGACATTCTGCGGGGTTGCAGCTGTCACCGGCCTCCTGGAGCGTGGCATCACTAAGGTTCACACGGCCCTCTAGGAAGAATGCACACCACCTGAAGACATTGCTATGTCCATACAATCATCCCCATACACGCCATGCATGTCTCTGTGAATATCACTTGGTTTATGCCCTTTGACCCACAAATATCGAACCACACCTCTCTGCTCTACACATGTGGATGACAGTAGCATGCGCACCATCTTTGTTGCATAGTTCACACTTCTCTTGCTAGAGCTGCACATGGAACACAAAATACCCTCTGTAGTGAAAACTTCAAGCTATATCCGTGTGAAATTCAACTTTCCAACTGCAATACCAAGCCAGAAAAAATTATTGTGTGTTACTTTTTGATCCACCCTCGTATAATACTGAATGGTGCTTGTGTATTTGTTATGAGTGGAGAAAGCTACACAGGTGTTAATACATCAGTTGAGTTTTTTATTTATGAACCTCTTTAACTGATGTGGTCCTTAGCATTCCATTCTATACTGAGCGTGAAATAGCGGTTATTTTGCTTAGAGGCCTCTCTATCAGGCTTGAGGTTCTTTTACATGCCATAAATCTATGACAGCAGACCACTGGCTTTACTTTACACCTGAAAAAATCAATTGCCCTCTGCCGGGTTTGAACATGCAACCTCGGGAACTAGGGCCTAGCATGGTAACCACTATACCACAGAGGACAACTAATACGTCAGAGTGTTTTAATATCTACATACATAACAAATAAAATATTTTATTTTACTCTTGTATTACAATCCAGAGTGACCTTTTTGATATAACATTGTGTTGTTACAGTTAAATTGCATTAAGAAAATATTACAGGTCTTCCAGCAACAGGAAAACATACACGCAATCAACCTACATGCTCAGCACTCAAATTTTGTTCTATAATACATGTACTAGGAACACTCAACTTGAATGTCTCTATAGAAACACACTCACACAGAAATAGCAGACAGCAAATTTAGTATGCAATACCCAACGTTTGCATTGGCAATATATGTTGCCTATTCCATTAATTGAGGTAGAAATTCTCTTATGGCCTTCTTTAATTTTCTGTGAGAGAAAAATGCTTATCATAAGAAACCAACACAGTCTCATGGGTACATATAAACAGTAGTATTATATTCGCTGCATTAGAGATTGGTAGAACCTCATAAGATCAATAGTGTTTTTTTAACACTGGATGCTCAGTAACTATGGAACTGCCAAATAGTACCCAAAACATGCCTAGAAAAATTCCACTGAAGAACCTGTTAAGAACCAATTGAGACAATACAGGCCACAATGCAAACTACCATAGAGTCAACGTTTTCTTACACTCTAATGCCCTTAGGTATCACTGTTGGTTTTGGTGAACCATGACAGGAATTTAGGTGGTTGATGATTTCTTTCTTAGAAAGTTCATGCACCAAAATTCTATGAGGTCTGATCAACAAAGACAGACTGAATTTTTTTTTCACAGATGTTTATTACTCCAATTCAATGTTTACATGATCTTTTCAAAGTAGTCCCCTCCTACTTCAATGCACTTTTTATAGCGTCTCTGCCAGTCCTTGAACACGTCCTGCAGACCATTCTTTGTCAGGTCCTTGAGAATCGACTCACTTTTCTTGAGCACTGCTTCAGAGTTCTCAAATCGAATACCCCTAAGCTTTGCCTTTAGTGATGGGAATAAAAAAAAGTCACTGGGTGCAAGATTGGGGCTATAAGGTGGATGTGGTACACAGGTAATGTTGAATTGATCCAGAAACTGCATGGCTTGATTTGCGACGTGAAGCCGTGCATTGTCATGATGAAGTCACCACCCAGTCCGAGAAAGCTCTGGTCGTTTCTTTGCAATGTGCTTCCTCAGTGTAGCCAATACTGACATGTAGTATGCTGCTGTAACAGTAGTGTGAGGGGGAACTGCATGCTGGTAAATCATTCCATTACAGTCAAAAAATGTGATCACCATTACTTTCCCTGCAGATGGAACAACTTTTGCCTTTTTTGGTGTTGGAGAACCTGGCGATTTCCACACTGTGCTGGCTTGTTTTCCTTCAGGATCATAATGATGCAGCCATGACTCATCACCGGTGATAATCAACTTAAAAAATGCATCACCTCCATTGTCTGGTATGCGAAATGCACGTAGGGTCTACAAAATAGAGCATTACTACAAACCTACCAATACGAGAGTGCTGCCGCCTACCAACATTATACATAAAAACCCGCTCTTTTCAAATATTTATATTACAGATACAAAACTAGCACGGAAGCTACAGGAAAAAATCAGTCTCAGTTTTTGTTGATCAGCCCTCGTACAAACTGCCTCAGCAGTCTAGTCCTCACTACATGTCTTCTGTTTGAATTTGAATTTACTTTCCAACTAAATACAGTCTCAAAACTGTGGGGACATAATATACAACTCCTAATACAAATTATTATTTTCACTAAAACTAGAAATAAAAATCTAAACTACCTCCTTTTACAGTTAAAATTGTAATTAAAATTTCTGGATCTGAATTATTCCATTTTTGTTGCCCTGCTTTTTCTCTCCATACCTTTGATTCCAGTGTAATACATAAAATTTATCATGATTAACATAACATGAATCAAAGAAGCACTTCTTACATGAATAATATAATACCGAAGGGATAGTTGTGTATTTGATATGAGTGGAGAAAACTAAGGTTATGCCTTAGACCTTTTAAATTCATGACTCCAGTTCTTGCTCATGCAAACCCTTCTCTACCTGCTTTATTGCAAATATCTATAATTTTCCTTGTCCTATACTGTTTATTTTTACTTTCTCTACTACATATAGTAAGTAGGCTAAGTATTGTATTCCACCCAAAAATTTGATACCAAGATTTCACCGGAAATACATGTTTTGAGACCCCCTGAATCCAAAAAAAACATTTTTGGAAACATGTCTGTGTGTGTGTGTGTGTGTGTGTGTGTGAACAGCATAAAGGCTGGTTCACAACCAACGAGAACGGGAAAGTTGAAATACATGTATTCAAATGGGAGTGTCCACAACCGACGGGAAGCCTTCCCGGGCCCCGGGAACGGGAAGAAGAGTTGCCCAACTTTTAACTTTCTCGTTCTCGTTCCCGGGCACGGCATATTAGATCCCTATTGTGCATATTAGACTCTTCACTCTAGAGGTTATTCTAAGCGGCCGTGACATGAAACAGCCACTAGTGCTCTCTATAGTCGCAAGCTGGAAACATGAAACTGGAAGCAGGACCCTCTGTTTCTAGAGGGTCCTGCTGGAAGGAATTAGTAGTAAATGTGCTTCCTAACACATGTGCTTCCTTATCCAGAGGGTCCTGTTCCTAACCTCATCCCGATACCCGCAAATCTAATCAACGTTGGTTCCTCTGGTGAAGGGATCATTTGTAGTTTGTTTATATGCAACTCAAAACTGGCTATTACCGAAAAAACAATGGCAAAAGCTACAAAGAACAGCTAAATACGGTGGAAATGAAAAAAGAATAAACAATTTTAATGTATGCCATTAAATAAAGGAATGAAAGTTTGGCATAAGTAGAGGGATCGGAAATGTAATGAATATGCATTTAGATAATGTTTACTCTATCGAATTTTGACGTTGGCTTGGCTAAATTGGAAGTAGGTGAAAAAATGTCATTGGTCAGTTAAAAACAAATGAAATTCCAATGTGCAAAATCGATTTTCACTTTGTGATCGATATGCATTCCCGTTCTCGTTACCGGGCTGTTGTGAATCAAAATTTCTTGCTTCCCGTTCTCGTTTCCGTTCTGGTTACCGTTACCGGGTGGTTGTGAACCAGCCTTAACTCAGAAACGAACAGTAGGATAAACACCAAACTTGGTATTTAGGTTCAGTATCTACCAGAGATGCGACACGAAGGTTTTCAAGAAAATCCCCCCACCCCAGACTACCCTTTACATGGAACTTTTTCGAAAATTTTAATTTTCTCAAAAATGGCTAACGATTTTGATTAAAATATCATATGTTTAAGATATTGTCATGAGAAATGAAATGTATATCTCGAATTTTCTGGGAATGTCTCCAAAAGTATTCTTCATTGTGAACGACTTTTGCATAACTGGTAAACCATAAGAGATAGACAAAATTTTACTACACGAAAAATGTAGATCGCGTTAAAATACACAATTTATGTTATATACATTTCTTTTGTTGAGTGAACCATTTTCGAGATATTGCTTGTTATTCCCTTAAATTTTCCAATACTTATACTTTTTCTCAAATTCGTTATTCATTTTTTTTTTATGTCCTGGACATGCAAAGAAAATGGAATGCGCCACATAGCAATCAGCGCTTAAAACGTACCATATTCCCCTTGCATCTACAAGAAAATTAGCAATAAAATTGATATCTCGATATCTTGATTAACAAGAAGCATATGGAGAATAAGCGTTTGTAAAAATAGTTTGTACAAGAGTAGAGAAAGTCATGTGAGTGTAACATCAGATTTTTCCCTATAGAGCCTCAAAGAACCCTTTTCTCTCATACCATCAAATGTTTCTTCTCTCAATATTCTTTAGCCTCGGACTTACTTCTTTCCAGAACTCTTTATTTTGATACTCTGTATTAATCCATTACTCTCCCATCCTTATCTGTTGGATGACTTGCTGAATTTTAAGGAACCATGATCCTTTCTACTTAATTTCTCTTGAATACAAAAGCATTCTTTAATAATATCACTGTCCTCCAATGTGGAAATTCTATAAGTATTTAATAATTCTTGTCATTATTTTGTTCTACACCAAAAACTATTAAACTTAACTTCCTATTTCCTTCCTTCACATTTTCCAGTCAAGTTAGTCTTCTCCTGTTCTCTGTTATCTCAGTCTTTACCTCACCTTCAAAGTTTCCTTTATTTCATTGGTAATCATTTCCAACATCTTTTCTAATTTTGGGCCTGGATTCATTTCAATGCCTCCAATCATCAGCAACATTAGTGTTACCAAAATAAACCAATAGCTTGCTCCTTCCCATCCTTGTTCCCGTTTTACCGATTATTTTTCTTGCATTAAAAACTCTGATTCTAACTCAATATGTTTGTACGTCCGTACCCATTTCCTTCCAACATGAGTGCATGTGCAACACGTCTTCCCTCTGCAGCTTGCAAGCAACTTCGCAATATGTCTTCTAAGCCCAGATTAGATTGTTGATTAGGAGTGGAAGCTGACATTTTTAATGCAAGTTTGAATGATCAAGAATATAATAAAATGGTGGAGCAGCAGAAGCAGATATGATTTTATAAGTGTTTTGATCAAAGGGGAGAGGGGGCTCAAGCATCTCCCCCAAGATGCCCTAAACCATAATATCAAAGCACTGCAGAGTCATTTCTGCAATTCTTTTATACTTAGCTACAGGTTTAGTGTAACACTTTCCATTTGTTAAACAAGTAAACCAAAATACTATATCTATAGGTACATTAAAACAGTAGTAAATACTGAAGGATGATGGAATTTAAGCTGTTTTGGAAAATTATATTGTGTCATTCAATAATTAGTGGCAACAATGTTTGTATGTGGCTTTATCAGTGGTAAATGATGCAAGTTGATAACAATAGAAAGAAGAGCATCAGATGTGTGTTATTTGTGAGTTTGATGACAGTAATCTTATTTGTAAGATATTTATAGTGACTTTAATTTGTCGACTTATCTGTAGCTCTCTAAAATGTTTAGTAAATACGAACAAAGATGCTTCATTAAAATTCAGCCAAGAATACAGACAGTGCCATGCAGCATTACTGGAAGCTTGTGGTAGAGAGACACTTTACCATAATCATCATCCCACCCTGGCTAGGTGGGCACATGCATTTTGCAGAGGTAGTGAAGATGTTTAGTAAATAGTAAATACGAACAAAGATGCTTCATTAAAATTCAGGCAAGAATACAGACAGTGCCATGCAGCATTACTGGAAGCTTGTGGTAGAGAGACACTTTACCATAATCATCATCCCACCCTGGCTAGGTGGACACATGCATTTTGCAGAGGTAGTGAAGATGTTCATCAAAAACATGGAGCTGGCAGACCACAATCAGCAAATGATGATGTGCATGTTGAAGAAGAAGGTTTATTTTAGGAGGAGTTGTATTGTAGTTCGACTGTTGGGGAGCCAAAAACTTGAGATAGTTTCTTGGAGTTTTCGCCCCACGTACAATACAAAGTTTCCGGTGGCCTTCACCCCAAGTTTACTTTCCAGTGGCCTTTGCCCCAACGTTTAGGAATCAACTTTGTATTTTAATGTTTCTTTAAATTTATACATATTTAGGTTTGCGTTGGCTGCGTCAGTATTAATTTGTAGAAACATGTATCTCTAGGCAGGGGGTGATGTGGCTAAAGAATGTAGGCTTACACAAAATTATTAATTACTTGCACTTTTTAACACATAAGCTTTATAATATTCTTGCCGTAATGAATTTTATATGTGTCACACTGAATACGTATCGAACGAACTGCTCAGGTATGTCGCCTTCTAGCAACTGGCATTTACCGCTTAAATTTGTAAATTGTTTCTATTTCACGTCTCTGATTGGCTAATTTTACTCCAATAGAATACTTTTATTTAACTTTCAGCTTTTCTAATTGTTGATTGGCTATTTATAAACTGTTTTAAATATAACATTATTGTTTCCCAGAATTACTAGTAGTATATTAAACTTTCCAATTCATTATTGCCTCAAGGTTACCTCATTGTTAGCAACTTTCGGCTTCTATTCTCCCAGCTCCAACATTATTAAATTACTTAATACATTCACATAACATTATTATACATGTACACAATAATATAAACAATACAATGACTTACATACATTTTAAATATTATTTATACACATATTGCTTTAAGGCGGGATGTTATTTTATTTTATATTATATAATTAGATTGAAAACATTTAAGTGTTAAAAATACTGCCTCAATGTGAATGCGTTAGAGCACTGCTGGAAGAATACTGTTGTTGGACTTATATTCAACTAGCAATGGAAGTTGGAATTGTTCTGGTATGATTCTTCACATACTTAGAAGTAGTTAAAGATGAGGGAAATCTGTGCTAGATGGGTTCCACACATCTTGGAAGAGGAAAGCATTTGACAGAGAATGGAAACAGTAAGATTGCACTGGAACACTATGGACGTGAAGGCGAGCTTTTACTTCGACATATCATAACTTAAGGTGTAATCTGGGGTTTGATGCTACCAACCAAAATTGGAGAGACAATCAAATAAGTGGGGCACAATGATTCCCCACAGGCAAAAAAAGTATCAGCAAGAACAGCAACAACAGGGTCCATTTAAAATCATGTTCATAGTTGCTTATGATTTTGACAGTGTCCTTGTCATTCATCAGTTCCTGCAGGAAATTGTGTGAATGGTGCATATTACAGTTACTTTTTGGAACACCATTTATGACCAACTGTACATCATAAATGTCCAAATCTCCTGAATTCTCATCCTATTGTGCTACATGATGGTGCTCACTCTCACATAGCTGCCCCTGTGGTTAATTTATTTTGCAAGTGGAACTGGAAAATTCTAGAGCATCTTCCATACTCCCCAGATATAAGCCCATTTGATTTTGACCTGTTTGCAAAAATGAAATTACCACTTAGAGGAGTTCGCTTTAGAACCAGACAGACAATAGAGCAGTCTGTTTGAAGATTAGTTGCAAGATGTTGTGAATGGCATTTGTCATCTCCCTGAAGTGTGGAGGCGAGTTATTCATGTTGAAGAAGATTGCTTCTGAGCACAGCAACAATGCAACTGTTCACAAAATGTTTTCTTTCTTATTAATTCAAATGTTGCCACTAATTATTGAATGACCCATGTAATTCCATATGTTGGTTGGGAACGCTGGTTCAACAGCTCACTCTGCCTATTTTACTATCTGCATACGTTTAGTCACAGGTAGTTATAGAATAGTTATAGAGCACTTCCTGTAGTTGTAGCTAGGTGAATGTAGAGTTTCTGAGTCAGTTTCCTCATAGTCTAGAGGTACTCCTGACTGGGTATGAGTCCTGGCTCGGGAGTTTAATTTCTATGTACTCCTGTTGTTGTTTTGGTCCTATAAACACTTAAAAATTGTTTTGTTGGTTATGTTGACCTGTCAAATCCTTTACTTAGTCAATATACCCTTTCAGTGGTCTAGTTTGTACCTGCTTCACATGGATAAATCTATAAAACTGACCATGGAGTGAAAGTATAACTGACTTCATGTTTGTCAGTCATTGAGTCCCCCCCCCACCCACACAAATCCACTTTCTGCATATGCCCCCGGTTTTGATATCTCTGATCATCAGTTTTAGTGATGATGCATGGCTTAAGGCTAAAGATTGGCAGTGCAATAGTCTGCAGTATTCATTGAATTCTCTTAGCTGAAGGAATGTCTTGCTGAGCTGAGTTCTTATTTTAGCTCATTTCATACAATTTTGCAACCTTTGATTTTAGGATCTTGACTTGGAAAGAAAAGTTAATCTTTTCTGCACCATATTCTTAAAGAGTTTGATCTCAGAAAGATGATGGTGTCAAATACCAATTATCCTGTGGTTCAGCAATTGGAATTCCGCACAATGTGTACACCCTACTTTTAACAGATATCTACTAAGCACTTTGAACTAAATTGCCATTGTGAGTTTGAGGATAGGGATGGTGGCACCTAATTATGGAGAAATTATGTAACATTTTGGAAGAAAACTGGTTGGGGAGCTTTTAATTTTTATTTGTTTATTTTATTAATTTATTTATTTTAACTACTCTCCATACTTTTACAGACTCAGTACTAATACTAAAAGCAAATTTTAAATTTCTGTAAACCACCTATCAATTACGCAGTGACACTCTCTGATAGTTATTTAAGTAACTGTATAAGAAAATGAGATTTTTAGGACGCTTAAGATGTTTAGGCCGAAGCTAAAGCCGGAATATCGAAACCGAGTCCGAAAAAAAAACACTTTCCTACATTTACGTACAAAATTCATACTATGTGGAAATACTTTATATATTGTTTAATGTTGTACTTCATATTATGTTGGAGGACGCAGTCATGTGTTTCAGTTAAGTTGTTGATTAAACTTTTGAAGGGAATACTATACCTTTTACTTTTTCTACTACGTATAGTAAGTAGGGGAAGTATTGTATTCCACCCAAAAATTCGATACCGAGATTTCACCGAAAATATATGTTTTGAGACCCCCTGAATCCAAAAAGAACATTTTTGGAAACATGTCCGTGTGTGTCTGTGAACAGCATAACTCAGAAACGAACAGTCGGATAAACACCAAACTTGGTATTTAGGTTCAGTATCTTCCAAGGATGCGACACGAAGGTTTTCAAGAAAATCCCCTCACCCCAGAGTACCTTTTACGTGGAAGATTTTTCGAAAATTTTAATTTTCTCAAAAATGGCTCTAACGATTTTGATTAAAATATCATATGTTTAAGATATTTTTATGACAAATAAAATGTATATGTAATATGTAAAATGTATATCTTGAATTTGGTATTTGGATTCAGTATCTTCCAGAGATGCGACACAAAGGTTTTCAAGAAAATCCCCCCACACTGGATTACCGTTTACATGGAACATTTTTCGAAAATTGGCTCAAAAATGCCTCTAACGATTTTGATTAAAATATCATATGTTTAAGATATTTTCATGACAAATGAAATGTATATCTTGAATTTTCTGGGAATGTCTCCAAAAGTATTCTTCATTTGAACGACTTTTGTATAACTGGTAAACCATAAGAGATAGACAAAATTTTACTACACAAAAAATGTAGATCGCGTTAAAATACACAATTTATGTCATATGCATTTTTTTTGTTGAGTGAATCATTTTCGAGATATTGCTTGTTATTCCCTTAAATTTTCAATACTTATTTTCTCAAATGGGAATTCGTTATTCATTTTTTTGTCTTGGATATGCAAAGAGTATTAATCTGTGGCAAAGAGAATGGTGCTGCACATAGCAACCAGCTATTAAGAGTAATGTCTATGCTTAAAGGCTACTGTATTTCTATATTGCCCTTGTAAATATATATTCCCCTTACATTTACAAGAAAATTAGCAATAAGATAGAGTCTGCAAATGTTTATCTCGATTAACATGAAGTAGATGGAAAATAAGCGTTTTTAAAAATAGTTTTACAAGAGTAGAGAAAGTCATGTGAGGGTAACACATCAGATTTTTATATAAAATATTGGTGTTGGGGTACGGAAAGTAAATGTACGGAAAAGTTCAATTTCCCGTTCTGGTTTGGGGACTGAAAAACATGAAATTCCGGGTAGTATGAAACAAAATATGGCACTGATTGTATATGCACATTATATTACCACAAAATGATTCGTCTTTACATAGATGCAATCCTTGGGGAAACAGTCATCTCTTTTATTCTCTCTTTGCTTATGGTGTAGCCACTACGATGTAGATAAGGCTCCCTTTCGATATCTCCACTATTTACTTTTGATGTACATGTATGCATGCAAAATATGAGCAGAAGAGTAAGGAGGTCAACATTCACTTTCTTTCTGTCCCTCTCACCAATGTCCCCTTTACCAATCTGCACCTGGGCTAGAGAGGAAGTCAATATTCCGTAAGCTTTATTTCAGAAAACCTTTTCTGTACGTATTAATCTTCCACCCAATTTTCTTCTTATTCTGTAAGTGTCTGTTTCCGTAAGTGCTACATAATGCATATTCCTTTCATTTCCGGCACATCTCTTAACGTCATCAATTATAAATACATGCAGAGGAGAATAAGACTCGAGTCTTAAGCAGCGGCTGAAGAAACTCAAAAGATAGATACTTTTTATGAAGATTCGCTGACAGCACAGATGATTCAATGGAGAACGGTATATGATGAATCATTGGGTGTTGCTCAATATGAGCAGCGCTGTGGCATCATCACGAACGACGACATAATCAGACCGTTTTGAGGATGACATCTCAAGAACTTGCGGCGATGTTTCACAACCGTAATGGGGCAAATAGCATGTCCTGCGAGAAATGGCAAAGGTGTACTAGGTTGGTAGAGGTAATCTGGATTAGTCAGTCGTGATCATGTTCTTTTGCTCCTATATAACAAGGAAAGGCAGATGATTATAGGTTATAATATAGCAGTTTGACCTTCAGTAAACTAATTACTATAGTTCGTAGCGTCCCATTCTATACGGCGTGAAAGACCGGGAACTTTGTTCAGAGGCCTCTTTATCAGGCTTGAGATTCTTTTACGTCCAAAAAAATCCATCGCCCTCCACCGGGAGTTAACCCGCGTTCTCGGGAACTAGAGCATTGCAAACGATGACTGCTGTCACCATAAGGAGGATCTTAAAAGAAATGGCAATTAATTTTTTTATTTCACACTGGATAAAATACATTAAATACATTTTCCTTCAAAAAAAAAGGTAAATTGTAAAATTTATTTGCTGCTTTAGCAGGTAAAAGCATTGTAGCCATTCCACTATTCCTTTGTAATAAGTAATAACTAATCCTTTGAACACCAGCATTAAAAGGTATTTCGTGCATCAACGCCATCGTCACCAGACGTTCTTTCGCTTTTCGGCGATACGTTGTTATCTTAATTACCAGAGTGGACAGGACCCAGTGGATTGATAAGTACATGACTTTCTCGAGAGGTGGCGTTCTAATCACAGGTTTCTTGTTTGCACACAAGTCTTACATCTATTCTAGGTATAATCGCAGAAATTTGTCGTCATTTGTTTCTTAGAACATTGTTGAGAGCGTCTAAAATAAGCAGATGTGTGTTGCTTCATAGAAAATGGAGAAAGGTGAATTTTGTGTTCTGATAAAGCAGTACTTTTTGCGTGGTAAGACGGTGAAGGAAACGGAAGAAAAGCTGAACAAGTATTATGGGGACTCTGCTCCATTACATGGCATGGTTCACAGAATTTCGATGCGGCCATTCGAGCACAAGAGATGCCGTGCGTACAGGACGGCCGGTTGAGATCACAACAGAAGAAATGGTGAACAAAGTGCACGATATTGTTTTAGAAGACTGCCGAGTGAAAATCCGTGAGTTAGCCAAGACCGTAAATATCTCGAGTGAACGGGTGTGTAACATTTTGCACGAAGTTTTGGGTATGAGAAAGCTGTCAGCAAGATGGGTGCCCCGCAACTGCTCACAGTTGAGAACAAGCGGAATCGTGTGACCATTTCACAGGGATGTTTGAACATGTTCCAGCGCAAGCCAAATGAGTTTTTGCGGCGTTATATCACAGTTGATGAAACTTGGATCCATTACTATCTGAAACCAAACAACAATCGAAGCAGTGGATTCCCTTCGGCGAACCTGCTCCAAAGAAACGAAAACCATTCTGTCGGCAGGAAAAATCATGGCAGCTGTCTTTTGGATTCACAAGGGGTGATAGACATCCACTACCTGGAAAGTAGTAAAACGATCACAGGTTCATATTATGCCGCAATTCTGGGTCAGTTTCACAAGAAATTGCTAAAGAAATCACCCCATTTTGTGAAGAAAAAGGTTCTCTTTCACCAGAATAATGCACCCGCACACAAGTCAGCCTTTGTCATCGCAAAATTTGTGAAATTGCGCTATGAACTGCTACCCCACCCACCATAATCTCCAGATTTGGCTCCGAGGGACTTCTTCCTCTTCGCAAAGCTGAAAAATTGGCTCGCTGGGAAGAAACTCACGTCCAGTGAATACATCATGGCAGAAATAACCTCATATTTTTCAGACTTCAAAAAACCATATTTTTTGGAAGGGTTAAAAAAAATTTAAGAAACGTTGGACAATGTATATCGAATTGGAAGGAGACTATTTTGAGAAATAAAATTGATTTTTTGGAAAAAATTGTTATTTTCTTTAAAAAGTCGCTGATTTATCAATCCGCCCTCGTATTTTATATCACGTCCAACTCAATATTCTGATTGGAGTTTGATTAATATATATTTTTGCAGCGTTACAGGTGAGAAACAAGCACGGTTTGCAGAACTGCCTTTCTTCTGATGCAATCATCCTTAGTCAGCTTTAGTGGTTTCTTGAATTGATTTTTCAAAAACACTTTCAATAAACTGTTTCCATATTAAAATAAAAATAGGAATATCCGGAACACATTAAATCAACCGCACCAAGAAGCTGAAATACAAATCATTCATATAATGATGGTAGAGGACGATGAAATGGTAGCATCTAAGCATTAGACGTAAGTTTCTTGATAAACGTTTGTGGTTCACATCCCATAAATTGCAAAGCGAGTAAAGAGCCTCATTAACTGTTAACTTCGGAGCGACTATGCAATTTTACAAGAAGATGTTTAACTGTATGTATTACCCCAATGCAATTACCGACAGTAAGAAAAGGTATCTGCAGTTTGAAACCTTCAACAGTGAACAATGCTTGTGCTACTAGCAGTCCCCGTTCCGCTACATCGTGCTAGAAGGCGATTTTCATTTTGCTCAATCATGTTTAAACTCTCTTAAGGGTGTTGCACAGCTATTCTTTTTACTTTCTCTACTACGTATAGTAAGTAGGGGAAGTATTGTATTCCACCCAAAATTTCGATACCGAGATTTCACCGGAAATACATGTTTTGAGACCCCCTGAATCCAAAAAAATCTGATGTGTTACACTCACATGACTTTCTCTACTCTTGTACAATATATTTTTACAAACGCCTATTCTCCATATGCTTCATATTAATCGAGATATCGAGATGTCAATTTTATTTGTAATTTTCTTGTAGATGCAAGGGGAATATGGTAGCTTTTAAGCGATAGTCAAATATCTTATCGCTGGTTGCTATGTGGCGCATTCCATTCTCTTTGCATGTCCAGGACATAAAAAAATTAATAACGAATTTGAGAAAAAGTATAAGTATTGGAAAATTTAAGGAAATAACAAGCAATATCTCGAAAACGGTTCACTCAACAAAAAAAAATGTATATGATGTAAGTTGTGTATTTTAACGCGATCTACATTTTTGTGCAGTAAAATTTTGTCTATCTCTTATGGTTTACCAGTTATGCAAAAGTCGTTCACAATGAAGAATACTTTTGGAGACATTCCCAGAAATTTCGAGATATACATTTCATTTCTCATGACATTATCTTAAACATATGATATTTTCATCAAAATCGTTAGAGCCATTTTTGAGAAAATTAAAATTTTCGAAAAATGTTCCATGTAAAGGGTAGTCTGGGGTGGGGGGATTTTCTTGAAAATCTTCGTGTCGCATCTCTGGAACATACTGAACGTAAATACCAAGTTTGGTGTTTATCCGACTGTTAGTTTTTGAGTTATGCTGTTCACAGACATACACACACAGACACACACACGGACACACACACGGACATGTTTCCAAAAATGCTTTTTTTGGATTCAGGAGGTCTCAAAACATGTATTTCCGGTGAAATCTCGGTATCGAATTTTTGGGTGGAATGCAATACTTCCCCTACTTACTATACGTAGTAGAGAAAGTAAAAAGCATTTTTGGAAACATGTCCGTGTGTGTGTCTGTGTGTCTGTGAACAGCATAACTCAGAAACGAACAGTCGGATAAACACCAAACTTGGTATTTAGGTTCAGTATCTTCCAAGGATGCGACACGAAGGTTTTCAAGAAAATCCCCTCACCCCAGAGTACCCTTTACATGGAAGATTTTTCGAAAATTTTAATTTTCTCAAAAATGGCTCTAACGATTTTGATTAAAATATCATATGTTTAAGATAGTTTTATGACAAATAAAATGTATATCTTGAGTTTCCTGGGAATGTCTCCAAAAGTATTCTTTATTGTGAACGACTTTTGCATAACTGGTAAACCATAAGAGATAGACAAAATTTTACTACACAAAAAATGTAGATCGCGTTAAAATACACAATTTATGTCATATACATTTTTTTAGTTGAGTGAACCATTTTCGAGATATTGCTTGTTATTTCCTTAAATTTTACAATACTTATACTTTTTCTCAAATTCGTTATTCAATTTTTACTTTCTCTACTACGTATAGTAAGTAGGGGAAGTATTGCATTCCACCCAAAAATTCGATACCGAGATTTCACCGGAAATATATGTTTTGAGATCTCCTGAATCCAAAAAAAAGCATTTTTGGAAACATGTCCGTGTGTGTGTCTGTGTGTGTGTGTCTGTGAACAGCATAACTCAAAAACGAACAGTCGGATAAGCACCAAACTTGGTATTTAGGTTCAGTATCTTCCAGAGATGCGACACGAAGGTTTTCAAGAAAATCCCCCCACTCCAGACTACCCTTTACATAGAAGATAGGTGCATTAAATAAGTTTTTATATGTATTGACACACCTTATTCTTTAATGTTATTAAGCATTTTTGTTACGTTTTATCGTGGTACTTCTGTTCTGCAAATGTCTAAAACAGAGGTGGCTCTAACGATTTTGATGAAAATATCATATCTTTAAGATAATGTCATGAGAAATGAAATGTATATCTCGAATTTTCTGGGAATGTCTCCAAACGTATTCTTCATTGTGAACGACTTTTGCATAACTGGTAAACCATAAGAGATAGACAAAATTTTACTGCACAAAAAATGTAGATCGCGTTAAAATACACAACTTATGTCATATACATTTCTTTTGTTGAGTGAACCGTTTTCGAGATATTGCTTGTTATTTCCTTAAATTTTCCAATGCTTATACTTTTTCTCAAATTCGTTATTCATTTTTTTTATGTCCTGGACATGCAAAGAGAATGGAATGCGCCACATAGCAACCAGCGTTAAAATATTTGACTATCGCTTAAAAGCTACCATATTTCCCTTGCATCTACAAGAAAATTACCAATAAGATTGACATCTCGATATCTCGATTAACATGAAGCATATGGAGAATAGGCGTTTGTAAAATTAGATTGTACAGGAGTAGAGAAAGTCATGTGAGTGTAACACATCAGATTTTTTTATGTCCTGGATATGCAAACAGAATAGAATGCGCCACATAGCAACCAGCGCTTAAAAGATTTGACTATCGCTTATAACCTACCATGTTCCCCTTGCATCTACAAGAAAATTAGCAATAAGATTGACATCTCGATATCTCGAGTAACATGAAGCATATGGAGAATAAACGTTTGTAAAAATAGTTTGTACAAGAGTATAGAAAGTCATGTGAGTGTAACACATCAGATTTTTTATTCAATAGTGTCATATTTGTCTAGCATTACTGTAGGTATAGGGTTTATATAATCATGATTTCATTGGCGTTGTTTTACTAATACTGAAAGAAAGAAAAGAAAAATGAATTTTTATTTATAATATTTAAATAACACGTCCTTTCCTATTTCAGTGTATTATTTGTTACTGCATTGAAGTTATAGGTGCATTAAATAAGTTTTTATATGTATTGACTCACCTTATTCTTTAATGTTATTAAGCATTTTTGTTACGTTTTATCGTGGTACTTCTGTTCTGCAAATGTCTAAAACAGAGGTGGCGAAAACGTGACTCGCGAGTTATTTTGACTCGCAGGCGCACGTTCCCTCTCTGCAACCGTCCGTTTGATTTTCACATGCTGCTGAGTGACGCCGTGCATGTTGCATATTTGGTGACTCGCGGAAGGAAGGCGTTTTCGCCACCCTTGGTCTAAAAGAACGGAGAAGGAAAGAAAATGCAGTTTGGTCTCAGTGACGATGAAGACGCTGATTATTGTACAAACTGCTAATAGTTAACTTCAAAAGTTCAAAGCAGAAATTTAAAATTAATTTTACTGCATAAGGTTGAGAACTTTATATCTCGTTTTCTAAAATGAATACTTTCAGACATTTGTCCCGTTTTCTGAGAAACTGCTGGGAATGTCTACACGAAATTTTTACAGGTGTAAAACTACTTATGCTGAAGATGTCATTTTTATAACATTTTTGTATTTAGAGAAAGAATAAATTGCTTCAGAATAAAGATGTAAGTTTTATTGAGAATCAGCAGCTAAGATCACTTAATAAATAGCGCAAATTTCAGCAACTTTCATTCAGAAGTTTCTGAGAAAAGGGGTCACAAAGTTGCTTGTTTTAACATGAATACGACGAAACTTATCGTCGTTTTGCTAGATAAAGCGTACGGGAGCAAGCGTCTAGTTGGCTACACGGACTAGTTGGCATATTGTTAATAACTTGGCAGCCCTACGACTTTGTGTGAGGGCTAGAGTTGCGCTAAACGCCGTAGTAAATGTTAGGATTTCCGGTAGTATTGGTGGCATTGGTAAGCAAAGAAACAGGACGCAAAATACAACAAATTAAGAAAATTACTGAAAAATTCAAGTATTATAATCACCAAAATCTGTGATCATGACTTTGGTCACTGCCATCAAAATAAAAACTGTACCCTTCGATTCAAAATAACAGTACTCGTGATCACTCGTTCTACTACTATCAGTAGTCTCAAACGTAAACAAAGCGATCGATATGAGGTAACGCCCGATAGGTATGCAACACACCTAAGGTGCAGGTAACGCGGGTAGGATCTTAACTGACCAATGTAGTAGTTGGTTTGAAGAAGATGTATTATGTTGTATTGAAGGAGTTGTATTATATTTCAACTGTTGGGGAACCGAACTTGAAGTAGTTGCAACCACACGTATGGTACCCGGTTTCCAGCAGCCTTCGCCCTAAATGTACTTTCAGGTGGCCTTTGCCCCAAGTTTAAAAATATTAACTTTGTAATTTAAACTGTTTCTTTAAATATTATATATTTAAGTTTGCCTGGGCTATTGTTAGAGACACGTTTCTCTTGGCAGGGTTGTGATACGACTAAGAATGTAGGCTTACACAGATTATAATTTTTACTTCACTCCTTTTATTAATACTTGATACGATTAAAATAATACTTCACTGATATAGAGAGCTGTGGGATTCTTTTTATTAATTAATTACACTTTTTAACACGTAAACTATTTTTCGTTTCACACGAATACGTATTAAATCTCTAGAGGACGCACAAGCAACGCATTCAGTTATGAGCACTGTCTGCAGGCAACTGAATTGATTTCAACGTCTAAACTTGTAAATTTCTGTATTTCAAGTCTCTGATTGGCTAATCCTACTCCAATAGAATACCTTCATTTAACTAAAGCTTTTTCTGGTTGTTGATTGGCTATTTTATAAACTGTCACTAAAATTACATTATTGTTGCTCCAATAATGACTAGTAGCATTATTAAACTCATTATTGCCTCAAGGTTACCTCATTGTTAGCAACGTTTAACTTATTATTCTCACAGCTCCTACATTATTAAATTACGTAATATATTGACATAACATTATTACACATAGACACAATAATATAAGCATATGCAATGACTGTTACATACATTTTACAAATTATTACATACACATATTGCTTCAAGGCGAGCTGTTATTGAATTTACATATTATATAATTTGACTGAAATCATTTAAGTGTTAAAAATACTGCCTCACCAATTCTACTAGCCTACGGTAGCTTTACAACTCTAGTAAGGACACTTAGACCAGGGACTGATCATCTACCGTTAGCCTTTGTTACAAGTTTTTATTGCATTTGGAGTCGTCCTCTTCCTACAGTATGCTTTTGTTCTTCTAGAGTACTTGCAAATAAATATCTATCCTTCTGAAAAATAAAAGTTTACAGTAGCCGGTGTTAAGAAATAGTTGCTTTTGTGGTGTCTGTGTGGAGTGAAGATTTGTAACTACATGTCTGAGCAGTTTAAGGTTTAGTTTTCTGACATAAAAACCGAAACACCTTTTAACTACATACATTAGGGTAAGTTGGCTCAATGAGCCAACTAGCCTCGCCGTTAATATTTCAAACATTTTCTAACAAAAGTTTTATTTAAATTTGTGCGTCCGTATTTTAGCAGCCGCAAGTATGCCAAGAGCATAATATAGAAAAACGAATGAGTTTCTACCGTCTTATTTCACTGATAGCCAGGTTGTCATTGACAAGCCTGGCTCCTCCAGAGCACAAGAGCCATGTTCAAACACATCTCCGGAGCCGAGGATATATGAATTCCGCCTAAAAGATGAAAGCGAAAGCCAAAAATCTAAATAAGACCAAAATAAAACAGGAACCAGAAGGCAGCTGTTTGAGGAATTACAAAAAAGGAACCAAATTAAGAACGTTACAGAGGAAATTGCCATTCAAATGCACACATGAAACATTTTGCTTCATATGCGTGGACAAGTTCTCGAGAAGCGTGGGTGAAGAAGAATGGATTCAGTGCATCCGATGTAAAATGTGGGCCCATTTAAAATGCATACGGGGTGTCAAATGGGACTTATTTGTCTGAACTGTGGCTCTGATATGTCAGATGAATATTTTTAATTGATGTTTGCGACACTCGGTACTATAGACGTTGTTAAATGAACACAAATTACACCTTCTTCATATGTTTGAATGATTGATTCGCTGAGTTTAGATTTGTATTATTTTCGTTACAACAATTTGAGGCAGTATTTTTGACGCTTAAATGATTTCAGCCAAATTATATAATATGTAAATTCAATAACAGCCCGCCTTGAAGCAATATGTGTATGTAATAATTTGTAAAACGTATGTAACAGTCGATGCATATGCTTATATTATTGTAAACATGTTCAATAATGTTATGTGAATGCATTACGTAATTTAATAATGTAGGAGCTGTGAGAATAATAAGTTAAAAGTTGCTAACAATGAGGTAACAATGAGGTAACCTTGAGGCAATAATGGTTTTGAGAGTTTAATAATACTACTTCTGATTATTGGAGTAATAATAATGTAATTTTAAGGACAGTTTAAAAAATAGCCAATCAACAACCAGAAAAAGCTTTAGTTAAAAGAAGGTATTCTATTGGATTAGAAATAGCCAATCAGAGACTTGAAATACGAAATTTACAAGTTTAGGATGTTGAAATCAATTCAGTTGCCTGCAAACAGTGTTCCTAATCAGACGCAAAATGTGTCCTCGAGAGATTTAATACGTATTCGTGTGAGACGAAAAATAAGTCTACGTGTTAAAAAGTGTAATTAATAAAAAAAAAAAAGAATCTCACAGCTCTCTATATCAGCAAAGTGTTATTTAAATCATGTCAAGCATTAGTAAAAGGAGTGAAGTAAAATTATAATCTTTGTAAGCCTACATTCTTGTCACATCACAACCCCGCCAAGAGGTACGTGTCTAACAATAATACTGACGCAGCCGAGTCAAACATAAATATATAATATTTAAAGAAACAGTTAAATTACAAAGTTAATATTTTTTTAAACTTGGGGCAAAGGCCACCTGAAAGCACATTTGGGGCGAAGGCTACCGGAAACTGTTTACCATACGTGCGGTTGCAACTACTACAAGTTCGGCTCCCCAACAGTTGAAATATAACACAACAAAATAACTTCTTCAAATTTGTTGTTCAACTTGTATCATCATACTCCGACAATGGGGTAAGTTGACGCAGGTGTCGAGGTTCAAATAAATTACAGTTTCTTAATTACCTGCCTTAGGAATTAAACTTTCACATAGATAAATTTGCATAATAACTTTAAGTATATCAAAGCTCATAAAAATAAAAGTTTAAAATCTGTGCCAACTGGATCCGGGTAGCCTAGTAGAAGGGTTATGGACAGTGGCGGCTCGCGCTAAAGGGCACAAGGCCACGTGCCCTCTCTTTAATTTTGAACCAACAATATTTTTAAATAATTTATGCATAAACTGTCAACTCAAAAAATATATATGATATAATTGTATACATATACAAACCTTTAATGTTTCAGAGCCTGTACTGTTGTATACAAGAGGATACGATTTAAACAGCTTTTTAGGCGAATGCAGACAACTTAGTGTATGCGTGAAGAGAACGGGCCACGGCACATTCTCCTTAGCAGGGCAGAATGCTTTGGTTTATAAAAAGGAGTTGAGCAGCTGAGGGGCAAGCGGATGACAGGGATGTAGCAGGGAGGCTTCACGAAGGGCACGGAGAGTCTGTGGACTTTCCTCGCACATGCACACTGAGCCTGTCCTCCCTATCGGACCACCTGAAAGAGGAACTTCCCTAAGCAATTTGTCGTGAATCAACGTTGAAGTAATTATATTTATTTATGTTGTTGTTATTTATAAGCCCCACGTATGAACGCCAATTTGAAGTAGATGGTTTGTATTGTAACTTGTTTGCAACACGCTTTGGGCGTCAATTTGAAGTAGGTCGTATTGAAGGTGTTGAATTATATTTCAACTGTTGGGGAGCCGAATTTGTAGTAGTTGCAACCGCACGTATGGTAAACAGTTTCCGGTAGCCTTCGCTTCAAATGTACTTTCAGGTGGCCTTTGCCCCAAGTTTAAAAAAAATATATTAACTTTATAATTTTGACTGTTTCTTTAAATATTATGTATTTATGTTTGCCTCGGCTGCGTCAGTATTATTTTTAGAGACATGGATGTTTTGGCAGGGTTGTGGTGCGACAAGAATGTAGGCTTACACAGATTATAATTTTTAATTCACTCCTTTTATTAATGCTTGATACGATTTAAATAACACTTAACTGATATAGAGAGCTGTGAGATTCTTTTTATAATTACTTGCACTTTTTAACACGTAAAACTATTTTCGTCTCACACGAATACGTATTAAATTTCTTGAGGACACTTTTTGCGTCTGATTACAATCACTGTCTGCAGGTAACTGAACTGATTTCAACCACCTAAGCTTGTAAATTTTTGTATTTGAAGTCCCTGATTGGCTAATTCTACTCCAATAGAATACCTTCATTTAACTAAAGTATTTCTGGTTGTTGATTGGCTATATTTTTTTAAACTGTCACTAAAAAGTTACATTATTGTTGCTCCAATAATGACTAGTAGCATTTAAACTCTCAAACTCATTATTGCCTCAAGGTTACCTCATTGTTGTCTCATTGTTAGCAACTTTTAACTTATTATTCTCACAGCTCCTACATTATTAAATTACGTAATACATTCATATAACATTATTACACATGAATACTATAATATAAATATATACAATGACTGTAATATACACTTTTTATATATTGTTACATATACATATTGCTTTAAGTCGGGCTGTTATTATATTTTTTATTATATAATTAGACTGAAATTATTTAAGTGTTAAAAATACTGCCTCAACGTTATTACTTCCCATGAGCTATAGTTGCTTTTTCGCCCCATTGGGTTATGAGGAATATAAACTATAAAAAGTTCTTTTATCATAAAGGCAACTCAACTTAGATATCTTTAAATAACATCATGTTTTAAAAAGAGCCAGCATTATCATAAGAGTAGGAATGGTTACTGAGGGAAGGACTGTAGAATGGACTTCATCTATAAATACCTAAGTAGGTTAGGTTTATTGCATCCTTTAACGTTATATTTTACCGTTGTTTTCAATACACTCTAAAGCATCTCCCACCGCACAAAAAAGATAGATGTCATAGCGGAAAGTAATGTTGTTTAAATTTGTCGCTTCATCGTAAGTGTTTTTATTTATTACTGACATTAATTCCTAAATTTAGTTTTGAACAGGCGTACATAGCGAAGCTATTAACAAAGATCTGAAATGCAGGAGAAATTTAAGTGAAGGCGAACTATTTATTTTAGTAAACGTGTAGTACGTAGTGAGTATTTTATGTCAAATAAAATTTAAATACCGGTACATAAAATTACTCTTTTATTTTTACTTTTCTACTACGTATAGTAAATAGGGGAAGTATGGCATTCCACCCAAAAATTCGATACCGAGATTTCACCGGAAATATATGTTTTGAGACCCCCTGAATCCAAAAAAAGCATTTTTGGAAACATGTCCGTATGTGTGTGTGCGTGTGTGTGTGCGCGCGCGCGTGTGTGTGTGTGTGTGTGTGTGTGAACAGCATAACTCAGAAACGAACAGTCGGATAAACACCAAACTTGGTATTTAGGTTCAGTATCTTCCAGTGATGCGACACGAAGGTTTTCAAGAAAATCCCCCACCCCAGATTACCCTTTACATGGAACATTTTTCGAAAATTCTAATTTTCTCAGAAACAAATGAAATGTATATCTCGAATTTTCTGGGAATGTCTCCAAAAGTATTCTTCATTGTGAACGACGTTTGCATAACTGGTAAACCATAAGAGATAGACAAAACTTTACTACACACAAAATGTAGATCGCGTTAAAATACAGAATTTATGTCATACACATTTTTTTTTATTGAGTGAACCATTTTCGAGATATTGCTTGTTATTCCCTTAAATTTTCCAGTACTTATACTTTTTCTCAAATTCGTTAATCATTTTTTTTGTCCTGGTAATGCAAAGAAAATGGAATACTCCACATAGCAACCAGCTCTTAAAATATTTTACTATTGCTTAAAGTCTGCCATATTCCCCTTGCATCTACAAGAAAATTAGCAATAAAATTAACATCTCGATATCTCGATTAACAAGAAACACGTGGAGAATAAGCGATTGTAAAAATAGTTTGTACAAGAGTAGAGAAAATCATGCGAGTGTAACACATCAGATTTTTTATTATATTTTCTAGAAGAGTGAAAGTGTGTTTTGGGGGGGGGGCGTAGATTTTTGCAGTGCGCTATGATAAATTCATGTTCGTGGATTCTATGCAATGATATTGTTTTATAAGCTGTTCTCCACCAACTAAAATGTACACGAGTCGCCACTGGTTATAAATACTCCACAACAACGAAGTTCATCTCTGCTGTGGTTTCTTTCAAAGGCTGCGTCAGCGACCTCCGTTTCCGCCACTTTACACGCTGGCGTCCTTAATCGTATTTTTATGGGTTTATATTCTTCCGCTGAATGAACGGCGGAATACCAAGTAGGTCATACCGCTACTCCTCTGCTGTTTGGAATGCCAGTGCAATTCTGCCGCGTCGAGGAAATGGCGCCAACTGGGGGAGTCACGCTAAGCCCTTTCCACTCTGTGGAGGTCTTGTCATGTTGCGATATGAAGGACAAGAAGTGTCATTCTGCTGATTTAGCGTCAGTAATGAGTAGTGTGGTACTTGTATTTTCATGAACTATCACCCAAAGAAAACCTAGTTTTGCCTTTGTATTAAACAACTAACATAATAAACTCGTTTTAATCGAGAACGAGGATATTTCAAAATTAAATTTGCCTATATAGCAAACGAACTTTGTTTATTTCCCTGTGATGTTGTACTTTTGAGGAAATGTTGGCTCTCATATGGACTGTAGTACCGAGGAAACGAAATCTGGACATTTCCTTTAAACGCCTTTAATAGAGTGGAAGATACTCTCAGACAATTGAGAAATCATATCATGACTGTTTTTTACGTGTTCTTTGTTACCCATAATCAGGAGTGCCAGACAGCTGATGGCTTTAGTTGTGTAGTTGCCTTCCTCCTGATCAATAACTTTCTGATAGGTGACCTCAGTTGCATAAGCACCTTCCTGCTCCATTTATTGTTATTGATTTAGAGGGAAAATATACTTGTTTGGTATTACAGTAAAGTATTCTGCTGGGAAGATGACATTAGAGGATGCTTTCTCGAACCATAAAGTTTATATTATTGTACTACATTCATGGTAATGCCTCGCGGTATACTGAAATATTCAATCTGATATTTACATGGAGACTGTGGGAAAATGCGAAAAACATCTCGGTCAGAGGTACACAGGAATTCAACTCGAAACCTCCTGCATGCGAACCATGGACACTACCGCATGAGTCAACTTGCTCGTAAATACAGATTATTATTATTATTATTATTATTATTATTATTATTATTATTATTAAATGAGGAAGATGGCATTGGAAGATCTTATAAGACATTTTTATTGCTCGCGACGAAACATTTTCCATTTCTATTGGCAATACGTTTGCCTTGAATATTTTCAGCTGAGTGAATAAAGCGGTGGCAAAGTAGTGATCGTTGATCTTTAAAGAATACTTTAATGTTGAACATTTGTCTTGTGACTAAACGTAAAAGTCAATTATACATATCAATAGCTGCAGTAAAGATAAAAAATCTGATGTGTTACACTCATATGACTTTCTCTACTCTTGTACAAACTATTCTTACAAACGCTTATTCTCCATATGCTTCATTTTAATCGAGATATCGAGATGTTAATCTTATTGGTAATTTTCTTGTAGATGCAAGGGGAATTGCTAGGCTTTAAGCGATAGTCAAATATTTTAAAAGCTTGTTGCTATGTGGAGTATTACATTCTCTTTGCATTACCAGGACAAAAAATAAATAACCAATTCCCATTAAAAAAAATATAAATATTGGAAAATTTAAGGGAATAACAAGCAATATCTCGAAAATGGTTCACTCAACAAAAACAAAAAAAATGTATATGACATAAATTATGTATTTTAACGCGATCTACATTTTATGTGTAGTAAAAGTTTGTCTATCCCTTATGGTTTACCAGTTATGCAAAAGTCGTTCACAATGAAGAATACTTTGGAAGATATTCCCAGAAAATTCAAGATATACATTTTATTTGTCATGAAAGTATCTTAAATATATGGTATTTTAATCAAAATCGTTAGAGCCATGTTTGAGAAAATTAAAATTTTCGAAAAATGTTCCATCTAAAGGGTAGTCTGGGGTGGTGGGATTTTCTTGAAAACCTTCGTGTCGCATCTCTGGAAGATACTGAACCTAAATACCAAGTTTGGTGTTTATCCGACTGTTTGTTTCTGAGTTATGCTGTTCACAGACAGACACACACACAGACACACAAACACACACACGGACATGTTTCCAAATATGCTTTTTTGGATTCAGGGGGTCTCAAAACATATATTTCTGGTGAAATCTCGGTATCGAATTTTTGGGTGGAATACAATACTTCTTCTAGAGAAAGTAAAAAGTAGTGAATGTTGGATGCTGATTAAAAAGGACGAGTATCCAACTTGAAAGATATGCACTGAAGGTTATCTTCTAGTACGGCAATGCTTACCTTTGTGAATGCACACTTTATAATGGAAATATTAAGAACTACACATAGGAATTGGACTTTTAGGATATCTTGAAGTCATCATTGTGATTAATCACTGCTCAGATGACAGCGGTTCCATCTTCAATACGTCAGAACAATCCTGAGTGTTGTCATTAAAATGTAATTGTTCTCCTGAACAATTTTATAATTCGCCGCCTGTAAAAAGTGTTTCATCCTTTCATAGAGGTTTAACTTCAAATTCAGTAGTTTTTCATTAACGCAAGTTGTATAAACCTAATATAAGAACGGTTTATTTGAGACGTTTGTAAAACATTTAACTTAGGTTTGTATTAAAACACGTCATTTGAAAAGCTGGTAATTTAAGACTCTGGTGTGTGACACCCATACAACCCATTAAAAACACAACTTCACATGATCTCTTATTTATTATAGTATTACAGTATTCATATAAAAGTGATTCTTCTATCCATGGCACGTTGTGATAAACTTTCGACAGAAAAATCTCGAATTAAGCGCAGCATCGACTTGGTTGCATGCACAATACGACAAACGATACAAGACAATTGTTTGTTACTAATCAATCCATGTGGGGAAGCGATGGCATTTCAACCTAGGAAAACAAGCAATATTTCCAAATCGGCTAATGCTGCAGAAGAAGCTATTTTACGAGGGGCACTATTTATATTTTGAGCCTAATAATTAAAACAAAGTAATTTTTGATTGAAAACTGCTTTATTGTTTTTAAAATATTCTCCTTTATGATCAATACACTTTTGCATCCGTTTGAACCATTTGTCAAAGCATTTATTCCAGTCTTCTTGAGACACCTCCAAAACATGCGTTTTGAAGGCAACAACGGCTTCTTCTGCCAACGAAAATCGTTGTCCACGCAATTTACTCTTGATGTTCGGGAACCAAAAGAAGTCATTGGGTGCCAAATCAGGATTGTATGACGGATGACCCATCAATTCGATTTTTTGAGCCTTCAAATACTCTATTGTTAGACGAAATGTGTGTGCGCTCGCATTGTCTTGATGAAGAACGATCCTACGGTTCTTGTTGCTTTTCCTTGCTTCACCGAAGACTTCCGGCAAACAAATGGTTGTGTACCATTCGGCATAGGCAATCGTATATACGTCTTTTGAGGCACCGCCATTGTATTTCTTGAGCATTTTTTACACCAATCGACACGAGCATCTTTTTGAGATTACGTCAAATTATGTGGGAACCAACGAGAGCAAACCGTTTTCACGGCTAAATAATCATGCAGTATTTTATATATGCTGGTGGAACTAATGCCTAGGATTGTCTCAATCTCACAATATGTCGCATGACGATCTTTCATTATTAGTTTTTGCACAGCATTAATGTTTTCTGACACAACTGATTTTGGACGACCTTCACGAACTTCATCATTGAGCGAACGGCGGCCACGAATAAATTCGTTATAACAGCGTTTCACAGTGACAAAGGATGGAGCTACGTCACCAAATGTGGAGTTAGTTGATCGATGCACTCTTGTCTTGATAATCCACATCGAAAGTCGTAATAAATCATTGCACGAACATTTTCACGAGTTAAGTCCATGTTTTGGTTGACACACAATTTTCAAGTTAGTGTAAACAAAACAAATGACGCTCTATTGACAATAAGTTTGAAGTAGATTATGGTAAAAAATGTCAAACTTTCCATTGGAAACGTCAGATGGCACCTACATCAGGGTTGCCAAGGCTCAAAATATAAATGGTGCCCCTCGTACATAAATTGAACATTTAACTACATTACAGTTTTTATAAGTTTTTTCTTTGGCGCGCTATATGCGAGCACTTTAATGTGAATACTGGGGGACATCACATACCAAGGTCTTTGAATTAGGGAGTGGTGTTAAACCGTGCGTTAGTAAGAAAGGTTATTAAACAATTTTGACAGGAGTATTCCATAGAAGTTACAGGGAGCAATAAAATTAGATTAGCACTTTGACAGAGGATTGACTTGTAGAGTATGATTAGACTAAAGCAGACGGACTGAAAAGTGTCTCGAAAGACAATAAACATTAACATACAGAACAAAAGCGTTGGAATACGTTGTTGGGGTGGGTTTATACTGGTGTTGAATTTTACTTACTATGTAATAAACTCGTACCTGGAGTGGAGAAGGTGTCTTTCGGTGAAGATATTGGATCCTTCATTGAGTTCCTGAGGAGTATTGATCTTGTTCTGCCGCTACTGTTTCAGGGTACTCAACTAAATTCTATTGAGAGTAGGTATAGAAAAATCTGTTAGTTTGGGTTCGTGAAGTGTAACGCTAAACTTCTGCGTTGATAGCCAGTTATCCATATGAAAATATATTTGAACACCTGTAGAGGCAATTTTTACTTTCTCTACTACGTATAATAAGTAGGGGAATATTCCATTCCACCCAAAAATTCGATACCGATGTTTCACCGGAAATACATATATTGAGGTTCCCTGAATCCAAATAAAGCATTTTTGGAAACATGTCCGAGTGTGTCTGACTGTGTTTGTCTGTGTGCTTCTGAACACCATAATTCAAAAACGAAAAATCCGATAAATACCAAACTTGGTATTTAAGTTCCGTATCTTCCAAGGATGCGACACGCGGATTTTCAACAAAATCCCCCCAACCCAAACCACCCTTTACATGGACACTTTTGGAAGTTTTTTTATTTTCTAAAAAGTGGCTCTAACGATTTTGATTAAGATACCACATATTAAAGATGTTTACATGACAAATAAAATTTATATCTTGAATTTTTGGGAAATAGCCTATTAAGTCCTCTTCATTTGGAAGAAATTTTGTATAATCTTGTATAACTGGTAAACGTTAAGCGATAGACGAAAACGTACTGCACAAGAAATATAGATCTCTTTAAAACACACATTTTATTTCAAATAAGTTTTTTTTTGTGGTATGAGCCGTTTATGAGATATCCGTTATTAAAGTTCGAATTGTTCATTTCTTGGTCATTCTCTTGAAGTGCTTTCAACATTCAGTTGTTTCTCGCGATTGCATGGAAACAGTATGGAATTTTAAAGCCATCATATAAGGTCCAGTTCTTAAACATTTAAAAGTCGCTGTTCCCTTTGTGTCTATAACGAAGTGTATAATGTAGCTATTTCTGCAAATGTTTATTTGGATTAAAATGTAGTAAATAGAAAAACAAACTTGAGTAGGAATAATTTGTATACCCACGAATAAACGATGGAGGGTAGAAAAAGTCGTGTGAATATATTACATCAGATTTGTTTATTTGAGAATATTTTTGTCGTATTCGCCTAAGTTTTGTATCAGTAGGTTGATGTGTATTTATACGGGTCGGAAGTAAGATTTTAATAAGCTCCTCGATGGTGTGCATGCATAATTTTTTCGTGTAGATTACAACCTGCAGTCTTTGGAACGTTTGCTATTATGCGAAGAATTTCTTTTTTTAAAGCTATTTAATCGTCCGCGTGGTTCGAGGCAGCGTATCGGTAGCCGGGAGAGGGGTACGGATCTAATTAGTGTTTTGTAAAGCATAAAACCGAGTTTTGTGAAGAGTGACTTTACTGAGATTAACAAGTGGATAGGTACCGAGCGAGATGGCTCAGGCGGTAACGTCTGTGGACCGCTTTCGGGAGGTCTCGGGTACAAATCCCGTAGGCCGACCAACTGACTGGATATTTTTCGTGGTTTTTCTCAGTCGCCAAGGCAAATACCGGAATGGACATTTAATACCACGACCTCTAGTTCCACCTTAACTCTAAAACAAGAGTAAACATGAAAATAGATTGTAGTACCGAATGATCTGCTGTCTATTCACAGATTATGACACCAGGTAGACTGGACGGCACCCTAATATCATCTGCCCGGCGCGTGTAGAAGCAGATATACAGTTGCCTGGCACTAAGGTCTCTGCGGACATGTGTCGAAACAATCATCCACCCGTCACATATAGAAGCAGAGGTACAATTGCCTAGCACTATGACTTCTTTGGGCACGTGACGAAGCAAAGTGGTATAGTACAGGGATGAGACCTAGAAGGCTAGCTGCCCGCCGCACACTGATCCACGAGGTATCTCCTAACAGACCTCCCATCGCGATATGACCATGTAGTTAAAGCGATGTAAAGTAAATACGGGAAAAATTAAAGCGGAGTTATGCCTATGCTTTCTGTCTTGTATATTTGACGTGGTCCTTCCAAGTGGCCTTAGTCCATGTTGACGTGATAGGCGACTTTTCCATGGATATTTTCTCCAATATTTGGAGGAGGTGAATGTACAGGGGTATCTGTATGTGATGCGTTTGGTACTATTTGATTTATCACGTTGAGAGCCACGGATCTGTGAGTTCCATGCGTAGTTGTAATGTGCTGTTGTAGTTGATGAGTGGATAGAGTTTCCACATTTGTGTGTTGGTTTTTCTGCGTACGATGACAACTTGTATCCAGGTTAGGCCCTGGTCCATGGCAATGCCCAGGTAGTTTTTAGTGTCATGGTATGGGTGTACCGAAGAGCTGAATTGGCGGCAGTGTCCGCGCTTGTAGTGCGGTGTTTGACCCGTTTTGTAAATACAATTGCCTGGGACTTTGTGGAGTTCACTTTAATGCGCCATTTAGTGAGCCAGTCCTCATGAACCGCGAGGGCTCGCTGTAGACGTGAGGAAATGTGCTTAAGTTCGGCTGATTAAGCCATTAATGCAGTGTCGTCTGCGTATAGCGAAAGGATAGTGTTGTTGGACTTTGGGATGTCGTTCATGTAAATAATGAACAGTACCAGCCCCAGTATGCTCCCCTTGGGGAAGCCGATCTGAATCGGGCGTATGGTGGAAGTGCAGGAGTGGCGCGTAACTGAAATTTGTAGACGTGTAGGTATTTCGCGGCTATGAGCTTGATGACTGTGTCTTGGAAGCGGTACTGGCTGAGTTTTCGCAGCAAGCTCTCGTGCCATACCCGGTCGAATTCCCGTTCCATGTCTAGAAATACATCGCCTGTGCTTTTGCGAGTGTTAAACCCGTATGTGATGTGTATAGTAGGCGAAGAAGTTTAGCGTGGTAGAGTGTTTGGTGCGGAAGCCGAATTGTTCAGGGATCAATATGTTGTGCTGCGTGAGGCGTGCATTTAGGCGTTTAAGTATTGCCTTCTCTAGGAGTTTACTGGGAGTATTTAGGAGGCTGATTGGTCTGTAGTTGTGAGGGTAGTGCTGTCTTTGTTATTTTTAGAGAAATGTAGAATCCTGGTTGTTTGCATTGCTCTGGCAACGTCCCATGTTGTAGTGCATAGTTGAATATTGCAGTCAGCGCCAGAAGAGCACTGTGTGGTAGGTGCTTTAATGCAATGTTAGGGAACGATCTGGGCCTGGTGCCTTTTTGTTTCCGTGCGATTTCAGAAGGACAGGGTTTTCGAGATCAGTGATAGCTATATGCTGGTCGTGGTGCAGAGGGGAAATGCTTACAGTTTATCGGGTAAGGCATTTTGCTATGCGTCCATGGCATTTGATTTCCGTGGTCCGGTTTCGAACAGCTCATTTAATTGGCCTAGTTTTTCTAGATCGGCTTGGTGCCTTGAGCGTTGCCAGGCGCGTCTGGCTCTGTTATGTTGGGCTGATAGTTGCTTGAAATCGGGGAGGGGTGGGCTAAAGCCGCACTGATTGGTGAATGGTGCTGCCCGCGTAATTGCATAGTTTATGGTGTTTTCCAAGTGCTAAGTGGCATGTTCTAGCTCCGCATCTGAGGTGATGGGCCTGTTATGAGTAGGTGTGTATTGGTGTAGGAAAACAGTTCCCAAATTGATTTGTTAAAGTTGTGTCACGGCTGTCTAGAGACATGGGTGAGGGGACCATTGGATGTTATCAGTACTGGCAGATGGTCGGAAGAGAGCTCATTAACAGTGTTTATGTTAATGTTAAATGGGATATTGCGTGCAATGGCAATATATAAAATGTCTGGGTGTAGGTCTCGGCTGGCCGGAACGAATATGGGCTAAGTTAGTGCATAAATGACAAAATCTGACCGATTCTTGTGCTGCAGCAGTTTGTTGGCGGCAATGTTGGAAGCGCCACAATTCCACAGTGAGCGCTTACAGTTCACCTACCCGCTATCAGGACCTGTGGGTACGGTTGTTGCTTCAGTTCGGATGGGAAGTGCAACAGGGCTTGGTTGTGGTCACTATTTTGATGGCAATTGCCGTGTCCCGCCGCCGCCAGTACGGTCTATTCGGTAAACTAAGTATCCGGTATGTTAAGTTTATCTTTTACATTGAGGTGAGTTTCGGTAATTAAGGCAATGTCTATTTGGTGTTTAACCATGGAGTTGGTGCACTCGGCCTTTCAACAGCGAATCTCCTTGACGTTCCAAGTCATAATCCAAAAAGTTTGCTGGGTCGTCATTGTCGCAAGGAGGGACGAATGAAGGTATTTGTCCAATGGTTGGCACGTCTGGCTTAGCGCGGTCTGCTGAACATTTGAAAGAAGTCTGCGCGCTTTATAATGGTGCTCATAAATTCATCGGACCTTGGACTTAGTTCTTGGAGCACTGTTATGACCCTGTTCCTGACTTTTTCCCGGAGTTGTCCTCCTTCCTTTATGTATGTCAATAATGTTTCAGCAGCTGAGGAATATTTTGCCTGCTCGCGACGATTGACCCAAAACTGGCCCGTGGCATTTCTAGGAGATTGTGGTGGGGCCGCAATGTTATTTAGGCATGGTGTTGCTGCCTGGCTGAGCGGTGCCACTAATGGAAATACTGGCGGATTGACGCGTGGCATCGTGATCTCATTGGTACTGGTACCCTGTGTTGCTCTTTGATTAACAACTGCGGGCTGCACGTTTGGTACGTATGCGGCAGCATGAGCATTCAGCCCGGATGCGCGGCTTCGCAGGAGTGCCGTCAACGTGCTCCTAGTCCGTTTCCTCAGCAGAGAATATATCTTCGGCGTTCTAGCGGGACTGAGCATGCCGCTGACTCGTGCTAACTTTTCTCAGACATTGGTTTTCCGTGTACAGTAGGTTTGACACCTGTTACTTGAGAGGGAGTCTTTGGTGCGGCATAATTCCAAATACGAACCTTGAAGTGTATTATTTCCACCAGTTCTTTGAGTTTGTCTCTGTCATCTGAGGAGCCCACCTCCACCATATAAATTGGGAGGGGAGTGCGTTGCGTATTGAATCTTTTGTATTTTGTGTGTCTGTTTGGGTTCAAGCCAGCTAGTAACAGATTATTATTTATTTCTGTCTCAGCGTGATCAGTGTATATCAGCTTTATCACCAGCCAGTGTGACCTTTCGCCGAGGTTTTCTTTTCATACTGAGGTTGAGATTTTTGGCCTGCTGGTATAACACCAGGGCTCAGTAGTCGCCAGGTGTAGGCGGCCCTGGTGATTACGAAGCTCTGGTTTGGGTGTTCCCTGTCAAACTTGGGTGTTTTTTGTTGATATGCAGCGGGAGCTCGTGTTTTGGTGCTGACCGCATCAACGTAAGACTGGTCGGCGCTTTTCTGAGCAGTGTCGATAGTGCTAGAAGGTTGCAGGCGCCGCGGCAGTGCCTCTGCCGGTTGCATTGGTGGTGGCTGAGAATGTGCTGACATGTGCTTCCGTGACAGCTGCCAGTGAGTAGCCGGCCACTTTTTCTGTCTGGTTAGGTAAGGTTGCAGTGGAAGTTACAGACTGCGAGTGAGAGGCTGCGCTGGTGGAGAAGGAGACTGAAGGAGTGGAGATGGCTGAAGGATGCGACAAGTGGTCGCTGATTTCTGGTGAGGGGGAGAGCTAGGACTGTCGAGGTCCGGTGCGAATGTGGCAGTTTTCACACCCGGCTTTCTTGCTTAGGCCTGGCTCCGAGTCGTGTAAACAATTTGAGGTGGCTCGGAGTACAGAGTAGTTTCGGCGCTCGGTTATATAAGCTGTGTGTGTGTGTGTGTGTGTGTGTGTGTGTTTTTTACCCTGAAAGTTAGCAACAGAAAAGAGAGAAGAGGAAGAGTGCTGCGCGTGGCAAGACTATCTGCTCAGAAAAATGCCCCTGCAGCGGAAAAATAGAGAGGGAGGTTACTTACTACATGGTAAAGTGGAAGGAAGAATGGGATTTTAAAGAAGCAGCTCATAGGGTCCAAGAGATGTAAACACCAGAGGGCCGGAGCAATCTGGATGTCGCCGTAATACCGTATTCCGCAAGGAAACGTTGGCTGTGGCCGTGATGCTCTACCTATCGAGGCTGCACAGAGCTCCTACTGTTGGCTGTCCGGCGTCCGGTCACTGCTTCGGCGGCGAGAGGGTCTGTGGCCGGTAGCTGGGTATTCCTCTCCGCGGTGCTTCTCCTCTTCTTCTGTTCTTGATGCTTGTAGGTCGATGTCCAGCGCTGGAATCCTGCCACCTTCTCTCGAGCAAATGCGCACACTTTTGCTAGGTTGGAGCCATCTCGGTATTTATATGTTCGGCGTAATGGGAGGAATTATTTTGGAGTTCTGTTCTGATTGACTGTTATGAAGAGTTTGTAATGTTGGGATCCATACCTGATTTAATTTTAATGCATTTTCTTTATTAAAATCATTGGTATGCTTGTACAGTTCAATGGCTTCTCTGTATATCCTCGCATAATAACGTTTTGCAATTGAAAATATTCAGTGTTTTCTTAAACAAAATATCGTGATTGTCCAACAAGAGGGCATGCATGGCAACTGCTGATTGTCTGCGTATCCAGTGCGGCAGCGTCTTGAAGATGTCCGTGAGAACGAAACTTAAGTTTTAATGCTTTAAACTTCGATCACTGCATCCTTCTTCGGAATATATGCTTTATGAAGTTTGGGCATTGTTCAGTATTTCAAATACTTTTTGTGCGGAAAAAATGTACTCTGATTCGCCAGTGTGATTCTAAAATAAAATTTGCTCCAAGATGAAAAAGATCAATCTCAATGGTAAGTTGTCCTTATATCTAGCAGAAAATTCTTCTCCCCTAAAACAAATTAGCTATTTTGATATAATAGGCAATTATTAGCTCCATATGTATTATTAATAGGTATCATTTTTAAGATTAACCCACTTAACACGATACAAGTAATCAACTTGTATTTGCTTTCTAAGCATTCAAAAATGAATCAATAAATAAAACAAAATATAGGAAAAATCACCTCTCATAATACGACATTTTTTCAAGTCTTGCCTATACTGGTAATTATTAGCTCCGGCATAAAATATGCAATTTTCTTTTTAGCATACGAAATTTTAGATCGACGAAATTTCGCACGATCTATCGATTACCAGGCAGCATGTATACACGAACTGCGATATCAATTGGATGTAAGGTTACGTTACTTCAGCTTTAACATACTCACGTGCAATATTTTACAGCGCAATAAATAATTTTATAGCCTCATAACTGCCACCCAATCTGCCACAAACACATTTAACGATTATCGGATCATTGTGTTAAGTTATAGCAGCTATATATTGTGTCTGCTAATATACTTTCTTCACTACTGCCGTGTGCTATACTGCTCAACCAGGACTGCAGTAATTTTCCTTTTCATTTATTAGAGACACTATCTAAATAATGAGGCCTTTTGTCATTTAGGAATTTAAATTTGAAGCTGTCTTTAACGTATGTCTGTCAGAAAAATTGGATTTCCAAAGGAGAAAGAATTATCAAAATCGGTTAAGTATATTCCGAGATTACTCTGAAAACACACACTTTATAAAAATATAAAATTGTATTAATATTTAAATTAATAGAGTAGTCAAGTGAGACTCCCCCTCTCACCGTGTCAGTACCCAATGAACCAGACGGCCATACCAGAGAAGTCTAGTTTACTAGCTTATTGGTTGGCAAGACGCGAGGGGAAGCTAAGATTGACTCAAAACGGGTAGACACGACTCGACAGCTGTGGTGGAAACAACGTGTCTAGGATGATACTCCGAAGAATGTATCTTGCATGCTTAGAGGCAGGAAGATGGCAGCCCCATCACTAAGCTTAACCTGCGCAGAGTTCGTACCGCGATCAGGGGATTATTCAATTACTGATCAGCTCCAAATGAAGTCAAGATAGAGCAGAACAGACAAAAGTGGCTAGAACAGGTATAGAGAATGAATGATCAACGTTACCCAAAGAAAATATTCTACTACATACGTAAAGGAAAACGAAATGTCGGAAGACCCACGAAACGATGGATAAATTAAAAATTTGGAGCGCGCAACAAGCCTTACGAAAGGTTTAATGCTTGGTGAAGAAGAAGAAGAAGAAGAAGAAGAAGAAGAAGAAGAAAAAAGAGTGAATTATGAACCTAAATTTAAATTCAATTGAGTTTTATTTATGGACGTTTTAACTGTCATGGCCCTTAGCGTCCCATTCTATATTGGGCGTGAAAGTCCAATATGCTCAGAGGCCTCTTTATCAGGCTTGAGGTTCTTTTACGTGCCATAGATCTACGACACGGGATCACCGGCTTTACTTTCCTTCCAAAGGAAACCATGCTAAGGATTTTTACGGCCCCCCCACCTGTTTGAACCCGCGACCTCGGGAACTAGAGGTTAGCATGGCAACCACTACACCACGGAGGACACAAATTATGAGCCTATTTATCACAAACACCCCATGACAAAGCGATTAGGCAGCTATTTAAATATTGTATTTGTTCACGACGCCTTCAAATGCCATGATCATATCAGCGCCGCAGGTGTGCCGAAATTCTCTCCCATAGGAGTTCTTTTACATTCTAGTAAATTTATTGACATGGGGCTGTCGCTTTCAAGCATACTTAAAAACCATTGTGCTGGGCCGGATTTGAACCCGCGACCTTGGGATCAGAAGGCTAGCGCTTAACCACGAGCAGGCAACGTCCAAGGTGTTCATTACTAGTGTACGTGTTTAATTCTAAGCTAAAAACGACTTAAACATCATCACCGTTGCTTTTTTTCCACGTTAGTTATAATTTTTTTCTCCGACGATTCGTTTTTAGTTCATGCAGTCATGATGGTAAGTTGAATTTCCTGCATTAAGTGCTAGAAACCTTACCTACCTGTTCGTTTTGCATATTTTACTGCAGGTATGTGCATAAACTATATTAAATCCTATAACTTTTAATATATTTATTATTGCAGACAGGGAATATGATCATATTTGTTAGTTGAATTTCACCATTTAAATCTTATCTGAATCTTTACTTCCTTTTTACTTTCTCTGCCATGTACATTGTAGGTAGAGAAGCATTGCATTCCACCCAAAAAATGCGATACTAAGATTTCTCGGAAATACATGCTTTGAGGAGGTCCCTTGAATAAAAAAAAAGCATTTTTAGAAAAAGATCCGTGTGTGTGTCTGTGAACAGCATAACTCAAAAAAGGATGGTAGAATAAATAACAAACTTGGTATTTAAGTTCGGTACCTTCCAAAGATTCGACACGAAGGTTTTCAAGAAAATTCTCCAACCCCAAACTACCCTTTACAAGGAAGATTTTTCGAAATTGTTAATTTTCTAAAAAGTGGTTCTAAAGATTTTGATTAAAATACCATATATTAAATATGCTTACATGAAAAATAATATATGTATATATACAAATATTGAATTTTTTGAGAATGGCCTCTGAAGGAATTTTGTATAATCATGTATTACTGGTAGACTTAAAGCGATAGACGAAAACGCACTACACAGAAGTGATACCTCTTTAAAACACACAATTATTGCAAACAACTTTTCCGAGATATCCGTTATTAATAATTAGATTTCTTCAATGGTTTGTCATTTTTTTATTACCGTCGATTTTCAGTTGTTTCTCGCGATTGCATCGAAAGGTTGTGGAATTTTAAGGTCAGAGCATAGACTGCAGTGGGCTGGTTTGGGAAGTTGCTCAGTTGTTTACCATTCTTGTTGTGGGATGTGAAACTGGTTCTCTGCTGGTTGGAAATCTAGCCCTTGGTTCGTAGTTTGATAGTCTCTGTTTCCCCCATTTATTATTTCTGTATATTAGGGTTGCAGAATTTGTTGTTATTATGAGTATTTTTTAAAGTTTTTATTCTTTATTCTCGGCTTATTTCTCTAGTCTCAGGGTAAGTTGCCCTTGGATTCGTATTACTGTAATTTTTACGAATGTTGAGCCGATACAACCCCCGTGCTAAAGTGCACGAAGGCTGGTAACATAGTTTTCAAACAATGAAATCAAAACCAATTCTAATTCTTCTTAATAAATGTATTTATTTTAAATTATTTTGTTTTACTTGTATAAACAATTCTTTAATCCTTCGTACAACAATAATAATTGAAATTCATCAATTTAATAAACAAGTTGTAATATCATATTTGTAGTACAGAAAATATTACTGTTTACTTCTTGGTAAGTTTTGCTCTACTATTGCAAATTATACAATAATAATTATACTAATATCTTTTGTGTTCTTTATGCTTTCCTTTTATTCTTACTATAAAAGTTACTTAGTATTATACTTTCATATAATTATTCCAACGTGTGAGTCGTTCTCCGTGCTGCAGTGGTTACCATGCCAGCCTCTAGTTCCCGAGATCGCGGGTTCAAACCCAGCGGAGAGTGGTGGATTTTTTTTGGGCGTACAAATCCTTAGCATGGCTTCCTTCGGAAGGGAAGTAAATCCGGTGGTCCCATGTCGTAGACTTACGGCACGTAAAAGAACCTCAACCCTGATAAAGACGCCTCTGAGCAAAATTACCGGTATTTCACACCCTATATAGAATGGGACGCTACGGACCACAGCAGTTAAACAGCGTCCATAAATAAAACTCAATTTAATTTAAATTTTTTTCCAACACGTGCTTTCTTGCTCCTTCTTTCCTCACGTTTTCTGTTAATTTCCCAAGCAATCACTGAGGTGCTATTCCTTTTTCACTCACATTTTATTTATTATATAATATCTTGTTTCGATAAATGTCTGAAACATGGAATCTAATGAAATAATAAATATTTAAAAATGAATTTGTTTTAACTTTACTTTTCTTTATAATTTGAAAATGTTGGAAATTGAATAAATTTTGTTTGTGTATGTTCATAAATCTAGTGTTTTATCTTTCTTTTGTTACGTTCTTCTTCTTCTTCTTGTTCTCCTCAATGTATTAAATCAAACATAAATAATTAATGTTAATATAATTATTTACAACACAATTCCTGTTGCAAATGCCTCTTTTTCCTCACAAATCTTTGTATACTTTACACAATAAAGTTTTTGAGGAAAAACTTCCTACTGTGCACACACACACACATCGTTTTCAAATAATACATTATCGTAAGTTTTTTCATGGGTGTCTTTGTTTGTGTAAATTTTTGTCATCGTCATGTTATGTGTCGATGTTGTGGGTGAGTTCTCGAGTTCTTTGTAATTTTTGTAGTGTGCTCCACCAATCACATCGCACACCTCACTCTTCTTGATTTTCTTCTTCTTTATATTTCATGCTGTTTCGTTTTTCATTTTTTAATTCATACGTATGTTCACCAAACTTTTTTTTATCGCAAATGGTCCGCTACATAACAGTTCCATTCTTAAGTATTTCTTCTCTGCTACTCTAGATATTCTTGAAGTTTTCACAAGTACCTTGTCGCCTGTCGCAGGGTTCCATTTAGCCGTGTGTTGTTTCGCTTTGCTTTTCTTAGTTCAGTTTCCTTCATAGTATTCTCATATGCTATTTTGCACTTTTCCTCCTTTTGTCACTTCGCTTCCTGCTGAAACTGTGTGGGGAATATGTATTATTTTCTGTTCAGGTTTTATACCAAGCATTAATTCTTTTGGTGCGAAGCTGTTGTTGGACAAACCAAATCATTTAACATTTCTTATATTTTTGTTATGTAGTCATACCATCTCTCATGGTGTTCGTGGCATACAATTTTAAGTGTATACCTATTTGTTTCATGACGCTCACAAGTTATTCCCTCAGATGAATAGTATAGTTTTATTTGGTTTTCCTGATAGGATTTGTTAAAAAGTTTGCTCTTAATATTCTACTACTGCTTGTCGAAAATCCGAAAGGGCACATTGAAAAATGATAAATTACCCCTCCACGGGCAACAGCAGTATGTTTTCTTTACATATAGGTGTAATGGTATTTGCCAGAGTGAAGATACTAAATTAATTTTGGTAAAATGTTTTCCTTCATTTAATTTATTTAATACCTGATCAACACCTTCGGATCTAAAATTATCCGGTGTGGTGTCAGCATTAATATATATTACATATATCGTCATTCTCCGTTTATTACTGTCCGTTTATGAACCCAGCACATCGGGCTCAAAAACTCAGATGTAAAGACTTCAATTACTCGTCAGTAGCATTTGTTTGCTTATTGCGTCCGCTTCCTTGCGTATTGAATTTGGAATAGGTCTGGTTCTGTGAGGCATTGGTTTTATGTCTTTAATCTCGAAATAATGTATATATTCATTACTTGCTTCTTTGTTTCTTAATAGAATTTCTTTTAATTTGTCATTCTACTCGGCGTTTTTCCGCGGCAGTCATTTAACTTGGTACTAATGATATCCGCTAAGTGGTTATTATTGCATGTTTGACGTCTATGCATTGTGTATTTCAGTTATTTTCTCTGTGACCTACTGGATAATCATTTATGTCGCCTACACAGCTTACGCAACATGCCTTACCACATATGTTACTTGCTTCATTATTCTTTATTCTTTGCGTATTTGTATCTATTACTGCAACGTCGTTCTTGCATACTTTGCTTCATTCAAAAGCCTTTCACCTTCATTAATATACCTGCAGTCATCGGTTCATCACTAGTTGAGTTGCTTTCTGCAATCTCATGTCGCTGTAAGAAATTTCTACCTTACATTCTTCGTTTATTACTAATTTCTGCGCTTTAAAGTCTACTATGCTGTTGCAGTAGTATAAGATGTCGCAGCCGATTATAAATTCAGTTTGCAGATGTGGAACAACTAAAAGTATAAATTTGCTCCGCCAATCTCCAGTACTCAGATGTACAATAGTTTGTTATTTTATTTTTTCTCTTGTATTGCCACCGAAGCTGCACAACATACATTGTACGCTGGCAGAAATTCTGAGTTTTCATTTGCTTGCCTTTGGTTAGAAACTATTGTTGCACCTGTATCTAGTTGATAAGGTTGGTACGCCTTATATTTTGATTTTCACCTGGGTTGGATTTAATAATTATTTTACGGTACACAAGCTATCTGTTGAATTCTTTATTTTCCTTCAGGAGACCTCTTGTGGCTTCGCCATGAAATTCAAGGTTATACACTGGAGTCACGTGAAAACCATTTTCTATTTTAATGCTCCGTGAATACTTCCTCCCTCTGTATTAATTGTTGCTTGCGTTACGGGTGGGTTAGCGTCACTCTAATAACTTCATAGACGTTATTCGTATGTTTACAAGACGCTAAGCTCCGTCCGCAAGATAGCTTTCAAATCAAGCGGTATAGCCCAGTACAGTGTGATCTTACACCCGAAGAGGGTATTCCTGCGCACGGGGCACTATGATGCTCATCAGAGATGATATATTAGTGGAACCTTTATCCATTAAACTGCCATCCATACCATTTACCATTTGTAACATTTATCTGCCTCCATCTGATGAACTCTCCCTCGCGGATTATGAAGATCTAGCTTCCCAGTTACCAACCCTTTTCTGTTGCTGGGAGACGTTAATGCCCATCAACCTCTTTGGGGCGCCACTCGGCTTGTGCAAGAAGTAAATTAATTGCAGAATCTTTTGACAATTATAACTTAGCTCTTCTGAACGACTACATTTCTCTTAGACTCCTTCAACGCTTTTTCACACCTTGATATTGCAGTTTGTTCACAACATTTATCAGTTTCCTTGCAATCGCATGTCATCTCTGATTTACACTCTAGGACCACTTTTCATGTCTTATTAGTCTCTTAACATAAGATATATGTTCCACACGTTTGCCTAGATAGCGCTTGGATCAAGCCAACTGGAACCTTTACTCCCAGTTGGCTATGTTTAATTACAATGAGACACTGTGCGGATGTTTAGGTGGAACATCTCACAGACAATCCTTTCCGCTGCTGAGCAAGCTATGCTACCGTCGATTGCCAACTCCCATTGATTTCCAATGGACGGAAGAATGTCGAAATGCCATTCGTGCTCGCAGGCGTGCTCTTAGGGTTTTCCAGCGTCGCCCCACACTGGATAACGTAATCGTATACAAACAAAATCTGATGTATTACACTCACATGGCTTTCTCTACTCTTGTACAAACTATTTTTACAAACACTTATACTCCATCTACTTCATGTTAATCGAAATAAACATTTGCAGACTCTATCTTATTGCTAATTTTCTTGTAGATGTAAGGGGAATGTATATTTACAAAGGCAATTTGGAAATACAGTAGCCTTTAAGCACATACATATCTCTTAATAGCTGGTTGCTAGGTGCAGCACCATTCCCTTTCCCACAGATTAATACTCTTTGTATATCAAAGACAAAAAAATCTGATGTGTTACACTCACATGACTTTCTCTACTATTGTACAAAGTATTTTTACAAACTTTATTCTCCATATGCTTCATGTTAATCGAGATATCGAGATGTCAATCTTATTGCTAATTTTCTTGTAGATACAAGGGGAACATGGTAGGTTATAAGCGATAGTCAAATCTTTTAAGCGCTGGTTGCTATGTGGCGCATTCTATTCTGGTTGCATATCCAGGACATAACAAATTGAATAACGAATTTGAGAAAAAGTAAAGTATTGGAAAATTTAAGGAAATAACAAGCAATATCTCGAAAATGGTTAACTCAACTAAAAAAATGTATATGACATAAATTGTGTATTTTAACGCGATCTACATTTTTTGTGTAGTAAAAGTTTGTCTATCTCTTATGGTTTACCAGTTATGCAAAAGTCGTTCACAATAAAGAATACTTTTGGAGACATTCCCAGGAAATTCAAGATATTCATTTTATTTGTCATAAAATATCTTAAACATGTGATATTTTAATCAAAATCGTTAGAGCCATTTTTGACAAAATTAAAATTTTCGAAAAATCTTCCATGTAAAGGGTACTTTGGGGTGGGGGGATTTTTTTGAAAACCTTCGTGTCGCATCCTTGGAAGATACTGAACCCAAATACCAAGTTTGGTGTTTATCCGACTGTTCGTTTCTGAGTTATGCTGTTCACAGACACACACACACACACACAGACACACACACAGACAGACACACACACACGGACGTGTTTCCAAAAATGCTTTTTTTGGATCCAGGGGTCTCAAAACATGTATTTCCGGTGAAATCTCGGTATCGAATTTTTGGGTGGAATACAATACTTCCCCTACTTACTATACGTAGTAGAGAAAGTAAAAATGCGTGCCAAGTCTAGACATGCTATAAAGGATAGTAAAAAGACATCATGGAGCAAGTTTGTAGCTTCATTTAACCGACAAACACCTTCCTCTGTCGTTTGGGATTAGTTAAAAAGCGTTTGGCCGGAAAATCAACCCACATGCCAACGCTGGTCTTAAAACAGCTGCATTAACGTGTTGTTGGTACATTTGACGTGACAACACACTTGGCCATGCTTTCGCTCAAGTGTCTAGCTCAGATAACTATTCACCCGAGTTCCTTCCTGTTATGACTCAGGTGGAATCTCAAAGTTTCTGGTTTCGTTCAGGAAATCATGAAGATTAGAATCGCCTTTTCACCATGGCGAAGTTAGGAAACCCTCTTTCATCATCGCGGCTATCAGGACCACGACCAGATGGTATCCACGTACGAATGTTGCAACAGCTCTCTCCTGAAGGTAAGGTTTTCATAGTCGATGTCTATAATCGTATTTGGGTTCACGTCACTGTTCCAGAAAAGTCTGATATACCAATTTTTACCAATTTTTAAAGCCGGAAAGGACCGTCATCTCCCGTCCAGCTACCGTCCTATTTCCCTCACCACTTGCGTTTGTAAGGTGATGGAACGCTGGATTAATGGACTGTTGATATAGTGGTTGGAAACTTACAACCTACTGACAAATACCCAGTGCGGTTTTCGAAAACGCCTTTCAACAATGGATCACCTTTGTCATTATCTACACAGATCATGAACGGCTTCGTGAAGAATTGTCAAACCGTTGCCATTTTTTTACCTCTAGAAGGCTTATGATGCGTGTTGGGGAGCAGGGATACTACGTTGCCTACATGCCCGAAACAAACGTGGATGCTTACCACTGTTTATTCAGGAGTTTATGGAGGACCGCGTTTTCCGAGTAAGGGTCGGCTCGGTTTTTTCGAACCGTTTTGTTCAGAAGAACGGACTACCTCAGGGATCGATTCTAAGCGTTACACTGTTTGCTATAGGAATGAATTGAAATGGGCTCCTCCAAGGGTGTCGTTATGCTTATTCGTAGACGACTTTGCCGTTTATTGTACTTCTCGCGTTTTTGGAACGCCGCATGCAGCAATATTTAGATAATCTTCAAGAAGAGGGTTCTAAAACTGCTTTTGTTTCTCAATTGAGAAGTCAATCTGCGTGAACTTCTGGCGCGGTAGGAGACGATTACCATCTTCGCTCCGATTCGGTCCAGATTTACTACCTTTCGTAGATTTGACGAGATTCCTAGGGTTGACTTTGATAGGAAACTTGGCCAACTTGGCCAGTTCATATAGCACAGTTCAAAGCGCGATGTGACCATTTTCTGAATATCTATTGGGTATTAAATGGCAAATCTTGGAGAGCGAATCGGATCAGACAGTTTTGTTGCCACTGTATCGCGCACTGGATTTGATCAAAAATGGACTATGGGTGTATTGTTTATTCCTCAGCATGACTATCTGTGCTGAGGAAATTATACACAGTCCATAATCGGGGCATTCGAGTGGTGATTTGGTGATTTTCCCACTAGCCCAGTTATGAGCCTTTACGCTGAATCGGCAGAACCTCCTCTGCAATATCGGCGTGATGTTCTCTTAGGAAATTATGGCTGTGCACTTAAATGTATGCCAAATCATCCAACGTTCGCTTCATTTTTCACACTGCGCTGGACGAATGTTATAGGAATAGCTCCATTAATCCAAGGCCTGCAGGTGTTCGTTTCCCGGAGCTTCTTCCCGGAGCTACACCGACGGATTTAAGTGTACCAACGGTGTTGGATGTGCTTATATTCATGAACCGGACCCATACATTCGGTTTTCATAATAGCACATCCATTTATAGTGCAGAGCTGTATGCCATATACCGAGCCATTTTGTATGTGCGTTGTCGAAAATTGTGAGCTGTCTCATTTTCAGCATTTCCCTTCGTGAACTGTACAACTACCACCCCATTGTTCAGCGAATCCAGGATGCCTTCTACGTTTTATACGCTTCTGGCGTTAATGTGGAAGTGCTTGGATACCTGGTCACGTTGATTTGCCGGGGAATGAACTTGCGGATTTGGCAGCTAAGGCGGCAACCACAGAACCCAGTGTTAGAATACCTCGGGTAACGTCGGAAAACTGTAGGCCTACTGTGCGGAGAGCGGTGTTGTCGTGCTGGCGCGAGGAGTGGTTAGCTCTCCGTGGGAATAAACTTAGAGTAGTGAAGGACATTCCGATAAACTGGGTAACTTTCTCTCGTGTATCTCGTCGTGAGGTGGTAATTTTGGCTCGGTTGCGTATTGGCCACTGCAATTTTATGCACGGTTTTTGTTTTTAAGGGTGACCCTGCTCCTATCTGTCCGCTTTGTGGTGATGATCTGCATTGCTCTAGCGCTCTTCGGAACACTCTGCAACTGCCGCCTAGTCTTGCAGAGGTCTTATCTCATGATAAGCAAGCGGTTGTTAAGATTTTTTTTATTTTGTGTCAAAATTACCAAATGCGGAATTAGTCATGTTAATAACAGGTGTTTCATTCTTCTCGGTTTAGTTTTATATATTCATATTTATTTCTGATATGCTATAATTTTATATTGATCTCTATCTCTGGCTTTTGCTATGATTTTTATATTCATGTTTATCTCTGGCCTTTGCCATGATAGTTTTTTATTGCTCTTTATCTCTGGCCGTTGCAATGATCCGTTTTACAAGGGCGCTAATGACCTAGCAGTTGAGCACCCTTATACACAAATCATTATTATTATCAGGTCCTGGGTTTGTTCTGCAGAAGGCATATGATTTATTTGATTGTTTCGCCCTCTACCATCTGACTGACAATTCGTTACTATTACAGTTCCTAGCACCGTTCGTCTGCGGGATCGGATTCTTGTATCTTTCTGCAGTGTCTCGGTATTCACTCTTCTTCGGAGGTTATGTGCCCCCGCCTCCCTACTCTGATTGCTTTGGTATCTTCCATCTCCTTGATTGCTCTCATGATATTTTGTTTGGCTATCATTGGTACACCTGGCTTCATGCGGTCTCTGCTCATTCAAATTTTTGCGCTCTCGGGGCTTCGCCGTTTTTACTTTCTCTACTACGTATAGTAAGTAGGGGAAGTATTGTATTCCACCCAAAAATTCGATACCGAAATTTTACCGGAAATACATGTTTTGAGACCCCCTGAATCCAAAAAAAGCATTTTTGGAAACATGTCCGTGTGTGTGTGTCTGTGAACAGCATAACTCAGAAACGAAGAGTCGGATAAACACCCAATTTGGTATTTAGGTTCAGTATCTTCCAGAGATGCCACACGAAGGTTTTCAATAAAATCCCCCCAACATAGATTACCCTTTACATGCAACATTTTTCGAAAATTTTAATTTTTTCTAAAATGGCTCTAATAATTTTGATTAAAATATCATATGTTTAAGATATTTTCATGACAAATAAAATGTATATCTTGAATTTTCTGGGAATGTTTCCAAAAGTATTCTTCATTGTGAACGACTTTTGCATAACTGGTAAACCATAAGAGATAGACAACATTTTACTACACAAATAATGTAGATCGCGTTAAAATACACAATTTATGTCATATACATTTTTTGTTGTTGAGTGAACCATTTTCGAGATATTGCTTGTTATTCCCTTAAATGTTTCAATACTTATTTTCTCAATTGGGAATTCGTTATTAATTTTTTTGTCTTGGATATGCAAAGAGTATTAATCTGTGGCAAAGAGAATGGTGCTGCACCTAGCAACCAGTTATTAAGAGACAGGTCTATGCTTAAAGGCTACTGTATTTCTATATTGCCTTTGCAAATACAAAACAAGGGAAACATAGTACGCCTTAAGCGATAGTCAAATATTTTTAGAACTGGTCGCTATGTGTAAAATGCAATTCTCTTTGCATATCAAAAGATCGTTTCTGCAATGTTTATCTCGATTAATATGAAATAGATGGAGAATAAGAGTTTGTAAAAATAGTTTGTACAAGAGTAGAGAAAGTCATTTGAGTGTAACACATCAGATTTTTTTTTCGATTCAAATGCTGACAGTAATTTTAATACATCAGTTAAATTGGTAGGCTTAGCTGCTATGAGGTGATTTCGTATATTTTTTAGGAAAATGACTGATTAATGTCGTAATGATGTCCTGATCACCCATTGGTGGATCTGATATACGACATTTATTAATTAACCTCATGAAATAATCCTGCTTTATTAGATTACCTTTTGGATTATAACGACCTGTAGCTAACTCGGCGTGAATTGATTTTGTTTTGCTTGTCCCCAGTAACGAGTAAGGAAAAGATTCCTATACGTTAGATATGTTTCATCACCGGATAGTGTCATTTTCAGCCATTCAGCGGCGCGCTTTCTTAAGCTCTTTCGTATTACATGGATTCTAAGCTCGTATGGGATATATTTTATTCGGAAATATTCCTCCATTTCTTTTAAGAAACGCTTCGGTTACCTCCATGTACCTCCTCGAAAATGGGTTGCTGATATCGTCGCCACATGAGACGCATAACTATTGTTGAAAGGTGGAGTGTGTATGATGTGTACCTAACTGTAAATGTGCGTGACCTGGATGTATTTGTGGGTATGTTCAGATTCGTATGAGTTAGTGTCATCTCTTTCAATTTGTTCTTTGGTAAGTAATACATTTTCTACATACTCATTTTCTCATACATAATTGTTATTGATTAGCTTTACGTCTTTCTTTCACACTTTGTATTGAATTGCTCCACAACAGTACTTTTCTCTTACTATTTGTTTCACATTTATTCACTTTCTCTGTAATTACTTTCAACTGGTCAATCGCTCTTGCTTCAAAGTCACTTTGTTTATTGTTTACATCCTTTATTGTCCTGCCGTTCTTGCATTTCAATTTGTAAGTTACTTATTTGTTCAACAACCGCATGCATTCTTTCATTTACATTATTACTTATTTCTATATACCCTTATTTTACGATTTCTATCTCACTGGCAAAGATTTTATTATTAGTTTCAAATTCTTGCTTAATTTTTTCTATTCCAATTTTAAACATAGTCTTCATTTCAGACATAGTTCTATTCTAAAATTCTACTTGTTCTACTCTTGATTTCTGCTAGCTTGTCCCAGTTAACCTTCATTTCTTCTGCTATTTTAACCTTAACTTTCCTTGAAATTCCTTCTGCTGGTTTATACTGACCTTAAGTTCTTTATTTCATCTATCTTGGCTAACCTTCATTTCTTTAGCTAGTTTATCTTGACTACCCTGACTGATTTGTATCTCTTTCTTTTCTTCTGCTAACTTATCCTGACTTTCTTTCATTTCTTTTAACAAATCAAAGATTACGTTCCACAGAATTGACATTATTGTTCCCCTCATTTCTAACCTCACTTGGTTTGGATATTGATTCTTCTGGTGGTTTCATCATTCTGGATGTTGTTACTCTACCGCTTCTCAATGTCATAAATTTTTCGCAGAACTGTAGTTTATGATAAATTATTTTTCCACTCACTTTGCGCTGCGATGAATTCTTTTCAATATACCTCACGTTGATTAGGTATCCAGTAGCTCCTAGGTTCTGCTCCTTCCTGCAATCGGATTCAGGCCCCACGTTGGGCACCAATTTTGCAATGGGCTGGTTTGGGAAGCTGCTCAGTTGTGCACCAATCCTGTAGTGGGATGTGAAACTGGTTCTCCGCTGGCTGGAAACGTACCCCTTGGTTCGTACTTTGATAGTTGCATTTTTCCCCAAGCTGCTCATATTATTTCTGTATAACAGAGTTGTGTAATTTTTTGTTATATGTATTTTTTTAAAGCTTTGATTCTTTATTCCCGGTTGATTTCTCTAGTCCCAGGGTAGGTTGACCTCGGGTTCGTTTTATCGTAATTTTAAAAATATTGAGCAGATACAACTCCCTTACTAAAGTACATGGGGGTTGTAACAGTTTTCTAACATTGAAATCAAAACCAATTTTTAAATCTTCCTAATAAATTTCTTTACTTTAAATTATTTTGTTTTTATTAGATAAACAATTCTTTAATCCTTGTGGAACAATTATAAGTGAGATTCACCAAGTTAATAAACAAATTGTCTTAATATTTTTAGTATACAAAATATTACTGTTTCCTCTTGGTAACTTTTGCTCTATTATTGCAAATTATCAATAATAATTATACTAATATCTTTTGTCTTCTTTATACTTCCCTTTTATTCTTTCTACCAAAGTTACTTAGTGTTATACATTCACATAATTATTCCATGTACTTTCTTGCTCTTTCTTTCCTCACATTTTATTTAGGTGTTGATTTTCCTAGCAATCACTGAATCCTGTTTCACTCACTTTTACTTATTATATAATATTTTGTTTCGATAAATGTCTGTGACATGTAATATAATAAAATAATAAATATTTACATATGAATTTGTTTAACTTTTCTTTTCTTTGTAAATTTGATTTCGGAAATGAAATAAATTTTGTTTTGTATGTTCACAAATCTAGAGTTTTTGTCTTTCTTTTGTTACTTTCTTGTTTTTCTTTTTCTCAGTGTATTAAATCAAACATAAATAATTAATTTTAACATAATTATTTACAACATAATTCTCGTTGCAAGCGTCTCGCTCTTAAACATTTGACTGTCAGTGTACCCTTTGTATATAACGAAATGTGTATGTAGCTATGTTTGCAAGCATTTATCTCGATTAAAATCACGCAGATAGAAAATATCTTATGTGATATATTCACATGACTTTCTCTACTTTCTGTCGTTTATTAGAGGGTATACAAACTAGTATTATTAAATCTTATTTTTATATTAATATATTATTTTGTATAATTGTAAGCGAGGCGAAAACGTACTACTCAATACGATCTCTTTAAAACACACAATTTATTTCAAATAACTTTTTGTGGCATCAGTTATTTCTCAGGTATCTGTTAGTAATGATTCGATTGTTCAATACTTAGTCATTCTTTTGAAGTCCTGTCAATATTCAATTGTTGTTCGTGATGCATTAAAACAGCATAGAATTTTAAGGCCAGAATATAGCGTCCAGTTAAACATTTGACTATCATGTTCCCTTTGTAGCTATACGAAATGTGTAATGTAGCTATTTCCGCAAAAGTTTATTTGGATGAAAATGAAGTAGATATAAAAATAATACCATAATAAACGACCGAGGATAGAGAATGTCATATGAATGTATCACATAAGACGTTTTGTTAATATGTACTTACGATTAAATTCATGCAGCAGCTAAATATGAGTTGTAAGTTATTCATTTTTTTTAAGGTCAACAACCGTGGTGTATAATCGTTCGCCAGTTCGCTATAAATGTTAATTCTGGTGGCCTTGCGACTGGAACCAATGTTCTTCAACTGGTAGTAATTTATTTTGTTTTCAAACATTTCTATTACACATTATCGTCGAAAATAGCATGCAATACATTTGCGTTAGGCGCATTGGAGAATTTCGGAAGAGAAAATACGAAACGAACGTTCTTCAATGATGCACTTGTAGCACAAGTATTAATATGTTCTGGAGTGCCAATACCTTAGCATGACTTCCTTCGGAAGGGAAGTAAAGCCGGCGGTCCCGTGTAGTAGATTTACGGCACGTAAAAGAACCTCAGTCCTGATAAAGAGGGCCCTTCGCAAAATTTCCAGTCTTTCATGTCTAATATATAATGGGAGCTAACGATCATAGTAGTTAAAGGGTCTATAAATAAATAAAACTCTGGAGTGCCAATGTCGTAGTGGAAGCAAGAAGCCTTGGAGACCAACCATTGGCGTTTGCTTCTTTTGTTTCAAATCAGCGCTTGTAACTTCATGGTTAACATAAATACACCAACTTTTTTTTAGCAGCCTTAACGAACAAACCGTGGTATTTGCTATTTGAAACTATTTCCCTACGAATATTTATGAGTAACAACAAGTAAATAGAAATTAAAAATGAAATTTAGTATGACAACTTTTAGACTAGCTAGAAAATAAATCTAAAGAAAGTTGCGCGAAGGTTACACATGAAATTTTGTTTATTAAGGGTGGTAACAGAGATAAATGAGGAAATAAATAAGTTTGATAAAACCAAGCATTCTTTAAAGTTTATTATTACTATTCGTACTATTATTATCATCATCTTTATAATTACCATTACCCTAGCAATGTTTCAAACTTTTTATACTGCCTTTCATTATGCGACTTTCATTTACTTTGCCCTCCCCAAAGCTAGATTCCAAGTTACGCCCATGATAAAGTATCTACAATGTACATAACAGATATTATTACAAATGAAGTAATAAAATAGTTGTGCATATTTTCAAATACCGGTCTGCTGTTTAAAAATATCTCCATCGCAGCGTCAAATTAATAGGTATGCATAAACGGAACATATCTAACCTCAAAGTAAAAGGTCTGACATATAAGTATATAAATAATCATTAAGTGTGTTTTAAACAAAGGAAGTTCGCTCATTAATTAAGAGTGATGGAATAAACACTAACCATTTTAACACATAGCATTTTAAATTAAATTGAGTTTGTTTTATTTATGGGCGCTTTTTAACTACTATGATCCTTAGCGTTCCATTCTCTACTGGACGTGAAAGACCGATAACTTTGCTCAGATGCCTCTTTTTCAGGCTTGAGGTTCGTTTACGTGCCGTAAATCTACGGCACGGGACACCGGCTTTACTTCCCTTCCGATGGAAGCCCGAAAAAAATCCATCATCCTCCGCCGGGTTAGAACCCGCAACCTCAGGAACTGGAGGCTAGCATGGTACCCTTAGACCACGGAGGACGACTTAACATATACATTTATTGAAAATACAACTCCACTTTAAGCAGAGCTACGACTACTAGCGATTGCAACTAGATCATCTTCTGAAAATGTTTATAAAATAAAAGCTAGGCAAGGGATACATCCAAAATGACAAATTTGTAGCGATAAATCGGAGGCTATAGACAGCCAAGATCAATTTAAATTCAAATATAGCTTCTATTTTATTGGTTGTAAATGGTTTAAAGTCCATCTTAACTCCTGATTGCTCGCGTGATATTTCACGTATTATATTTTTCCCATTAAGCTTTAATTTTGAGTTTGTCTTTGTTTTAATAGATAGTATTGTAATTGCAGGAAATTGCATCTGCATTATTAAAACTGATTTACAGAAGTTTTATTGTTGTAAAATAATAAGATTTTATTTAATTTAATGGCAAGTACAATGAATACAATCGAGCTTCCCTGCAGCTTGTCCTAGAAAGTACTGTACTTATATTACCACAGATGATTGATTCGAGCATACATGAAGTGAAATTACATATAGGCAACTGAGAAAAGAAATTTGTGAGGGAATCGCACCAACCTTAAACTATATTCACTCTTAGGTTGATCCACACCAAAACAAAACCCAGGTGACCAGTGCACCGTTATAACGTATCCTTCCGCCATTCGCACCAGAAATACTGTCATATTTTCACCACCATGTGACAGAGTACAGGAGGCATGTAATACAAAGAGAACAGGGTCCGACAACTTATACGATCACTAGCATGCTCTGTTAGGATTGAAGGTGATAAGATTGATATTTGCAACAAAATAAATGTTTGTACATATAATAATACTTAATTCTAAAAGAAACGAGCGAAAAAGAAAGTAACAGGTATGCCATATCTTACATTTGTTCGTTCTCTGGAAGCGGTACTTTATCAACTGTTGGCGGCTCATTTTTAAAAAAAAGAAATTGTATATTTTTACGTGAATTGTATTCTTGTCCCATTCTTGCATCGCGTATTTCACACGCTTTTTGTTTTTCCCGCATGTAACGACTTTCCGTTTCAGATTTTTCTTAACGAGCACTAATTTTACTTGTACTCGAAACATTGGTGAACTCAGAAGTTAATTTCACTACTTTTTCACGGGAAGTATTAGATATTTCTCACAAAACTAACAATAAACTTCCACTTATTGTTTTTTTCACCACTAGTCAATGGTTTGGCCGCTTATGCTTTACGTAAGTCGACGAAAACGCAAGAGCAAATCACCGTCCGTCATGATACTAAACAGAAACTGCTGGTTTCTGGCTACAAACAATATTCTGAACATACCCGGATTGCATGTTGGGACTTGTAGCTCTGTTTAAAGGTACAAATTAGCGTTAATTAGACTTTTAGGAATTTATATAGAATATTATACCATTTAAGGATAAATTCACTCTAAAATTTAGATTTTAGCATGGACTACTTTCCTGCACGCATTGTTACAGTGTTGTACCATAGTGCACTGTTCACGTGCGTTTGTTTTGGCGCGGATCAACCTAAGAGTAAATGCAGTATAGTTTAGTGAACCTTTCTGGAATGCGCCATTTATTTCACTCAGGTTTCCTGGCGGAGTTCGAACACAAGTCCGCATCTTAACGACTTCAGTCAACCTTGTCGATGGTTATATATTGTTAAGAGGTCTCCTGTTCACCGTCAGCTGCAAGGCTCATTCTAAAATAATGTGCTTATTCACTTTAAAATCAATATAACTTGAATATAACTGTGAAAGAGCACTCTCAGTTCTAGGTTCACTGGTTTTCAATTAAAGAGCATTTCTTGTGAAGTACACATAAATATACCCATTGTCAACGTAAAGGTCCTTGGAATTGCTTTGTATAGTTGCTATAAAGATGTAACATTAATCGACATTTCCTTTTATGACAAAAGACGTATTGGCTTTTCCTCTGCATCGTCTTGTGTATTTTTTCTTTTAGTTTAAGGCAGTCCACGGATACCAGCGGTGGTATTTATGACTTCCTCTTGCCGAAGAGATAATCTTGAACAGAGATTCGTTTCATCAAATGTTTTATAAGGTATTTCATATTTCTGTCAAAATTTCTCCAAGAAGGCAATTCATTTCTACTGAGTTCATAAATTATCTATGCTCACAAGAACGAGCCGTTGCTTACCCGGATGTTGCGATATTAGACGATGCTATGGTAGACTGAACAAAGGCAGTATTGTGTATGGTAGATATCAGCAGCAAATTCTTCTTCTGGTAGTGGCATAGCGTGACTTTCGATTTGAGGGAGGTTATTAATTAATATTTCCAAAGTTAAATAAAGCTGAGGAAACTTTTTTGCATCAATAATAAACATCACTAATTTTTGAGGCAGTATTTTTACTTTCTCTACTACGTATACTAAGTAGGGGAAGTATTGTATTCCACCCCAAAATTCGATACCAAGATTTCACCGGAAATACATGTTTTGAGATCCCCTGAATCCAAAAAAGCATTTTTGGAAACATGTCCGTGTGTGTCTGTGTGTGTGTCTGTCTGTGAACAGCATAACTCAGAAATGAACAGTCGGATAAACACCAAACTTGGTATTTAGGTTTAGCATCTTCCAGAGATGCGACACAAAGGTTTTCAAGAAAATCCCCCCACCCCAGATTACCCTTTACATGGAACATTTTTCGAAAAGTTTAATTTTCTCAAAAATGGCTTTAACGATTTTGATTAAAATATCATATGTTTAAGATATTTTCATGACAAATAAAATGTATATCTTGAATTTTCTGGGAATGTCTCCAAAAGTATTCTTCATTGTGAACGACTTTTGCATAACTGGTAAACCATAAGACATAGACAAACCTTTACTACACAAAAAATGTAGATGGCGTTAAAATACACAATTTGTCATATACTTTTTTTGTTGAGTGAACCATTTTCAAGATATTGCTTGTTATTCCCTTAAATATTTACTTTCTCTACTACGTATAGTAAGTAGGGGAAGTATTGTATTCCACCCAAAAATTCGATACCGAGATTTCACCGGAAATACATGTTTTGAGACCCCCTGAATCCAAAAAAAGCATTTTTGGAAACATGTCCGTGTGTGTGTCTGAGTGTCTCTGTGTGTCTGTGTGTGTGTGTGTGTGTCTGTCTGTCTGTGAACAGCATAACTCAGAAACGAACAGTCGGATAAACACCAAACTTGGTATTTAGGTTCAGTATCTTCCAAGGATGCGACACGAAGGTTTTCAAGAAAATCCCCCACCCCAGAGTACCCTTTACATGGAAGATTTTTCGTAAATTTTAATTTTCTCAAAAATGGCTCTAACGATTTTGATTAAAATATCACATGTTTAAGATATTTTTATGACAAATAAAATGTATATCTTGAATTTCCTGGGAATGTCTCCAAAATTATTCTTTATTGTGAACGACTTTTGCATAACTGGTAAACCATAAGAGATAGACAAAATTTTACTACACAAAAAATGTAGATCGCGTTAAAATACACAATTTATATCATATACATTTTTTTGTTGAGTGAACCATTTTCGAGATATTACTTGTTATTCCCTTAAATTTTTCAATACTTATTTTCTCAAATGGGAATTCGTTATTCATTTTTTTTGTCTTGGATATGCAAAGAGTATTAATCTGTGGGAAAGGGAATGGTGCTGCACCTAGCAACCAGCTATTAAGATATATGTATGTGCTTAAAGGCTACTGTATTTCCAAATTGCCCTTGTAAATATACATTCCCCTTACATCTACAAGAAAATTAGCAATAAGATAGAGTCTTCAAATGTTTATTTCGATTAACATGAAGTAGATGGAGAATAAGCGTTTGTAAAAATAGTTTGTACAAGAGTAGAGAAAGTCATGTGAGTGTAACACATCAGATTTTTCAATACTTATTTTCTCAAATGGGAACTCGTTATTCATTTTTTTATCTTGTATATGCAAAGAGTATTAATCTGTGGCAAAGAAAATGGTGCTGTACCTAGCAACCAGCTATTAAGAGATATGTATGTGCTTAAAGGCTACTGCATTTCTATATTGCCCTTGCAAATATATATTCTCCTTACATCTACAAGAAAATTTGTAATAAGATAGAGTCTGCAAATGTTTATCTCGATTAACATGAAGCAAATGGAGAATAAGCGTTTGTAAAAATAGTTTGTACAAGGGTAGAGAAAGTCATGTGAGTGTAACACATAAGATTTTTTAACACAAATGATATCAGTCTAATTATATAATATAACATATAATATCAGCCCGCCTTAAAGCAACATGTGTATAATATATATATATATATATATATATATATAGTGTATGTGACAGTCATTGTATTAATCTTTATACTATTATGTACATGTATAACAATGCTATGTGAATGTATTACGTAATTTAACAATGTAGGAGCTGTGAGAATATAAGCCGAAAGTTGCTAACAATGACGTAACAATGAGATAATCTTGAGGCAACAAAAATTAGAAGGTTTAATAATGTTACTATAATTTTTTGAACAATAATGTAATAGGTATTTAAAACAGTTTGTAAATAGCCAATCAACAATTAGAAAGGCTAAAAGTTAAATAAAAGTATTCTTTTGGATTAGAATTAGCCGATCAGAGACATGAAAATAGTAAAAGTATAAATTTAAGCGGTAGAAGCCAGACGCTACTAGACAGCGTACCCAACCAGACGCTATTAGATTGCGTACCCGATCGGTACGGAAGTGTTCAATGGGTGAGACATAAAATATTCATTACGGCGTGAATAATATAAATGTTACGTGTTAAATAGTACAAGTAACAATAATTTCTCAGCTCTACAGTAGGATATATCAGTGAAGTGCTATTTAATCGTGTGAAAGATTAATAAAACGAAGCTAAATACCATTATAATTTGTGTAAGTCTTCATTCTTTAGCCGTTCCAGCCCTGCTAAGAGATACGTGTTTCTGTAAATTACTACTGACTAAGCCGAGGCAAATATGCATATATAATATATAAATAAACATTAAAGTTGATTTTTTTAAAAAAAATGGGGCGAAGGCCACCGGAAATTTGGTTCCATACGTGGTTTGCAACTACTTCAATTTCGGCTCTCCAACAGTCGGGCAGTACAATACATCTTCATTTTTCAGTAACTAAACGTTTGCTATGTTAAAAATCGTATCTTAGTTTTCGTAATGTAACTCAATTTTTCGACTTTACTTTGTAAATAGGTCGGTAACATCATCCTGAAAGCTCGCTGTAGACTGGTAACTCGATATAAGGGGAAGAAATAAAATGTTCTTATAGACGGCTGGATAATACGAGGTACATCCAGAAAGTAAGTTCCCCTATCTTTTTAAACAAAGAAAACATAGTTACATGAAAAACTTTATTGGCAACAGGTACAGCAATGTGTGAGCTATTTTTCGACATAGTCACCACAAGAATTGAGACACTTGTCATATAAAGGGATCAACTTTTGTATTCCTGTGTCGTAGAAGTCTGCCGCCTGTGAATGAAACCAGCGTGTGACAGTCGCCTTCAGCTCTTCGCCATTGCCAAAACGCTGATCGGAGGACTGGAATTTCTTGAGGTGCAAGAAAAGATGGTAATCGCTGGGAGCAAGATCAGGACTGTATGGTGGATGATCAAGCAGCTCCCAGCCGAACTCCTGCAGAACAGTTGCTGTGCGCCGAGCCGTATGTGGACGAACATTGTCATGGGGCAGCACAACACCTGCAATAAGCATTCCACGCCTCTTGTTTTGAATGGCATGACACAATTACTTCAATGAACGGTCAGCGTTCACTGTTTTACTTCTGGGCAGGAAGTCAATGAGCAGAATGCCCCTCCTGTCCCGCAACACCGTGCACATCACTTTCTGCACCGACACAGTCTGTTTGAATTTCGTCTTGACCGGAGATGCCATTGCACCAATGCATTGACTGCTGCTTGGTTTCCGGTGTAAAGTGTGAAATCCACGTCTCATCGCCCGTGACGATCTTGTCGAGGAACTTGTCGCCGTCATCATGATATCGCTGCAGAAATGTCAGTGCTGCTTCTAAGCGTTTCATTTTGTGCTCGGGTGTCAGGTTTTTTGGCACCCACCTGGCACAGAATTTCCTGAACAGCAGGCGCTTAGTGACAATTTCATGTAATAAAATCGCGATATCTGCGGAAAATGGCTGCTGAGCTCCGTAATCGTAAAGCGACGGCTTTCCACGATGTACTGCCACACAAGATCAACAAGGCCATCATTGATGAGGGAAGGTCGCCCACTGCGCTCTTCACCATCGACACTTGACGACCTTCGAGAAAATGCCTACACCAGCGAAGTACCATCTCTTTACTCATGATTTTCGGCCCGTAGACCTGACAGAGCTGATGATGGATTTCATCGGCGCTATGTTTTGTGCAGTAAGGAACTTTATCACTGACCGAACCTCGCAGGCGGCGGGAGAACGAATAAGAGTCGTCATTTTGGACCAATGCTGCCGCGCTACTGGCACCAGACGGGACCTGTCTGGCCGGCATATAATTGATACGTCATAGATCTATTACGCAAGCGCAATTTTCCCGGCTAAATGCATTTGCTTTAAGGGAAACTTACTTTCTGGATGCGTCTCGTAGATCATTGATACAGTACAGTATAGCGTTTCCGAACGATTTTTGGAGGAAACAAAACTTTGCTTTTATTTATTTTACGTCACTTTAACTCCTTCGTCATATCGCGACGAATCTCTTGGTGGATATCTCTTAGAACGATATGTGATGGACAGTTAGCCTTCTAGGTCTCATCCCTGTAACTACCCGCTTTATCACGTGTCACAGAGACTCTAGCGCACAGCCGCATCTTCTGCTTTACGTGCCGTGCAGACGGCACTACGGTGCCGTCCAGTCCAACCGCCGCCCCCATATATATATGTTGAAAAATATGGTGCGTTACATTCACATTACTTTCTCTACCTTTTTTCGCTTATTAGCGGTCATACAAATTATTCTTACGAAATATTATTTTCCTATCGACTTCGTTTTAACGGGGAGAAAGTTTTTCGGAAACAGCTGCATTACACATTTCGTTACAGATACAAAGACAATAGCGATAGTCAAATGTTTAAGAACTGGACGCCTTACGCTGGCCTTAAAATTCCATACTCTTTCCATGACATCGCGAGAAACAACTGAAAACCGACAGGACTTAAGAGTGGCTATGTATTGAACAATTCTAACCATTATCAACGGATACCTCGGAAATGGCTGGTGCTAAAAAAAGTTATTTGACGTAAATTGTATGTTTTAAAGATAGTTACTTTGTTTGTGTAGTGCGTTTTCGTATATCGCTTAACGTTTACCAATTATGCAATGTTATATAGAATTTCTTTCAAAGTAGAGGAATTCACAGGCTATTCCCAAAATTCAAGATATGCATTTCATTTGTCATGTAAATATCTTAAATATATGGTCTTTTAATCAGAATCGTTAAAGGCATTTTTGAGAGAATCGAAAAAAATGGAAGTTTTTCCATGTAAAGAGTAGTGATTTTGGGTGATTTTCTTGAAAATCTTCGTGTCGCATCCTTGGAAGGTGCCGGACTTAAATATTTAAGTATACTGACTTTTCGTTTTTGAGCTATGCTGCTCTCAGGCACAGGATCACACACACACATGCAGTGACATGTTTCTTAAAATGCTCTTTTGGATTCATGGAATCTCAAAACGTGTATTTCCGGTGAAATCTCGGTATTGAATGTTTGTCTGGAATGCAACACTTCCCCTACTTTCTACCGAGTGAGGTGGTAACGTGTACGACTCGCATTCGGGAGTCTCGGGTTCGATCCCAGGCGACCACCTACTGTGACCCATGGGTTTTTCGTGGGTTCCCCGGATTGTCAGGCGAATGCTGGGGTGGTTCCTCTTCTACCACGACTTTCCTGTACCCATCATCTTCATTGTTATCTGTTTCAGGGTTGTAGGACCAGGTGAACGGTGTTCGGCGGGTTGCGGCTGGACGGTGAATGTGCGCTTTGTAGGGGTTTCTTCCCTGGCCTCGGTCAGGACTGGCCAGTCAGTATCCGGCTTCGAAGTGGGCCCTACCGGGGGGATCGCCGGGGATTAGGCGCTCTTAGGTGGGTCGGGCGGCGAGGAAGCGTTCTATCTGGAAGCGTTAGGGACCGCGTACATACTTCGCCCGTCGTCATCCGGATCTGGTCCTTTGTGTCTCTCCCTCCCTGGGGTTCCGTTAGAATCAAACAGAGCCTTTGCAGCCTACTTGCGGTCCTCTGCACCGGTTTCGGGACCCCCTTTGTAATATGTATCTTACCTTTATCTTATCGTCTACTTACTATAGATAAGTAGTAGAGAAACTAATTACAGTGTGAATCGCTTTGAGTAACGCTGCTCAAACAACTTTTGTTTTCTATTTATCTCTAAATACGTGTGGGCAGTAATTAGAAATGCGAATAATAAGAGGTTTAAGTCAGCTTTTATCTAACAAAGGAAGTATCTCTGGTTAACAAACTGCATAAGCATTGGCAATACATCCGTCGGTTGGCTAAGTTTAATAATCTTCTACTGACTTCCGTTATGTTATTAATTAAAATTTTATTTCATAAAAATAAATAATTCCATTATTCTTATAAATTTGTTGCATTTCCGCAATAATTAGCAGTTATTGATAGCCTTGTAAATATGGACTATTTATTGTTTCACGAGTTTTCCAATGTATCATCTGTAGGAATATTTGGATCGAGCTCTAATCGGACATCTTTTATTTTCGTATTTGATGTTTTCCAACTTCAACAATTGATAAGAAACATTGGTGATCCTTCATCCGCTGATTCGTTGATCTGAGCTTAGAACCATCTCTGAGACGTTACAAAAATTGGCGGCATTGTAAGAACATTATTTTTCAAAGTACCCTGCAGCTTTTTTCCAGCTAGGTCAATCGATATGAGAATTCCGATCTAACATTTGAAATTAAATTAAATTGAGTTTCATTTATTAACACTCTTTAACTGCTGTGGTCCTTAGTGTCCCATTCTGTATTGGGCGTGAAAGAGTGGTAATTTTGCCTGCATAGTTGCCAGAGGAGTGGAAGCATTATTTAACGAAAGAAGCTAATCCTGCATGTTTTCAGTTGTGAATTAACAGGTATAGAAGTCTCCTTCTAGGACTTGAACCAGTTGATAACGCTCGTCTTGAGTTCATTGTCGGTTTGAAATCGTTGTCCACCCAGTCACCGTCTCAAATGCAACAAGAGGAAATAGTTGCTTTCTGCCAGATCGGGACTGTACGGAGGGTAGTCAAAGACTTCCCAACGAAACTCTTGGATCTTCTCTTTGGTTTTGGCAGCGGTGTGCGGGCGTGCTGTCGGGCAGGAGGATGATGCCAGACGGCCGTTTCCGCGACATCGATTTTGGATCGCACGTCTCAGTTTGGCAAGTGTTACACTGTACACGTCATCTGTAATTGTTGAACCACGGTCCATGAAATCAATCAAAAAGACGCCCTTTTCGTCCCAAAACACGGTAGCCATCATTTTGCGATTCGTGTGCGGCGATTGCTTATACTTTTTTGATTTGCGTGAACCGGAACGGCGCCACTGCATTGACTGTTGTTTCGATTCTGCGTTGGTGTACGCTATCCATGTCTCGTAGTACGTAACAATGTGGAAAAACAAACCATCGCCATCTTGTCTATAGCCCTCCAAAAACTATCGTGCACTACGCATTCGTTGCTCTTTGTGCTCATCGGTGAGCATTTTTGAAACCCACCTCGCACAAAGTTTCCGATGTCCAAGCTGTTCAGTGACAATCCTGTAAAGTGAGGTTCTAGCAACATTTGGGGATTCATCAGCCAGACCACTAATCGTCAAACGTCGATCACTTCGAAGTTTTTGGTTCACTTGCTCAACGCTGTCGTCATTCCGAATAGTAGTTCTACCACTCCGCTGTTCATCGTGCACATTTGTGCGGTCATTTCGAAATTCTCGACACAAGTGTCGAATATGTTTGTTACTCAGTATTCCTGGCCATACATGAGGCATAACTTACATGGATGTCCGCAGTTGACGAGCCTTTTACCAGCAAAAAACTAATCACGCCGCGCACTTCGCAACTGGCGGAATTACGATTGTCACGGACTTTGCGTCTGCTCTCACCGACTGGCAAACGCCTACTGCGTCACATCAACATTGCGGTAGGTTCCTCAGGAGTTGTTAGACAGCGCTGCAGGCGTGAAACGTCATTCAGGCCTACTATCCGTTAAATATTGTTCATCGGACCTTAATTTTTGAATACGCCTCGTATAATTACCAGAAATGTTATTCATGCAATTACTCAAAAACTAAGGGCGATGGAAAAGTTCTGTAAAAAGGTTTGGTATCAGCACAAAAAAGTCGGCAAGAATCACTAATTGCACTTCTTTTAACATTGAAAATGTTAAATTTTGTCGACCAGTGATTATTATTTTAAGAGAAGATCTTGTTGTTCTAAATGTATTGAAAAGTTTCGCTGAGTATTTCTGTGTGGCGCAAGTACATGGAAAGTCGCCTTCTAGTTTATCTGAAATACTCTTTTCACATATAAATCTGTGTTAAACTTCTGTGTTGATATTTGCATGTGTGGAGGCATTATGAAAATTTTGAAAAGAATCGCTAATAAGTGCAATAATCATTATTCGAACTCGATGGTGGCTGCACCTGGAATTGAAATGATACTAAAGTCAGAGATTATGTGCAAGTCATGAGACGCGTGCAGCAGGAGCTACGTTGTCAGCTGCCGTGAAATATATGACAAAATCAAGAAACGTCCAGGACAAGGTTTCTGTGCTTCCATGAGAACACATACTTCTGTTGTTAGCAGACTTTCAGAATGCTTCATTGTTAAAGTTTACAGAGGTTAGCACGTTTCTCCTTTAACTTTTGTTAAGCATCACTTAGCTACCCTTCCATGCGGTTTAAACATGACTCCAGTTGTATCTTTCACATCTTTTTCTTTGACTTCAATAAGTCAAGGAAACTTTCGTGGAAATTTTTATTTCTTGGGCAACCACGGAATGTCATCTTAGACACTGGTCTGAAGAGGGTCTTAGAGATGCTATGGCTAAGGACTTTGGCGTCTTTAAAGGAATTACTTGGCTGGTTGCCCTAGAAGCATAGGTACCAATCAACGTTGAGAAAGTTTTCTTTCTTTAGTATTCAAAACGTACTTTTTCTTCATTTTCAAACTTAATTTCCATTTACCTTATACATCTGCTCTCAGATTTTCGTGAGTAAAGTTAAACAATAAAATGCAAGGTTTTAGAAACATGTACGAAACCATTACTTCGATGAGTTATTTCTGTATACTTAAAAGACATGGGACTTTGATCTAAGGTCTTTTCGTTTGAACAGTGTTTTTCCAGAAATAATAAACAAACCTAAAATATTTTCAGCAAGGCTTTGGATCGCAAGTAGATATTTTAAGTGATTCATTGTCCCTTCATGGGTAAATTTTGGAAGCAAGAAATTTTAGGCCATGAAAGATCCTGATGGAAAATTTCGAACTGATTTTTCCGTATTCTTGTAATCCGTGCCCGAAGTTCTCATCAAATACTTTATTAACTTCCGTATAGATTACACCAAACCTGGAAACCATCAATTGTTTTTGCCTCCATCTTAACTGTTTTGCCTGAATTTTCATTATATTACGCAAAGATGAGAGATTACGAATAAATTTCGGTTTTCCCATCTTCCGAATCCGTAAAGATCTTCGTTGACACGCAAGTGCACCTGTTCTCATAAAGCCTGTTATCAACTGGCTAGAAACATAGCTCCTTACAAGCTCACAGGGGAACCGCACCAGGTTGGGAGATCGATTTTTGTAAATACTTTACAACAGCCTAATTTTAGGTCTGCAAGTATCGGTTGGATTGGCCAAGTGTGTACGATTTGACATAAAATAATATTTTGCTGCATAATCCACTGTTATTGTTCACCGATTTTCCTTCAAAGTCATTGCAATATAGATGGATTCAGGAGTAAAAGTCGGGGTGTTTTTGTTTTTGTTTTGCTTAACTCACGAGGGAAGCCATGTTATTGCGGTAACAAAATTTAATATTGATTTAAGCTGTTATGTAACATACAGACCACTGAATACATATGTAGTCTGAGCTACCCTTCAGAGCACTACAATAGTTAAAAGTCGTGCTTCTGCAGTACAGAACGAACCTAGAAGAAAACCCCTATATTTGCTGAGGACAATGGAAATATAAGCATTAAACATTACATCCTTGTTATAGTTAATCTCAATAATGCTTAAAACATAGGAGCTAATTATAAAACATCAAGTAATAGAAGAATCTATAAACAGGATGGGCCATTTAAGTTGAGACGGTACAATATCTCCAAAACTAAGCGCTGTAGAAAGAAATATCTTGAATAAAAGTTGCTTGGTATTATGGAGGAAAATTAAATGCCATTAGTCGTGTTTTATTTGAAGGACACTGTTAGGACCATTTTAGGGTCAATTTAAATTGACTCTAATTGTAGATTCCCATTTAAAAATTAAATTGACCCTAAAATGACTTGACATCCTCCAAACACAACACGACTAATGGCATTTACTTCCCCCCATAATATCAAGCAACTTTTATTCAAGACATTTCTTTCTACAATGCTTAGTTTTGGAGATATTGTACACTCTCAGCTTAAATGGTCCACTCTGTATATTTAGCTGAAAACTTTGACATCTTCACTCCCAGGCATGCAAATGCGAATCTAGATAAAGTGCTAAATGGTGGAAAATGTCGTCTGGTACACAATTAATAAACAATAAAGATTGTATAAAATCTTAACATATACTTGCATGAGTACAAGAAACTGACAATGATATCTAATACTATGTGTACGTTTAAAGAAACATGTAAGTGTTATGACCTTAAAAATTTGATGTGATGCGTTCACACCACTTTCACATAAGCGCATTCATTATACGGAGTGAGTCATGTGAAATTTACACAGTAAATATCTGTGAAACAAAAATAGGAATTGAAAACCCACTTTTACAGACATCAAGGTAGGGAAGGGACTCATTATAGTATGTGAAAGGCCATTCAGAAAGTGAGCAATGTGATTTTCAACACATACGTGTAACTTTTTAGATGGAAATACCGTATTATTTTGACGCAGTTGATATCATGTAAGATAACATTAAGAATGGCTTTTGTTGTGAGGTCAATTACAATCCAGGGAAATTGTAACTCGAAGATGACGTTTAAGATACAACGAAAGAGGTAAACCTTTATTGGAAACCCTGTGTTATTCCCAGTGCAATTGATAGCACTGAAAATAACATTAAGAGTAACTTTTGTCACATTGTAATAGCCAGTCACTTCGCAATTAACTACAACGTAAAGTTCGCGCTTGAGGATGAATCTCAGAATGTGCTTCTGAAGTGTATTTCGTTGTATCTCAAGCGTCAACTTCACCTTCCAATTCATCTGAATGAAATTAACCTATTGTAATGCAACAAACGCCATTCTTCATGTTATTTTGCAGTTATAAGCTGTGTTAAAATAATACGACGTTTACATTAAAAGAAAATTTATGTTGAAAATCATATGTGATTACGTTTTCAATGACCTAGTCCATCTACTTTAGTGAATCCTTCCCTACCTTCATACCTGTGAAAATGGGTTTTCAATTTGTATGTATTTTCTCTAGCGCAGTGATTTCTAAACTTTCTCAGTCGATGAGAAAGCCTCTGCAGCTCCTATGTCTCCTAAATACGTTTTCTTACATACGCTTTTACTTGAGAACTAATGAGGAATCTGTAGAGTATCAGTGGATACCACAAATAAAAAGCGAGCGGTAACGCTGTAGTAACGTGAGCGACTCGCATTCCGGCGGGTTTCATGAAGTCGGTCCCAATACTCGTTTTATACGGGTCCCATCCAGAAATTAACATTGTTTCCTTTAAAGTAAACGTATTTAGCCGGAAAATTGCGCATGCGTAACAGATCCTGGTGCCAGTAGCGCGGCAGCAATGGCCCGAAATGGCGGCTCTTATTCGTTCTCCCGCCGCCTAGGAGGTTCGGTCAGTGATAAAGTTCCTTACTGCACAAAACATAGAGCCGATTGAAATTCATCGTCAGCTCTGTCAGGTCTACGGGCCGAACATCATGACCAAACATGCTGCGTCGCTGGTGTAGGCAGTTTTCCTAAGGTTGTCAAAGTGTCCATGATGAGGTAGGAGACCGTCCCTCAAAAATGCTGACCTAGTTGAGCTGCTGCGGTACCGCATCGAGGAAAACTATCGCTTCACGATTATGGAGCTCAGCAGCCATTTTCCGATGAAATCGCGATCCTTGTTGCATGAAATTATCACTAAGCATCTGCTGTTCAGGAAATTTTGTGCTAGGGGTGCCGAAAAACCTGACACCCGAGCACAAAACGAAACGCTTAGGAGCAGCACTGACATTTCCGCAGCGGTATCATGATGACGGCGACGAGTTCCTCGACAGGATCCTTAAGGGTGATGAGATGTGGATTTCGCGCTTTAACCGGGAAACCAAGCAGCAGTCAATCCATTGGCGTCACAGTGGATCTTCGGTCAAGACGAAATTCAAACAGTCTGTGTCGGTGCAGAAAGTGATATGCACGGTGTCCTGGGAAGTGAAACACTGCGGAAATTGTGATGTGCCATTCAAAACAAGAGGCGTGGAATGCTTACTGCAGGCGTTATACTGCTCCGTGACAATGCTCGTCCACATACGGCTCGGCGCACAGCAACTGTTCTGCAGGAGTTCGGCTGGGAGCTGTTTGGTCATCCACCATAGAGTCCTGATCTGCTCCCACCGATTTCCATCTTTTCTTGCACCTCAAGAAATTTCTGACCTTCGGTCAGCTTTTGACAACGACGAAGAGCTGAAGACACTGTCATACACTGGTTCCATTCACAGGCGGCATACTTCTACGACACAGGAATACAAAAGTTGATCCCACGATATGAAGTGTGTTTCAATTATTGTGTCGAAAAATAGCTCAAACATTGCTGTACCTGTTGCCAATAAAGTTTTTCGTGTAACTATGTTTTATTTGTTTTAAAAAAGTTAGCGAAACTTACTTTCTGGATGCGCCTCGTACATGAGCTCGTCCCCAATACCTCTCCTTATGTACATGAGGCCATCTCCAATGATTACATGAACTGGCCCCGAGTATGTATAGGTATAAACATCTTCCTTCCCATTTTAAACAGACTTAGGACAGCCAGGGCTATTACTCCTGGTATGTTTGATACCAATTAGTACTTAGTGTAGAGCCACTTCGTCAAATGTTGAAAACTAAACAGGTAAAAATTTAAAAGCTACGCTTCTAACAAAGTCGTATCTTTTTATGACATGCGTTTTGTATTCCGTCATTTCATGTAAAATAAACGTCTCTTTTTCGTGGCCTTTATTGCTTTGTTTTTTAATTTGGATCTCATTAAAATATACATGTCACTTTGAATACCGTTCAAAACTTCATTTAATTGGAAAATGTGTGGGTGCGGGTGATTAAATAGTCCATTCAATTCAGTATGGAGCTTTTCGCAATTATTTGTATTTGGACGAAACTTTCGGAGAATTGTACCCACATTTCTGGAGGGAAGGTACTGACTCCACCTATGTAATATTGAAACATGTAGTCACAGAAAACTTCAACTCGTTTGTCATTTTGCATTTGAAAACAAAAAAAATCTTCAGCATAACTGTCCCTATTTCTTTTGGATTCAATACAGGTAAACCAAAAGGGTTCTTAAAAAACTGACCAATTTCGCTGTTCTTTTCTTGGTATGCACTGCTTAAACTCAATTCTTGAATTTTTTCCACCAGCTGAGTTAAGTGGAAGCGACATTCCTTAATAATGGCAGAAGGCCAAACACTAGATCCACCTATTTGAATAGCTTGTTCAAAGTCACAAAAATATATTTTGGTGAAAAATTTTGTCCGTTTTCAAGCATTCATCCACTGGTTGTTTAAATAATTGTGCATATATTTGCGATTGTTTATTTGGTAAAGGGAAGAAAACCAGTGGTGTATAAACATTCTGATCTATTCTTCTATAGATTGTGAAAATCTGATGAAACATTTTTGGATCGTCGACAAATATAGTATCCAATTTGCACAAGCATTCCAAATAACTTTTGGTTGTGAAGTGTCTCTCTCTATCATTTACGAACATAAAACGTTCGCCATTGTTCGCGATAATCTCAAGTGAACCTAATGTGTCATGAGTTTCTTGTAAAGTTTTAGGTAGCTTAGGATATACCTTACCTCTTGCGTGTTAAATGTTGTTTCTCACCAGAGTGTCGTCATATGATGTCAGTGTTGGTACGTCTGCTTGAATCAATTCTCGATGTAACAGTTGTATAGGCTGCTCAATGGACCATCGATGGCTTTTCTTTTCACAGAGTTACTTAACTTCTGTCTGTTGAGTATACTTTCACAGGGTTTGTCATTATTATGTTGTGTAAAATTGTCTGTCACTTCCTTTTTTCATGTACTTTTACGAAACACATTTATGCTTGCAACAAGTCCATCTCTCAGTTCCATCCGCGAATCATTTTTAAATCTGAGTTTGTAGCCTGATATCACATATAAAGTTCTCCCACGTTGGATTGGCTATGGAGGGAATTCGGCACTGATTCAGATAGGGGATATTGTACCACAAGGGGACGTCCCCGTGAGGAAGGATAAGACGAGATGAGATACCGGGCGACCGGAACCAGGAGTGACGGCTCAGGAATGGCAGGGTCACTAAGTTTCCAGATACTCTCCGGCAGATGGACAGGCAGACCAAGGACCCCATCCCGCAAGAACGGGTCAAACGTCCCTCAAGGGTCTCCCACATTGACTGAGCATAACACTTCTGTCACGATAGGGTTTATTTTCCGTTATATGGCTATATCACTTGATACTGTATTGACGCGAGGTTACACAGCATAACAGGTAAAGCCATTCGGCCTTGTGGTAGCGACTTCCTACACAGCATAACAGGAAAACAACTGCCGCGCAGTGGCGAGTTCAGTTACCTTTCTTTTCTTATCACCCATAGTCTGGACCGAGTTCGTTAGCAGCCCATTCGGGAGATGCCGGGTTTGATTCCCAGGTACGCCCACTCTGATGCATGGCTTTTTCGTGGTTTCCTCGAGTCGGCAAACGAATGGTGAGGTGGCTCATCTTCTATCACGACTTTCCTGTACCCATTTGTCATCTGTTTCAGAGTAGCAGGACCAGGCGACGGTGTTCTGCGGGTTGCGGCTGGGCAGTAGATGTGCGTTCTATGGAAGGTTCTTCCTTGGCGTCGTTGCAGAACTGTTCAGTTAGGACCGCTTCCGGGTGCTCTCGGGCGGGTGACCCTTCGGGGGACTTCCGGGGCTTAGGAGATTTTGGATGGACCCGGGGGCGTCGGAGCGTTCGATCTGGAAACGTTAGGTACCCGTCTATGCTTGCGCCCGTGTCATTCGAATGTGGTCCACTTCGGGTCTCTCCCCTCATCCCTCCCTCCATGGGATCTTAGTAGAAGCAAAAAGAGCCGTTGTGGACTACTTGCGGTCCTCTGCCCTGCCCCTCCGATAGTCCGTACCTTTACCTTTACTTTTTTACCATAAATACAAATTCGTGTTTCGTGTTAATATATTTGAATTACCTCTCAGAGTCGTTTAGAAAACTAAAGCACGATAATTCAGGCCGTTTCTTCAGATTGGGAGTAAACACATTCCAAAAATAGTGATTGAATTTAGTTGCAGGTTGCCAAAAATGACAAAAGTGCTAAACATCATGCTGCTGTTTAGTGTAAGTCGACATTACTGAATACAATTTCATACAAAATGGGTTATATGAATAAAAATGAGTATATAGTATATGCTTCACGTTTTCAAGTAAATTTTCTGTTTGGTAAGAATAAAACCTTTTGAGTATCTACTTCATTTTGAGAACATACTCAAGCAATAGAAGCAGAGTAGAACATAATCAGGCATCCATCTTACAATAGTATTTACTCATATTTGGTATGAATAAAATCTAGTATATTCTCTGTTTTATGAATTCATTCTCCTCTCATTTTGAGTATGGTTAGATGCATACTCATTTCTGAGTATATATTGGTTTTTTTTACTTAAAACTAAATATGAAGACAATGGCACAATTTATGGTCTGTATAGTACTTATTGAAAAGTTACAAACATAGCCAAATTTCAAAATCCTGCATTGTTTCAGAAAAACATAACCTAGAAATAACATTGAAATTTAGCTTCATTAATTAACCTTACTATGTAAACCTCAAAATCCAGATACCTACTCATAAGAAAACTGTTTCACAGTATACCTAAATAGTATAAAAATCCTGGGACTCTAAAAACAACCTGATGACTTCATCCAGCACCTCTTTGCTTATAACCATTTTATTTATTGATTTTCTAACATTGCCATTAACCTTCAAGGAATTTCAAAATCCTCTATTGCTTCATGAAAACATAACCTAGAAGTATCATTGTAAGTCAGATGTATTAATTAAGCTATGTAAAATCTTAAACCCAAAAATCAGTTGCTTAAGAAGTTAGGTCACTTATAACAATACTGTTTCGTAGAAACAGTTTTGATTTGAATCTGCATCCGGCACCTTATAATTACGACTTTAGAATTTGTGAATATTATCTTTTTTCCGATTTATTGGTAATACACTTTTGCCTATTTCATTTTATTTATTGTTTTGCTAATGTAATTTACAGCTATGCTTTTGTGTGTGTTGCTTCAATTAGTATTTTCATTTCTTGAAGGACAATATTTCTCTAAGATTTCTGCTGAAACTTGTTATAAAACACAGGATAATTCTTGAGTAGTTTTGATGGGACAGAACCAAATGCAGCAAAATCTACTCTAATTCGGAATGCCAAGCACAACACCACCACACAACAAAGCTGGTGTATGGTCAAAGAGTATAGATAATACAAGTATATGCTTACATTTAAGTGAACGAGATGGCTGTGGGGATGAGTACATACTCGCGTGATGTAGTAGGCTTTTATTCTTATGAAAACGAGTATGTTCTCATTGAGCTGAGTATATAATCACAGAAGGTGTTCATACTCATGAGTACAAACTTTGAGAACGTACTTGCTTTTTATTTATATGACCCAATGCATGCGACTTAATGATAATTTTTAAAAATCTAAATGGAATATAACCTCAAACTTTAAAGCATGGGAGCCATACATTATAAGAATAATCGACGCTCGGGTATCTTTTAACCTGAAAAATCCCCAGGGCTTTTTTCCATCTAACTTTACCGAATAGTTGCACTCATTATGACGATAAATGTATCATACTTTCTGTGTATTCAAGCATTCGCTCAGTGACAATACTTATATAGGCGAACTGGCTGTTAAACAACCGAAACACATACGCAAGCACGCTCACATTCATTCTCCACGCCCTGAACATATCGAGGAACCTTCTTTATCAAAGAAAAAACGCCGGCCGGAAATCAAACACGAAACAGTAGGTACGGTCTTTATCAACTAAGCCATGAGACCAGTTTCGACACTTTTTAAATTGGGTAATTGTGTTACGCTAGTTAGGTAGATCTGATCCAGGTTCCTCATCTAAATTCATACTTACATGAAGTTGAAGTGTACAACGCTAGGTGGTCTCGAGGCCACAGCACCTCCATTAATTATACTATTTTAGGTTTACATGACCTTCTCTATCCATTCTTCCAAGAGCTTATTACTTTCCATACTACATATAGTAAGTAGGAGAAGAGAGATTTCACCGGAAATACGTGTTTTGAGGTCCCATGAATAAAAAAAGCACTTTTAGGAAAAGGTCCGTGTGTGTGTGTGTCTGTGGAGAGCATAACTCAAAACCGAAAAATCGGATAAATGCCAAACTTGGTATTTAGGTTTAGTATCTTTCAAATATGCAACATCCACCCCAGACTACCCTTTACATAGGGAATTTTTCGAAAATTTTGATTTTCCCAAAAATGGCTCTAACGGTATTGATTAAAATGTCGTATATTTAAGGTGTTTTCATGACAAATACAATGTATGTTTTGAATTTCTGAATGGCTTTTGCATAACTGGTAAACGTAAGAGATAGACAAAATTTTTCTACACAAAAAATGTAGACCTCGTTAAAACACATGTTTTGTGTCATATAAAATTTTTTTATTGAGTGAACCATTTCCGAGACATTCCTTGTTATTTGTTTTAATTTTCCAATACTTATATTTTTTCTCAAATGGGAATTCGTTATTCGTTTGCTTACGTCCTGGACATGCAAAGGTAATGAAATGCTCCACATAGTAACCAGCTCTTAAAACATTTGAGTATCGCTTAAAGCCTACTATATTCCCCTTGCACCTACAAGAAAATTAGCAATAAGATAGTTTTTGCAAATGTTTATCTCGATTACGTGAAGTAGACGGAGAATAAGCGTTTGTAAAAGTAGTTTTTACAAGAGTGTAGAAAGTCATGTGAGTGTAACACATCAGATTTTTTATTGACTGGGTCTTAAGACAATGTATTTTCGGTGAAATCTCGGTATCGAATTTTTAGGTGGAATGCAATACTTTCGGCGGCTTCTAGGTACGTGTCAGAGAAGGTAAGAAACAACGTGGGAACTCACGAGGAGGTAGTTTTAAACTTTACAGGGACTGAACGGCAACATGTGAAAGCTCTAAAGTGAAAATAAGATTAATATTAAGAATAAATATGATTAACATTAATATATTATATCATATATAACACTAGTGTGCATGATATTGGATGACTAAAAACTAATAAGTGATTCTGACTTACTTTTTATGCTTATTTCAGAACTGCTTTTAGTTTTTTTTCTATCACACACAGTTTTTTCACAATTTCACTTTAAAAATATAGAGATATAAAGATATTGCTTCCGCCACTACACATAAAATTGGGCTTGATGAAGCAATTTGTAAGGGCTCTACCACAGAATGGACCCTGCTTCAAGTACCTTTCCAAGAAATTTCCCTTCATTACACAAGACAAATTAAAGGCTGGACTTTTTGTTGGTCCTCAAATAAAGAAATTGATGAAGGATGAAGATTTTGAGAAGACAATGAATGAGAGAGAAATAGAAGCATGGACCGCCTTCCGATCAGTACTGAAAACTTCTTAGGCAATAACAAAGATCCTAATTACAAGGGAATTGTTGAAACAATGTTGGAATATGAATATCTGGGACATTATAATGAAGAGCAGGGTGAACGTTTTCACCAAGGTATTAAGGAAATGGAGAGGAGGTACCAGGGGAGATGGAATGAAACTATGATGGCCGACTACTGTTGGACGTTGAGGAGGGATCTGCAAGGAAGTCAAAGATGAGAAAGTTTTAAAACAATTAAATGAAACATTTTAGCTTCTTGTTTTGTTAAAATGTAGTCATGAAATAAATTAGGGGAGTACTTGAGAGTATTCTTAAAATGTTTCTTGAATAAAAACCTACCTTGTGTGAAATTGTATTTGAATACTTTTCTACGCTCATTAGTAAAATTGTCAAAACATAGAAAAAAATGGAAGTTATTTCTGGAATCAGCATAAAAACTTGATTCAAGAACACCTACTTTTAAGAAATCATCTGACAAAAGGTTTGAAAATGCAGACTAGTGTAATTAATACCACTTTAGGGTTCTATAAATCAAAAATAAAAGAATCATGTTAACGTTAGCCGAAACACAATATTAAACGTGACGATGTCTGAAGCCGGGTATAACCAATGAGCTTTACATTCGCCTGTCTACTTGAGAAGGCTTCCAGGTAGAGCATGGTGTTACAGAATATTGAATCTGCTTGTTATCAGTCACTTCAGCATGCTTCCAGTACAAAGTTGCAGCACACGTGAGTAAACATTGTTCCACGACAGAAATAATTGGTATGTCCTTGGAGAGCCACCAAAGCCACCAATTTCCTCCAAAATTTCCCATGAGATAATAAAGCCAAAACAGTGAACCTTGCTTTGAATGTAGATTTTCGTAACCTTCAGAAAACGTGGCGATGTCTGAAGCCAAGTATAACCATATGATGAGCTCTACATTCGCCTGACTACTTGGAAAAGCTTCCTGGTAGAGCATGATGTTTCAGAATATTGAAACTGCTTGTTATCAGTCACTTCGGTCTGGTTCCAGTACAAAGTTGTAGCACACGTTACTAAACATGTCTTACGAGAGAAATAATTGCTATGTCCTTGGAGAGCTACCAAAGTCACCAATTTCCTCCAAAATTTCCCATGAGATAATAAGCCAAAACAGTGAACCTTGCTTTGAATGCAGATTTTCGTAATCTTCAGAAAACGTGGCGATGTCTGAAGCCAAGTATAACCATATGATGAGCTTTACATTCGCCTGACTACTTGAGAAGGTCTAGGTTGAGCATGGTGTTACAGAATATATAATCTGCTTGTCACCAGTCACTTCAGTCTGCTTCCAGTACCAAGTTGCAGCACACATGACTAAACACGTCCCACGAGAGAAAGAATTGCCATGTCCTTGGAGAGCTAGCAATGTCACCAATTTCTTCCAAAACTTTACCACGAGGTAATAAACCAAAACAGCGAAACCTTGCTTTGAATGTACATTTAGGTAATGTTCAGAAATAACTCCAGTTATACATCCCTGCAACTGCAAAACTTACTTCGAAAATAAACTTGTAAATCTTCAGAAGCAGCACATCATTCTAAACATACCTGCTATCAACTAATACTCATAAAAATAGAAAACGGAAAATCAGCACTTGCTAGCACTGAAACACTCTACTGAGAGAGGTGGAGCAGTGGTAACGTGTGCGACCCACATTCGGGAGATCCCGAGTTCGATACCAAGCCTATTCTGACCCATGGGTTTTTCGTGGTTTCCCCGGATAGGGAGGCGATTGCTGCAGTGATTCCTCTTCTACTACAACTCTCCTGCCGCTCATTTCCTGTACCCATCATCTCCGTTGTCATCTGTTTCAGGGTTATAGGATCAGGCCAATGTTTCTCCGAGTGGGCTCCAACACGGGGGGGGGGACCATCGGGGGTTAGGAGGTTTATGGGTGGCGTCGGATGCGTTCGAACTGAAAACGTTAAGGGCCCCGACCATGCTTGCGCCTGTCGTCATCCGGATCTAGTCGCCCTTCCAGTCTCTCCCCTCCCACGGGTCACGTTAGAAGCAAAAAGGGCCTCTGCAGCCTACTTGCAGTGCTCTGCCCCGGTTGGGGAACCCCTACCTTTACCTTTGAAACATTACCCTCAAAATCTAAAAGGCCACATACTTACAAACAACTCTTCCATTGAAATCTGTTTTGAAGAGGAAGAAGTTCTCTCAGACTGTTGCTCCTTTAACTTATACCAACCTTCTGAGATTGAGAGACAAAACTACTCATAGCATATCGTAACACCCCACCCTCTCCCTACAAAGTATATGGAAAGAGTATGCCTTAAACGGAACAAACTTTACGAACCTGTTCCTTCCAATGAATACATTCAGGCCAAGAACTTATTTGATCATTCAATTGGATGCACCAGAATTCCTGAGCTAGCATTTTAATTGCGCAAAATATATCTATGCATTTGTTGTTAAGCCTGGGAAATGTTAACCTTATCATATAAAGGAACAGGCAGTAAGAATAGGAGTGTGAAGAAGTTATTTCGTTGTAGGAGTTGTATTGTAGTTCAACTGTTGGGGAGCCGAACTTGAAGTAGTTGCAACCGCACGTATGGTACCCGGTAGCCTTCGTCCCAAAAATTTAAAAATATTAACTTTGTAATTTGACTTTTTCTTTAAATATTATATATTTATGTTTGCCTCGGCTGCGTCAGTATTTATATTTTTTTTAGGGACATGAATGTCTTAGCAGGGAGGTGGTGCGACTGAAGAGTGTAGGCTTACACAGATTATAATTTTTAATTCACTACTTTTTATTAATTCTTGACACGATTTTTATAACACTTCACTGATATAGAGAGCTGTGAGATTCTTTTGTTAATTACCTGCACTTTTTAACACGTAAACTATTTTCGTCTCACACGAATACGTATTAAATTTCTCGAGGACACATCTCGCGTCCGATTAGAAACACTGTCTACAACCAACGCGTCCAGTTATGAGCGCTGTCTACAGGCAACTGACTTGATTTCTACCGCTTAAATTTGTAAATTTCTGTATTTCAAGTCTCTGATTGGTTATTCCTAGTCCAATAGAATACTTTTATTTAACTTAAGCTTTTTTCCGGTTGTTGATTGGCTATTTTATAAACTGTCAAAAAATTACATTATTGTTGCTCCAATAATGACTAGTAGCATTATTAAACATTCTTACTCATTATTGCCTCAAAGTTACCTCATTGTTACCTCATTGTTAGCAACTTTTAACCTATTTTTCTCACAGCTCCTACATTATTATACTATGTAATACATTCAGATAACATTATAACATGGATACAATAATATAAATATATACAATGGCTGTAATATACACTTTTTATATATTGTTACATACACATATTGCTTTAAGGCGGGCTGTTATTGGATTTATATATTATATAATTTGACTGAATTTAATTAAGTGTTAAAAAGACTGCCTCAAGTGTTAAACTTAATGAAAATCTAATGTGTTACAATCCTATTACACTCTATACCCCCTCTTCTTCAAACCATTCTTAAAAAAGCTTATTCTTATTTGTACTTCAATTAGTCGAGATAAGAGTTTGCGGTTCACTACATGTTTCCGTTGTAAGTATGAGGGCGAATCAGAAAGTCTTTGCCCCTATCTTTTTAACCAAATTACGGCTTTAAATGCGAAGTGAACATATCTATTCCCAGCGGTGGACCTTTCTTGGACCGCCCCGGCCTTATCTGCCGCTAGCTTCGCGGCACGGCGCTACTGTCAGTTGTTGAAGATGGCGGCTATGATTCATACGTCCACGGCGCACGAGCAAAGTATGATTCGTCGTTTTCTATGGAGCAAGGGAAGAACGCCCATCGTGATCCACAGGGAAATGCAGTCCACATATGGGGGAAAATTCTCGCTTTGAGAAGTGTGAGGTGGTGGTGTAGAGAGTTCGCAAAAGGTGTGAAGTCTTGCATGACAATGAGCGTTCGGGGAGGCCGCGTTCGTCGCCGATTGACATTTCCCGCGAGGATGCAATGGTGAAAGCGGATCGGCGTGTGCACCTCAAGGTCATTTCCCGGGAGCTCGGTATTTCGTATGCAGTGTTTACGACATCGTTCACTGGCCCTTAGGGTACTGGAAGATGATTCTCGATGTGGACAACGTAATTCTCCTCCACGACAACGCGAGGTCATATGTGGCAATCAGAAGCGCCGACAAGCTCCGGGCATTTCACTGGGAAAATCTGGACCACCTACCATACAGTCCAGAACTTGCCCCTAGTGATTACCACGTTTTCCGACCGCTGAAGAAGTTCCTGGCAGGACAGCGATTCACATGCAACGATGGTGGTTCCACATTCAGCCGGACAAATTCTACCACAAGGGCATCCCAAATTTAGTGTTGCGATGGCGCAAATGTGTGAACCGGTGTGGGGCTATGTGGAAAAATAGTGCAAAGTACATACAATAGTATGTTTACTTTTAATTACCTGTATGTACCTTATTTTGGCTAATAAAAAATAGGGGCAAATACTTTCTGATTCGCCCTATATACAAGGAGAATAAAGGAGGCTAAAGCGACAGTCAAATCTTTAAAAAGCGGATCGCTATATGCTGGCTTTGAAATTCCGTACTCTTTGCAAGAACAACAGAAACAAACGAAAGACAAGTTAGAAGTTCAAAAAGATAAAATATTTTGACAATTCGAAACAATAACAACGAATATCTCGGAAATAGCTAATGCGCAACAATTTATTAGACCTTAATCGTGTGTTTTAACGAAAATACACTTTTTGCGTATTAAGATTTTGCCTCTCTCGCTTATGGTTTCCCAGTTATAGAAAATTTATTCCGAAATAAAAACACTTCACAGGGTATTTGCAGAAAATTCAATATTTACACGATATCTTATGCAAATATCTTAAATATATAGTGTATTTAAAAAGAATAGAACCATTAGAAAAAATTACTATACAAAAGGCAGTTTTAGATGCTGGAGATTTTCCTGAAAATTTTCTTGTCGACCCTCGACACGAAGATTTTGAAGAAAATCCTCACCCCAAGCTACCCTTAAGTTGTAAAATGTTTCTTTATTTTTTATTTTCTCAAAAATGACTACCGATTTTGATTAAAATACCATACATTTATTATATTTGCATAGCAAATACAATTTTTATCTTGTATTTTTTGGGAATAGCCTGTGAAGTCCTCATTCGGAAGAAAGTTTGTATAATTTTGTATAACTGGTAAACCATAAGAGATACAGAATATACAATGGAAGGGGCACTCACAGACCACGACCTCTACAGATCTATTGTGGCTATAACCCCAGTAGGAATGGATGCAGTGAACGAACCACTGGAGGCAGGACGCAGGCAGGCTACAGACGCGCGGAAGTTCCTAAAATTTCCACCTCGAAGAACCCACCCACTGCTGGAGTTGCTCAGAGTGGGCGATGAACGACCCATACAACCTAGGCAACCCTCTGGTGTCCACGGGGAATATTATTTCTTGCGCCATATTGTGGCGTATTCATAATTTGGGGGTTTCATTGTCGTTTTGCATTGTCATTACCAGACATATTGTTGTTTTCTTCTGGGATGACGTCACTCGGCTGGTCGTTTTGCTAGCCGCGACTGATGGGGATACCGGCTGTCTTGCTTAGGATTCCGAGAGAAGCGGATCGCGTGTGCAAGCCGGCGTTTTGATCGGTGGACATCTCCCTTCACCTTTCATATTTAATAAATTAGGTAGCCCAAACGGTTGGGAAATAAATCTAGGAATATGTAAGTAGATTTGTGTTATGGATTTTGTATAGTGAAAAACCCACGCCTTTCTCTTAACCTCCACACCACGTTTCGGTCCTCTGTCGCCAAGTCAGTATACGTCCCCTCAATGTACGTGCTGGGTACTAGAAATTAATTTAATTTCCATGTGAACCTTTAGGCCTCTGCTCAGCATGTAACAATATGTCCGGCATGCCCTGCAGCCACATCGCGAAATCTGAAAGTGCGTCCGAAACATGAGAAGGAAACGGAATGAAAGGAAGCGAGGAAGAGGAAGTCGTGGCAGAAGAAAAGTTCGCCTACCAAACGGGAGAAACCACGGAAAAACCCAAGGTCAAGGTGGTTTTCAACAGAAAATGAATCCTGGACCTCTCGAATACGTCCTCCGCGGTAACGTGCGACGTTACCGCTAAGCAAACTCGCACGTAACCATAAGAGATAGACAAAAAGCACTTCATAAACACGTCAACATTTTTAAAATATATAACTTAATTCAATTGAATTTTTGGTGGCATCAGCGTTACCGAGACATTTGTCATCGGTTTGAATTTTTTAATATTTTGTCAATTTTTGAAGTGCTGTCATCATTCTATTGCTTCTTGCCATGCAAGGAAAGAGTATGGATCTCAAAGCCAGCGTATATCGACACAGTTTTTAACAGCTGACTGACATTTCGACCTCCTGTATCCCCATTCTACCTACACCGAAATGTATAATGAGACTATTTCTGTAAATGTTTATCTCCACTAAGATGAAGCAGATGTTACAATTTGTAGAAGCTATATAAAAATAAAAAATCTGATGTGTTACACTCACATGACTTCCTCTACTCTTGTACAATCCATTTTTACAAACGCCTATTCTCCATATGCTTCATGTTAATCGAGATGTTAATCTTATTGCTAATTTTCTTGTAGATGCAAGGGGAATATGGTAGTATTTAAGCGATAGTCAAATATTTCAGCGCTGGTTGCTATGTGGCGCATTCCAATCTCTTTGCATGTCCAGGACATAAAAAAATCTGATGTGTTACACTCACATGACTTTCTCTACTCTTGTACAATCTATTTTTACAAACGCCTATTCTCCACATGCTTCATATTAATCGAGATATCGAGATGTCAATCTTATTTGTAATTTTCTTGTAGATGCAAGGGGAATATGGTAGCTTTTAAGCGATAGTCAAATATTTTATCGCTGGTTGCTATGTGGCGCATTCCATTCTCTTTGCATGTCCAGGACATAAAAAAATCTGATGTGTTACACTCACATGACTTTCTCTTCTCTTGTACAAACTATTTATACAAACGCTTATTCTCCATATGCTTCATGTTAATCGAGGTAAACATTTACAGACTCTATCTTATTGCTAATTTTCTTGTAGATGTAAGAGGAATATATATTTACAAGGGCAATATACAAATACAGTAGCCTTTAAGCACATACATATCTCTTATTAGCTGGTTGCTAGGTGGAGCACCATTCGCTTTGCCACAGATTAATATTCTTTGCATATCAAAGACAAAAAAATCTGATGGGTTACACTCACATGACTTTTTCTACTCTTGTACAAACTATTTTTACAAACGCTTATTCTCCATATGCTTCATGTTAATCGAGATATCGAGATGTTAATCTTATTGCTAATTTTCTTGTAGATGCAAGGGGAATATGGTAGGTTTTAAGCGCCGGTTGCTATGTGACGCATTCCATTCTCTTTGCATGTCCAGAACATAAAAAAATGAACAACGAATTTGGGAAAAAGTATAAGTATTGGAAAATTTAAGGAAATAACAAGCAATATCTCGAAAACGGTTCACTCAACAAAACAAATGTATATGACATAAGTTGTGTATTTTAACGCGATCTACATTATTTTTGTAGTAAAATTTTGTCTATCTCTTATGGTTTACCAGTTATGCAAAAGTCGTTCACAATGAAGAATACTTTTGGAGACATTCCCAGACATTTCATTTCTCATGACATTATCTTAAACATATGATATTTTCATCAAAATCGTTAGAGCCATTTTTGAGAAAATTAAAATTTTCGAAAAATCTTCCATGTAAAGGGTAGTCTGGGGTGAGGGTATTTTCTTGAAAACCTTCGTGTCGCATCTCTGGAAGATACTGAACCTAAATACCAAGTTTGGTGCTTATCCGTCTGTTCGTTTTTGAGTTATGCTGTTCACAGACACACACACACAGACACACACACACACACACACACACACACACACACACACAGACACACACACGGACATGTTTCCAAAAATGCTTTTTTTGCATTCAGGAGGTCTCAAAACATGTATTTCCGGCGAAATCTCGGTATCGAATTTTTGGCTGGAATGCAATACTTCCCCTACTTACTATACGTAGTAGAGAAAGTAAAAATGAATAACGAATTCCCATTTGAGAAAAGTATTGAAAAATTTAAGGGAATAACAAGTAATATCTCGAAAATGGTTCACTCAACAAAAAAATGTATACGATATAAATTGTGTATTTTAACGCGTACTACATTGTTGTGTAGTAAAATTTTGGCTATCTCTTATGGTTTACCAGTTATGCAAAAGTCGTTCACAATAAAGAATACTTTTGGAGACATTCCCAGGAAATTCAAGATATACATTTTATTTGTTCATAGAAATATCTTAAACATATGATATTTTAATCAAAATCGTTAGAGCCATTTTTGAGAAAATTAAAATTTTCGAAAAATGTTCCATGTAAAGGGAAGTCTGGGGTGGGGGGATTTTCTTGAAAACCTTCGTGTCGCATCTCTGGAAGATACTGAACCTAAATACCAAGTTTGGTGTTTATCCGACTGTTCGTTTTTGAGTTATGCTGTTCACAGACACACACATACACAGACACACACACACATGTTTCCAAAAATGCTTTTTTTGGATTCAGGACGTCTCAAAACATGTATTTCCAGTGAAATCTCGGTATCGAATTTTGGGTGGAATGCAATACTTCCCCTACTTACTATACGTCGTAGAGAAGGTAAAAATGAATAACGAATTTGAGAAAAAGTATAAGTATTGGAAAATTTTAGGAAATAACAAGCAATATCTCGAAAACGGTTCACTCAACAAAAAAAAATGTATATGATATAAGTTGTGTATTTTAACGCGATCTACATTTTTTGAGTAGTAAAATTTTGTCTATCTCTTATGGTTTACCAGTTATGCAAAAGTCGTTCATAATGAAGAATACTTTTGGAGACATTCCCAGAAATTTCGAGATATACATTTCATTTCTCATGACATTATCTTAAACATATGATATTTTCATCAAAATCGTTAAGGCCATTTTTGAGAAAATTAAAATTTTCGAAAAATGTTCCATGTAAAGGGTAGTCTGGGATGGGGGGATTTTCTTGAAAATCTTCGTGTCGCATCCCTGGAAGATACTGAACGTAAATACCAAGTTTGGTGTTTATCCGACTGTTAGTTTTTGAGTAATGGTGTTCACAGACACACACACACACACACACAACAGACACACACACGGACATGTTTCCAAAAATGCTTTTTTTGGATTCAGGAGGTCTCAAAACATGTATTTCCGGTGAAATCTCGGTATCGAATTTTTGGGTGGAATGCAATACTTCCCCTACTTACTATATGTAGTAGAGAAAGTAAAAATGAATAACGAATTTGAGAAAAAGTTTAAGTATTGGAAAATTTAAGGGAATAACCAGCAATATCTCGAAAACGGTTTACTCAACAACAAAAAAATGTTATGACATAAATTTTGTATTTTAACGCGATCTATATTTTTTGTGTAGTAAAAGTTTGTGTACCTCTTATGGGTTACCAGTTATGCAAAAGTCGTTCACATTGAAGAATACTTTTGGAGACATTCCCAGAAAATTCGAGATATACATTTCATTTCTCATGAGAATGTCTTAAACATATGATATTTTAATCAAAATCGTTAGAGCCATTTTTGAGAAAAGTAAAATTTTCGAAAATGTTCCATGTAAATGTTAGTCTGGAGTGGGGGGATTTTCTTGAAAACCTTTGTGTCGCATCTCTGGAAGATACTGAACCTAAATACCAAGTTTGGTGTTTATCCAACTGTTCGTTTTTGAGTTATGCTGTTCACAGACACACACACGGACATGTTTCCAAAAATGCTTTTTTTGGATTCAGGGGGTCTCAAAACATGTATTTCCGGTGAAATCTCGGTATCGAATTTTTGGGTGGAATACAATACTTCCCCTACTTACTGTACGTAGTAGAGAAAGTAAAAATTTTACGTTCTTTAACTAGAAATACAACACCAGGTGAAAACTAATATTTTAGCTGTAAGTCTATTTACATGTCTCTAGAATGTTAATAAAATATTTCTTACTTCTGTTTAACTCTATAGGATTGGATAGAACTAGAAGTGGACGGAGGACTTAGCACCTGGACCTGCGCCCACTGGAAGGAGGAATGAGGTGAGAGGGTACAGGGGGCGGCCGGACCAGGAGGTACGACAGACAGAGAAGCAGGTTCCCTATCATTTACAGATTTTAACTCCCCGGTGCTGTCTGGTGCAGCTGGCTTCCTCCCCCTTGTGGGCTTACACATCCCCTGGGGGGACCCGGATACCGCGCGCAGTTCGGGGGGACTAAAGTTTCCACAGAGCATCCTTTTCCGCACGCCGAGACCTCCTGCCGACATTTGCAACCCTGAAAGAGACCAAACAGATGAAAGGTGAAGTGAAATGAAAATGGAGATGAAATGGAGGGATAGGAAATTTGGGGGATGTAATGATCCTTCTCAGCATTCGCCTGGTGACCATGGGTCAGGAAGGACGGCCACGGGAATCGAACCTACGACCTCACAAATGCGGGCCACATACGTGCCATCCCGCTCGATGCTTAACTCTATACTTCTTATTGCTTCTTCCACATACGAACATGTTCTTATGTTCGAGTTTCATCCTCTTAGCATATTCATTACAAATATACCTTGAAACACTATGGTCAGTTTCTGTATCCATTTTCATAAAATTACAATTAGCAACAACCAGAATCTGAGTATTCAACGAAAAGCAGAATCGCCATAAATAAAAAAACCTGATTGTTACATTTACATGACCTTCTCTACCCACTATCGTTTATTCGAGGTAGAGGTACGTACGACGGAGGGGCCCCCAAAACCGAGGCAGAGCACCGCACGCAGGCCAGTTGGTCCCTTGTGCTTCCAACGTGACCCCTAGAAGGGAAGGATGAGGGGAGGGACCCAAAGGATGACTAGATCCGGATGCCGACGAGCGCAAGCATTGATGGGGTCCCTAACGTTTCCAGACATAACGCATCCGACGCCGTACGGTCCTTGCCCACAAGCCACCAATTTCCAGGATCCCCAGGAGCAGAGCCCCACTTTGAAGAGAGACCTAACTGAGCCGTATCGCAGCGACGCCAGAGAAGAAACCTTTACATAGCGCAAGCCACCGCCCAGCCGCAATCCGCCGAACACCGTCGCCTGGTCCTACAACCCTGAAACAGATAACAAGGAAGATGATGGGTACAGGAAATGAGAGGAAGGAGAGTCGTGGTAGAAGATGAACCAGTGCAGCATTCGCCTGGCGACCAGGGGAAACCAAGAAAAACCCATTGGCCATAGTGGGCAGTCGATGGAGATCAATCCCAGGACCTCTCGAATGCGAGCGACAGACGTAACCGCCTAAGCTCACCCGCTCGGTTGCATCGCCATTAGTGGGTATACAAATTATTCTTACGAAAGCTTATTTTCCTATTTACTTCATTGTAATCGAGATAAAGCTTTCTAGAAATAGTTGCATTACACATTTTGTTACATACAAAGAAAACAGTGATAGTCAAATGTTTTAAAACTGGACGCTATGTTGGCCTTAAAATTCCACATTCTTTCCATGACATCTACACAAACAACTGAAAATCGATAGAACTTTAAAACAATTGCCAAGCGTTGAACAATTCGAACCATTAATAACGAATATCTCGGAAATGGCTGATGCTACAATAAAAGTTATTTGAAATAAGATCTTCTTTGTGCAATACGTTTTTGTCTTCACTTAACGTAAACCAGTTGTACAAGATTATACAAAATTCCTTCCGAATGAACAGGACTTCACAGGCTATTATCAGAAAATTCAGGATATACATTTTATTTGTTATGTAAATATATTTAATATATGCTATCTTATCTTTTATTCAAAATCGTTAGAGCAACTTTTTAGAAAATAAAACATTTCGAAAATGTTACATCTAGAAGATAGTTTGAGGTGGAGGATTTTCGTGAACATTTTCGTGTCGCATCTTTGGAAGGTACTGAACCCAAATACCAAGTTTAGTATTTATTCGACTTATTGTTTTTGAGTTATGTTGTTCACAGACACAGATACACACACATACTGACAGACACACACACATGCATACACACGGACATTTTTAAAAAGGTTTTTTTTATTAAGGGGCCTCAAAACATGTATTTCCGGTGAAATCTCGGTATTGAATTTTGGAGAGAATGCAACACCTTCTCTAGCTATTATGTACGCGATAGAGAAAGTAAACATCTTATGTGTTACAGTCATATGACTTTCTCTACTCTTGTAGAAACTATTTTTACAAACGCTTATTCTCCATTTACTTCATGTTAATCGAGATAAACATTTGCAGAAACTATCTTATTGCTAATTTTCTTGTAGATGCAAGGGGAATTGGTAGGCTTTAAGCGATAGTCAAATCTTTTAAGAGCTGGTTGCTATGTGGCGGATTCCATTCTCTTTGCATGTCCAGGACATAAAAAAAAACGAATAAGGAATTCCCATTTGAGAAAAAGTATAAGTATTGGAAAATTCAAACAAATAATAAGGATATCTTCGGAAATGGTTCACTGAACAAAAAAAAAATGTATATGCCATAAATTGTATTTTTTAACATCTTCATTTTTTATACAGTAAAATTTTGTCTATCTTTTACAGTTTACCAGTTATGCAAAAATCATTCAGAATGAAGAAGACTTTTGGGGACATTCCCAGAAAATTTATGATGTACATTTCATTTCCATGAAAATATCTTAAATATATAACATTTTAATCAAACTCGTTAGAGCCATTTTTGAGAAATACAAAGTTTTCGAAAAATGTTCTATATAAAGGTTTGTCTCGGGTGGGGGATTTTCTTGAAAATCTTCGTGTAGTATCTTTGAAAGATACTGAACCTAAATACCAAGTTTGGTGTTTATCTGACTTTTCGTTTTTGAGTTATGTTGTTCACGACACACACACACGGACGTTTTTCTAAAAATACTTTTTTTATTCAGGGGGCCTCAAAACATGTATTTCGGTGAAATCTCGGCATCGAATTGTTGGGTGGAATGCAATATACTTCCCCTACTTACTATACATAGTACAGAAAGCAAAAAGTAATAATTCAAATCAAGCAATTTGCCGATAATGATTCTTTGATGTAAATCCAAACGGTAAATCCTGAAACTAGATTGTAGCATGGACAGCATGTATGATCAGTTTACGAAAACATTGTAAACCTGACTTAAGAAATGGAAATAACAAGACTAAGGTGGGAGGACGCGAAACACGCCATTTTTTATTATTCCAACTCTCCGAATTTAAAATTCGGATATTACCGATATTATGGAATTATTTTATTCCGGAGTAATTTTTATAGCTGTAGCTGTATTGCGTGTGTTACAGACAGCAAGGACTAATACTTCTCTTGTTGTGAAGGATGTCGAGAAATACAAAAGACTGTGGACCACATGTTTTGAAAGGCAACTGTTTAGGTATCCGCGTTAAAACAAAATGCTATTCAGAGCGTTTGCTTCAGTCCAACCTCCCCTCCACCGCGTCCCAGCCCAGATCGTGCCCACTCCAGGCAGAGCCTTGGCGCGTTTCATCTGTCAGTGTGCAACCCACAACGTACAGCTAAGGGCGCACTGGTTTGTGCAACGAGTAAATCCTCCCTGTTTCTTTTCTGCGGTTCAACAACAGGTAAGTCAACAACTGTGTCACTAGATCTAGCCACAAAGTTAAGATCACGTGTAAACACATCATTCTTAACCCCTCTAGCATTAATAACACCTTTAGTCTAATTTTAGATTGGCAAATTTTTCTCCCGCACAGTTCTGTTGAATTGCATGTGGTCTATTTCTTTTGATACTCTTTTCTTGGAGTTTTACTGCTAAAGACTTTGCTCAGCGCTTTACTATCATTGTTTGCAAAGTCTCGAAATCGAAGTGTTTAAACACAGAATCCAGTGTAGTGATTAACTATAATCTTTGCAGAAGCGCAGCTTTAATCATGGAAAACGCAGTGATGTTCATATATTATTAATAGATAAAATGACAGCTTTTTAACAGTTTCGGTATTTTACACCAGTCGCACAAACAATATGTTTACATTACTATACATATATCTGCTATTTTTAAACAGTTGTAAGTGAAGTGCTAAAGTGCCAAAGGCACTTTCTCTAGCATGTAAAAGAAAAGGGAGGCAGAAAACATTTTATAGGAAGGTGTGCATATGGGGGGGAGCCCGTTACCGACACAACCGATGTCGTTGAGGCACGGGTTCGTGAATGGGGGTCCACGGTTCAAATCTCGCCACGATCGTCTTCCCTGACTGAGTATATTTCCAGCTTTTTTTCAGTCCTCGTGACTGACAAATGCCGGAGACGACCATACACTTAGGCCTGGAACATTTCCTTTCCAAATCTCCTTTACCAATGATAATTATCATTGCCTTTCATGTACCATCAGTGTCCACTGTGGTGCCATATATATATATAGAAAGAACGGTCATTAAACACTTCTAAAAATGTGTGTACGCACACATGTCTATGAACAGCATAATTCAAAAACGAAAAGTCGAATAAATGCCAGGTTCCGTGCTTAAGTTGGGAATCTTTTAAAGATGCAAAGTGAAGATTTTCATAAAATTCTCCCAAACATTCACGTGGAAAATATTCCTTATTTTTAGTTTTTAAAAGTGCTGACGATTTTGATTCAAATACCATAGGTCAAAAAGTGCATGCAGGTTATTAAAACATACAATTTAATTCATATTACTTTTGTCATAGCATTAGCCGTTTCCGAAATATTCCTCCAGGTCAAGTTTAATTGTGAGCAACACTTGTACGGTGATGATCTATTTACTAAAAAAAATTAATTTTGCTATAAATAAATGAACATGTTTCTGCGTCTTCTATATAATTAAACATATTTTATAATTTGAGATAAACTGTAAACAAACATTTATCGTTACTTACGTGGAGTGGCGTGTAGTAATACTTTTTATATGAGTAGTACAATCATAGGCGCCGACCTAGAGGGGGATGATATTTTCTGTCCTCCTAACTTACAAATCAAGGGGCATCGTCCCCTAACAATTTTACTGAAGGGGCCTACCTCCAAATTCCAAGATAGAGCTCTCATTAATAAAAAGGGTTGTTTAAATAGACTAAACGGAGATGCAAAGGATTACCTTTATTTGTTAAACAAAATCAGTGATGACTAACCTAGGTTACAGTTAACATCGAATCAGAAAAAAAAAACATTTGCAACTCGGGAGTTAAGAGCTTTATCATACTCATGTATGTACTTATGTAATCAACTGTAAAATCCTTTATCATTTTTTTTCTTTGCTAATATCTATAGTTTATCTCCTTACTAAACTAAATAGTAACTAGAAAGGTAGAATCAGACGATTGAAAAATTCAGTACCATAGTTGGGATCTGATCCACGAATTACAATGTACCACAGTGATAATCCCTTACATTTTTACTTTCTGTACTGCATATAAGTAGAAGTATTACATTCTACCCAAAAATTATATATTGAGATTTCAACGGAAATACATATTTTGAGGCCCCCTGAATCCAAATAAAGCATTCTTGGAAACATGTCCGTGTGTGTGTGTGTGTGTCTGTCTGTCTGTCTGTCTGTGAACAGCATAACACAAAAACGAAAAGTCGGATAAATACCAAACTTGGTATTTGAGTTTAGTATCTTCTAAGGATGCAACACGAAGATTTTAAAGAAAATTCCCCAACCCGGACTACCCTTTACATGGAACATTTTTAAAAATTTTTAATTTTTTCAAAAATGGCTCTAACAATTTTGATTAAAATATCACACGTTTAAGATATTTTTATGGCAAAGGATATGCACATCTTGAATTTTCTGGAAATGTCTCCAAAAGTCCTCTTCATTTTGAATGAATTTTGCATAACTGGTAAACTGTAAGAGATAGACAAAATACATTTTTTTGTCCAGTGAACCTTTTCTGAGATATTCCTTGTTATTTACTTAAATTCTCCAATACTTATACTTTTTCTCAAATGGGAACTCGTTATTCGTTTTTTTTACGTCCTGGGCATTCAAAGAGAATGCAATGCTCCACATATCAACCAGCTCTTAAAATATTTGACTATCCCTAAAAGCCTACCATATTCCCTTTGCACCTACAAGAAAATTAGCAATAAAATAGTTTCTGCAAATGTTTATCTCGATTACTATGAAGTAGATGGAGAATAAATGTCCGTAAAATAGTTTGTATAAGAGTAGAGAAAGTCATGTGACTGCAACACAGATTTTTCTAAATTTTCCAAAAGGACAGCATAATATCTTCATTAATGCATCTTAGGTATCCTGTGTTCTTTTCACACAACGAAATAAAGATTTTAGGACCTAGTGAAAACAGAGCATTTTTAGAACCTAATAGAGTTCATCTTTAGGTAGAAGTATATACTGTTTAATTATAAAACGCTAAATCTTCTGCAAGGAAATAGGGCTTTTGAGCCTGTTTATTATGTAACTCAATGATAATGCAATGTTGGCAACGAAACAATCTCACGTTGAACCTTTAACGAATTCATAAAGAATGCATAGACTTAAGAGGAAGTGAAATTAAGCATAATAAAATTGCTTTATCGCGCCCCATAGGTGCGAGGAGACCCGATACCCGCATAGGGAGATCTGGCGCACTGTCTTGTCAGGTCCTTGGAATCAATCAAAGCACTACTTGATGGAAAAGTAGTGGCTCCGATCTCAAAACCATTTGAAAGCTGTCGGGGAAGACGGCATGCTGACACACTGACCCTTCGCTGTACTCTGCCCGTGATATCTTTTGTGAATGGAGGCAAAAGATGCAGCGGCCTTGCGGTAAGGCTTAGGCCATTGGTGATGTCGTGCCAGGAATTTCGTTTTGTAATTACTAAGTTAGGATACAAGTATAACAGAATGTATGCGACAATTATTCTCTCATGAAAAGTATTAAATCACCTCTGCTCCCCTTGGTCGCTAGATTTTTCACTCGAAAAAAGCCATCCGCCTTTAATTACTCTAGTCATACCCGCGGCTTTGACTTTAAAGCAATTGCTATGTTTTTTTTATCTTGAACCAGCTAATTAGCCACTAGGAGAGGGTTCAATATCTCCCTGATAGATAACTATGCAAGTGTTTACTGCCTCGTTTTGAAACAACTAATAGATATTAAAACCGGTTTGTGGTTTATTATTGCATGATTGTTCCAGTTTAACAGCTCATCCGTTGCATAAATAATGTTTACGTATATAACTGTCAGGATTTACTTAAGACTTGCAACGAATAGGTGTTATATGAAATAACAATGCAGATTTGCTCTTTCTTTCCATACAGTTTTCACAATCAATTAATCTCTATTCTGGTGTAGAATAAATTTTAGCGGCTCTTCTTAATAGAAACTTCGCCGCCGGTCCATAAAACAATCGTGCTTAGGAGTATTTTTTTTCTGTGTCCAAGATTCCACAGTAGATTGTATTGGATTGGATACGGAGGGGACTCGGTACTGATCCATATAGGGGTTATTGTACCTCCCCACAAGGGGGCGTCCGCGGGAAGAAGGAGGCGGCAAGAGGAGACACCGGGCGGCCGGTGCAGGAGTGGCAGGGTCCCTAAGTTTTCCTGATAGAGACTCCCTGGCAGACGAGCAGACCGGGGACCCCACCCCGCACAGAGGGGGTCCAACGCCCCTAAAGGGGGTTCGCATACCCCGGCAGCCAGCCGAAAGCCGAAGGATGGAGAGAATCACAAAGAGCATCCCTTCCCCCTGCCACACTGCACCGAATCACCATCGCCGACACTTCCAAACCTGCTGAAAGAGTGCAACGGATGAGAGATAAAGTGAAATGAGAATGGAGATGAAACGGAGGGACAGAAAATCCTTCCCAGCATTCGCTGACTACCCGGGAAATCCCGAAAAAACCTATGGGTCAGGAACGTCGGCTACGGGAATCGAACCCACGACCTCCCGATGGGGGTCACAGACGTAACCGCCTGAGCCATCCCGCTCGGTTTCCATAATAAAAGAAATTGCATTGTTGATATCGTTAGTTTCAGGGGGTGGGAACTGAATCTAGTGGTCCGGAAGTCAGATTTTATCACAGATTAGCTGAAAGAAAACAATTGTGAATAAGCAGATTAATGTGACTTTTTCCCCTTGTTTACCCCGTTTATCATTAGTGTGTTTTCCTGTTAACGTTACCGCTTATTACGCAATTACACATACAACACACAAACATCCGTGTTGGGACTCGAACCCGCGACTCTCAGTTTGGCGAAGCGCCGAAGCTATACGATCCAGCGACTACGGCAACGAGGGCAGGCAATGTTAACCAAGACAAACGATCATTATTTATATCCTTCATGAAGCTTTCGTACATGTGCTGTATATGACACCTAAGATATTATCACAGCTCATTTTCAATACAGAAAATGTTAACTCCAGAATCAGCTACACGCTTCCTAGATGAACTGGCGGCGAAAGTCTATGACGAGGTTCTAAAGAACTTATGCTACACTAAGAAAATGTTCGAAAAGCAGAGAAGTAGTGTAAGGTTTTAAGACTTGGGTAAAATGCAAACCATCGGAAACTATTTAATAGTTCGTACTTTAACGCAAAAGAACCTTACTTTTAAAATACACCTCGTAATTATTATGAACATTATTCCACATATGCGTCCAAAATCATTATTATGACAACCATGTTTGTAATATGGGGCTAGATTATAGTCAATGCAATCTTTCTTTCTGCTGTGTGTAAGTCATAAAACACGATAAACAGTTCTACATTTGAAAACCTTGCTAACACGCTGCCGTCTGCTTTCTACGAGCGTGCACACAAATAATACAAGAGTATGAATCGACAAGATATCTGCTTTTCTATTGTTTTAAAAATGTGATGTGTTACACTCACATGACTTTCTCTACTCTTGTACAAACTATTTTTACAAACGCTTATTCTCCATATGCTTCATGTTAATCGAGATATCGAGATGTTAACCTTATTGCTAATTTTCTTGTAGATGCAAGGGGAATATGAGCTTTAAGCGATAGTCAAATATTTTAAGAGTTCGTTGCTATGTGGCGCATTCCATTCTCTTTGCATGTCCAGGACCAAAAAAAAATGAATAACGGATTTGAGAAAAGTATAAGTATTGGAAAATTTAAGGGAATAACAAATAACAATATCTCGAAAATGGTTCACTCAACAACAAAAAATGTATATGACATAAATTGTGTATTTTAACGCGATCTACATTTTGTGTAGTAAAAGTTTGTCTATCTCTTATGGTTTATCAGTTATGCAAAAGTCGTTCACAATGAAGAATACTTTTGGAGACATTCCCAGAAAATTCAAGATATACATTTTATTTGTCATGAAAGTATCTTAAATATATGATATTTTAATCAAAATCGTTAGAGCCATGTTTGAGAAAATTAAAATGTTCACAAAATGTTCCATGTAAGGTGTAGTCTGGGTTGGGGGGATTTTCTTGAAAACCTTCGTGTAGCATCTCTGGAAGATACTGAACCTAAATACCAAGTTTGGTGTTGTTTATTCGACTGTTCGTTTCTGAGTTATGCTGTTCACAGACACACAGACACACACACGGACATGTTTCCAAAAATGCTTTTTTTTATTCAGGGGGCCTCAATACATGTATTTCCGGTGAAATCTCGGTATCGAATTTTTGGGTGGAATACAATACTTCCCCTACTTACTATACGTAGTAGGGAAAGTAAACATAGTTTTGGACCTCATTAGTATGTATGAATATTTTTACTTTCTCTACTACGTATAGTGAGTGGGGAAGTATTGCATTCTACACAAAAATTCTGTATCGATATTTCACCGGAAATACATGTTTTAAGGCCCCTGAACCCAAAAAACGCAGTTTAGGAAAAAGATTTCTGTTCGCGCGCGCGCGCGCGCGCGCGTGTGTGTGTGTGTGTGTGTGTGTGTCTGTGAACAGCATAACTTAAAAACGAAAAGTCGGATAAATGTCAAACTTGGTGTTTAGGTTCAGTATCTTTCAAAGATGCGACACGAAGATTTTCAAGGAAATCCCCCCACCCCAGACTATCCTTTACATGGAGCATTTTTCAAAAATTTTGATTTTCTCAAAAATGACTATAACAATTGTGATTAAAGTATCATATGTTTAAGATATTTTAATGGCAAATAAAATGTATCTCTTGAATTTTCTGGGAATGTCTCCAAATGTCCTCATCATTCAAAATTACTTTTGCATAACTGGTAAACCATAAGAGATAGACAAAATTTTACTACACAAAAAAAAACAAACGTATATCTCGCTAAAAGACACAATATTCCTTGTTGTTTGAATTTTACAATACTAATAATTTTTCTCATTTTTTTATGTCTTAGACATTCAAAGAGAAGGAATGCTCCACATAGCAACCAGCTCTTAAAAGATATGACTATCGCTTAAAGCCTAGCATATTCCCCTTGCACCTACAAGACAATTAGCAATAAGATAATTTCTGCAAATGTTTTTCTCGATTAATATGAAGTAGATGGAGAATAAGCGTTTGTAAAAATAGTTTCTGTAAGAGTAGATAAAGTCCTGTGAGTGCAACACAACAGATTTTTTCCCTACTTTGAAGTTCTATTCATTGGTCCAGCGTCTTTTTCGAATGTTCGGGAATCAATTTACACAATTTTTAAAAGCTGTGTATGGTAGCTTGTGTCGAGGGCATATACATACTATTGCTGTCCTTTTCTAACCATACTATTAGAATGCTTGATTGTTAACATTAATTTGTATGACACTGCAGCTAACGTACCTTTTAAAATTACAACATATGAACAAAAAGCGGAATACGCATTAAATTAAACACAAATAATGGATTTAAAGTAATTATAATGTTATGAAATCAATTATTATTTCATTTACCAAGCATTTAAATTATTTATTATAATTATAAAAAAGAACGTTAAAACATTTTATAGAACTTCAGAATTTAATGCCAATTTAATAACCGCTCAGGTGTCCCCCCCCCCGGTGCTTTAGCAGCTTTCATGTTTAGTACACATTAGATTCCCAGATGTTTTCCTTATCCTGACAAGACAAGTGAAAGCTCTATGGAGCCCGGTTCATTTGAGAGTTCATTTCATGCGTTTCATTCACCATCTGCGCAGATCTGAGTAGTACAAGAAACGTTAATATCTCTCTCTCCCTCCCACGCTCTTCTCTCTCGTGTCGAGTGTATAGCATTAGTTATGACACTTTTTTTCCTAATTTCCGGCACATACTCTTAAGTCTTCCCATGTTTGTTTCAACACAGATGCATTTTCAAAATTTAATTTAACAGAAATGAATACAGTGTCTAACACACACTATGTTGCTAGCTTTAAAACATTAGTTAAATGAACTTTGCTCATTATCATAACGATACGTTTCCGATAAGGTTTATCAGAAACCAAAATGTCTGCCAAAATCATGTAACTATTATCACTTGTCCTTAGCTTGCTATTTATTGCTTTCTCTACTATGTACATAGTAGGTAGTGAAGGTATTGTATTCCGCCCAAAAATTTGCTATCGAGATTTCATCGGAAATATATGTTTTGAGGCCCCCTGAATCCAAATAAATAATTTCTAGAAAAATGGCCATGTGTGTGTCTGTGTGACTGTGAACAACATAACTCAAAACGAAAATTCTGATACATACTAAACTTGGTATTTAGGTTCAGTACCTTCCAAAGATGCGACAGAAATTTTCAAAAAAATCCTCCCATCCTAAACTACCCTTAAATTGGAAATGTTTGATTTTCTAAATAATAGCTCTAACGATTTTGTTTAAAATACCGTATATTAAATGACAAATAAAATGAATCTTGAATTTTCTGGGAATATCCATGAAGTCCTCTTCATTCAGAAAGAATTTTGAACAATATTGTAGCTATAACTGGTAAACGTTAAGCGATAGACGAAAACGTACCGCACAAAAATGTAGATCTCTTTAACACACGCAGTTTATTTCAAATAAGTTATTTTTTTGGCATAAGCCATTTCTGAGATAACCGTTATTAAAGGTTCGAATTGTTTATTACTTGGTCATTCTCTTAAAGTACTGTCAACATTCAGTTGCTTCTCGCGACTGTATGGAACAGTATGGAATTTTAAGGCCAGCATATAGCGTCCAGTTGTTAAACATTTGACTATCGCTGTTCCCTTTGTATCATAACGAAATGTGTAATGTAGCTATTTCTGCAAAGGTATATTTGGATTAAAATGTTGTAGACAGAAAAATAAGCTTTAGTAGGAATAGTTTATATACCCACTAAAAAACGATTGACGGTAGAGAAAGTCATGTGAATTTATCACACTCAGAATTTCTTATAGGACTCCCAATACGCGGAATATTAACATTGGTACCCATCTCGTTATTTAACACGTGTTTGCATTTTCTAAAAATGAGCAATCCATGTACCTTGGCAACTGAGCTATGTCTGATTTGTTTAATGTTATTTATTTGATTATATGTAATACATTGACACACATGACTAAAACTTCCCACAATTTCAAAGATGAATTTTATTTTTAACTTAAATCTGACAGTTTGAAGTCTTAAAGATATTGATCGAAGGGTTTGGCAGTAAATCATTTTAGGAGGCTTTCCTGTGAAAATTAAGTTAGTGTATACAAGGACTAGGAAGACTAGCAACCAGCTTTTCGTTCCGCCTTTATAAGCTGCTTTTAGCATTTAAGGTCATGTCGGCGTCTTAATAACTCACCAAATATATTACGATGTTCTGAATACCTTTTTATCCGCACGATCTCAAATTATATAAAGTAATGAGAAATGAGAATAATTTTACAATACCACAAACATATATAAATAAAATCATAAATTGGAGTGAGAAAAACCAAATATTATTTAATATGAATAAATGTTTTATAATTAAGTATACCAAATATATCAATACTTCTGATACACAGTACACAATGAACAATAACAAACTGAAACTTCAATAAATCCGTTAAGTATTTAGACGTCACTTTTAATGAAAATGTGAATATAAAACATCGAATGAGATCTTTAACAGCATAGGTTTCATAATTAGAAATAACACATACAGGGTTATCCAAATAGGAATAAACTTTAAATATTTATTTCTAATGCACGACAATAGATGGCGACACATGCGTTACATACTGAATAGAGAAAAGTTCAAAATTTTATTTTGTGTGTTCAAAATGAGCACCATTTGTTATGCGCGGACGACCAGTGCTTTTCCGTTTACATACGCAACCATCTTCTACGAATTTATTGTATCAATTGTAAATTTTTTATGACGAGGCGGCTCGTTGTTGAACTTACAACGAAATGCACGCTGCAATGAAACAATGGATTCACTCTTTGCATACTGCAGCACACAAAACTTTTCCTGTGGCGTTGCCGTTTTCTCGTAAACAAATCCAGCGCCGCTGTAGGCACTGAATGGAACTAATAGGCGGGTCTTAAAACTTTGAACTTTCCTCTATTCAATGATGTGTCGTGTGTATCGCTATCTATTGTCGTTCATTAGAAATAAATATTTAAAATCTGTTCCTTCTTTTTGAATAACCCTGTATTTAAAAAACACAGATTCTATACTGTGCCTTTTCAATAGTATTGTAGCATCCAAGTTTTAATATTGTTGTCCATTCTGGCCATCGTTCTATAAATCCACGAATTAAATGACAAATTGAAAAGTATAGAGAAAATTAAAATTTATATCAGAAAAAATTTCAAGATATATTCTAATGACAAGAAATACAGATATATTCAGCTGCTCAAAGAATATAAAAATACGTCGTTATCGTTGGAAAATACACCAACAATTATTCCTGTATGAAGGTAGCTTCCGTAGACTCTAAAGATAGTGATGCTTTTCTTCTCCAGTTGAAAGTTCACAATTTAACCGTGGGCAAGGATGGAATTTCGATATGTATGAATGCTACTCTCTTGGTAGCTGCAAAATGCATTTTATTTCATACTTCGAGAAGTTACATTATTTTGATTAAATATTCTAATATATGCTGGATTCTGTGTAGAAGATTCAGTTAGTTCCTTTCACGATCGGAATATGGTACTGTTTTATTATCTGGGAATTCGGTTTAGAAGTATTTGAGAATTAGATAACGTTGAAACTAAAATAATTTCTTTCTAGGTTTGCCATTTGCGCATTGATTTTAAAAAAAATCTGATGTGTTACACTCACATGACTTTCTCTACTCTTGTACGAACTATTTTCACAAACGCTTATTCTCCATATGCTTCATGTTAATCGAGATGTTAATCTTATTGCGAATTTTCTTGCAGATGCAAGGGGAATTGGTATGCTTTAAGTGATAGTCAAACATTTTAAGAGCTGGTTGCTATGTGGAGTATTCCATTCTCTTTGCATTACCAGGACAAAAAATTGAATAACGAATTTGAGAAAAAGTATAAGTATTGGAAAATTTAAGGGAATAACAAGCAATATCTCGGAAATGGTTCACTCAACAACAAAAGATGTATATGACATAAATTGTGTATTTTAACGCGATCTAAATTTTTTGTGTAGTAAAATTTTGTCTATCTCTTATGGTTTACCAGTTATGCAAAAGTCGTTCACAATAAAGAATACTTTTGGAGACATTTCCAGAAAATTCGAGATATACATTGCATTTCTCATGACAATATCTTAAACATATGATATTTAAATCAAAATTGTTAGAGCCATTTTTGAGAAAATTAAAACTTTCGAAAAATGTTCCATGTAAAGGGTAATCTGGGGTGGGGTGATTTTCTTGAAAACCTTTGTGTCGCATCTCTGGAAGATACTGAACCTAAATACCAAGTTTGGTGTTTATCCGATGTTCGTTTCTGAGTTATGCTGTTCACAGACACACACAAACACACACACGGACATGTTTCCAACAATCCTTTTTTTGGATTTAGGGGGTCTAAAAACTTGTATTTCCGGTGAAATCTCTGTATCGAATTTTTGGGTGGAATGTAATACTTCCCCTACTTACTATACGTAGTAGAGAAAGTAAAAAAAAATCCACAAGATACTCAAGCGCGAACCAGCGTAAAACAAATACAGGGTTATTCAAAAAGAAGGAACAAGCTTTAAATATTTATTTCTAATCAACGATAATAGATAGCGACACATGTAATACATCACTGAATGGAGGGAAGTTCAAAATTTTATTTTATGTGTTCAAAATTAGCACCATTTGTTATGTGAGGACGACCAGTGCTTTTCCGTTTACATACGCAACCATCTTCTACGAATTTATTGTATCAATTGTACATTTTTTATGACGAGGCGTCTCGTTGTTGAACTTACAACGAAATTCACGCTGCAATGGAGCAATGGATTCACTCTTTGCATACTGCAGCACACAAAACGAGTAAATACTGTGGCGTCGCCATTTTCTCGTAAACAAACACAGCACCCCTGTAGGCACTGAATAGAACTAATAGGTGGGGGCTTAAAACTTTGAACTTTCCTCTATTCAATGATGTGTCATATGTGTTGCTGTCTATTGTGTTTGATTAAAAATGAATATTTAAAATAACCCTGTATTGTACAATTTACATTTTATATAAGTGTAAAGAATTATCGTGTTATATTCTAATAATATATTTCTCTGGTATATATAGGTAAGCAAACATGCATGGAAAACAGTTGCTGGAGTGTAATGTTTTATATTCTGTGCAGTTTTCGGTTTGGAAACAAATAAATTTCGATGTAGTATGAAAGAAAGCATGGTTTCGAAATACTTAGCAGGAAAATTAAAATAAAGGGAGGGGGATCATTACTATAAACTTTTAGCTTTTGAAGGTAAATAAAAAGCATACCTCGAGCCATTTAACCTAATTCTTTACAGTCTTTCGGATTTTTAAACTAATTTGTAACAAATGAGAATGATAACATTAATGATGATGTTCGTGTACATTGAAACGTCATGAAGGGAGAACAACCTATGGCTAGTCTGATCTTAGGTCACTTCTTCTTTAAGACAACTTCTCCAAGAGAAAAATAGCAAGGGAAGTGCGTCAGTTACGGATTTAGCTTGTAGGAAGGAGATTAAAGGGATTAGGGTTTGTTGGGAAGAGGGGGGACAGTGTGAGTTCAGTATAAACCATTAACCAAACGATAGCCTTCGAGTCTCATCAATATTGGGTCTCTCGTACAGTATAAGACAAAATGATGGTCTGCTGGAGCGAAACGTTTGGATTTATTTGAGCAATATAACATTTCAAATGTGCAATTCGTACGTTTAGAAAGGGTTGGAACTGTCTGCAGTTAAGAAATATGTAAAACATATCTAGAAATGTATTTTTAAATTTGTATTTACTGCTATGGAGTATCGCTCCAGTATATGCAATTTATTACGATAAATAAATCATAATCTAGTGTGTTGCATTCACATAACTTTCTCTATTCACTCTTCTACAAACTGTTTCTACCAACGTTTCTTCCATATCTTCTTGCTAATCGAGATAAGCGTTTACAGAAATGGTTTCATTCTACATAAACATTGTAGGCATAATTACGAGGCTTGAGGCAGTATTTTTAACACTTGAATAACTTCAATTAAATTATATAATATATAAATTCAATAACAGCCCGCCTTGAAGCAATATGTATGTAATAATTTGTAAAATGTATGTAAAAGTCATTGCATATGCTTATATTATTGTAAACATGTTCAATAATGTTATGTGAATGCATTATGTAATTTAATAATGTAACAGCTGTGAGAATAATAAGTTTAAACTTGCTAACAATGAAGTAACCTTGAGGCAATAATGAGTTTAAGAGTTTAAATGCTACTAGTCATGATTAGAGCAACGATAATGTAAATTTATTGACAGTTTAAAAATAGCAAATCAACAGCCAGAAAAAGGTTTAGTAAAAATGCAGGTATTCTATTGGACTAGGATAGAAGCTTACGGGTTTGGACGGTTGAAATCTGTTCAGTTGCCTGCAGACCTTGGTAGTGACCGGATGGAAGATGTGTTCTCTAAAGAAATATTACGTATTCGTGTGAAACGAAAATTATGTATACACGTTAAGAAAGTGCAAGTATTAAATAAAAGAATCTCACAGTGTAGTGCTATTTAATTTGTGTCAAGGATTAATAAAAAAAAGTGAATTTAAACTTAAAATCTGTGTAAGCCTACATTCTTATGGCATCACACCCTGATTAAGAGAAACGTGTCTCTAAAGTAATACTCAAGCAGCCGAGGCAAAAACAAACATAAATAATATCTATAGAACCAGTTTAATAACAAAGTTAATAGTTAATATTTTTAAACTTGGAGCGTAACAACAAAAATACATCTTAAAAATCGGCTTTACATACGTAGCAGCATATTACGTAACAAAAAATCTTCTTCAAATTAACGCCGAAACCGTGGTGCAAAATCATCAACAACAAAACACTTTCTCAAATTGACGTCCATACGTGGAGCTGAATAAATAAACTCCAAGAACAATACAATTCTTAGGCTAAAACGACAAACTCTTCGGTTCTACGCCCTGCCTCGTTGAATCTGAAACGACAGTCAAATCTTTAAAAAAGCAGGTCGCTATATATCAGCATTGAAATTCCATATTCTTTGTGTGACATCACAAGAGACAAATTAATGGCGAACTTAGCACTTTAAACAATATACAGTAAAGGAACATTCAAATCAAGGGCTATGAATATCTTTGAAATCTTAATGACACAAAAAGTGGTAGGACCTAAATTGTAGATATTTTTAACTAAATCTAAATGTTTCGCTTTCTAAGTCCAATCTTACAGTTTATAAGCTAAACAAAATTATACATAATTCATTCACAGTAAAGGGGACTTCATGGGCTCTTCACAAAAAAAATCAAATCATATAGATGGTTAGCAATTTTGGAGTATACATAAAAATAACGAAACGTTTTCCATGTAGATAAAGGGTAAATTTGGATGTCTATAACTTTTTTGAAAATCTTCATGTCGCATCTTTGGAAGATGCTGAACTCAAACATCAAGTTTGGTATTTATACGACACTTCGTTTTCAGTTATGCTGTTCACAGACGTATGGATCTTTTATCTAAAAATCCTTTTTTGGGGATTAAGGGGACCTTAAAATATACATTTCATGAAATCTGATATAGAACCTCCGTGGTAACGTGTGAGACTCGCATTCTGGAGATCCCGGGTTCGATTTCCTTCGACCGCCCACTCTGACCTTGGGTTTTCGTGTTTTTCCCTGGTCGTAGGCGAATGCTGGGGTAGTTTTTCATCTACCACGATTTACTTTCCATCGTTTCCCTTTCATTCCGTTCCCTTCTCATCTTTCAGATGTGCTTCTAGGTTTCGTGGCGTATGGCTGTGCCGGACAGCACGAATGCTTGCTCGAAGGAAGGACTACTTCTCGTGGACACTAGAGGGCTGCCTTTTCGAGGGGTCGTTCATCGCCCTCTCTGAGCAGCTCCAGTGGTGGCACGGGTTTTCGAGTTTGAAACTCTTAGGGACTTCCGCGCGTCTCTGCGGTCTGTCTGCCTGAGGCCTGGAGCCTCCTGTAGTTCCTTCACTTCATTCCTTCCTCCTGGGGGTGTAGTAGCCATAATAGATCTATGTTGGTCGCAGTGTGCGAGGTGTCCCCATTCGTTATGTAACCCAACCTAACCTATACTTCCTGTACCATAGGTATGTGATAGAGAAAGTAATAATATTACAGTCCATGTTTATCTGTTGTGCATGGAAAAGTGGCTACTTCGGAAAAAAACAGAAACATGTGTTTCATTTTAAAGATCGAACACATTTGTTTGTATAGACTGCTCTCATGTCTACATCAGAATTTGCCAGTCTAACCAAACCACGTCAAACAAAACACACCTAACAATAATAAACAATTCAGGAATCACAAGTTCAAGACGGCCGTGGAAAATGAGAGATCACAAATGTATACAAATAGTCGAGCCTTAAATCATTATTTTTGAATGTTCTTAATTCTTTTTCTTTCAATTATATGCTGCCTTTAACACCTAAGGTCATATCGGCAGCTTTTGTAATAGTTGCTCATCTGTAATGACGCTCACTCGTTTTACTATTGTGTATCTTTGGATTTGTTTACGTTGGATTTTCTTTATAAACATTAAACGCACATACTCATTTACACTCTTGACATCCAGACACTTCCAGACTAGAGAGGATGGTTATTAATCCCAGCTAAAAAGAAATTCCTATCTTCCAACCGGGAATCAAACCTGGGACCTCTGGATTTGGAAGCTATTACTAACCACCAGACCACAGAAGCAGTCTTATTTTTATTACTTTCTCTACTACGCAGTAGGAAGGCGAAGTATTGCATTCCACCGAAAAATTCGATTCCGAGATTTCACCGGAAATACCTGTTTTGAGGTGCCCTGAATCCAAATAAAGCATTTTTGGAAGCATGTCCGTTTGTGTGTCTAGTGTCTGTGAACAGCATAACTCAACGTAAAGTTGGATAAATACCAAACCTGATATTTGAGTTTAGTATCTTCCAAGGGTTCGAAGATTTTCAAGAACATTCTCTCACCCCAAACTACCCTTTATATGGAATATTTTTCGAAAATTTTGATTTTCTCAAAAATGGTTCTAACGATTTTGATTAAAATATATGTTTAAGTAGATCTCGTTAAAACACACAATTTATGTAAAATACTTGTTTTTTTCGAGTGAATCATTTCCGAGATATTCCTTGTTATTTGTTTGAATTTTCCAATACTTATAGTTTTTCTCAAATGGGAATTCGTTATACACTTTTTTATGTCCTGGACATGCAAAGAGAATGGAATTTTTCACATAGCAACCAGCTCTTAAAATATTTGACTATCGCTTAAAGCCTACCATATTCCCCTTGCATCTACAAGAAAATTAGCAATAACATAGTTTTTGTAAATGTTTATCTCGATTAACATGAAGTAGATGAAGAATAAGCATTTGTAAAATTAGTTTCCACAAGAGTAGAAAAGTCATGTGATTGTAGCATATGAGATTTTTTCTTATTAAATTACAAAATATATTTACAATGTGATTGCCTATTTCACTCAAAAGAGTTTAAGTTATCCATCATAGAAGAAATGGCTTAAATCACATTTGTAATTTCACTTCGGATAAAAAGTGCTACTACGTGTTTCCTTTTTATATTAAAAACATTTCTGATGTGATACATTCACATGGCTTTTTGTACTTTCTATAGTTATTAGTGGGTATAAAACCTATTTTTCTATCTACTACATTTAATACAAATAAACCTTTGCAAAATAGGTATATTACACATTTTCTTATAAATACAAAGACAACAGCGATAGTCAAATGTTTAAGAAATGAACGCTATATACTGGCCTTAAAATTCCGAGAAACACCTGAAAATCGATGGTGCTTTAAAAATGACAAATATTGAACAATCCCAATTTTTAATATCTCAGAAACGGCTTATGCCACAAAAAACTTATTTTAAGTAAATTGTGTGTTTTAACATTTTTGTTTGGTACGTTTTCGTCTATCGCTTAACGTTTACAAGCTATACAAGATTATAAAAAATTCCTTCCGAATGGTATTTTAATCAAAATAGTTAGAGCCATTTTTTAGAAAATCAAAATTTTCAAAAAAATGTTCCATATAAAGGGTAGTTTGGGGTGGGGGGATTTTCTTCAAAATCTTCATGTCGCATCCTTGGAAGATACTAAACTCAAACAGCATGTTTGGTATGTATCCCAATTTTTGTTTTTAACTTATGCTCTTCACAGACACACACACACGGAAATGTTTCCAAAAATGCTTTATTTGGATTCAGGGTGCCTCAAAAGATGTATTTTCAGTGTAATCTCGGTATCGAATATTTTGGTGGAATGCAATACTTCCCCTACTTACTATACGTAGTAGAGAAAGTAAAAACGTGTGTTAAATCTTTGGAAACTCCTAGGAGACATTACAACAATCATAGATTCATTTCCACCGACTGGGAGCCAATCAAACTAAACACTGCGTAGAATTGGTTCAAGTATCTGAATGAAAGGAGCCTGAGATTTAATCTTTCCTAGGTTGGTAATTCTTTTTATGCAACCCTAGCATTATAAATGACTTGTTGACGTATTCAATATCATGCATGATTTGTTTCATTATATCACGCGTGCCAATGGTAGCAATGACGAATTTATTACAGCAAAGACGTAATACATCAATACAAAGATGGTAGGTATGGGTACTGGTTATACAACGGAGGGGGACAATAATAAATAAATAAATAAAATCTGAATATACTATCCCGGCACCTTGGTTACTACACCGGAACATACATTCAAACTTTTCATTTATTCTCACAAACACATCTTACATTTTAGATTACATTAATTTTTTTCAGATAAAATAACTAAAAACTACACAATGTCTACAAAATAATAATAATAATATAATAATAAATAAAAATAAAAGAAAGAAAAGTAGATTAGAGTAAAGGCGTGAAAAATACTTAATAACAATTCTAAATTATATATTTATCTACACCTGCTGGAAACCAGCAAACTTAGCAAGTGGAAACCAGCGAAAATGTACTGGTGGCCAGCACAAAACCTTCTACTAAACTACTAATGATGTTATTTATATTTATATTTTGTTTAAAATTTTCCTCAATTAAATTTTTTATAAAGTTAAAGTTATCTATAAATAGATAACATTCCATTGTTCTGATAGTAATTATTTAATTTATAGTAGTTCAATATTTTATTTAATTCATTTATATCTTTATTTGTGCATTTGTGTTTATTTGTTTATTTATTTGCCTTTTAACATTTTAATTAATCTCCACATTAATTTTGTATTATCTCCCTTTTAATTTATTTTATATATCAATTTTTAAAATTTTATCACTATATATTAAAACTTTACCTCTTTTAACCAAACAGTAAACCTTCTTCTTCTTTCTTCTATCACTACATATCTACTCACTTTACCCCACAACATTTCACTTCCCTCACATCCTCCATTTTATTCTAATCTACATAGACTCAAAATTCCTCTCCTATTAATAACAATAACAAATTCACCACATTAACTATTCCTCCAATGGCAAACCTGCTAATTCCTCCTCCAAAGATGGCAAAACTGCTGGCTACTTCTCCAATAATGGTAAACCTGCACCCCAACACCACCGTCGTCTTCTCTCCTTTCCTCTTCTTCCTCCATCCTCGTTCCATAATCGCCACATTTCTCTCCTTCCCGTCGTCTTAATTAAAATCTTCTCTCGAGGGTGACACCTCGCGCACTGCGACCTACATATATCTATTAACTAGCACCCCCAGGGGAAAGGGATGAAGTGAAGGAACCATTGGAGACTATGCCACAGAGACGCGTGTGAGTCTCTAACAGTTCCAGGCTCGAAAACCGTCCCACTGCTGGAGCTGCCTGGAGAGGCAGATGAGCGACCCGTCGACCAAGCAGCCCTCTAGTGTCCACGGGGAATGCTCTTTCCTTTAAGCAAGCATCCGCGCCAACTGTCCGGCACTGCCATACATGCGCCACGTACCTAAAAGCACACTTCAAAGGTGAAAAGGAAACGAATGAAAGGAAAATATATCGTGGTAGATGATAACCACCCCAGCATTTGCTTACCGACCAGGAAAAAGCACGAAAAACTCAAGGTCAGAGTGGGCAGTCGAGGGAATCGAGCCCGGGACCTCCCGAATGCGAGCTTCACACGTTACCGAGAGCCATATCGCTCGGTACGTAATCGGTATTTCAACATGCCGCGGCTTTTAGAGAGCAAATGAAACCATTTTGTGTTATACTTTTCTCAAAAGAACAAGAACCTTTGTGCATTAAATATAGAATAATTAAGATCTGAGTTTATAATTACTTACCATGCTGTGCTGATAATAGACTACACCACAGCCCGTAACACCTTCTCACTTCTCTCCCAGGAAGGGAATGCATACAAGTGACTATTATTTATCGCTTCAACATGACTCTGACATGACGCTGCAAATGTCGGAGCTGAGCAAAGTGTAACAATTATGCATTGTAACTGAATAGCGAATCGCGCTCAGTGAGAATCATACACCGGAAGTTCGCGTGTTTATCTAAAATACAACGCGCCGAACGAGAAGCTTAGACGTCCGTTATGCTGGAGTGGTTTGTGGCGAGGTCACGAGGAGTCGGAGAATTTTAACTATTATAATAAATTGCATAGTAATTGTAAAGCCGGAATCAAGAATTTATTTATCTTCCCTCAACACCTACACGCCCTGATATCAAGCTCTCTATCGCTTCGAGAGGAAAATACGTCACGACCCACACCTCCAGTTCTCTCCCTCTCTCCTCCCTCCGCCCGCCAAATTTAAAAACTCCTCTCTAAATGGACCGTCGCAACGCTCTCACTTATGTCAACTATGGCTGTCGAATCATTATATCATGATTTATTTTCAACAATTTATAGTGTTAAGATTACATAAAATATAACCAACTCGTGGCACATGTCGTTAATGCGTACCTTAATCATTAACGCTATCCACTTGTTGCATAAATAACTATTCTACTTCTTCGCGTTGAAGATGTACAACCGACTACAATTTGACCTGTGTGTTCACTGCAAATTATTGATATCCGAAACATAGTTTTTTCTTTGCTCATTTCTCAGCCCTTGTTTGAATTCGAAGTAACTATACGTGTTACTTTCACAAGCAGACTTTCTCATAGTACCCAATGTTCACACAGTGACGGCTGTCTGACTAAAATTAGCTCATAGCAAGTAAGTAGACATCAATTAAGCTTTCTGTTACATTCTGAATATTCGCCGATCCCCTGCCAAGAACTGCATTATAGAGAACTGCATACATCCTGTCTTATTAGCGATGACACATTCTGTCGCCTATTGCTATTAGCACCGCTCTGCTGCACAGGCTTTATTCTTATAGTCTAAAATAATAAGAATCTGTGTTACATTCACATGACTTTCTCTCTCTATCGTTTATTAGTGGGGTAAATATATTCTTACTAAAACGTATTACTTTCTCTACTACGTATAGTAAGTAGGGGAAGTATTGTATTCCATCCAAAAATTCCATACCGAAATTTCACCGGAAATATATGTTTTGAGACCCCCTGAATCCAAAAAAAGCATTTTTGGAAACATGTCCGTGTGTGTGTCTGTGTGTCTCTGAAACTCAGAAACGAACAGTCGGATAAACACCAAACTTGGTTCAGTATCTTCCAGATATGCGACACGAAGGTTTTCAAGAAAATTCCCCTACCCCAGATTACCCTTTTCGAAAATTTCAATTTTCTCAAAAATAGCTCTTACGATTTTGATTAAAGTATCATATGTTTAAGATATTTTCATAACAAATGAAATGTATATCTCGAATTTTCTAGGAATGTCTGCAAAAGTATTCTTCATTGTGAACGACTTTTGCATAACTGGTAAACCATAAGAGATAGACAAACATTTACTGCACAAAAAATGTAGTTCGCGTTAAAATACACAATTTATGTCATATACATTTTTGTTGTTGAGTGAACCATTTTCGAGATATTGCTTGTTATTCCCTTAAATTTTCCAATACTTTTTCTCAAATGGGATTTCGTTAATCATTTTTTATGTCCTGGACATACAAAGAGAATGGAATGCGCCACATAGCAACCAGCTCTTAAAAGATTTGACTATCGCTTAAATACTACCATATTCCCCTTGCATCTACAAGAAAATCAGCAATAACATTAACATCTCGATTAACATGAAGCATATGGAGAATAAGCGTTTGTAAAAATAGTTTGTACAAGAGCAGAGAAAGTCATGTGAGTGTAACACATCAGATTTTTTTTCTATTTACTTCATTTTAATCCAGATAAACATTTGCACAAATAGCTAGCTACATTACACATTTCGTTATAGATGCAAAGGAAACAGCGATAGTCAAATGTTTAAGAACTGGACGCCATACGCTACCTTAAAATTCCATGCTGTTTCCATGACATCGCGAGAAACAACTGAACATCTACAGGATTTGAAAGGAATGATAAAAGTATTAATTCGAACCATTAATAACGGAAATCTCGTAAATGGCTAATGCCAACAAAAAAAATATATTGTTTGAAATAAATTGTGTGTTTTAAAGATATCCACATTTGTTGTGTAGTAAATTTTCGTCTATCGCTTAACATTTACCAGTTATACAAGGTTATACAATTTTTCTTCCGAATAAAGCGGACTTCACAGGCTGTTACCAGTAAATTTAAGATATACATTTTGTTTGTTATATAAACATCTTTAATATATGGTACTGTAATCAAAATATTTAGATCCATTTTTTAGAAAATAAAAAATTTCGAAAATTGTTCCATGTAAGGGGTAGTTGTGGTGGGGTATTTTCTTGAAAATCTTGTGTCGTATCTTTGGAAGATACTGAACCTAAATACCACGTTTGGTGTTTATTCGACTTTTCGTTTTTGTGTTATGGTGTTCACACACAGACCTTTTTATAAAAAAAGCTTATTTTGGTTTCAGGGGACCTCAAAACATATTTTCGGCGAAATCTCGACATAGAATTTTTGAGTGAAATGCCAACACTTACCCTCCGCACTATATGTAGTAGAGCAAGTAAATATGACATATATCTTATCTGCTCAAGTACTTCCTTTCTCTCTTTTTTGTGTAAAACATTTGTGGTTTTATCTGTATGGCTGTTTAAACACCAGAGTAGGGCTGTAAAATTTGTAAAGTGGTGCTAATAGCGGCTACTGCGATGACGTAAGAACACATGGCGAAGAAAATTAGGCAAGAGAGTGCCTTTGTCTCATAGCAAGCTTCCGGTGTGTTTCCAGGAACCTTAGTTTGTTGACGTTGGTCAACTCAGCTAGGAAGTGACGGAACTCTTATTTAAAGTAACCTCCTGCTTTGATAAAGGATGAAACGAATGTCAAATAAAGACATTTATGAAACGTTCGTGAGTCAGAGCAAATGTTTAAAAGAGTCCATGGAGAGAAAACCTCCTACAAAGACAAATATGCTTTGCTGTGCTAAACTGAGATTTTTAGCATCCCTTACAGGTTCTTGTATAGAATAAGGGCAAACCCCAAATAAATTAGAAAGAGTTCTCTCGAAATTAAAAGTACAAGGTGATCCGGAAATAATCCATCAATCTCGAAAGAAGAGCGTGACACTCAAAGAGATGTTATAATTATACTGTATACTCTATTTCTTATTAACATATTATTATGAAGTACTGCTTTCAACCCAAAACCTAAGAAGTGTCAATTTCATTAGAAATGTACGAACTCTGGTGAAAGCTTTATATCAAAGTGGTATTTTTTTCAAAATGCAAGATATTACATAAATTTAACAGTCCAATATTACATTTGCTTGGAAAATAATGGAATCTTATTATGGAAAATAATGACAATCTTATTATGGAAAATAATGACAATCTTATTATGGAAAATACCGGAATCTAAAATGGAAAATAATGGAATCTTCTTATGGAAAATAATAAGAATCTTACTATGGAAAATAATGAGAATTTTATTGTGGAAATTAATGAGAATTTTATTACGGAAAATAATGACAATCTTATTATGGAAAATACCGGAATCTTCTTATGGAAAATAATAAGAATCTTATTATGGAAAATAATGAGAATTTTATTGTGGAAATTAATGAGAATTTTATTATGGAAAATAATGACAATCTTATTATGGAAAATACCGGAATCTAAAATGGAAAATAATGGAATCTTCTTATGGAAAATAATAAGAATCTTATTATGGAAAATAATGAGAATTTTATTGTGGAAATTAATGAGAATTTTATTATGGAAAATAATGACAATCTTATTATGGAAAATAATGACAATCTTATTATGGAAAATACCGGAATCTAAAATGGAAAATAATGGAATCTTCTTATGGAAAATAATGAGAATCTTATTATGGAAAATAATGGGAATCTTATTATGGAAAATAATGAGAATCTTATTATGGAAAATAATGACAATCTTATTATGGAAAATAATGACAATCTTATTATGGAAAATAATGACAATCTTATTATGGAAAATACCGGAATCTAAAATGGAAAATAATGGAATCTTATTATGGAAAATAATGAGAATTTTATTATGGAAAATAATGACAATCTTATTATGGAAAATAATGACAATCTTATTATGGAAAATAATGAGAATTTTATTATGGAAAATAATGACAATCTTATTATGGAAAATAATGAGAATTTTATTATGGAAAATAATGACAATCTTATTATGGAAAATAATGAGAATCTTATTATGGAAAATAATGACAATCTTATTATGGAAAATAATGACAATCTTATTATGGAAAATAATGACAATCTTATTATGGAAAATACCGGAATCTAAAATGGAAAATAATGGAATCTTATTATGGAAAATAATGAGAATTTTATTATGGAAAATAATGACAATCTTATTATGGAAAATAATGACAATCTTATTATGGAAAATAATGAGAATTTTATTATGGAAAATAATGAGAATCTTATTATGGAAAATAATGAGAATTTTATTATGGAAAATAATGACAATCTTATTATGGAAAATAATGACAATCTTATTATGGAAAATACCGGAATCTAAAATGGAAAATAATGGAATCTTCTTATGGAAAATAATGAGAATCTTATTATGGAAAATAATGGGAATCTTATTATGGAAAATAATGGGAATCTTATTATGGAAAATAATGAGAATCTTATTATGGAAAATAATGGAATCTTATTATGGAAAATAATGAGAATTTTATTATGGAAAATAATGACAATCTTATTATGGAAAATAATGAGAATCTTATTATGGAAAATAATGAGAATCTTATTATGGAAAATAATGAGAATCTTATTATGGAAAATAATGGAATCTTATTATGGAAAATAATGAGAATCTTACTATGGAAAATAATGGAATCTTATTATGGAAAATAATGAGAATCTTATTATGGAAAATAATGGAATCTTATTATGGAAAATAATGAGAATCTTATTATGGAAAATAATGGAATCTTATTATGGAAAATAATGAGAATCTTATTATGGAAAATAATGGAATCTTATTATGGAAAATAATGAGAATCTTATTATGGAAAATGATGGAATCTTATTATGGAAAATAATGAGAATCTTATTATGGAAAATAATGGAATCTTATTATGGAAAATAATGGAATCTTATTATGGAAAATAATGGGAATCTTATTATGGAAAATAATGAGAATCTTATTATGGAAAATAATGAGAATCTTATTATGGAAAATAATGGGAATCTTACTATGGAAAAGAATGGGAATCTTACTATGGAAAATATGAGAATCTTATTATGGAAAATAATGAGGATCTTATTATGGAAAAGAATGGGAATATTATTATGGAAAATAATGAGAACTTTATTATGGAAAATAATGAGAACTTTATTATGGAAAATAATGGATTCTTATTATGGAAAATAATGTGAATCTTATTATAAAAATAATGTAATCTTATTATGAAAAATAATGAGAATCTTATTATGGAAAATAACGGAATCTTATTATGAAAAATAATGGAACCTTATTATGACAAATAATGAGAATTTTATAGTGAAAATAATGGAATTTTCTCATAAATGGCCAAGGATTTTGATGAAAACATGATGAACTAGAGGTAATGGAATCGTAGAGAACATCTGTGTATTAAATTCCTTATAAAGTATTTCTTACGTAGAAATGGTATAACAGAAAAGCCGAACTACTATTAAAATTGAGTTAGCTTTAATTAACGATGCTTTACCCAGCGTTAAAAATAAACACTGAAAAGGATGCAGCACGTTTTAATAAGTCAAGTCATTCGTCCAGGGGCGAATGCACTTTGGGGGGGAGGGCTAAACAGGAACTGCTGAAACTCACGATGTCAGCTATACCTTCATTTCGTGGTCATTTATAGAATTTATCCAAGTGAGTGGGATATCAAACGTATGAACTACAACACGGTGTGTAGACAAAATGGATTCAGGCGTGTTACCCATTAGACTACGCACTCCAGTACAACTACAGGAGGCGCTCTGTAACCTTCTATAGGTATCTGTGACTAAACGTGCACGAATAGTAAAATGAGCGGAGCAAGTTGTTTAATCAATGTTGCCAATCAACGGTTCCAAATTAAATTTCCTGTCATTTCCCAATATTTAACACTGTTTTAATCTGTACAACATTTTTATTTATGCCTTTCTATACTACATATAGAAAGTAGGGGAAGTATAGCGTTCTGCCCAAAAATTCGATACCGAGATTTCAACGGAAATGTATGCTTTCAGGACCCTAAATTCAAATAAAGCATTTTTGGAAACGTATCCCTGTGTGTGTGTCTGTGTGTGTGTGTCTGTGAACAGCATAACTCAAAAAGGAAAAGTCGGATAAATCCAAACTTTTGTTTTTAGGTTCAGTATCTTTCAAAGATGCGACACGAATATTTTCAAGAAAATTGTCCCACCCTAGACTACCCTTTACATGAAACATTTTTCGAAAATTTTGATTTTCTCAAAACTGGCTCTAATGAATTGGATTAAAATATCATATATTTAAGATATTTTGGTGACAAATAAAATGTATATCTTGAATTTTCTGGTAATGTCCCCAAAAGTCCTCTTCTTCCTGAATGCCTTTGCATAACTGGTAAACCGTTAAGAGATACACAAAATTTAATTGTTAAAACAACAATTTATGTCATACATATTTTTTTGTGAAATGAACCATTTCCGAGATATTCCTAAGTTATTTGTTTCAATTATCCAATGCTTATACGTATTCTCAAATGGAAATTCCTTATTCGTTTTTTTTATGACCTGGACATGCCAAGAGAATTGAAATGCTCCACATAGCAACCAGCTCTTAAAATATTTGACTATCACTTAAAGCCTACCAATTCCCCTTGCACCTACAAGAAAATTAGCAATAAGATATTTCTGCAAATGTTTATTTCGATTAACATGAAGCAGATGGAGAATAAGTGTTTGTATAAATAGTTTGTACAAGAGAAGAGAAAGTCATGTAAGTGCAACACCATGTGATTTTTTTTATTAACAGGTACAATGTGGTATACTAACCCTGTAAGTATATAAAAGTTACAGAAAACAAAAATGAGACTACAATACTTCAATTTACAGTTTTGGATATCTGGGAGGGGGCGTACACCCATGCTAAATATTCCCTTAATGCTAAAAGATTATGCCACTAAACTGTCTCATTTTCACCCCATGGCAGCAAACTGGCTGCGCCTCTTTTTACTGTTAAAATTCCTCCTCCGTTAATGTTAATTTTCCGAGGTAATTCAGGTCCACTAGAAACACAATTACAGGATTTAGAAGTGATCAACTGTTAGTGGAGTAATTGTAGCAATAGAAAATCACTGTTACAATCAGGGATGCTATGCTAGGAGCTCAGTGAAGTAGGTGTGCATCTTTAGCTAGAGTGAGACAGTAACTATGGTTATATATGCCATGTCTATATTAATGTAATATAAATATAAGTTAAGGCATAAGTTTTATGTATGTGCAAGCGTTAAGCTGGAGCTGTGGAACCCTTGTTAAAAGCCGACAAACATATCTTTGTGTTAGAATTAGGGCCCAGCCAAAAAGAACTTGTACGGGAAAGTCATAAAAGTCAGACATTGAGTCTTTGTGAAATAGAAAAGGCGACAAACGAACACAACATATTTTTGTAGAGAGGTCACATGTTTGCAAACGTCGAACAATAGCCGGGTAAGTCTTCTGGAAGGTTCCAAGCTGAAAGAAGACAGACAAAGAAATTTTAAGGAAGAAAATGTTTAAAATCTTTAAGTGCAGAAATGTTAGTTGTAGCGTCTCCAACAGACAAGGCAGTTGAGTATAAAGTGCTGTGATGTGAATAACATACATGTAAGCTCTACGAAGCAGGCGTTATTAGTTACTTCTTATAATGTAGTAGGAACGTTGAAATGTTATCAATTTAAAAGTCCATAGGAACGTGTGAGCACGTATACAATACTTGAATTGCTCAGCGACCACAAGTTCGGCGCACGAACGTGGTAGGGCTCGACCGTTCTACAACTCCAACTAACTCAAGTAACTGTGTAGCTTATTACTAAGACAGTAAATTCGTGTGCCATTAAAGCATAGTGGTCTTCATTAACTTAATCCATTGCTAGAGTTGTTACTTATTACCTTCCTTCCCGTATCACACCCTGCAAAGTTATACAAGCTCTACCAAAAAACCTATATAACCGCAGCCGTGGCAAGAAATAAAAATAACACTTTAAGAGTAACAACTAAAACACAAGATAATTATCAGTATCACCATAGTTCATATATTAATTCATATATTAATATATCGGACGTACTGCGAGTTATGCTCTCCCACCACGAGTATACCGCAAGAGAGACACCTTTAGTGAATTGATTGTCGTAGGTAACGGTACCCCTTATAATGTTATTTTAGAATAAACCCTGCACCCCTTTAAATAAACATATTATATCATCCCTCCCTTAAGCTAGCCTTCAGACATTCTCACACGCTTTTACACAAAAGAAAATGGTCTCCCAAAGATGAATATCCCACGCATTCATCTCCCGAGTATCTGCACTACTGGCCCATAAAGCACGAACCCCCCCCGTCCATCAACGCGTATTAGCACGCATTACTGGCCCGTAAAGCACGTGCGTGTTATGCGTGTTGGTGGACGGGAAAGGTTCGTAAATAATCTCTGCAGACGGCGTGGTAGTGCGTTAAGGGATTGTATGCCGGAGAAGCGGATACAATATATAATAATTGAACGTATTAACTGTCATGGATAAGTGCTCTGGAAATTGATTTTATTTATGGACGCTCTTTGAGGCAGTATTTTAATACCTAAATAATTTCAATTGTATTGTACAATAGGTAAATTCAATAACAGCCCGCCTGGAAACAATATGTATGTAATATTTATTTGAATTGTATGTAACAGTCATTGCAAATGCTTATTTTTATTGTAAAACATGTTTTATAATGTTATGTGAATACATTATATACTTTAATAATGCAAGAGCTGCGAGAATAATAAGTTTTGAATTGCTAACAATGAGGTAATAATGAGGTAGCAATAATGAGTTTAAGAGTTTGAAAACTTACCAGTCATGATTATATCAAAGATAAGGTAAATTCAGTAAAAGTTTAAAATTAGCCAATCAATAGCAAGGAAAAAGTTTAAGTAAAATGCAGATATTCTATTGGACCAGAATTAGCCAATCAGAGACTTGAAATACCGAAGCTTACGAGTTTTAACCGTTGAAAGTTGCTCAGTTGCTGGCAAGCCTTGGTAGTGAACAGATGTAAGATGTGTTCTCTACGTATGAATCCTAAAATATGTATACGTGCTAAGTGAAAGTATTGAAGATTCTCACAGTTCTTAAAAAGTGTAGTGATTTATAAAAATGTGCAAGAATTAATAAAAGAAGTGAATCTAAAAAGTTAAATTCTGTAATGTCTACAATCATTGTCACACCGCACCCTGACTAAGATATACGTGACTCTAAAAACAAGACTGACGCAGCCGAGGCAAAATTCAAACAAATAATATATAGAAGCAGTGTTAATAACAAAGTTAAATAAAAAATTACGTAATAAACATTCTACTTCAAGTTGGCTCCCATACGTGGGGCAGTTAAAATAACGTAACCAAACAAAACAAAAGCAGCACAACATAACCTTCTTCAAGTTTACGTAAACATACATGAAGCAAACATCAACTTCTTCATCTTTAACTGCTGTGGTCCTTAGCGTCCCATTCTATACTGGGCGTGAAAGATCGGTATTTGCTCAGAGGCTCTTTATCAGGCTTGAGGTTCTTTTACGTGGCGTAAATCTACGACACGGGACCACCGTCTTTACTTCCCTTCCGAAGGAAGCCATGCTATGGATCTTTTACGCCCGAAAAATATCCATCGCCCTCCCCGGGTTTGAACCCGCGACCTCGGGAATTAGATGCTAGCATGGTAAACCACTACACCACGGACGCTAAGTGCTGTCTCTTTTACATATCAAACATTTTCACTGTCGTCGTGAACAAATATTTCATTAGATATTTTCATTATTTAATTTAAGCACATTGATCTGTGTTTACCATCTCTCAAAGCGAGAACAGATTTATTTAGCACCATACATGTGAGACGTAGAATTTTTTTAAATGTTTTATTTAAAATATACGAAGTTCAGTATATTACTCGCTAAAGGTTAAAAAAATGATAATAATCTACCTACAAGATAATTCCGTGATAATTTGATTGACGCACATTCGGGAGGAATTACGGTCAAATACCCGGATTTGACCTTGGGGTGATACAGTCCTAACCTTTAACGCCTGTCGTCATCAACAGGAATATAAATGGTACAGTTTTACTAGAAGGCCATCTGTAATGTAAGAGTGATTACCTGAAAGTTATATATAGATAGGCAACCGTCGATTACATGTGAAATTGCACGTCTACGGATTAGGCAATTAAATCAGTCGTAGAAGTTAAAGCAAACTGAATAACAAGTAAACAAAAAAATTCTGATGTGTTGCATTCACATGACTTTCTCTATCCTCTATCGCTTATTGGTGGGTATACAAATTATTCTTACAAAAGTTTATTTTCCTATCTACTTCATTTTAATCGAGATAAACTTTTCAGAAATAGCTTCATTACACATTTCGTTATAGATACAAAGGAAACAACGATAGTCAAATGTTTAGGAACTGTACGCTATATGCTGCCTTAAAATTCCATACTGTTTCCATGACATTGCGAGAAACACTGAAAGCACTTGAAAAGAACGGCTAAGTATTGGACAGTTCGAACCATTAGTAACGGATATCTCGGAAATGGCTTATGCCACAAAAAAAGGCTTTTTGAAATAAATTGGGTGTTTTAAAGAGGTCTACATTTTTTGGGTAGTACCTTACGTTTATCGTTTAAGGTTTATTTGTTTATACAAGATTCTACAAAATTTCTTCCGAATGAAGAGGACTTCACATGCTATTCCCCCCAAATTGAAGAGATACAATTATGTAACATGTAAATATATTTAATATATGGTATTTTAATTAAAATAGTTAAGAACTATTTTTGAGAAAATAAAAAAATTCGAAAAATGTTCATATATACGTTATTTGGGGCTGGGGAATTTTTTTCAAAATCTTTCAGCCGCATCTTTGAAAGATATGGAACTTATATACTAAGTTTAATGTTTATCCGACTTTTCGTTTTTGAGTTATGCTGTTCACAGACAGACACACACACGCGTGGAGTTTTTTTTAACTCTATTATCGCTTCAACTATAAACTCACATTGCGACTACTTTAGAATATAGAACATGATTACAATCAAAAATACAATGTTTTAAAACAGTGATAGTACATACAACATTAAATTCTCTAGATAAGTGTGGTATACATTATTATACAATTTTTTCGTACGACCTTTTTCTAAAAATATATTTTGGTTTCAGGGAACCTCAAAATATATATTTGCTTTGAAATCTCGACATCCAATTATTGGGTGGAATATACACTACCTCCCCCACTTACTATACGTAGTAGAGAAAGTAATAAACATTATTAATCATAGCAACAATAATGATAAAACTGAAAGAATTGCGTTACAATGCAGATGTGTTTGTATGAAGTGAACAAAAGGGCGAATGCTAAGTATACGAATGTATGTTAAGAACCGTCACATTTTGCATTAGTCTTCCATTCTAGCGCACATTTACTACATTTTTAGCATTGTTGTTCCAACAATAATTGATTTTGCACTTTAATGGCATGCTTTGCCATATAAGAGCGCAAACTTATTGTTTGTTTTTATCTTCTACATGCTATTTTTACTTTCTCTACTACGTATAGTAAGTAAGGGAAGCATTGCATTCCACTAATAAAATTCGACATCGAGATTTCACCAGAAATACATATTTTTGAGGCCCCCTGAATAAAAAAAACAGCATGTTTAGAAAAAAAGGCCCGTGTGTGTTTGTGTGTGTGTGTCTGTGAACAGCATAACTCAAAAACGAAAAATCGGATAAATACCAAGCCTGGTATTTAGGTTCAGTATCTTTCAAAGATGCTTCAGGAAGATTTTCAAGAAAATCTCCCCCACCTATACTACCCTTTACATGGAACATTTTTAGAAAATTTTTATTTTCTCAAAAATGGCTCTAACGATTTTGGTTAAAATATCATATGTTTAAGATACTTTCATGGCAAATAAAATATATATCATGAATTTTCTGGGAATGTTCCTAAAAGTCGTTTTCATTCTCAATGAATTTTGCATAACCGGTAAACCATGAGATAGACAAAACTTTTCTGCAGAAAAAAAATCTAGATCTCGTTAAAACACACAATTTATGTCATATACATTTTTTTTGTGAGTGAACCATTTCCGAGATATTCTTTGTTATTTGTTTGAATTTTCCAATACTTATACTTTTTCTCAAATGGGACTTCGTTATTCGTTTTTTTATGTCCAGGACATACAAAGAGAATGGAATACTCCACATAGCAACCAGCTCTTAAAATATTTGACTATCGCTTAAAACCTACCATATTCCTCTTGCATCTACAAGAAAATTAGCAATAAGATTAACATCTCGATTAACATGAAGCATATGGAGAATAAGGGTTTGTAAAAATAGTTTGTACAAGAGTAGAGAAAGTCATGTGAGTGTAACATATAAGATTTTTTTAAAAATATTTCAGCCGTATACCTTGAAAACAACGCATTTGCAAGAGAGAGAGAGAGAGAGAGAGATTATCACAGTTTCTCCTTTTGAAGGTCGGCAATGGCAGTAGTTGTTTTTCGTTCAATTGAGGTTATCAAGGATCATTTTAAAGTCAACTTGTTTCTTTGTGGAACTCACACCTTCTTATCACATAACACACGCACAAAAACAAACAACTTTTGTGTGAAACTTTCTTTAATCGTACACGTTTTCTTATAAAATCATCTAACAAAATGGAAAAGAATGCTTATCTCCGATTCTGGCAGATATTTAGGAGGGGTCGAGTTCTAATTTCATTGGTATGGGTTGCCTGGATGTAAAGTATTTTGATGTTCTCTTATACTAAAGGATACAAATGTCCAATTACTCAAGTTCTATGAATCTCATTTGATCATTATTCCACCCATTTTTGCTTTTTACTTCCTCTATCATGCACATAATAGGTAGAGAAGTATTGCACTCTATCCAAAAATTCGATATCAATATTTCACCGAAAATACATAATATATTGAGGCCCCTGAATCCAAAAAAAGCATTTTTGGAAACATGTCCGTGTGTGTCTGTGTGTCTTTGAACAGCATAACTCAAAAACGAACAGTCGGATAAACACCTAACTTGGTATTTAGGTTCAGTATCTTCCAGAGATGCGACACGAAGGTTTTCAACAAAATCCCGCCACCCCAGATTATCCTTTACGTGGAACATTTTTCGAAAACTTTAATTTTCTCAAAAATGGCTCTAACGATTTTGATTAAAACATCATATGTTTAAGATATTTTCATGACAAATGAAATGTATATCTCGAATTTTCTGGGAATGTCTCCAAAAGTTTTCATCATTTTGAATGACTTTTGCATAACTGGTAAACCATAAGAGATAGACAAACTTTTACTACACCAAAAATGTAGACCGCGTTAAAATACACAATTTATGTCAGATACAATTTTTTGTTAAGTGAGCCACTTTCGAGTGATTGCTTGTTATTCCCTTAAATTTTCCAATACTTATACTTTTTCTCAAATGGGAATTCTTTATTAATTTTTTTTGTCCTGGTAATGCAAAGAGAATGGAATACTCCACATAGCAACCAGCTCTTAAAATATTTGACTATCGCTTAAAGTCTACCATATTCCCCTTGCATCTACAAGAAAATTAGCAATAAGATTAACAGCTCGAATAACATGGAGCATATGGAGAATAAGGGTTTGTAAAAATAGTTTGTAGAAGAGTAGAGAAAGTCAGTAAGTGTAACACATCAGATTTTTGCTTTTTGCTTTCTCTACCATGTACATAATAGGTAGAGAAGTATTGTACTCCATCCAAAAATTTGTTATCGAGACTTCACCAGAAATACATATTTTGAGGCCCCTGAATCCACAAAAAGCATTTTTAGATAAAAGGTCAGTGTGTATGTGTCTATATGAACAAACTCAAAAACGAAAAATCGGATATATGCCAAGCTTGTTATTTAAGTTCGTTATCTTCCAAAGATGCGACATATGATTTTCAAGAAAATCCCCCACCCTAACTACCTTTTTTTATGAAACATTTATTCGAAATTTTTAATTTTTTAAAGAACGATTCTAACGACTTTGATTACAATACCACATATTAAAGATACTTACGTGACAAATAAAACGCAATCTTAAATGTTCTGTCAATAGCCTGTGCTGTTCGTGCAGAAGGAATTTTGTATAATCTTGTATAACTGCAACGTTAACTGATAGACGAAAAGGTACTAAAAATCTCTTTAAAACTTACAACTTATTTCAAATAACTTTTTTCTTTGCGGTATAAGCAATTTTCGAGATATCCGTTATTAATGGTTTTGCATTATTCAGTACTTCGTAATTGTTTTGAAGTTCAGCTGTTTTTTGTGATTGTATGGAAACAGTATGGGATTTTAAGGCCAACATTTAGTGTTATATTTTTAAACCTTTGAACTATCGCTGTTCCGTTTATATCCATATCAAAATGTGTAATTTAACTATTTCTGCAAATATATGTCTCGATTAAACTGAAGTAGAATGAATACTTTCCAACATCCTTCTGTATATTATAGAATATTATAACTGTGTAAGTGATAATGTTGTCAGCACTGATACTATGATGATCAAATAACAACGAAAGTCAAAGAACAACAGCCTAGAGCTCAGCTTAGCACATGTCGGAATGCACAATTTTTCCACAGAAATTTCAGCTGGCTACTTTATAAATGAGTATTTACGGCTGTCTAAAAATAGTATATGACAACATATGTAAAAAGTAATTAACTTCCTCTTATGATTGCACTTGGTTTTCAGCCTTGTTCCAAAAACATCCTACTTGCAAAATAAAACTCCAGTTTTGCCGTTTCAATAACAAATACTATTTTCACTTTCTCTACCATGTACATAGTAGATAGAGAAGGTATTGCATTTCTTCCAAAAATTCGATACCGAGATTGTACCGGAAATACATGTTTTGAGGCTCCCTAAATAAAAAAAAAATCATTTTTAGAAAAAGGTCCGTTTGTGTCTGTGAACAGCATAACTCAAAACCAAAAAGTCCGATAACACCAAAATTAATATTTAACTTTAATACACTCCAAATATGCGACAAGGAGATTTTCAAGAAACTCCCCCACTCTAAACTATCCTTTATAGTAAGATTTCTCGAATTTTTTTATTTTCTAAAAAAATGGCACTAACGATTTTTATTAAAACAGCACATATTAAGCATATTTACATGATAAATAAAATGTATATAACGATTTTTTTTAGGAATTGCCTATGAAGTGCAGTTCTTCGGAAGGAATTTTGTATAATATAGCTACTGGTAAATATTGAGCGATAGACGAGAACACACACAATTTATTACAAATAAGTTTTTTGTGGCATAAGCCGTTTTTGTGATATCCGTTACTAATGATTGGAATTGTTCATTACTTGGTCATTCTCTTGAAGTCCTGTCAACATTTAGTTGTTTCTCACGATTGCATGAAAGCTGTATAGAGGTTTAAGGCCAGTACATAGCGTTCAGTTCTTAAACTATCGCCGTTCCCTTTGTATCTATAAGGAAATGTGTAATGTAGCTATTTCTGTAAAGGTTTATCTCGATTAAAATGTAGCAGGTAGAAAAACATGCTTTAGTAGGAATAGTTTGTATACCCGCTAATAAAGATAGAGGGTAGAGAAAGTCATGTGTATTTATCACAACAGATTTTTTTTCTGCCATGGATGGATCCAAATTGCATTTGTAACATTTATATTATCATTAATTTATTTATTTTTCATTTCTAAAGCTTCTTTTAACTGCTGTGGTTTTATCGCGGTCATTGACTGAAACATTTGATGTTATTTTTACTCTGAACTTTTATATTAGGTTACGTAGATTTTCGTCGTTTTTAATTTATTTTCACACTCACATTCACACTTCCAGATCTTAAGGAGAGTAGGGAAGAACGATTACCACCCCGTCGGGAATCGAATCCAGAACCTCCAGGAGGTGGTCATTTATTACTTTCTCTGCTTGGTAAAGTGCCTAGAGGAAGTATTGTGTTCCACCCAATAATTCGATGTCAAGATTTCACCGGAAATATAAGTTTTAAGGCCCTCTAAATCCCCCCCAAAAAGCATTTTTAGAAAAAGCAGTGTGTGTGTGTGTGTGGGGGGGGGGGGTGTGAACAGCACAAGTTTAAAACGAAAAGTCGGATAAGTACAAAACTTGGTATTTAAGTTCAGTATTTTCCAAGGATGCGGCACGAAGATTTTCAGAAAATCCCCCCACCCCAACAACCCTTTACATGGAAAATTTTTCAATTTTTTTTCTAAAAACAGCTCTAACGATTTTGATTAAAATACCTTATATTAAAGACATCTAGATGGCAAATAAAATGTATATCTTGAATTTTCTGAGAATAGTCTATGAAGTCCTCTGCATTCGAAGGGAATTTTATATAATTTTGTATAACTGGTAAACATTAAGCAATAGACGAAAACGTACTACACAAAAGTGTAGATCTCTTTTTTTTTTTTCCTTAGTCCTTTCTGAGATGGCCGTATTAATGGTTCGAATTGTTCATTTCTTGGTCATTCTTTAAAGTCCTTTAAACATTCAATTGTTTTTCGCGTTTGCATGGAAACAGTATGGAATTTTAAGGCGAGCATATAGCGTCCAGTTCTTAAACATTTGACTGTCGCTGTCTTCTTTGTATCCGTAACGAAGTGTCTAATGTAGCTATTTCTGCAAAAGTTTATTGGATTATAACATAGTAGATATAAAAATAGGCTTTAGTAAGAATAGTTTGTATACTCACTAATTAACGATAGATGGTAGAGAAAGTCATATGAATGTATCACAGATCTCTTTTTTAAATTTATGCAGCCATTGGGAAGAGAAACCGAAGTTCTTAGACACGGAAATAACTGAGAACTCGAAGAGGAACGAGAGGTGTCCAAGCTGACATGAAAAGAATCAACAACACAGAACTGGCCTTTCTCAGTTTTCGTTCCTTAACCGCAAGGAGTTACGTCATCAAGTTTATAATTTGAGCAGACGCCGGAAGGAGATCCATCATCGCTATTCATAACCAACAGTCTTGGCGAAGGGAGCAGGTTGCCGAATGTGGGTGTGTCCATTATGTCATCGTGAATGGGCGAGAATGTCTCTTGTTATTTATTATGTGTGCCGTCGCAGTCAAAAGGCATATGCGTTTTCTGTAATCAAGCCATCCTTCAAGGAGTAATACATAATTATATTACATCATACCCTGAGGTTGGGGTCTTAGAGGAGCAAAATTACGAGGGATGTCCAATAAGCAAGTTTCTCTATTTTATAAAAACATTTTGCATACAATTGATCATGTTGAATTAATTTTATTCATATTGTACAATCCTTCTGTTACTTTTCTACATAGTCAACATGTTTTTCCAAGCATTTTTGGGACGTGACACAAGTTTTTCCAAGCCAGTGTTGTACCAGGTCGGGTCCTGTGCTCGCAACCAGCTGTTCACTGATTTGACTTCATCATCGGTGTTAAAAGTGCTTACCTTTGAGTTGGAGGAACATGTGAAAATCACCTGGGGCAAGCTCCGGTGAATACGGAGGATACGAGAAAACTTCTGATTGATCTTCGTCGCGGTGTTAAAGTGCTTACCTCCAAGATGACCTTTGAGTCAGGGAAACATGTGAAAATCACTTGGGAAAAGATCTGGTGAATATGGAGGATGCGAGAAAACTTCCCAGTTGAATCTTTTGAGCTCCGCCTGGGTCAAGATTCAACTTGGAAGTTTTCTCGTATCCTCCGTATTCACCGGAGCTTGCCCCAAGTGATTTTCACATGTTCCTCCAACTCAAAGGTAAGCACTTTTAACACCGATGATGAAGTCAAATCAGTGAACAGCTGGTTGCGGGTACAGGAGCCGACCTGGTACAACACTGGCTTGGAAAAACTTGTGTCACGTCCCCAAAAATGCTTGAAAAAACATGTTGACTATGTAGAAAAGCAACAGAACGATTGTACAATATAAATAAAATTAATTGTAATTGATGAATTGTGTGTAATGTTTTTTATAAAATAGGGAAACTTACTTATTGGACGCCCCTCGTAAATACCGTGGTCTTACCACAGGTGTGTTGTTTTGTTCTAATTGGACAGCTGTCCAAGAACGACCAGTTAATGTTGCGTTGGCGTGGATGGCCATGCTATATATCTGCAAATGCTGAAGAAAGACATTTCCATGCCTCATCGAAAGCAATGCAGTTAACTTTGCGGTGTCTGAGAATAAAAAAATTGATGTGTTACATTCGCCTGACTTTCCCTACTCAGTCTTCTTCAAACTATTCTCACAAAAGCTTATTCTTCTATTTACATCTTGTTAACGCAGGTAATCCTGCATTACACATGTACGCATTTGCTTGTACGTTTAGGAAGAATGCAGTAAGCTAAAGTGAGTCAAATATTTTCAAAGTCTGTCGCTATATGATGCCTTTGAAATTACGTTCTCTTTCCATGAACACGGAAAAAAGAATCTGATGTGATATATTTATATGACTCTCTACCATCTATCATTTATTAGTGGGTGTACAAATTATTTCTACGTTTTTTTTTTTTTTCTATCTACTCGATTTTAATCGAGATAAACCTTTGCAGAAATGGCTACATTACACATTTCGTTATACATACAAAGAGAACAGCGACTGTCAAATGTTTAAGAACTGGACGCTTTAAAAATTCATACTCTTTCCATGTAATCGCGAGAAACAACGGAATATCGACAGACCTGAAAAAGAGGACAAATCATTGAACAATTCGAACCATTAATAACGGATATCTGTGATATGACTGATGTCACAAAAATTATATACCTAAATGTGTGTTTTAAAGGCGTCTAAATTTTTTGTATAGCGCATTTTCGTCTTCGCTTAACTTATACCAGTTGTACAAGAATAGGTACGCAAAATTCCTTCGAATGGAGAGGATTCACAGCTATTCTGAGAAAATTCAAAATAAACATTTTATTTATCATGTAAATATCTTTAATATATAGTATTTTACTCAAATTACTTTCAGCCGTTTTTGAGCAAATAAAAAAGATTGAAAAGTGTTCCGAGTAAGGTTTAATTGAAATTTTAGGACTTTTATTGAAAATCTTCGTGTAGGCTCTTTCGAAGGTAATGAACTTAAACACCAAGTTTGGTATTTATCCAACTTTTCGTTTTTGAGTTATACTGTTTAGACACGCACACATGCGGACATTTTTCTAAAAAATTCTGTTTTGGATTCAGGAGCCTCAAAACATGTATTTCATGTAAAATCTCGGTATCGAACATTTTGGTGGAATGCAATACCTTCTCTACCTACCTACTGTGCACGTGACTACCAATTTGCAGGTGAGAAAGTATAAAGCATTTGAAAATTCAAATCAATAGCAAGGAACAGCATAACTAAACACGAAATTCGGTTAAATACCAACTTTGTATTGAATGCGACATGAAGTTTTTGAAGAAAATCCCCCACCCCAAACTCGCTTTACATTAAAGGCTTTTCGAATTTTTTTATTTTCTCAAGCATGGCTCTAATGATTTTGATTAAAACACCATAGATATGTTTAAGCTATTTCCATGACAAATAAAACGTACATGTTTCATTTTTTAGAAATAGCCTGTGAAGTTCTCATTATTCTAAATTACTTTTATATTATTAGTAAACCGTAAGAAATAGAAAAAATCTTACTACAGAAAAAATGTCACAAATTATGTCAAATAAAAATGTTTGTGGAATTAAGTATTCCCGAGATATTTTTGTAATTAGTTTTAATTTTCAAATACTTTATACTTCTCTCAACTACAAACCGCTATTCTTTTTTACTTTCTCTACTACGTATAGTAAGTAGGGGAAGTATTGTATTCCACCCAAAAATTCGATACCGAAATTTCACCGGAAATATATGTTTTGAGACCTCCGGAATCCAAAAAAAGCATTTTTAGAAACATGTCCGTGTGTGTGTGCCTGTGAACAGCATAACTCAGAAACGAACAGTCGGATAAACACCAAACTTGGTATTTAGGTTCAGTATCTTCCAGAGATACGACATGAAGGTTTTCAAGAAAATCCCCCCACCCCAGATTACCCTTTACATGGAACATTTTTCGAAAATTTTAATTTTCTCAAAATGGTTCTAACGATTTTGATTAAAATATCATATGTTTAAGATATTTTCATGACAAATGAAATGCATATCTGGAATTTTCTGGGAATGTCTCCAAAAGTATTCTTCATTGTGAAGGACGTTTGCACAACTTGTAAACCATAAACGATAGACAAAATTTTACTATACAAAAAAATGTAGATCGCGTTAAAATACACAATTTATGTCATATACATTTTTTTTGAGTGAATCATTTTCAAGATATTGCTTGTTATTCCCTTAATTTTTTTTTCTCAAATGGGAATTCGTTATTCATTTTTTGTCTTGGATATGCAAAGAGTATTAATCTGTGGCAAAGGGAATGGTGCTGCACCTAGCTACCAGCTATTAAGAGATATGTCTATGCTTAAAGGCTACTGTATTTCTATATTGCCCTTACAAATACAAAACAAGGGAACATAGTACGCCTTAAGCGATAGTCAAATATTATTAGAACTGGTCGCTATGTGTAAAATGTAATTCTCTTTGCATGTCAAAAGATCGTTTCTGCAAATGTTTATCTCGATTAATATGAAATAGGTGGAGAATAAGAGTTTGTAAAAATAGTTTGTACAAGAGTAGAGAAAGTCATGTGAGTGTAACACATCAGATTTTTTTAAATTATTTCATTTGTATAGTCCTCTTTAACTTCTATGGTAATATCGGAACCTTTGAACTTGAGAAACAACTCGTTTACTTAGGTTTTTAAACTTTGGGTTTTAATCATTTCTAATTTTAAATACACTCACATTCATACTTGCATACTGTGTGGAGGGTGGGGAAATATTCTAATTCAAGAAAAACTCCCCCGTCCTAGCCGGAACCTTTGGGTTGAGAAGCCATGACGCTGACCACTCGACCCTCAGTTGTTGTTAAGAGGACAACCCAGCAGATGTTTACTTTTGTGTTGCAGTGAACGAGTACAGTAATTAACTCATGGATACAACGTATATACAGTGCCATATCATACCGATTAAATTAGTAGGTTTTCTACTGAGTGCTTATTTTATTCTAGTCCGTTGTCCAACATATGACGTCAGCGTTGACTGGCGATCCTTTAGTCTTAAAATGTTAATGAATCCGTGTGCCAGGTAACAGCAACTGCTACATGATAGCTTATAGGGTGGAAGGAAAAGAGCTCGAAACTTGGGGTTTATTACATATTTTCGGGTTTTCTGATGCATTAATGTTATTTAATTGCAGGGTGACAGGCAGAGAAGATAACAAAATAGTAAATTAGTATTGGGTAGTAAATTAACTTTTTTGTAAGAAACAAAACATGAAGCATATGGAGAATAAGCGTTTGTAAAAATAGTTTGTACAAGAGTAGAGAAAGTCATGTGAGTGTAACACATCAGATTTTTTTTAATGACTGTGCAGTACAAAGTGTAAACCAGATATAAATATTACAAAGCACCATTCACTATTGCAGTTTCAGTATTTGGATTAACTTTTTGTAGCTATAGGATTCCATGGTTTACACGTAATAATATTAACTACATTTATATAAATTCACTTTTAATTTCCTTCTAGGTTATAACTGTAAACATAATACTTTGTATGTAGGTTTCAGTAATTGACACTTTAACGTGAATACAGTTTCACTGTGAATTTGTTTAACACTAAGAATCCTATGTATAAAATCTAAGACAAATCTAGGATGATTCATTCCAACAAATCATATTTCTCCAAATGATATAGACTATTGCAAAGATTCAAATAGATATATGCCATTATAACAATTCATGGTGGCGCCGTGGCCGAGTGGTTAGACCGCTCGCCTCCCACCGAGGTGGCCCGGGATCAATCCCAGGGACCTGCAGTTGGGATTTGTGGTGGACGAAGCGGAGGCTGGGGGGGGGTTTCTCCGGGTTCTCCGGTTTCCCCCGCCATTCATTCCACCAACTGCTCCATCATCACCTTTCCTTTTCATCCATTTCACCAACATTTTGTTTCATCTACTTCCTTCATCCCATACCAGGCATCGGGCTGATCACCCATTCTGGATGTTCTGTCTGATCCATGAGTGTCTGCTCCTCGACGGGCCTCTGACCCCAGGCACCCGCTTGTAACTCCTACATAAGAGGAGGGTAAACAGATAATGAATGAATATAACAATTCATCTCGTTTAAAGATTTTGTTTATCGATTTCTTATCAAAGTCTTGATCAACACATAATTACCAAAAGGACAAACTTTAGAAAAAATTAACTGCCTTTAATTTCGGTATAGCCTTCGCTTCTCTACGTATCTAATTATGTCTGCACGTACGTACGCCTGTTAAGTTAAATTTGTACTTTTCTGCTTACAAAGTGTTTATGGTTGAATTTTGAATAAGCCAAAACAATTAGAAGAATCGTGTTCACTGCTCGCGAGTCCCCTCCTGAAAGTGTTGCCTGATGCCCATTAGTTAGGCCGTGTCTTCTCTCTCCTGCCGGTCAATCTGCTCACGTCCAGCTGGGGATAGGAGGGTAACTGCGATCACACTGCCCTTCCCCATGCAGCGACAACCTGATGAACTTCTGCCATCCTTTCTGAGCTAATCCCAGTGGTGACGTCAAATACTTCAATGATGTCCCAAGATTTTGTGATGTTCCATGATTCCCTTTGCTAAAGAATTTCTTCTAGAGCAGGATCACCCTTTCTGGTAGTGATAATCCAGATTTGGGGGGAAGCACAAGACCGGGTGATTCTTCTCAGCGTGCGGATTGAGAAGTTATGCATTCCCGGCGTTGTACAGGTTATGCCGTAAATACTGTTCACTGCATCACGTCGTATCAATTTCCGCAGAAATGACTGATTTGCTCCGCTGTGCGTGCACTAACTTGCACTCATAGAACAGTGTGCGCATTGGCTTTCAGTGGCGAAAATTCCGGGTTCAAATACTGCCAGTTGAATGCACTTATTACGTTTAGTAAATTTGACGGGAACTGATAGCTTGGCATGGAAGTGTCGTTTCACTTAATTAGTTTAATTATGTGAATTTCATTAAAACACAAATTGTTACTTGTTAGAATATGCTTTAATGAACATCATAAATGAGTGCAAGAAATGAATAAAAAAAACATTTATTCGCAAGCGTGAGTTGAAGTAGGTTTGTTGCTGCTACGTATGGAAAGTCAGTTTGAAGAAGATGTATTATATTTCGACTGTTGGGGAGCCGAACTGGAAGTAGTTGCAACCGCACGTGTAAAAAGTTTCCGGTAGCCTTCGCCCTAAATTTACTTTCCAGTGGCCTTTGCCCCAAAAAATATTAACTTTGTAATTTTGACTGTTTCTTTAAATATAATATATTTATGTTTGCCTCGGCTGCGTCAATATTTATTTTTAGAGACATGAATGTCTTAGCACGGAGTGGTGCGACTGAAGAATGTAAGCTTACACAGGTTATAATTTTACTTCACTCCATTTATTAATGCTTAACACGATTTAAATAACAGTTCACTGATATAGAGAGCTGTGAGATTTTGTTATTAATTACTTGCATTTTTTAACACGTAAACTATTTTCGTCTCACACTGAATACGTATTAAATTTCTCGAGAGCATATCGCGTCCGGTTAGGAACACTGTCTACAACTAACTGACTTCTGAATTTTTAAATGTTGCTATATTTCAGCTTCTGATTGGCTAATCCTGCTCCAATAGAATACCTTCATTTAACTAAAGCTTTTTCTGGTTGTTGATTGGCTATTTATAATCTGTCTCAAAACTTACATTATTGTTGCTCCAATAATGATTAGTAGCATTATTAAACTTTCTTACTCATTATTGTCTCAACGTTACCTCATTGATACCTCATTGTTAGCAACTGTTAACCTATTATTCTCACAGCTCCTACATTATTAAATTATGTAATACATTCACATAACATTATTACACATATATACAATAATATAAAGATATACAATGACTGTAATATACATTTTTATATACTGTTACATACACATATTGCTTTAAGGCGGGCTGTTATTGAATTATTATATTATATAATTAGACTGAAATCATTTAAGCGTTAAAAATACTGCCTCAGAGTTGAACTTCCGACCTTCACAGTAACTTTCTAGCATGTTAACCATTGCGCTACTAGAGCACGTTAACAGTGAACACCACCGTAGTCCTAATCAGTGGGCTGGTAAATGCGGTGTCAGCACTTGCATTTCGCACTGTCTGTAAAATGAAGGATTGCCTAGTTACCAATCCGCAGGAGAAGACTTACGCGGTATATATATAAAGAGACGTGGGGTTTCCGGTGTGAAGGACATTCCGCAAGACCGAGCATAAGCATTTTTAAGCATTAAGGCAGGATAAAAAGAAATTAAGTTGAATTGTTACTGGACTTTACTCAATGAGACGTAGGTTACAAAACACTCCTAACCGTCGTAGAGTCTGTTAGCGTTTGCGGACAGTACTCAACAGACCGTGTTTACCCAAGCGTCAGTGAACCATGGCCATTGTTTTTTACATTCTTTGTATTGACAGCAGTGTAAGTAGATAACTTGAAGCTAACTACTTAAGAGTTCCTCTGCTTGGTAACTACTATGTATTGCGAAGCTAAGTTAGGCAATAGGTAATCGAGAAAACCTTCTTTGTTCAAGAAGGTTTCTGGGATGTCCTGGATCTGGTGTGTGAATGTGAAAAGTTTGATTGTTTTTAACCGATTATTAGTATGCAATTCATCCATTTAACCACTCTTCAAGATTGCCACTGGGCAGATACCTGAGCACGTTTCGAGTCATAGAATATGACAATTAATCCAAAATTGGCATAACTTGTATTGGTACTAATAGGTGCAGCAGAGCTAACAAGCTAAATAAAATAAAAACAAGTAAGCGATTTACAGAATGAATAATACACAGCAGCAGCACTTTTGTCTAAATTTATGCACGAATTAATTATTATTTCTAAGTAACTTAAAGAATTATCAATTTTAAAATTAGCATGTTATCCAGTAAGGCATTCTGAGTATTTGGAATCTTATTGCTTTCTTTTGGGATAATGCTTAGTTTGAAAATCTGAGGAGATGGTTATTATGGTTTTCAAATGCCAGTTTAAGCAACTGTCAAATATGCCATGAAATGCTTTGTTGAACCTGAATAGAGTTTAAAGGATTGTAATAATGTAAATATGGATTTTTATCAGACAGTTGGAGACTGTTAGGTTTGATTCTAGGCACCTGAAGTAAAGTTAAACATTCTGATGATACAATCACATGACTTTCTCTACCCTCTATCGTTATTCGTGGGTATATAAACTATTCTTGCTAAAGCTTATTTTTCCATCTACTACATTTTAATCCAAATAAACCTTTGCAGAAATAGCTACATTAAAGATTTCGTTATAGATATAAAGAGAACAGCGGTAGTCAAATGTTTAAGAACTAGGCGCTTGAAGTTTATATTTTTAGTTGTTTTAGCACCACGCTTTGGGAGCCAATTTGTAGTAGATGGTTTGTTGTATTATTATTTGCCCCACGTTTTGGGAGCCAATTTGAAGAAGTAATTTATTATTATTAGTTATTTGCACACGCTTTGGCGTCAATTTGAAGAAGGTTTGTATTGTTTCGTTATTTGCCCCACGTTTTGGCGCCAATTTGAAGTAGGAGTTGTATTGTAGTTCAACTGTTGGGGAGCCGAACTTGAAGTAGTTGCAACAGCACGTATGGTAAAAAGTTTCCGGTAGCCTTCGCCCCAAATGTACTTTCCGGTGGCCTTTGCCCCAAGTTTAAAATTTTTAACTTTGTAATTTGACTGTTTCTTTAAATATTATATATTTATGTTTGCCTCGGCTGCGTCAGACTTATTGTTAGAGACATGGATTTCTTTGCAAGACGTATTGCGGCTAAGAATGTAGGCTTACACAGATTATAATTTTTACTTCACTACATTTATTAATCCTTGGCACAATTTAAATAACACTTCACTGATATAGAGAGCTGTGAGATTCTTTTATTAATTACTTGCACTTTTTAACACGTAAACTATTTTCGTCTCACACGAATACGTATTAAATTTCTCGAGGACACATCTCGCGTCCGGTTAGGAACACTATCTATAGCCAACGCGTCCAGTTATGAGCGCTGTCTACAAGCAACTGACTTGATTTCTACCGCCTAAATTTGTAAATTTCTGTATTTCAAGTCTCTGATTGGCTATTCCGAATCCAATAGAATACTTTTATTTAACTTAAGCTTTTTTCTAGTTGTTAATTGGCTATTTTATAAAATGTCACAAAAATTACATTATTGTTGCTCCAAGAATGACTAGTAGCATTATTACACTTTCTTACACATTATTGCCTCAAGGTTACCTCATTGTTAGCAACTTTTAACCTATTATTCTCACAGCTCCTACATTATTAAATTACGTAATACATTCACATAAAATTATTACATGTATACAATTATTTAAACATATACAATGACTGTAGTATACACTTTTTATATATTGTTACATACACAGCTGCTTTAAGGCGGGCTGTTATTGAATTTATATATTATATAATTACACTGAAACCACTTAAGTGTTAAAAATGCTGCCTCACTCTATATGCTGGTCTTAAAATTCCATTCTGATTCCATGCAATCGCAATAAACAACTGAATATCGAAAGAGCTTTAAAAGCATAAGTATTGGACAATTCGAACTATTAATAAGGGATATCTCGAAAATCGCTTATGCCCAAAAAACCTTATTTGAAATAAATTGTGTGCTTTAAAGAGATCTACACTTTTTGTTTAGTAAGCTTTCGTCTATCCCTTAACGTTTACTTGTTATACAAGATTATATAAAAGATTACTTCCGCATTAAGATATACATTTTATTTGTCGTGTAAACGTCTACGTGTTGCATCTTTGGAAGGTACTGAACCTAAATACAAATTTTGGTATTTACCCGACTTTTCGTTTTTGTTTATGCTGTCCACAAACGCGCGCGCGCACACACAGACCGACATACTCACGGACCTTTTCCTAAAACTGCTTTTTATGGATTCGAGGGTCTTCAAACATGTATTTCGGTGAAATTTCGGCATTCAATTTTTTGGTGGAATGCAATACCTTCTCCTACCACTATGTAGGTACGTGGTAGAGAAAATAAAAACATCTTGCATTGTAAAGCCACTTGTACACGATTAAATTTTGTCAGATTCAATACTTTACAAGACTTTTCAAGACTTGTCACAACTTCACAACTTTTCTTGTCAAATTGCTTCCAATACTTTTAAAGTCTTTGAAAGTCTTGAAAGCAAATAAGGACATGCTCTAAACGGTCAAAAATTTCACAATGATTTGATGGCATGCAGTATTCACAGTGCGTCACGAAATCTGCAACATGGCTGAAAGCGAAAAGTAAACAAAAATGGCTACCCGGCCAAGGTATGTCGTATGCGAACTGATTAGGATATACACAAGTCTGTACGTCGAGGGATCCTTGGATTACCACAAGATGGAGCAGATGAAGACGATTATGAAGAAATATTTGCCAGGCAGTTTTCCGAACTAAGTATACAATGTAATGTTATAGACTATGGTTAACTTATCAGTTGGTCCATTGCATTCCATAACCGTAAGTGATTTCATTCGATATAATTCGTGAAAGTGCTAATTAATATTAGTAACGAACAGTATTTCATTGCGAATTGTTTTACTGTGACGCCAAAAATAAATTGCTTTTCACGTGATAAATTATCAATGTGTTCTGAAGGATTTCAGTTTGGCGAAGAGACAGCTTGTAAATACACATATTTGACATTGTCAAGTCTTGCGAAGTCTTTTCGAATCTTGTCACATATTGAAAAACATTTCACAATTTTTCTTGTAAACTATTGAATTGAAAAAATTCTGATGTGTTACACTCACAAGAGTTTCTCTACTCTTGTACAAACTATTTTTACAAACGCTTATTCTCCATATGCTTCATGTTAATCGAGATATCAAGATGTTAATCTTATTGCTAATTTTCTTGTAGATGCAAGGGGAATATGGTAGCTTTTAAGCGATAATCAAATATTTTAAGAGCTGGTTGCTATGTGGAGTATTCCATACTGTTTGCATTACGAGGACAAAACAATCTAATGTGTTACACTCACATGACTTTCTCTACTCTTGTACAAACTATTTTTACAAACACTTATTCTCCATCTACTTCATGTTAATCGAGATAAACATTTGCAGACTCTATCTTATTGCTAATTTTCTTGTAGATGTAAGGGGAATATATATTTATAAGGGCAATATAGAAATACAGTAGCCTTTAGGCACATACATATCTCTTAATAGCTGGTTGCTAGGTGCAGCACCATTCCCTTTGCCACAGATTAATACTCTTTGCATATCCAAAACAAAAAAATTAATAACGAATTCCCATTTGAGAAAATAAGTATTGAAAACTTTAAGAGAATAACAAGCAATATCTTGAAAATGGTTCACTCAACAAAAAAATTGTATATGACATAAATTGTGTATTTTAACGCGATCTACATTTTTTGTGTAGTAAAATTTTGTCTATCTCTTATGGTTTACCACTTATGCAACAGTCGCTCACAAAGGAGAATACTTTTGGAGACATTCCCAGAAAATTCAAGATATACATTTTATTTGTCATGAAAATATTTTAAACATATGATATTTTAATCAAAATCGTTATAGCCATTTTTGAGAAAATCAAACTTTTCGAAAAATGTTCCATGTAAAGGGTAATCTGGGGTGGGGGGATTTTCTTGAAAACCTTTGTGTTGCATTTCTGGAAGATACTGAACCTAAATACCAAGTTTGGTGTTTATCCGATAGTTCGTTTCTGAGTTATGCTGTTCACAGACAGACACACACATACACAGACAGACACACAGACACACACAGGGACATGTTTCCAAAAATGCTTTTTTGGATTCAGGGGGTCTCAAAACATGTATTTCCGGTGAAATCTCGGTACTGAATTTTTGGGTGGAATACAATACTTCCCCTACTTACTATACGTAGTAGAGAAAGTAAAAAATCTGATGTGTTACACTCACATGCTTTCTCTATTCTTGTACAAACTATTTTTACAAACGCCTATTCTCCATCTACTTCATGTTAATCCAGATAAACATTTGCAGACTCTATTTTATTGCTAATTTTCTTGTAGATGTAAGGGGAAAATATATTTACAAGGTCAATATAGAAAAACAGTAGCCTTTAAGCACATACATATCTCCTAATAGCTGGTTGCTAGGTGCAGCACCATTCCCTTTGCCACAGATTATAACTCTTTGCATATCCAAAACAAAAAAATCTGATGTGTTACACTCACATGACTTTCTCTACTCTTGTACAAGCTATTTTTACAAACGCTTATTCTCCATCTACTTCATGTTAATCGAGATAAACATTTGCAGACTCTATCTTATTGCTAATTTTCTTGTAGATGTAAGGGGAATATATATTTACAAAGCAATATAGAAATACCGTAGCCTTTAAGCACATACATATCTCTTAATAGCTAGTTGCTAGGTGCAGCACCATTCCCTTTGCCACAGATTAATACTCTTTGCATATCCAAGACAAAAAAATGAATAACGAATTCCCATTTGAGAAAATTATTGAAAAATTTAAGGGAATAAGAAGCAGTATCTCGAAAATGGTTCACTCAACAAAAAAATGTATATGATATAAATTGTGTATTTTAACGCGATCTACATTTTTTGTGTAGTAACATTTTGTCTATCTCTTATGGTTTACCAGTTATGCAAAAGTCGTTCACAATGGAGAATACTTTTGGAGACATTCCCAGAAAATTCAAGATATACATTTTATTTATCATGAAAATATCTTGAACATATAATATTTTAATTAAAATCGTTAGACCCATTTTTGAGAAAATTAAAATTTTCGAAACAATTTCCATGTAAAGGGTAATCTGGGGTGGGGGATTTTCTTGAAAACATTCGTGTCGCATCCTTGGAAGATACTGAACCTAAATACCAAGTTTGGTGTTTATCCGACTGTTCGTTTCTGAGTTATGCTGTTCACAGGCACACAAACACAGACAGGCATACAGACAGACACACACGGACATGTTTCTAAAAATGCTTTTTTTGGGGATTCAGGGGGTCTCTAAACGTGTATTTCCGGTGAAATCTCGGTATCGAATTTTTGGGTGGAATACAATACTTCCCCTACTTACTATACGTATTAGAGAAAGTAAAAAAGTTTGATCGTGTACAAGAAGGAATCGCCAAGTGCACCCAATTTTCTTCCTTTCTTCGAGACACACGCTATATTAAATAATTTTACATCAGAGACGTCTATGCAAGTACATTAATTTTTGAAATCGGCACTTATCACATTAATAATATGAGGAACCCATTTGGATCAACTGCTGGTTTACCAAACGGTTGCATCACCTGCTTAAAATTTTTATTGATGTTTTCTCAGCGCTTAAGCAGAATCTAGCAGTTAGGCGTCATCAATGATTTTTAATAATTATGGGGAGATGCTATTCCTTCTAACAAAGAAGACCTTCAGAATATACATCACGAGTTTGTTTAATTATCAAGTCTAACAGAGGTAGCGCTGTTTATGTGAAATAAAATATTACTTCAACAATGTACTGCTTTCAAATCCTTCTAAGATAACTAGTTTGAAGATCTAAAGAAACAAACAAAAGGTATGGAAAAATTTATATATTACTTTCACGTAACTTTTTCTACGTTCTATTGCTTTTTAGTGGGTATATAAATTATTTTTACGAAAGTTTATTTTTCTATTTCATTTTAATCGAGATAAACCTTTCCGAAGGTACCTGCATTACACAATTCTTTATAGATATAAAGGGAATAGCGATAGTCAAATGTTTTAGAACTGAACGTTATACGCTGGCCTTAAAATTCCAAACTCGTTCCGTGACATCGCAAGAAACAATTGAAAATTAACAGGACTTTAAAAGAACGGTTTAGTATGGAATAGTCCGAACCATTAATGATGGATATCTCGGAAATGGCTGATGCCACAAGAAAAGTTACTTGAAATAAATTGTGTGTTTTAAAGATATGTACATGTTTTGTATAGTACGTTTTCGTCTATTACGTAATGTTTAACAGTTGTATAAGATATACAATATTTCTTCCGAATGAAGAGGACTTCACAGGCTATTCCTGGAAAATTCAATGTATACTTTTTATTTGTCATGTGGATGTTGTTTATATATCGTATTTTAATGAATATTGTTAGCCTTTTTTAGAAAATAAAAAGTTCGAAAAATATTCATGGAAAGGGTAGTTTGGGGTGGGGGATTTTCTCGAAAATCTTAGTGTCGCATCTTTGGAAGATACTGAACTTAAATACTAAGTTTGTATTTATCCACTTTTCGTTTTTGAGTTATGCCGTTTACAGGCACGCATTCGGACCTTTTTATAAAAATGTTTCATTTGGATTCAGCGGGCCTCAAGCCATATTTGCTGTAACATTTCGACATCGAATTTGTGGGTGCAATACAATCCTTTCCCTGTTTACTATACGTAGTAGTGAAGGTCAAAACCTGATGTGATATATTCACATGACTTTTTCTACCCTCTATTGTTTTTAGTGGGTATACAAATTATTCCTGCACAAGTTTATTTTTATATCTATTACATTTTAATCCAAATAACCCTTTGCAGAAATAGTTACATTACACATTTAGTTATAGATACAAAGAGAACAGCGATAGTCAACTGTTTAATTCCTGAACACTGTAAGCTAACCTTAAAATTCCATACTGTTTACATGCAATCGCGAGAAGCAACTGAATGTTGAAAGCTCTTTTAAGAGAATGACCAAGTAATGAACAATTCGAGCCTTTAATAACGGATATCTCACAAATAATTTATACCACAAAAAACTTATTTTAAATAAATTGTGTGTTTTAAAGAGATCTACAATTTTTGTGTAGTACGTTTTCGTCTGTCGCTTAACGTTTATCATTACACAAGATTATACAAAATTTCTTCCAAATGAAGTGGACTTCACAGGCTATTCCCAGAAAATTCAAGATGCACATTGTATTTGTTATGTAAATATTTTAATCTATGGTATTTTAATCAAAATCGATAGCCATGTTTTAAAAAGAATAAAAAATTTCGAAAAAATGTTGCATGTAAAGGGTAGTCTGGGGTGGGGGGATTTTCTTGAAAATCTTTGTGTTGCATCTTTGCAAGGTACTGAACTTAAATACCAAGTTTGGTGTTGATTCAACTTTTCGTTTTTGAATTATGCTGTTCACAGGCACACACACACACACACACATGACATTTTTCTAAAAATGATTTTTTGGTTTCAGGGGGCCTCAAAACGTATATATCCGGTGAAATCTCGATATCGCATTTTGGGTGTAATTCAATACCTTCCCTACCTACTAGGTACTCGGTAGAAAAAGTAAAAACAAAGACGAGCGATAAACATTGACCTAGAAGGACGAAATAATTTGTTTAAAAGCTACGTATTGGTGTACATGAAAAAGAAGAAATATTGCTTTCGATTGTTGTGTAAGGTTGGCCATTTGGTCTGCAGTCACGAAGAGTTCGTCTTGCAGAAACTAGATTACCTCCTTTCTTGGATGAAGGGCGGTGTCTGCGTGTAAAATAACACTTAAGGATCGGGTTACTCAACAAATGACTGAGTAAAATGAAAGCGACGATGTATGAAAGATGCCATGAGGTCCATAGTGAACCACAAAAGCAGCTGTTACTGGCTTCATCGCCGTCTGCATTACTGCCGTCTTGATTTTTACTGAGCGTTCTTAATTTAGCTGATTTTTACTTTCTCTACCACGTAAATAGTATACAAAAAGCTGTTTGTGTTGTCTGTCTGCCTGTGTGTCTGTGAACAGCATAATTCAAAAACGAAAAATTGGATAAATACAATACTTGGTATTTAAGTTCAGTATTTTCCCAAGATGCGACACAAACATGTTCAATAGTCGTCCTCCGTGGTGTAGTTCCCGAGGTCCGGGTTCAAACCCGGCGGAGGGCGATGTATTTTTTCGGGCGTAAGAATCCTTAGCATGGTATCCTTCGGAAGGGAAGTAAAGCCGGTGGTCCCGTGTCGTAGATTTACGGCACGTAAAAGAACCTCAAGCCTGATAAAGAGGCCTCTGAGCAAAATTACGATCTTTCACGCTCAATATAGAATAGGACGCTAAGAACCATAGCAGTTAAAGAGCGTCCATAAATAAAATTGCATTTAATTTTAAGATTTTCAAGAAAATTCTTCACCCCTTTACATAGACCATTTTTCAAAACCTTTTATTTTCTCAAAGATGGTTCTGGCGATTTTTATTAAAATACCATATTAGAGATATTTACATAAACAGTGCATTGTATATCTTGAATATTCTGGAAATAGCCTGTGAAGTCGTTCATTCGGAAGGAATTTTGCACAATATTGTATAACTGGTAAACCTTAAGCTATTGAGGAAAACGTACTTCACAAAAGATGTAGATTTCTTTAAAATACAATTCGTTTGAAACAACTTTTTTGTGACTTAAGCGATTACCGAAATTCCTGTTACTAATTGTTCAATTTTTTTTAAAGTTCCAATAATATTACGCTTTTAACTACAATTGTCATATCGACGGCCTTTGCTTTCTAACATATTGCCTACAGTCAACAGACAATGGTGTTAACTCGTATTCGTCTGTCTTTGGATTTCTGGTAAACTTTGGGTTTTATTCATTAGACCACACACACACACACGTGCACACATTCACACTTGCAGTAGTTTGTATTGCCTCACGTATGGAAAGCCAATTTGAAGTAGGAGTATTGAAGGAGTTGTATTATATTTCGATTGTTGGGGAGCCGAACTTGAAGTAGTTGCAACCACATGTATGGTAAAAAGTTTCCGGCAGCCTTCGCCCCAAGTTTAAAAATATTAACTTTATAATTTTGACTGTTTCTTTAAATATTATATATTTATGTTTGCCTCGGCTGCGTCAGTATTATTGTTAGAGACATGTTTCTCTCTGCAGGGTTGCGGTGCGACTGAAGAATGTAGGCTTACACAGATTTTAAGTTTTTCTTCACTTCATTTATTAATGCTTGACACGATTTAAATAACACTTTACTGATGTAGAGAGAGCTGTTAGATTTTTTTAATTAATTACATGCATTTTTTTGTAACACGTAAACTATTTTTGTCTCACACGAATACGTATTAAATTTCTCGAGGACGTGTCTCGCGTCTGTCTACAAACAACGCGTCCAGTTATGAGCACTGTCTACAAGCAACTAAACTCTGTATTTGAAAATTTTGCTATATTTCAGTTTTTGATTAGCTAATCCTAGTCCAATAGAATACCTTCATTTAACTAAAGCTTTTTCTGGTTGTTGATTGGCTATTTTATAAACTGTCACAAAAATTACATTATTGCTTACAAGAATCACAAGTAGTACTGTTAAACTTTCAAATTCATTATTGCCTCAAGGTTACCTCATTGTTAGCATCTTTTAACCTATTATTCTCACAGCTCCTACATTATTAAATTACATAATGCATTCACATAACATTATTGAACATGTACATATAATATAAACATTTACAATGACTGTAATATACATTTTTTATTTATTGTTAAATACATATATTGCTTTAAGGTGGGTTGTTATTGAATTTATATATTATATAATTAGACTGAAATGATTTAAGTGTTAAAAATACTGCCTCACACTCTCATTCATACTTCCAGGCTCTAGCGAAGGTGGGGAGTAATCTTGGCTACAGAAAAATTCCTACCCCCGGCCAGGAATTGAACACGGGACTCCTCGCACAACAGGCAGGTGCTCTATCAGTGATCTACAAGGCCAGCCCGGGTTCAGGTTGTGCAATACTCTGTCATTCTTTAAAGTCCTGCCAACATTCCCCTGTTTCTCGCGATTGCATGGAAACAGTATGGAATTTTAAGGCCAGCATATAGCGTCCAGTTCTTAAACATTTGACTATCGCTGCTTCCCTGTATGCAGATATTTCTGCAAGGGTTTATCTGGATTAAAATGAAGTAGAGATAAATGAGCTTTCGTAAGAATGGAAAGGTAGAATCAGACGACTGAAAAATTCAATGCAATAGCCGGGATTTGAACCACGGATCTCCCGGTCTCCGTCGGGTTGCTCTAACCACCGCAGTTGGGGAATTTAATGTCCTACCGGCATGTTGCCAAGATATGCGGTTCAAATCCCGGCTATTGCATTCAATTTTTCAGTCGTCTGATTCTACGTTTCCAACCTTGTCCAGCACACGGCTTGTGTGAAAGAACAATTAACTCCATTTCGTAAGAATAATTAGCATACCCACTAATAAACGATAGAGAGGTAGAGAAAGTCATGTGAATGCAACACGTCAGATTTTTACTAACTTAGTTGCAAATAAGAAATTGACAACTAAGAACCTAATTTTACTTTGTCTACCATCTACTGTAGGCAGAGGAGGTGTTGTATTGTACCTAAGCATCCGGTACAGAGATATCGGAAAGGCATGTTTTGAAATCCCAAGGAAAGGTCTGTATATGTGCGTGTGTGTGTGTGCTCTGAGAGAGAGAGAGAGAGAGAGAGAACTGCGTAGTTAAAAATGAAAAGTCGGATAAAATTACCCAACTTGCTATTTTAGTTCAGTATCTTCAAAAGGATTGACACGAGGAATTTCAAGATAATCCCCACCCCAATGTATCCTTTACAATGCATTTTCATTCTTTATTTTATATTTTGCCAAAAATGACTAACGATTTTGAATGATATATCTTAATTTTAAAGGTATTTGACGGCCTAAAACGGTTATCATGAATTTTCTGTGAATAGACTGCAATGTCCTCTTCGCTCTGAATGAACTTTGTATTACTTCAATTTAAAATTTAAAATTTTATAGTTTAAACTCATCACACAAAAAGGATAGCTGTCGTTAAAATTCACAATTTATGTCAAACTAATTGTTTTATAGCATTAGTCATTTCCGAGATATTCGTTGTTATTGGTTTGTATTTTCTTGTACCAGTCTTTTTTTTTCGTGATGTCACACAAAAGGTATGAAAATTCAAAGCCAGTATATAACGACTAACTTTTTAAAGACTTTACTACTGTTTATACACCCTTGTTCCTAGGATGAAATGCGTAATTGAAGTGTGCTATTTCGATTAACATGAAGTAGAGAGAGAGAACATCTAAGTGAACACTCACACGATTTCTCTTCATCTTCTTCTAAATACTGGCAACAGTAGGGAAACTAAATATCCACATCGTTGGTATCACGGAGGGGCCCCGGAAACGGGGCAGGGCACCGCACGCAGGCCTGTCGGCCCCTTGTGGTTCCAATGTGACTCCTGGGAGAGAAGGATGAAGGGAGAGACCCGAAGGGCGATCAGACCCAGATGCCTCCGGGCGCAAACATGGAGGGGTCCCTAACGTTTCCAGATAGAATGCATCTGACGCCATCCGGACCCTGCGCACAAGCCACCATCCTCCAGGATCCCCCGGAGCGGAGCCCCACGCTGAGAGGAGACCTAACCTACCGCAGCGAGGCCAGAGAAGAAACCTTTACAGAGCGCAAGCCACCGCCCAGTCGCAACCCGCCGAACGCCGTAGACTGGTCCTACAACTCTGAAACAAATGACAAGGAAGATGATGGTAACAAGAAATGAGAGGAAGGAGAGTCGTGGTAGAAGATGAACCATCCCAGCATTCGCCTGACAACCCGCGGATCGATCCCGGGACCTCCCGAATGCGGGCCACAGACGAAACCGCCTGAGCCATCCCACTCGGCACTTTCGGGCTTAAGTAGATGTAACAGCGAATCTTCAAGTATCTGTAAACAGTGACACCGTAAATCCCCAATAATTCCCATATAAGTAATTCGGAAATATATCTCGATTCAAACATTTATTTGGAGCTGAAATCTACAATTAGTGTATTTCTGAATCCCTTAAAAAAGTATTTCTAAAATTCTGAAAATGCCAAGTATGTTATTATGGAGAATAAGCATGTTGTTCAGTGATGAAGCACTCATCCAAAGAATTTCTGAATAAAGTATAATCAGTGACATTTCACAATACTGAGCTGTCATCACGGTTTATCACTTAGGTCTATAAGTTGGTAAACCGTTATACTGCTACCATATTCGCAATAAAGATCCGAATATTTCCGTGACTTTAGTTATCAGTTCACAAATATGGTAATAAAATCGGGATATACTACTATTCCGTTCCACTTAACCAACTCACCAACTTTAAACAGTTTCTGTAAACGATTATTATGGTTATAATTATTATTATTGTGATTGATTTTATTGTTTGAACAAACAAGCTCTAAGCGGATAAGGGAATTTTCAGATCGGTTCAAGAGTGAATATTGAAAATTATCGATTTTTGAACATATAAATCTTGATTGACAAGTCAGTGACTTTTTTTTAAAGAAAATAACATTTTTTTCCAAAAAAGTAAATTTTATTTCCCAACATAGTCTGCTTTCAATTCAATACACGTTGTCCAGTGTTTCTCCAATTTTTTTAACCCTTTCAAAAAATATGATTTTTCGAAGTCTGCAAAATATGGGGTTGTTTCTGCTATGATGTGTTCAGTGGACGTGAATTTATCCCCAGCGAGCCTGTTTTTTAGGTTTGCGAAGAGGAAGAAGTTTCTCGGAGTCAAATCTGGAGAATATGGTGGGTGAGGTAGCATATCGTAGCCCAATTCCACAAATTTTGCGATGCCAATGCATGACTTGTGTGCGGGAGTATTATCCTGGTGAAAGAGAACCTTTTTCTTCACCAAATGGGGTCGTTTCTTTAACAATTCCTTACGAAACTGATCCAGCATTGCGGCATAATATAAAGCTGTGATCATTTTGCCCTTTTCCAGGTGGTGGATGTCTATCACTCCTTGTGAATCCCAAAAGACAGTTGCCTAGGTTTTTCCTGCCGACGGAATGGTTTTGGCTTTCTTTGGAGCAGGTTCGCCAAAGAAAATCTTTGATTGTTGTTTAGTTTCAGGTTGATAGTAATGTATCCAAGTTTCATTAACTGTGATATAACGCCGCAAAAACTCATCTGGGTTGCGCTGGAACATGTTCAAATATCCCTGTGAAATAGTCACACCATTCCGCTTGTTCTCAACTGTGAGCATTCGCGGCATCCCATCATGCTGACAGCTTTCTCATACCCAAAAATTCGTGCAGAATGTTATACACCCGTTCACTCGAGATGTTTATGGTCTTGGCTATCTTACGGATTTTCACTCGGCGATCTTCCAACACAATATCGTGAACTTTATTCACCATTTCTTCTGTTGTGACCTCAACCGGCGTCCTGTGCGCACGGCATCTCTTGTGCTCGAACGGTCACATCGACATTCTGTGAACCACTTGTGAACCATGTGATGGAGCAGAGTCCCCATTAATATTTGTTCAGCTAGCAAAAAGCAGTGCTTTATCAGAACGCGAAATTCACTTTTCACCATTTGCTACGAAGCAGCTCAATCTGCTTATTTTAGACGCTGTCAACAATGTTCTAACAACGAACATTGACGACGAATTTCTGCTATTATAAAGGGTCTTCCAACAAGAGTGTCCTATCTTTAACATGTGATAGCTGCCGTTGTTATTGAGTTACAGCAGTCATTTTTTCATGATTACAGTTATTAACAAATGGCCGTGGAACGTTACAGCATTCAGCAACGCGTAGAAATTGTGAAAATTTATCAAAATGGATCATCTGTTCGCCAAACCTTCCGTGTATTGCGTGAAGTTTACAGTGGCATAATCGTCCCTGCGAGAGAAGGATTCGGTGTTTGATCGATAAATTTGAGAGAAGTGGTTCTGTCAGCGATCAAAGAACGCCTGTACGTAATCGACGTAAGCGCTCCAACGAAAACATAGGCACCGTTCGTGAGAGTGTACGCGAGAACGGAAACAAATCAATAGCTCGTCGAGCGCAAGAATTGGGGTTTTCGCCGACCACAACTTGGCGAATTCTGCATCTGGACTTGATGTTTCACGCTTACAAAATGATGTTAACTCAAGAACTAAAGCCCAACGACCATAGGTTGCGCCGTGTATTCGCCGACTGGGCTATGGAGCAGTTGGAAGCTGACCCGGATTTTTGTCGAAAAATCATCTTCAGCGACGAAGCCCACTTTTGGATGGATGGTTGTGTTAACATACAAAATTGCCGCTATTGGAGCAATCACAATCCAATGCAGATTCAAGAACGACCACTTCATCCCAAAAGGTTACTGTGTGGTGTGGATTTTGGTATGGTGGGATCATTGGTCCATATTTTTTCCAAGATGAAGAAGCTCTAACTGTCAATGGAGAAAGATACCGGGCTCTTATAAGGGACTATTTTTGGCCTCAATTGGATGGTATGGATCTCAGAAACATCTGGTTCCAGCAAGATGGTGACACATGGCATACTGCTCTCGAAACAATCGGTCTTTTGAAGGAGAAGTTCAAAGGTTTCATCATTTCCCGTGGTGGTGATGTTAACTGGCCCCCGAGGTCATGTGATTTAACTCCGTTGGATTACTTCTTGTGGGGTTATGTTAAATCTCGAGTTTATGTCAACACGCCAGAAACAGTAAATGATCTTATGAATAGCATCACGCGTGTTATTCGTGAAGTTGGACCTAATTTACGCTCTTCTGTCATTGAACATTGGGTCAACCGTATACGCGCAACCCAACGAAGGCGCGGCGGTCACTTAACTAATGTTCTCCTCCACAAGTAATGACATTAATTATGTTCCAAAATAAAAATAGAAATAAACCTCTATCATTCATTTAAGTTCAAAGATAGAACACTCTTGTTGAAAGACCCTATACCTAGAATAGATGTAAGGCTTATGTGCAAACAAGAAACCTGTGATTAGAACGCTATCTCTCGTTAAAGTTATGGACTTGTCAATCCGCCCTTGTGTGTATATATTCATACGACTTTCTCTACCCACTAAGGTTTATTTTTATGCCCTTTCTACAAATGCTCTTACAAAAACACATTTCTCTCCTGCTTCACATCAATCGACCAGTGGCATTCCTTTGAGTCACGTGACCTGCCAGTGGATAGAGGAGAATGAAAGAAAGAGGCATTGCACTGTCTCTGTCTTGGTCTTTCTCTGTGCAGTGGCTTCCCCGACCGGCCTTCGTGTGTGCTCCCGATATTTAACACTTTCCCACTATGCAGTACATACTTAATACTATGGGAATAATCTTTTTGTCTTACCTTTGCAAGAGCATGTTCTCAATACCTCTTAAAACTCCTATAATTGCAATGTTGATACCAGTGACAAACTCAAAATAATTTACTGTAGAACACTAGAGGTGTTGAAAGAGTCTAAGTGCCAATTAATGCAGGTTTTCAAAGTGTTCAGCACAGGGGTTATGTTTCACTGAAATTCCACGGTATTTATTTTGTTTCAGCCATGCTGGAAGTGCTGTTCCTGGTTTTGGCAGTCATCAACTGTCCTTTTGCCGACGGAGCCGCAGTACTACCTGAGTCACCTCACCTGCCGGTCAAAACTTACGATCTGGGTCATGGCTATGACGACAAAACTGTGTCTTGGATAAACACCCAACGTTTCGAGTTTACCAAGAAAGAAGAGCAAACCTTAAACGACGGCTCTTGGTAAGTACGTTAAATAATAGTTATTCATGCGACTAGTGAGATTTGAACATGTGTGTTTCAAGAACGAAGCGTAAGCCGAGTTCTGTAATTACATGGGCGCGCTAATTACCTACGCTAGTCCCAGTAGCTGCATACCATATTTTATTCGCGGCCAGTAATAATGGCTACTTACCTTACCTGTGTTCATGATACACGATCGCTATTTTGTAAATAACAGCATAATAATTCAATAAACTTTGTGATGTAAACCAAAGCGTAGTTAATATAAGGATCATTCAAATGAAACCCGGTCACTTGTGTAAAGTAACGGCAACGATTTTATTAACTCAAAAACAGTCGCCAAAACTGTTAGCACATTTATCCCATTGCGACACTAGCCGGTCGATTCCATCTTTGAAGAAGCTAGTAGGCTGCTGTCGGATCCAGGCTTGGATCCATTCACACACTTCGTTGTCGGTTGTGAATCGATGTCCGCGAAAAGCTTGTTTTAGAGGTCCATAAACATGAAAGTCACACGGTGAAATGTCTGGACTGTACAGTGCATGTTGCAGCGTTTCCCATTAAAACTGCTGCATTGTCGTCTTCAGCGTATTCGCAGTATGTGGGCAGGCATTATCATGCAGGAGAATAACCCCATTGGACAACATGCCTGGGCGTTTCGACTTGATGGCTCGTCTAAGGTTCTGTAAAGTGGCTTGATAATGCTGGGCATTGATGGTGGTTCCCCGTTCCAGGAATTCGACAAGCAGTGGGCCCTTGTCAAAAAAGGACATCATGACCTTACCAGAACTGGTGCGCACGGCCTTTGATTTCTTTGGAGGTGGTGAAGTCGCATGTTTCCCTGCTTGTTCTGACGCTTGCTTTCCGGTTCAAACTGGTGACACCCTGTTTCGTCACCAGTGACAATATGCGACAGAAATAATAACGTTGCAGATGACTCAAAGACATCGCCATTTGAGTATTGCGCTGTTCGGCGGTCAGTTGGTGGGGAACCCACTGCGCACTAACTTTTCGAAATTTCAAGTGTTGATGCATTATGGTGTGAATGATGCCCACGCTAATACCCAGTAACCAATGGATCTCGTCCACGGTGATTCTGTGGTTGCCCAGGACTAAAGCATTCACTTCCGCAATCACTTCTGCGATGTGATGGCACGATGAGCCTGTCCAGGACAAGCATCGTCTTCCGGTAACTCGCGCCCCTCAAGGAATCGTTTGCGCCATTCCACCACACTTGAACGACACAGACTGTACTCACCGTACACAGCCTTCATCCGTCGATACATTTCACGGCCTCCAACTCCCTCCGCCGCTAAAAATCGAATCACTCCCCGTCGTTCCTGCTTACTCGCCTTCATGTTCAGTAGTGGACGATAACTTGTGTGACCACCTTCTCTTCGGCGTGAAACCACACTGTCGCTATGCAACGTCAAACGTAGCGCACGCTGCAGTCGCTCTACCAATAGATGGTGCCACCATACACGCAGTTTTGTGGTGCCACCTTACGTGTAATGCAAAATTAGACGCACTGACCAGGTTTCATTTGAATGCCCCTCATATTATACAGTTCATCATAGTAAAGTCGGTCTAGAAACAAAGGAACTAACGTAATTATACGCATTTGTTTACGACTACAAAGAATAGTACAGATTATATGGATTCAAGAAAAATCGGCTAATTCGTTCTGAATAATGAGTGCTTCTGAAGAAAGTATCACTTTAGATATTGAAATAGCAACTTCGACAGCTGTTGCATTCCTTTTGCCAAGTAAATCGAGGGAAGTATGAAGTGCCCTAAGAGCGCTAATTGAAGTAGTACAAAATTAAGAGAGTGAGTACTAGTCGGCCACGATATGAATTCACGTGATGGAAAGAGGAAGTAAACGGTTACGGAACAAGTGGGCGGGCTATCGGAAGGACAGGCAGTTAAAGAAAGCGCCCGCAGTACCGAGTTGCATTTACTAACGAGGCTGAGGCCTGTACATGTAGTACTGTTTTCATTGTGCGACTGTATATTCCCTATCGCCTTGCCCCTCAGTCTTTTCTGATCCCTAGTCTTTATTGTCAACAAAACGGAGTGGCGCCCTCCACCAAGCACATCCATATCGTGGCCAATTGACTCAGGAGGGTGGCTTTCTCTTTGAACTGCAAGCGTGCTTCTTGCCTACGATGCAAATAGTGTAACAACAGCAGTTCAGAAGTATTGTCAACAAGTGCAGTTTCACATGCGTATTGTCATAATTATATTGTTCTACATGTATACAGGTTTTACAGGTTTACATATTGAAAGTATGATTATAATAGCTTTGTTTCATGCGGTAATATAATTTATTACTGATGCTACTTCGCGTAATATTTATTGTTCCGGGAAAGAAAGGATTATAGCTTTGGAACAGGGTATAAAACAATAGAGCGAGAGGGAAGAACAATACAGCGCTGGTCCAAGTTCGCTTACATCAACCACAAGGTCATAGCTGAGCTCCTGAGTCAATCACAGCAGTAATATCGCACATGAGAAAGCCTCTTGCATATTTTGAGGTTTTATCACAACCTTATAAGTCTTATGTCTCTGCGGGCATATTATTATATCACTGAGTGTGGTGATAAATTACATATCCCATTCAGTACGGTAAGCCATTACCTGGTGATATGACGGATAAATAGCAATTATTAAATGGTCGCGGATAAGTAGGTATAGAAGGTTCCTACACCTCCATGGTGTGCGGGTAGAGAAGAGACTACCTCAGTTCGAATCTCGGTTTGGTGAAGTTAACCGGATACGTTTTATTCGGGGTTTTCGCTTATTATGAAAAGGGGAATGCCGGTTAACTTTAAGCTGTACGAACACCGGGCTCATTTGAGCATTGCTTCACCCATTTCATTCATTCATTGTCTGATGTAACCTACTCGACCAAAGGACGTTAAACTAATATAGACGTCATAGCTTTTAAGGTATACATTTCAGAGCCCACGTCTACTGGACATTGTTTCTTGTTTTGGTCATACTACCACCTCTCAAAATATGGAATACTTTTTCTTTAACATCCTATATATATGCTTCTTTTGTTATTTCCTAAATACTGAGGCAGTATTTTAATACCTGAATAATTTCAATTGTAATTTTATTATAATTAAATTCAATAACAGCTCGCCTTGAAACGATATATATATATATATATATGTAATAGTTAATTAAATTGTATGTAACAGTCATTGCAAATGTTTATTTTTATTGTAAACATATTTTATTAATGTTATGTGAATACATTACATACTCTAATAATGCAAGAACTGTGAGAATAATAAGTTTTAAGTCGCTAACAATGATAATAATGAGGTAATTGTGTAATAATGTGTTTAGAGTTTGAAATTTACTGGTCATGATTAGAGCGACGATGACGTAAGTTCTGTAACACTTTTAAAATTAGCCAATCAACAGCAAAGAAAAGTTTTAAGTTGAATACAGATATTCTATTGGACTAGGATTAGCCAATCAGAGACTTGCAATACCGAAGCTTAAGGACTTTGACCGTTGAGGTTACTCACTTGCTGGCGAGACTTGATAGAGTATAGATGGGAAATGTGTTCTCTACGGGTGATTAGTAAAAACAGATATACGAGCTAAGTGAATGTGTAAAAGTTTCTCACGGTTCTTTAAAGTGTAGTGGTTTATAAATATGTGCAAGAAGTTAAATAAAAGAAGCTAATTTAAAAGTTTAATTCTGTGATGTATACAATAATTGTCATACCGCGCCCTACCCATGACACATGACTAAAGTAAGACTGACGCAGCCGAGACAAATTCAAACAGTAATTACGTAAGCATAAAGTACACACCGACGCTCAAAGCAACCATTATTACATAAAACAACTCTTCAAGTTTACGTAAACATTTATTATGCACCAAGAAAATTATACTTCTTCAAATTGGCGACCAACTGAGGGGCTTCGAAAACGGCAAGAATTTGTGACGTCAGAGAAGAAAAGATCGACGAAAACAACACGACCAGAATCAACGAGACTACATCTCAAAATTTCAAAATCGTCATCAAGATCGTCAACGGAATCCAAGGATAGTAATAATTCTTCAGGAGTAAGGGGCACATGGTTAACATCTTAACAACAAACTACGCGGAAATACTGAGTATAAAAATTTAATAACAGCCAGAACAAAAGGTCAGAAAATTCCATTTTTATATTGTAATTATTGTCAAGTTTAGGAAAAATATTGTTATTTTTTTAGCAAATTTCATGTTATTAAGAAGTAGAAAAGCAAAATTAAGCAATTCAAAGGCAAATATACAAAGTAAGATGGAAACTCAAAACAATGAAAATATGGAGGTAGTTGAGGTTAGGTCAGCCAATACAGATTGTAATGTAGATTTACAATCAGAGCTAGAGAAAACAGATAAGTTTAACGTAGATGGACAGTTATCTGAAAATTCAGAGGTAGACGTAGAAAGAGATAGCAGTAGTATGCAACGTCAATCAGATAGCAGTAGTACACAAGGTCAATCACCTTTACACATGTTAGTGCAAGAAACAAAACAAACAGATGCTATCCCTCACACATCTAGTAAACAAATGCAAGAAAACTTATCACAACAAAATGTTATGTGGCTGCTAAAAGCAATAACTGATAAATTAACTGAAAATAATGCAGACTTAAATAATAAGTTAACTAAAACTAATACAGAGCTAGACAAATAGAAAACTGTATGAAGGAATGCAAAGCTGAAAGCAAGAGGTTAGAAATAAAGCTAGAACAATCTTCCAAAGTAATTCAAAAAGACATAGATTTAAAGGTAAACAAAGGTTATAAACAGCTAGAACGAAATTGTCAAGTCATATTGACAAAACTGTCAATGAAATGGAGTTAAAACTTGTTGATACTAAACAGGGTATTTGTTGCAAGTTAGATAAACAGGGCGAAGAATTGAAAACAATGGGAGAAAATACAAGTGCAGATCTTGTACAAGTACAAATAGATTTAACTGGGGAAATTAATAAAATGCATAAAATGGTAAAAACTAATGCAGATGCAGTAAAAGAAGGAAATACAGGACAAGGACAAGTAAAATCAATGATAGATGAAATCAAAGATAAAGTACAGGAAAGTAGTAAAGCAATTGATAAACTTAGAAATAGTTTTGAAAATTTAAGTACAAGTGTACCAAGAGTAAATGCAAGTACAACTAGTTCTGTAAATGCTAACCAAATGCATGTCAATAATGCAAGTACAGAAAGAGATGTATCACCATTGTTAACTAACAAAACAAGAGATGTAATTGCTTTTTCCATAGCATCAGCTTCTCAAACACACAACAAGATTGATGACACACATTTACATGTACCAAAACAAATGTCAAACACAACTGTGCAACATAAATGTAGGGCAAAGCTAAAAAGTCTTTGGCATAAGAACAAAAAGAAAGGGAAAGTAAAGTATGTAGGGTATTTGTGGCACAAAAAGAAACAGAAAATCAATGTAAATAGTCTGAGAAACAAAAAGAAAAAGAAAATAAAGTATTTAGGTCATGTGTTGAAAAAAAGAAAGAGAAAATAAATGTAAACAGTCTGAGAAACAAAAAGAAAGGCAAAGTAAAGTATGCAGGTTATGTGTGGCACAAGAGAAAAACAAAATAATGAATCTGGAACATAAAAAATGAAAATCAATGTAATTTAAAATTGAAAGTAATATTTTAAAATAATAATTTTTTTTACTAAACGTAACAAATGGTTAATAACAAAGGAAGGTTTAGAGAAAGAGAAGTAATAAAAATCCATTGTTAGTAAGAAACACTGAGTAGCAACTACATTTATATTGTATAAGTTAGAAATTGTAAAAAATACTAAAAATGTAAGAAACAAATTGTAAAGAAAAGGGTAACAAGTATAAATATGTTTAATTTTATGTAAAATGTATAGCATATAAAATGCTTAATAGTGAATGTGATGGTGAGCGAGCAAACTTCGCTCAGATCATTAATCTTATACAGGTCATTAACCTTGGAAAGTGTCAAACAAGTGTATATGAAGTGTTCAGCCATACACGAGTGTTGTGAAAAACCAGTGTTGAAGAAAAAGTGAGAAAGTGACAGTGAAAGGTAGAAAGCGCAATAAAAAAATTTATGTTTCTTTCTTTCAGGAGACTTAGAAAATATTTAAAAATTTAAAAGAACAAAACCAAAAGAGTAAATTTTAAATATTTCTAAAAGTGGGCAATTTGAGGCAGTATTTTAATACCTGAATAATTTCAATTGTAATTTAAAATAGGTAAATTCAATAACAACCCCCCTTGAAACAATATGCATGTAATAATTATATAAATTGTATGTAAAAGTCATTGCAACTGCTTATTTTTATTGTAAAATGTTTTAATAATGTTATATGAATACATTACATACTCTAATAATGCAAGAAATGTGAGAATAATAAGTTTTAAGTCGCTAACAATGATAATAATGAGGTAATTGTGGCAATAATGTGTTTAGAGTTTGAAATTTACTGGTATGATTAGAGCGACGTAAATTCTGTAACAGTTTTAAAATTAGCCAATCAACAGCAAAGAAAAGCTTTAAGTTGAATGCAGATATTCTATTGGACTAGAATTAGCCAATCAGAGACTTGCAATACCGAAGCTTAAGGATTTTGACCGTTGAGGTTACTCAGTTGCTGGCGAGACTTGATAGAGTACAGATGGGAAAATGTGTTCTCTACGGGTGATTAGTAAAAACAGATATACGCGCTAAGTGAATGTGTAAAAGTCACAGTTCTTTAAAGTGTAGTGGTTTATAAATATGTGCAAGAAGTTAAATAAAAGAAGTTAATTTAAAAGTTTAATTCTGTGATGTATACAATAATTGTCATACCGCGCCCTACCCATGACATATGACTCTAAAGTAAGACTGACGCAGCCGAGGCAAATTCAAACAGTAATTACGTAAGCATAAAATACAAACCGACGCCCAAAGTGTGTTACAAATCACGTAACAAAACACTTCCTCAAGTTCGCTTCCAAGCGTGTAGCTAACAACAACAACAACAGTAAAACTTCAACAGTAGAATAAAACAACTACTACAAGTTGGCTCCCAATTGCGGGGCTGATTAAATAATTTACGTATTTTATTACGCAACAACAGCAGCAAATAACTACTTCAATACCTTCACTTGCATTCTGTTTCATTAGGTACGCAGCGAACGAGTTCAAGACAGCAGAACACAGTGGAACGCATTTGGATGCGCCGTATCATTTTTCAATGACAGGCTGGAAGGTTGGAAGCATTCCACTAACTCATTTCATTGCTCAAGGTTAGTGAAGAGAAATTTTTATGTAATTTACATCTCTTAAGGACCACACAAAGAAATCACTACTCGCTGATTCGTATAACATAGTGTAAGGAAAGTATTATGCAACGCATGATTTTCAGCAACTGTGCATTGCTGATACAAAAGCAATAATAAAGATCACTATGTCTAATCTATAAATATAATAAATCTGTATGAAAAGGTTTTGGTAATTTTCGATTTTTATTAATAGCCAATGTTAACACTTAATGATATTGACCGAAGCCAAAAATGCAAAAGTTTTGTCTGTGGATGTACAGTTGAACTGACTGCCAAGAAAATTCAGAAATAATATTTTGATCCAAATTAGAGAGTAGGTTATATGACATCGAATTAAGGGCGTGTGTAACAGGGTACGAAATAAAAATTCTCCAAATATTGGCTTATTACTCACAGATTTTTAATATATATATCAAAGTTTATAAACATATTTTCTGCCCTCTTTTATTATTTAAAACAGTTTAATAAATTCTATTGTTTTCAGTTGTCTTGGGAGATAGTGTTATTCTGAATACCTAATATATATGTTTGTTACCTTCCCATGCTGTATGTATGTATTTATTTATTTGGCTCTTGCCTCCCATACTGCTTGGTTTAAGGAGAGAGAAACAGATGACAGAGGGGGTAAAGAGACACAAAGTGGAGAATAGGAGAGGGAGATGGAGAAGGGCAGAGGGGAAAAAGGGGAGAGGCGGAGGGAGATACAGTTGTGAGGGAAGAAGAAGAAGGGAAGAAGAGGAATAAGAAAACGAATCTGCACAATCTCCACAATACTCTCCAAACAAAACAACCTCAAAAGGCCAATTCCTATTTTGTTATAAACTGGTGGGATTATAAACTAATTTGGAAACGGTGAGCATCTTGAATGTGCTAAATACGAGGGATGATCAACAAAGACTAAGGCTGATTTTTTCCTGTAGCTTCCGTGATAGTTTCGTATCTGTAACATAAATATTTAAAAAGAGGGGTTTTTATGTATAATGTTGGTAGGCGGCAGCACTCTCGTATTGGTAGGATGGTAGTAATGCTCTATTTTGTAGTCCCTACGTGCATTTCGCATACCAGACAATGGAGGTGACGCGAGAGGAGCAGTACAGCGCAATCAAATTCTGTTTTCGTTTAAACCATATAGCCACCGAAACTTATGAAAAGCTGAAGCAAGTGTACAGTGAAGATGCACTACCTCGTGCAACAGTGTTTAGGTGGTTCAAGGACTTCAAAGAAGGCCGACTTGTCAGTGTTAAGCAAGGTGATGAGTCATGGCTGTATCATTATGATCCTGAAGGAAAACAAGCCAGCCCAGTGTGGAAATCACCAGGTTCTCCAACACCAAAAAAGGCAAAAGATGTTCCATCTGCAGGGAAAGTGATGGTGATCACATTTTTTGACTGTAATGTAATGATTTACCAGCATGCAGTTCCCTCTCACACTACTGTTACAGCAGCATACTATACGTCAGTATTGGCTACACTGGGGAAGCACCTTGCAAAGAAACGACCAGAGATTTCTCGGACTGAGTGGCAACTTCATCATGACAATGCACGGCCTCACGTCGCAAATCAAGTCATGCAGTTTCTGGCTCGACTCAACATTACCTGTGTACCACATCCACCTTATAGCCCGATCTTTAACCCTGCGACTTTTGTATTCCCATCACTAAAGGCAAAGCTTAGGGGTATTCGATTTGAGAACTCTGAAGCAGTGCTCAAGAAAAGTGAGGCGATTCTCAAGGACCTGACAAAGAATGGTCTGCAGCACGTGTTAAAGGACTGGCAGAGACGCTATAAAAATTTATTGAAGTAGGAGGGGACTACTTTGAAAAAAGATCATGTAAACATTGAATTGGAGTAATAAATATCTGTGAAAAAAAATCAGTCTCAGTCTTTGTTGATCAGCCCTAGTACATATATTAGGTAGGTCCGTCCGTAGCTGCTGGCAGGCTGAGGATCAGCCTGTGTGCTTTCTCTGAATGCCCACCCTCAATAGAGTTTTACCGCAGGCTGTTTCATTCTAGCAAGGGTATTTAAGAATGGCGTTTTGTATTAGAATGGTGTGATGAGATAGGAGGAACCATCTTGCTCCTCAACAGCTATCTAGTAGGATCAGCGGCACTTGTGCACCCTGGTGAGAGTGATTAACAAAGCTCAGCTTTCATTAGACGAGGGTGTGTAATTTAGAGGCCAATCAGATCTTGGCTAGATTGGAATGGAGGTCAGCTTTAGCTGCTGTTGGTTACACTCCGTGGTTTTGTGGTATGCCCGCATGTCATCCGAGGAACCCGATGATGCCGAAGTCGGCGAGTTTGGGGTTGTAATCCCCAGGAGATCTATCAGGTCAACTCTGGTTGTAAGGTAAACTCTCGTAAAATTTAGATGCCGGCATCTAATTTCATCTTCCAATGGAAGGGATGAGGCTTTAATGTAGTAGTCTCACGGGGAAGGAACGGCCGACAAAATAGATGCAGCGAAGTCCCCTATTCTGCCTCCATTTGTAGCCATAGCTGCCAACTGTCTACGGCCATGCCCCAGATCCCGCAGGTGTATAGCCTGAGGGGGACTATCAGGACACAGAAAAGGTGTAGCTTTAAGCGAACAGGCATCCCAGACTTCAGCAGCGGGCACAAGGAGGCAATTGCACCTTTACCCGAGGCGAGAGCTCTTGAATGTGTTCGCGAAAGGTTGGACCTCTGTCCGGCTTCACTCCCAGGTAGGTGATCGAGTTCCTCCATTCGATCTCTCGGTCTCTGTATCTGAATGTGAGGCACTCTGCGTGGGTGTGGCACTTTGTTAGTAGTATGGCGTGACTCTTGACCGCGTTAATGGACATGTGCCAACGCCGGCACTACTCCTGAATGAGGTGGAGGTGTCTCTGAACTGGGTTAAAGGCTTTGAGGATGTGTTTGTTGGTGCAGAACAGCAGCACTTCATCAGCATACTGGGTCATTTTGACTTGCGGCTGTGTTGGAAGGTCTGCCATAAAGACGCTAAGCAGTGTGGGGGATATCACAGAGACTTCGGGGACTCTGCCTCTTATTGGCCTAGGTGTTGATGTTCTCCCCGCGACTGTGACCTTAAAAGTGCAGTGTCTGAGGACACTGTGCATTATGTTGTTTAAGTGAGTGGATAACCCCAGATGAATTAGTTTGTGCAGGAGACCCGCGTGCCATATCGTTGATAAGGCCTTCTCAACATTCAGAGTTATCGGGACGGTGAAGGAACCGTCCTGGAAACCTAGGACGACCGCTTCCATCAATCGCAGAAGTTGCTGAGCTATTGAGTGCTCAAGACGGAATCCAAATTGATGGTCTGGGATGGCTTGAATGTCTCCCAAAAGTGGGGACAAGCGATTGAGAACCATCTTCTCGAGAACCTTCAAGAGGTCGAAAGGAGGCTAGTAGACCGGTAAATGAAAGGATGCACCGGGTCTTTCCCTGGCTTCAAGATGCATATCACCCGGGCCTCTCGCCATTCTCGTGGAAAGTGACCCACACTGAGACACATATTGAATATCCTCGTAAGAAAGAGCGCGACGTTGAAGGGAAGGTGCCGGAACATGAGGGGGGTTATCCCAACAAGTCCGGCTGCCATTTTAGGATTGAGACGCTAGAGTGCGCCACTTGGGCGGATAGCCGATTCCCATCGTCCTGGAGGTGTCTAAGTATCGGCGTACTTCCCGGAGGACGCGCTTGGAGGAGATGTCGACCTAGAGGTCATCTCTCGGACACGTAGTACGTTCAAGTCGGCGAACACATTTACTTTGGCCTAGGGATCATAAGCAAGGCCGTGTGTGCCTTGGAGAGGTGAGATGTATTGGCCTCGAGGTTACGGAGACCTTTTTCTATCCTCCACACGTCGTCACTCTCGATCCGCAGCCTGGTCATGGTATTCGCTCACGCTTGCTCCTGGTGATCGCATAGCCGGATTTGGTCCTGACGGCGTAGACATCGTAATAGCATTCGATTGTGCGGCATGCTGGTAGAGTCTCCGTGGTGCCCAGGAGCGGCGTATGAGCATGGTTAGATCAACTGGAAGGATGTTTGGATGTAGGGTGCTGGGAAAAAATCTGTCAGGTTGTGGGAAGTTTGTGTCACTATGAAGGATGCTGCCTCCAGGGACGGGATGTCTGTTATCCTGGGATTCGGTGATATGGAAATGCCGAGTAATTCATTACGCATACCCAGCCAACCTCTCGTGTTCGAAACTTTGAGTTATCTCGAGCGTCCGCCCGACGGTTACAATGTCAACGCGGATGTTTGGCATTGAAATTACCGGCCAGAATAGAAATGGAATGTAAGTCTAGGATTGTGAGGTAGTCGTTGGCACAAACTGCCTCGCAGGGGGTTGGTACGCAGAGACTACGAAAACCTCCATGCCGCCTAAATCCATGCATACTGCCGTGGCCTCTACTGTTCGAAGAGGTGGGAGATGGATTCACGTTCTGCCAAATGAGGTCCGTCGTGTTGCCTCCTGGGCGACACTGACGGTCCGTTCCTGTGACAGACGTAGCCTGGTAGACGGAAACGGTTTGTCGGGATGGAGATGTGTTTCGTTGACTATGATGACGCCTAATACATGGGTGCAGGCAACATGTTGCAACTCACCCCCCTAACTGGCCAGATCGCAAGCGTTCCAGAACGCGTACTGAAACGAGGTAAGAGACTTATTCGATGTGCATTCAGAGTGAGCGGGATGGCGGTGTTCAGGAAGACTAGTTCTTCCATGGCTGCCAGCCGTTGGCGGTGAAGAATTTGACCAGAATCTCGCAGATCTGCAGACGTTCAGTAGCAACTACTGTAGCCATCTCATCATCACCGTGAAGTCCAAGCCAGAGGTTGGAACTGAGTTTGGTGTAGGATTGTTGATGGGAGCTGCCCGAGAGGGAGCAGGGGAGTGCCCTTAACTTCCGGTGCCGAGTTAGGCTACCGGGTGTTCCGGCTCCTTCTCGGTTTGAGGAATTGAGAGGGGGCTTCGGCTTTCTGGGAGCGGTGTTGTTTTGTGCACTGTAGTATGTGTGTCTGCGAAGTGCTAGACACCCGTGGGTCATGCGAAGGCTGTTACACAACCTGTGCGAGTTTGGATCTGTAGTCTCCTTCTAATGGTGTGGCGGATGCTGCTGGATGGTTGCCTGGTGTCGTCTCTGAGGTAGGTTAGTCCAGGACTGGCGTTGCTGGTGGAGGGACGCTTGTGCTCTCCTGTCTGGCTGGGAGTCCTGATGCTGCATGTGGAGAGGCGGCTCTGGTCGTCTGGAGGCGATGACAGCCTTCCCATCGGGCATCTGCCGTAGCAGGGTATTTATGTGTGTATATATATATACTGCCGATAAAAAGTTCCAGACAACCAGTTAAAGTAATGCAATTCAGCGTTTAGCTTAAATTGTTGTTTAACCCACGCAAGTTGTTTTTACAAGTAACCCAAAAATCACAGAATGTTCAGAACATAATTTTAGTTAAAAATGTTGATTATAGTAATATTCATAACGCATAGAAGGAGAAGTGTGGACTCTCCTGAAGTTGCCGTGGTCCACTCCTAGATGGCACCACTGCTGCTTGCTACGGAACGGAACCATGCATGCAACAAGCTGCCTATTATAAAACATCAGCAACTTGTGTTTTTGAAGACTTCAGCTCCTGAAAATCTTAGACAATATTATGCAGCATTAGAAAAAATCGATCTCATTTCTTATTTCTTTAATGAGGAATCAAAATCTGCATTTCAAATAATGAAATACAAGTTTAGGCAGAAGACACATCAAAAAATTTTCGCAGTAACCTAACTGCGGCCGCTTCACTCGAATCACAGTTAAGCATCCAAGCATTCCAAAAATATATTACCCCACCAACTGTTTGCACGGATAGCTTTGCAGAGATAACCGTTTCCACATATAATAAAATATTCTAAACACTTCTTGATGCATGCCTGAGATATGACTGGCCCTTGCCAGAACTTAATTATCAATTAGGTTTAGAGAAGGAGGGTCATTTTCTGTTGATTTTGGGTGGAGAAGAGTGGAACTCAACTTCCATGTTGTTATTTTTCACGCAAGTCGTACAATGTATCCCGCTAAATAGTAAACGAATCATCCTTTTCCAGCATTGATTCCAATTACGTTCGAACATCGTTTTTCCAGTCTGGAATAGGAATTTCGCTGCCAATGTAAATGCAGTCTTCAATTTGTGTCTTTATTGCAGATTGTTTGTTTTCAGTTAATTTTTTAAGAGACTGAATTTTGTTTACCAAAGAAGAATCCCTGACAACCATTCCATTGTGTGAAAACGCTCATCAATAGCACTTTGCATTTCCGAAATATTTGGGGTGACTCACATACTCCAGGTTATCTCACCCATCCCTTCCTCACATTCCTCGATCTCGTATGACGTCACTTCCGCTAAAGATCAAATGAGGTCAAACCGGCCGACCTTGAAATCGAAAACGTCCGCCGAGGATTCTTACTGAGTAGTCCCTTCCTCCCTGACGTTTAGTAGGCGCAATAGGCCTAACCTCGACCGCGGTGCCAAAAGCCTTCTCCGCTTCTTAATCCTAGCCTCCAACTCTTACTGATCGCTTAAAATGTTTACCTGTCATTCGTAAGATACATGGTTCAAATATTCATTTCTGTGACTTTTTTGTCTAATAACATTACAGTTGATTGTTTCAGGCCACCATAATTAATGCTAGGCCTATGACCAGGGAAAGCAGGGGACACCTCATACCTCGATGACCCGGGCACACTGGCGTGCTGCTCAGAGAGCCTTCCCTCTGGCGGAACCGGATAGAATTTGAATCACCGGAGGCGGCTCAGTGAAGGCTGCTATCTAGCACGGTCGAAAAGGACTTTCCAACGAACAAGCACCTGCGTCATCTGTCCAACTCCGACCAACACTGCACAGCCCCTAACTCTACTTGAAACATGAAAGGGGAAGCGAAATGCTAGGGAATGAGGGAAAATAAATTCGTGGTAGTAGAAAAACCACCCCAGCACTCGCCTTGCCAACCAGGGAAAACCACGAAAAGCCTATGTCGGAGTGGTGGCCCCAGAAATCGAACCCATGACCTCCGGAATGCATGCCTCGCACGTTACTTCGGAGCCAACTCCCTCTGTACAATTAATGCTTAGTTCGCTAAAAACAAGAGGTGTCATTACCGCCTAATATGTACTCCGCCTGTTTATTATCAGTATATTCACCTTTTTTTCTGGAAGCTGAAAGACACAGCTTGTGTTCCTCAAATTGTGTTTTAAGGAGTCAACCATACAAATTAAAAACCTTGCCCATCTTTTGCTTTTTTATTAGATATATCTCAACTGAAACTATTCATACATTATTAAAAGACCAGGCCATTTCGTAGCATTCGGTTTCATAAACGTAAGTAATTCTCCAATGCTTTAGATGCCTTTAGTGGTAGTTTTTACGTTGTTTAATTTGAGAAAACACCATAAAAGTGCCCTGGTATCGAGGGAGAGATGTTAATAGAAGGTATTTATGCCAATAGAAATAAAATAAAACAGCACTCATGATCATCAAACAAGTTGTAGACGATAAGAAGTATAGTCGACATATTTAGGGTGAGTAAAAATTCTACGTGCCCTTAGTGAATCGAATGCCGCCTCCCCAAGGGAATGCTAACCACTACATAAATGAGATCAATTGAATTGCCATCTTCTACTGCAAACCAGTGCAGTATACCAGTCTTAGTTTTATGATTTTATTCTGCTTCTATTTAGTTCCTCCTGTCGACGTGCAGAATACATTACGACGGTACCCTAACAAGGGTGGTTTTACTAACAATGTTAGTGGTATTATCTTTAGGAGCCTCGACATCTCAGCATGCGTAGTGTCCTGCAACAAGGCGTAAATTTCAAGCAGTCAATTACTTTATTCCTGGAGTTAATGTGCAGCATGTAAGGCCTGTATTTCTTCCTTGTTGTTTTTCTTTATACGAGTGTTGTTCAGTTTTGTTTATTTACACGTACAAAACAGAACCCGGTGCCCCTCTCATGTTACAGCGTTAAACGTGGTATGTGGACATTATTCTCTCTGCCTCTCGCCCTTCTTCTCTATCCCTCACACTTCACCCCGTTTCTCGCCCTCTTTGCCTCTGTATAGCGTGTATGTTTAGAAAACCCGTAATTAAAGTGCTTTTTGATATTAATAAATATTAAAATACTCGTATTGAATATCTCCGGCTGTTCTTCAAACATTTTATGCTTTCGGAAATGTGCTGATTTCCATGGTAACCAGAAAATAACAATAAAATATCCCGAATTGTTCTGTGTATATAAATAATAGTAAACAAAAATTGATAAAAATGTTTTTTTCTCTCTATTTCATTTTACGTCGCTTTAACTCCTTGGTCATATCGCGACGGATCTGTTGGTGGATAACTCTTAGAACGATATATGATGGACAGTTAGCCTTCTAGGTCTCATCCGTGTAACCACCCGCTCCGTCACGTGTCACAGAGACCCTAGCGCATAGCTACCGAATCTTCTGCTTCGTGCCGTGCAGACGGCATTAGGGTGCCGTCCAGTCCAACCGCCACTCAGCGTTCTAAGTCTCATCCCTGTAACCTGCTTCATGCCGTGCAGATGACATTAGGATGCCGTCCAGTCCAACCGTCGCCCTCACACAGAAAGGGGACAGTTAGGCTTCTAGGTCTCATCCTGGAAATGCCATCTTGCTTCGTCACGTGCCCACAGAGACCCCAGCGCATGGCAGCCGGATCTTCTGCTTCGTGCCGTGCAGATGGCGTTAGGGTGCCGTCCAGTCTAACTGCTTACATTGTCTGTAGATAGATGGCATAGCATTCGATATTACCACTTATTTTTCATTTTACTATTGTATTAGACTTAAGGTGGAACTTTGGGTCGTGGTATTAAATATCCAATCCGGCATTTGCCTTGGCGACTGAGGAAAACCACGAAAAAACCTCAGACAGATTGGTGGGCCCACGGGATTTCAACCCGGGACTCCCGAATGCGGGCCACAGACTTTACCGCTGAGCCATCCTGTAATATCTATCCCGAAATTCAATAAACGAGGTATTCCCATTTTTTAAAATCGTACTCCCTTACAACCCTTCCTTTGTTAAAAGTAATTAAGCCGTCTTAAACTCTATCCTTGAAGGGCACCTAACGTATATTACATACAAAGTATTATTATAATTGGTTCAGCACGTACGCACAGGATTTTAAATGTGAGCTTTGGTTTCAGGACAGTCGCTACATCCATTACTTACTTATTCAAAATTGATAATCTTCTTCTTCTTTCTCTGTTTAACCTCCTCTTATGTAGGACTTACACCCCCAGGACTTACAGGCGGGTGCCTGGGGTCAGAGGCCCGTCGAGGAGCAGACACTCATGGATCAGACAGAATATCCAGGATGGGTGATCAGCCCAATGCCTGGTATGGGAGGAAGGAAGTAGAAGAAACGAAATGATGGTAAAATGGAGGAAAGGAAAGGTGATGATGGAGCAGTTGGTGGAATCATTGGGGGGGGGGGGGAACCGGAGAACCCGAAGAAAACCCGCCCAGACGCCGCTTTGTCCACCACAAATCCCACTTGCGGGTCCCTGGGATTGAACCCGGGCCGCCTCAGGGAGAGGCCAGCGGTATAACCACTCGGTCACGGCGCCGCCTCAAAATTGATAATCACTAAAAAAAACCTGATGTGTTACACTCACATGACCTTCTCTACTCTTGTACAAACTATTTCTACAAACTCTTATTCTCCATCTATTTCATATTAATCGAGATAAACATTTGCAGAAACGATCTTTTAACATGCAAAGAGAATTACATTTTACACATAGCGACCAGTTGTAAAAATATTTGACTATCGCTTAAGGCTACTATGTTCCCCTTATTTTGTATTTGCAAGGGCAATATAGAAATACAATAGCCTTTAAGCATAGACATATCTCTTAATAGCTGGTTATTATGTGCAGCACCATTCTCTTTGTCACAGATTAATACTCTTTGCATATCCAAGACAAAAAAATGAATAACGAATTCCCATTTGAGAAAAGGGAAATAACAAGCAATATCTCGAAAATGGTTCACTCAACAAAAAAATGTATATGACATAAACTGTGTATTTTAACGCAATCTACATTTCTTGTGTAGTAAACTTTTGTCCATCTCTTATGGTTTACCAGTTATGCAAAAGTCGTTCACAATGAAGAATACTTTTGGAGACATTCCTAGAAAATTCGAGATATACATTTCATTTGTCATGAAAATATCTTAAACATATGATATTTTAATCAAAATCGTTAGAGCCATTTTTGAGAAAATCAAAATTTTCGAAAAATGTTCCATGTAAAGGGTAATCTGGGGTGGGGGGATTTTCTTGAAAACGTTCGTGTCCCATCTCTGGAAGATATTGAACCTAAATACCAAGTTTGGTGTTTATCCGACTGTTCGTTTCTGAGTTATGCTGTTCACAGCACACAGACACACAGATATACAAACACACACACGCACATGTTTCCAGAAATGCTTTTTTTGGATTCAGGGGGTCTCAAAACATGTATTTCCGGTGAAATCTCGGTATCGAATTTTTGGGTGGAATACAATACTTCCCCTACTTACTATACGTAGTAGAAAAAGTAAAAAGTGTTATTAATAGTTGTAATATATGTATCGATTCATTTTCGACTTTACTTTCAGGAGCTTTGCTGGATGTTGCGTCGGAAGTCCGCAGTAATCCCGATTTCGAGGTGACGACGGCTCACCTGCAGCAATGGGAGAAGAAGAACGGACCCCTGCCACAAAGAAGTGTGTTGCTGATAAGGACCGGTTGGTCATCGCGCTACCCCAAAAAGGATATGTACTTGGGTACAGCAACCAACGATACGTCCAAGTTGCGCTTTCCAGGTTGGTTTCCTGTATCAAAGCTAGCTTCGTTTAGTATTAATAGATTGTTCATGGAGCTATATTAGTACAATGAACGTAGCTTAAGGAGAGATTAAAAGTCCTCTCCATTATTAAATTTGCTAACTTCATGACCTATTATCTCAGAAACATTTAAGATATCAGATTGAAATTTTTACATCTTATAATCTCACTGGTATACTTTTATACAATAGATAGGACTTTACATTTATTATTAAAATTTATCAGTAATTAATTTTTTCAAATATAACTTTCCAACTTAATAATACTAAGTAAACCAGTTAGTTAAACATTGGGCTGTTTTTATCATAGCAAAATTTAATTTTTATATTTCCAATAGTTCCTGACAAAACGGGTCATTTATTTACGAAAATGTCATTCGGGAAAGAAAAAGCTGTTCAAAATAAAAGTGGAGAAAAGATAAATATGTATACATAAACAAAATTTCACATTGCTTGGGCATTTGAACACTGCCAAATTTAGAAGTGGTATCGATTTGTAGAAAAACGCTTCCCCTTTTAAGCTTAGCTATAATCTACCCCTCTACTCTAAAGTGTTTAGGAGTTATGATATCTTCTGTGAGGTGGTGCAGAATTCAGCTTACAGAACCTCAAATGCAGAACCATTTTTAAAAATGTAAGTATGGTGTGTACATTGATAGAATACATGTATATCAAATTAAAGAGAAATTTCAAAGTATAAAGCAAACTGAAAGTGTAATTTTTGTTACAATTTTCTCCATTGGTCTCCCCTTAAGTAACGTTTTAATTGGGAAGCCCCTCATATACTCTTACAATATTGTAGCACACCGGTTGCAGCCCGGATCCTACGCAGAAGTGTCAGCTCGGGGTACATGCCTGAAGGGTGAGGAGCTGGGAGGACAAAATAACAAAGACTGTCCATCTGACATTATACCCAAGAGGTTTAATCTATCTGCCCTCGTCCATAAGGGCCTAGTAGAGCCACCACAGTACCTATTGGTGCTTACGTTTTCGAGTTATGCTGTTCACAGACCACATATACATGCACACTTACACAGATAGACACACACAAGGACGTTTTCTATTTTTTTTTTTTTTTTTGTACATTCTCTACTACGTATAGTAAGCAGGGGAAGTATTGCATTCCACCCAAAAATTCGATACCGAGATTTCACCGGAAATACATGTTTTCAGATCTCCTGAATCCAAAAAAAGCATTTTTGGAAACATGTCCGTGTGTGTGTGTGTGTGTGTGTGTGTGTGTCTGTGTGTCTGTGAACAGTATAACTCAAAAACGAACAGTCAGATAAACACCAAACTTGGTATTTAGGCTTAGTATCTTCCAGAGATGCGACACGAAGGTTTTCAAGAAAATCCCCCACCCCAGACTACCCTTTACATGGAACATTTTTCGAAAATTTTAATTTTCTCAAAAATAGCTCTAACGATTTTGATGAAAATATCATATGTTTAAGATAATGTCATGAGAAATGAAATGTATATCTCGAATTTTCTGGGAATGTCTCCAAAAGTATTCTTCATTGTGAAAGACTTTTGTATAACTGGTAAACCGTAAGAGATAGACATAATTTTACTACACAAAAAAGTAGATCGCGTTAAAATGCACAACTTATGTCATATATATTTCTTTTGTTGAGTGAACCATTTTCGAGATATTGCTTGTTATTTCCTTAAATTTTCCAATACTTATACTTTTTCTCAAATTCGTTATTCATTTTTTTTATGTCCTGGACATGCAAAGAGAATGAAATGCGCCACATAGCAACCAGCGTTAAAATATTTGACTATCGCTTAAAAGCTACCATATTCCCCTTGCATCTACAAGAAAATTACCAATAAGATTGACATCTCGATATCTCGATTAACATGAAGCATATGGAGAATCGGCGTTTGTAAAAATAGATTGTACAAGAGTAGAGAAAGTCATGTGAGTGTAACACATCAGATTTTTTTACTTTCTCTACTACGTATAGTAAGTAGGGGAAGTATTGTATTCCACCCAAAAATTCGATACCGAGATTTCACCGGAAATACATGTTTTGAGGCCCCCTGAATCCAAAAAAAGCATTTTTGGAAACATGTCAGCGCGTGTGTGTGTCTGACTGTGAACAGCATAACTCAGAAACAAACAGTCGGATAAACACCAAACTTGGTATTTAGGTTCAGTATCTTCCAGAGATGCGACTCAAAGGTTTTCAAGAAAATCTCCCCACCCCAGATTACCCTTTATATGGAACATTTTTCGAAAATTTTAATTTTCTCAAATGGCTCTAACGATTTTGATTAAAATATATGTCTGGAGTGGGGGGATTTTCTCGAAAACCTTCGTGTCGCATCTCTGGAAGATACTGAACCTAAATACCAAGTTTGGTGTTTATCCGACTGTTCGTTTCTGAGTTATGCTGTTCACAGACACACAGACACACACGGCAATGTTTCCAAAAATGCTTTTTTTGTATTCAGGGGGTCTCAAAACATATATTTCCGGTGAAATCTCGGTATCGAATTTTTGGGTGGAATACAATACTTCCCGTATTTACTATACGTAATAGACCTAAAGAGCAGCACAGGAGCATAACAACCCAAACACCAAATCTGTCTTTGTATTCCTAGTGTAACATACCAATATTTTTTGTGTAATTCTTTTGTACCTGTAACATTTTATGGAAATTGTTATCCAGGTATCTCAGCGGAGCTTGCCAGGGAACTGGCACGACGCAAAGAGTTGGTTGGAGTGGGTGTGGACACAGCATCGCTTGATCCTGGCAGGATCGGTAGATTTCCAGCTCATATAGCCATACTTTCTGCAAACATATACGGCCTCGAGAACCTTAAACTGCATCACGCATCAGATCTACCAGGTAAGCGCATTGCCACCTAAAATCCATAATATAAGAATACTTCAGATGCCACGTTCTTATTTTATTTCCATAACAGAGCAAAAACTAATGACGCGTTTCTAGTCGACTTCCCTCCTCTTCAGAAATTGTACGATGTGCATCCAGAAAGTAAGTTTCGCTATTTTTTTAAAACAAACAAAACATACTTACGTGAAAAACTTTATTGGTAACAGGTACAGCAATGTTTGACCTATTCTTCGACATAGTCACCACAAGAATTGAGACACTTGCCATATCATGGGATCAACGTTTGTATTCCTGTGTCGTGGAAGTCTGCCGCCTATGAATGGAACCTGTGTGTGACAGTCATCTTCAGCTGTTCGTCGTTGTCAAAACCCTGACCGGAGGACGGGAATTTCTTGAGATGCAAGAAAAGATGGAAATCGCTGGCGGCAAGATCCGAGCTGTATGGTGGATGATCAAACAGCTCTCAGCCGAACTCCTGCAGAACAGTTGCTGTGCGTCGAGCCGTATGTTGACGAGCATTGTCATGGAGCAGCATAACACCTGCAGTATGCATACCACGTCTCTTGTTTTGAATGACAATTCGCAATTTCAGCAGTGTTTTACAGTAACGGTCAGCGTTTCCTGTTTCTCTGGGCAGGAAGTCAACGAGCAGAATGCCCTTCCTGTCCCAGAACATCGTACACATCGCTTTCTACACAGACACAGTCTGTTTGAATTTCGTCTTGACCGGAGATCTACTGGGATGCCAGTGCAATGACTGCTGTTTGGTTTCCGGGTAAAGTGCGAAATCCACGATCCTGTCGAGGAACTCGTCGCCGTCGTCATGATACGGTGCAGAAATGTCATTGCTGCTCCTAAGCGTTTAGTTTTTTGCTCGAGTGTCAGGTTTTTCTGCACCCGCCTCACACAGTTTCCTGAACAACAGGTGCTTGGTGACAACAAGGATCGCGATATCTGCGAAAAATGGCTGCTGAGCTCCGTAATCGTGAAGCGACAGTTTTCCTCGATGCGGTGCCCACCAGCTCAACTAGGTCAGCATTGATGAGGGACGGTCGTCCACCTCATCATGGACACTTTGACGACCTTAGGAAAACTGCCTACACCAGCGACGCGGCATCTGCTTTCTCATGATGTTCGGCCCATAGACCTGAAAGAGCTGACGATGAATTTCGATCGGGCTATGTTTTGTGTAGTAATGAACTTTATCACTGACCAAACCTCGCAGGCGGCGGCAGAATAATAAGAGCCGCCATTTCGGGTCACTGCTGCCGCGCTACTGGCACCAGTCGGGACCTGTCCGGTCGGCATATGATTGATACGTTATAGATCTGTTACCATACGCAATTTTCCGGCTAAATACGTTTTCTTCAAAGGAAACAAAATCGGGAAACTTACTTTCTGGATGTGCCTCGTATGTTTGCCTTTAAAACGCATTACATAGCTATGTGTGATGAAGGTGATGTCAATATAATTGGAGAGAATGTACTTTTAGTCTCACTGCTTGAGTCTTTCATCTGAATTCATGCTCAATTTGATGGATCAAAGGTGGTGTTGACGGTTTTGGAAATATTCTTATTCCTTACACTGAGTCCGTGTGCCGCATCGAAGAACTTACAAAACGAATAAGCTTATTCATACCGGTTTATTGATTTACACCTGCACTGTTAAATGGCGAACACAAGGACTTCCTTCATTTTCTCTGTAAGGACAAAAGAGAAATAAAGAAATCTGGACCCCAAGAATCTGCCGTACCCCTGGTCTTTCCTATAAGTAGTATCTAACCCTGACACTGGTACTTTGGATTTTCTTAGAAAACCTCGTACTTTTATAATTTTTTCTGCTGTTAAATACCCAATTATTTACCGCTTTAAGAATGTGTTGGCTGACATAGCTCAATCGTAGAGCACAACCTGCTGAACGAGGGATTCCGGGTTTGATTCCGGCTGAGGATGGGAATTTTTCTCTGGTCATGATTATTTCCTATCCTCCTCATGGTCTGTATGAATGAGAATGTGAATGTATGTGTGTGATCCAATGTATAAAAGTGAAAGAAAAACCAGATATCCAGTGACAACTGTACACGAGTTATCACCATTGTTGATAGTAACATGTTCCAAATGTAAAAGACCGCGATATGATCACTGCAATTAAAGGCAGGGTATAAATGGAATAATTAAAAACTTTGTTTTTCGCTCTGCTATTTTCTGTTTGTGGTTGTATGCAATATGAATTCTTTACTGTGGTTTCAGCGCGTGGATTTGTGTTGTATGTGATGCCGATGAAGATTCATGAGGGAACAGGTGCTCCATGCCGAGTTGTGGCGGTGATGGACCCATGTAAGTCAGGCAGCTCACCAACTGCCTCCAGTATGTACTTAACAACACTGCTGGTCTCCATAGCGACTGCTATGCTCAAGTAATCTCTTCATGTGCGGGCCACTAGAGAGGCTACCTGAATAACCAGATGTATATTTTTTCACAGATAGTACCTACTGAGTAATGGTGAAGTGAGGAGAAAACTGCACATCGATATTGAATTTTAAACGTTTGAGCCTCTCCACATGAGTCGATGGTAATTATAATCATTCGATATTTTATATTTTTACAGTAACGTATTCAATTATATGTTAAAAGCTCAGTAAATATTTAAAAAGGCAACACTAATCAACCGATGAAACTGCGTGACAATAAACACTGTATCTTATCCTGAAAGATGTGAAGAAAAAGCTACTAGTTTCTCAGAAACATGTCCTGAGGATCGTTAGGACTGCCAATTAAAATCTGAATGTTGCGAAATAGTGTCTAGACATCATTGTCAGAACTTTCTCTTTCAGCCTAGAGATTTCTTGCCTCCAAGTCATCTCATTCAAATGGTTAGCAACACAGATGCTGTACTTCAGCCTATGACTCCACACCTTCCATACTTAGATAATGTCTAGTTTAAAAACTGGCATTTCCAAATCCCTTTCGTTCAATCAGAATTGGTGTGTCAATTTGTAGAAGACTTGAAACCTCAATCATTTTCATTGTTTTAAAGTTATATAAAACTCGTTACTCTCTAGAAATAACAGTTAAAATTTGGCAGCATACAAACACTCTGAGCCATGGTTTTTTTTCGGGATTTTCCCGGGTTGCTGGCTGTTGGAGTGATTTCTATCAGCCTCCGAATTTCATATCCCTCTATTTCGTTTCATTCATCCTTCATCCAGTTAGTTCTGTTTCAGGATGGGAAATGTCGGTGATGGTGTTTCGGTGCGGCGTGGCAGGGAAAAAGGATGCTCTGTGGAACTTTTCTGTCCTTCGGCTTTTGGATGCTTGCCGGGTAAATGGACCGCCTTTCGGAGCGGGGTGTTGGACCCTCTGGGTGAGGCGGGGGTCCACGATCTGCCTGTCCGATTGTTTGGGTGTCTGAATCTGAAAACTGTATGGACCCTGTCATTGCCGTGCCGTCACTCCTGATTTCGGCTGCTCGGTGTATCCTCTCACCTTCTCCTCCCTCCCTTGTGGGGCTTAGGTACAATATCCTCACTGGAGCACTGCCTAGTCCCTTTCGATCATCAGAGAAAATAAAAAAGGTTTCTCATTCCGAAGTTACAACTTTATTTTACGCGTTCTCTTATCAAATATGGAAATCAGCTAAACTAGGAGATGAAGATGAATGTAATTTGAGTGACAAGGGGATAGCTCTAATCGAAGACAAACTATAGTGGGAAGACTAATTGTTAAGAATTTCTCTATTAACGGGTCCCATTCGGGCCACAGCCTCGAGCAAAGTTGAGCTTAAATTGTGAATTGAACGTATTGCTAAATACACCTACAAATACTTAGGTTAGGTATGTTTATCGTAACCTGTAAGTGAATGTAACGGTAACTCCACATTAAGGCGAGTCCACACAGTTCAACATATCAACAGTTAACATTCAACAATTAATAAAATGTTTCATTCAACATGTTAAATGCCTTCAACATATTATAACTGTGAACCTTTAGCATTCCATCCACACCAGTTGACTTGTTGGGACAATAAAATCTCTCAACTAAAAGCCAAATGGACTCCAGGATTTAGTTATTGCTATTTGTATCTCTGCTTGATATGTAATAAAAAGAAACGTAGAAGGTGATGAGGCACAGGAGTGAAAATAGTTTTAATGAGTTGAAAATTCGGAGCAGGTTTGACTTCAATTTCTTGAGAACAATCAAAGTGACTTCAACTTAGCTTTGAGCAAGGTTTCTAACCTATAATTCACGAAAAGGAACACATTTGACATCAGCCATTCCAGCTGTCAGACTTGAGCCATTTTTTGCAATTCTCTAACAAAGTGAAGCTATTTTTCTTTTCTGATATTACACCTCTGGAACAGCAATAAACTGCACATAGCTTGGTATAATTGTCCATTCTTTTTATTACATATATAACAATGTTCTATAATGATAGCCTCAACAAAGATTTTATTAATGAAAATGTCTTTGCTTTCGTCCATTCCATAACTTCACATGAAGCAAACCAAATCAATGATACGAGCACAGAACGAGTCAACACAGATCTACTGAACACAATAGCGTGAAGGAATCAGAAGTACGGCGTTGCCATGTTTACAGTCTGGAAACTTCTGAAGTTCACCCCATTACATACACAGAGAGCAAATTGACTTAACAAGTTTTCCATTAAAAGTGGAAAACACCCAACATATTAAAAGTGTCAAGCACAACTCTTTCGGTTCACGTGTTAAGTCAATTCTGCCATCGAAATTTGGCCAACATGCAAACTGTTAACATGTTGCACTTGACAAGTTTTGTTAACTGTTAACCAGTGTGGACAGGGCTTTAAACAAACATCAGCACTGACACGTACATTTCAATAAGAGTTGTATTCTTTTCGCATTTTAAGTGTGTTTAATCAGTCAGCGTGCGTAAGAAGCTAACTATAATGAATTTCTATGTTCATTCTTGCAGAAGGCTTTCATTTTCATTGGAGTCGATGGATTCCTCAGGTTCATGGATCGCCGCCTCCAAATTACGTTAATTTACTTATCTACATCAGCTTTTCGTAAATCTAAAGAACTCTCCGAAGAAGCGATAAAGGAACGGCGCTTCCTAACAAATGTCCCAAATGATTATCCAACATGGGGCCAGCACTTATGATTCAAAGAGCGTAGAATTCACTTCAGGTATTGTTACACTTCCAATGTCTTTCAGGGTTTCTGGTGGTGGGAAAATAGATTACAGATTTTTCCATGCTTTATAGTGCAGTTTTCTCCTATATATCTTCATGTCAAGTTAGGATCGATGTTGTTATTCAAAACTAATTATCAGAAACAAAACACAGGTTCAGACTATAAAAGGTGTATTGCACTGGAAATTTGTATAATTTCTATATTGTTGTAAAATAGTACGTATATTTTAAATGGTAATGTGTATTTTTTGATACTATTCAAATGTATTTTTAAACTTTTTTTCTGACCAAAGGTTCTTTAAACCAGCGTGGATGATGCATCAAACAATAAGAATTTGTGTAGTTAGAAAATCAGCACAGTGTTCAAGATGCAACATTCCTATTTTTAAGATAATGGAATATATCTTATTTATTGATGTGAAAATGTTAGTGTAGAGCATATATATTCGTTTTGAATGCATTATCTATGTTAAAAAGCTTCTCAGAACAAACATACTTGCAATTCTGTATATCACTCTTCAGGAGGATATATTCTTCTCCCCCGGAACTCTTCCTAAAATGTAAGATATTGTAGAGAAATATAACATCCTCAGATTTTCGAAGCATGTATGGATGAAGTGTATCAAGATTAATAGTGTTACTTACTAAGTCATGGCAACTATTTTGTTTTTTCAAATGTATCACAAATTTTCAAACATATTGAGAGGTACGGGTACTCTAACGAGTATTGCAAATGAGGGCATTCACCTGGTAGGGGTTACAAGACAGGAAGGAAGGTAAAAAATCACAGACTCGAATTAGCGAAGGGTTTTTCAGTTTGAATAAATCAAATTCAGCGTGCAAAACATCCGTTGAGTATGATGGGTCCTCTAATATCTACATTTCCAGTATGAATTGAACACCAATCGAGTACTCACCACCCTTCGTCGTTCTTGAATATGCACGCCCTCTACTGGTAGATATTAGAGCACAACCAGCTTAATAACGTGTAAAGTAAAACCGCCGGGACGTGGAAAGGGAACGGTGGGCTTTAATTTATAACCACATAGATACAAAGAGCGCCAAAGAAAATCTTTGGCCATTTCATTGGTTGCTTTAAGCCACGGTGCAAGGTGCACCAGTCCTTCTGCTAAATAGTTACACCAATAACCACATCAAAGGTTACAAAATGGCGTAGAAACGAAATATATGTTTACGCTCTCGATCGTATTGGCAAAAGAGAAAGAGGTAGAGTGAATGCATTCAGTTTATCATACAGACCTCTTATAGTGATTGGTAACCCATACCTTATTCGGCTAGTGTAGGACACGCATTTGAAGGGGTTAACAGCTAAGAGGAAAACTTAGTGAGCGCCCAGGTTAGTGAAATGTAGAATGTGTAGTGTGAGAGAGATTTCAGGGGGTGCAAATTAAAGCTTGAATGGTATTCATTAAATACATAGTCGTTTATAAAAAAAATAAACAGAACTGCATTCTCACAGCGATTTCAATGCTTGTTGCTGCATAGAAGTAAACATAACTAAATAATAAATAAATAAAGCAGCATGTTTTCCCTCTAATTCAAACTATAATTGGTTAATGTACCTTTACTAATATATTGCTGATCATAGGAATACAATAGGATTATAGAACAAAAATATAACCCAATTTTATTGTCATAATATGTATGTAATATTCGGTAAACCATATACATATTTATCTCTAGTTTCTAAACATGATCAGTAATTATAACAAAAGAGTAATTTGCATTTAGTAAACGGATATCATCATCTGCGGATATTTTACGTGGAGTGCTCACTTTCTGAGAGAATGTAGACCGTCGTCCCCACTTTCCTGGAATATTTTATCCAGTAATTTACTAAAAAACACTTTGAAGCACTGCCGTTGCAATTGCTGTAACAGTGCGACCAGCCTCCCACATACCCACGATACGTCTGCGAGTAATTTCGCTAGTATACGGCATGACTGGTTCTGAGACAATAAACATGTTTTGGTTTCAATAACACCAGAAAAAGCTAAGGCATCAACCTCCCTGTTTCTCCCCTTATTGCTGTGTTACCAAGCCACCACGCTCTGCGATAGGTAAGGTGAAGGACACGCCTCATAAGACCCCAGAAAAGATACAAAATCCGCCGAAGATTTTCTTTGATCCTTTTGTACAAAGTGTAAGATAACTCCGTTACCCCGTTAATCCTTCCCTAGCAGTAACTTCGGTTTGCCTTGGCTCACCTAAGCTGAACTTCTCAGGGAATTCCTTTATTTGAACTGAGAACAAAAACACCTTTACTCTCACATCACAACGCTTTCAGTTGGTTGTCCTTGTACTAGAGGTTTTCAGTCTTAAAAGTTCTGAGTTTGGTTTCTACAGAAAATGGAATGATACCATGACCTAGTAAGTAACCCACATGAATTAACTCGGTAAATTTATATACATACCGTCCGATTTTTCTTCACAAACAAGAAAGAACTTATTTGAAGAAATCAAATGGTGCGACAAACCCGATATAGGCTTGTGTGCATGCTCGCTGTATCCTTTACCTTCGTTCAGTATAGAACATCATGGGCGGATGGCAATTTTGAGGACGGCATATGATCAACTTCTTCTCGTTTTTCAAAGCCGAAGTAAAAGTAAATTTAGCTTAGAGGCTGTTTGAAGATAACGCTGATACCAAAGCTAGAAGAAAGGACAAACATAATGTTAATAGAAAAGGATTAATGCTTACGGAGTATGTTGAAGAGATTGGGTAGTTTCTGAAATGCAACGTGCGCTTTGTTCTGTATGAAGCTTTGAACTACATGTGTCTTATATGGATGTAATGAGATTCTCAGTGTTGTTCTGTAAATAATGTACCTCATTTGGAGTGCCGGAAAATCATATTCTGTGAATGTAAAATATTTGCATAAAACACAATACAATTTTTGCTATAAATGATGCAAATATTCAATTGTTGCTGCTAATCGGTAACTCAGATTAAATTTTGTAATTGAGTGTGATCATAAAAAAGAAAGAAAAGAAAAACAAAAGAAAACCCTAATTAATCACTGGTGTTATTTTTAAAACCTTGGATCATTTAGTTCCTATTTCAGTTCTAATGTATGATTTCAATGTGATTAAGACACCTACGGGTTTTGGTTACTGGGATATTCGTTGACATCCAAAAACTAACTTCGTGGCATACAATCTTTGTGTCATATAGTTGTGCTCATTATGGTGTTAGATGCATCATTCAAAATTATTGTAGAACATGTTAATACCGTAATTATAGACGGGAGGTATAAATAATTAAATAAAGAAATGATAGTAAGATATAGAAATGATTGAAATAAATAATTTTCGTATATTAAATCAATGTACAGTGTCTACATAAAAATACTGTCATACTATAAACTGACACCATGTCTAGGGTTACCATACGTCCATATTTAGTACGGGCAATTTGTATTTTTACCCAAGCGCCCATGTCCATACCGTACTTCGCGAAACATGTTAAAATGTCCGTACTTTTCAGGAGGATGTATAAAAATAAAATCTGATGTGTTACACTCACATGAATTTCTCTACTCTTGTGGAAACTATTTTTACAAACGCTTATTCTCCATATGCTTCATGTTAATCGAGATATCGAGATGTTAATCTTATTGCTAATTTTATTGTAGATGCAAGGGGAATTGGTAGGCTTTAAGCGATAGTCAAATATTTTAAGAGCTGGTTGCATTACCAGGACAAAAAAATTGAATAACGAATTTGAGAAAAAGTATAAGTATTGGAAAATTTAAGGGAATAACAAGCAATATCTCGAAAATGGTTCACTCAACAACAAAAAAATGTTTATGACATAAATTGTGTATTTTAACGCGATCTACATTTTTTGTGTAGTAAAATTTTGTCTGTCTCTTATGGTTTACCAGTTATGCAAAAGTCGTTCACAATGAAGAATACTTTTGGAGACATTCCCAGAAAATTCAAGGTATACATTTCATTTGTCATAAAAATATCTTAAACATATGATACTTTAATCAAAATCGTTAGAGTCATTTTTGAGAAAATTAAAATTTTCGAGAAATGTTCCATGTAAAGGGTAATCTGAGGTGGGGGGATTTTCTTGAAAACCTTCGTATCGCATCTCTAGAAGATACTGAACCTAAATACCAAGTTTTGTGTTTATCCGACTGTTCGTTTCCTAGTTATGCTGTTCACAGGTACACACACGGACATGTTTCCAAAAATGCTTTATTTTGGATTCAGGGGGCCTCAAAACATATATTTCCGGTGAAATATCGGTATCGAATTTTTGGGTGGAATGCAATACTTCCCCTGCTTACTATACGTAGTAGAGAAAGTAATAATATTTGTTTTGTTCTGCGAAATGCATGCGCTCCAAGTTTTAATTTTTAACCATTGACAATACTTTGTGACTACTGTTTTTGAATTGTTTAATAAATCTCATTGTTGGTTACGCCACACTATCTTACGATCTGGCGGTTAGAAGCTTTGCTTCATTCAGTTGACAGCCAGTCCTGCTGCACTGCAGTAGTAATCATACAGTGCAGTGGTTGTTATGTATGTTCAGTGTTCTTTTTTGCATTGAATTAAAGTATTTATTGAGTGAAAAGTGTTTTTCTTTATATCCGTTTATAAATGCCAAAAAGACGTTGTCACTTTAACAGTGACTTGGAAAAAGAATTTTGTTTATAAAACGTGCAAACATTATTGATGGTCAAACCGAAGATCAAGTTAAGTGTGTAGTATGTAAAAGTGAATTTCCAATCGCGTATGGTGGTCGTCGCGATATCGTCAAACATATAAATACTCGAAAACATATCAAAGCGACAAGAGCTTTTGCAATAAGTGGCATGTTACCTTTATTTAAACATAAAGACCCGAATAAAGAAGACTTATAGTACCGCCGTTTTATCTCCGGCTCTGACATTTAGCGCGACCGAGAGAGGTAGTGTTGCCAATTCTTACCCCTACTCTGAACACGTGTGTATACCTGTGCCATCTCTTCGTAAAATGCAAACGATGAAATAGTTGCCTATGTTAGATTATTTAAAGTATGGAGATAGCATTTACAGGAAACTTAAACAAGGGTAACGCAGTAAATCGCATGCGCACAGAAAACAAACTTCACCTGGACTAAAGCAAACAGCTACTGACGACACGTGTTTCACTTACAAGAAAATCGGCAACGCAGCCCAAATTGCAGTGTACGCACCGGAGAGGGAGCCTGTAATTGGTCCTAGCAGACAACTTCTGCTGTGCGAGTCAACTCAGCACTGCACACCTTGCCGGATCTTTTATTCGTTTCTTTCGTGTTGTGGTTTATGTTCAGCAAAGCCCTAAGCAACAACAGTAGACTATATTTATTACAGACTTAAAAGAAATCAAATTACAGTCCCCATTTATCTGTTGAAGCGAATCAGAATAGCTTCCTTTAACATGGAAATTCACAGTGCTAGTATTGCTAAAGGTGGCCATTCTAATATATACCTGTCTTTTTCTTTACCCTCATGAAACGTCAGGGCGGAGATACAGCGGCGTAGGTATAGGATGCGCAGCTAAGAAGGCAACATTTTCGTTCCATGTGGTACAACATGATTTTAGTTTCAAATCAGCTGATTGCCAGTCACTGCTCGTATGTAAACTATATGATCCAAAGTTTTCGAGTGCCCGAACAAAAACTGAGCCTATAGCTGTTAATGTGATTTCACCTTTTGTGTTCCAAGGAGTAATTTCTGAATTAGAGCATGCCAATTATCTTAAAATCACAGTTGATGCTTCCAATAGACTAGATATCAAAGTAGTTCCAGTTGTAGTAAGGTATCTTTTGCCTACAAAAGGCGTTTCAATACAACTATTAGAATTTAGCGAAGTGTGTGGAGAGACCTCAGAAATAATAACAACTCATGTTTTGAAAACCTTACGCACTCATAATCTGACCATAAAGTAGTGTGCTTCTGTGCCGATAACACGAACATTAATTTTGGAGGTGTTAACAGACAGGGGAAATCTAATGTATTTAGAAAATTACGAGAAAAACTAAGGAAAAAATCTGATGTGTTACACTCACATGACTTTCTCTACTCTTGTACAAACTATTTTTACAGACGCTTATTCTCCATATGCTTCATGATAATCGAGATGTCAATCTTATTGCTAATTTTCTTGTAGATGCAAGGTGAATATGGGAAAGGGCTTTAAGCGATAGTCAAATATTTTAAGAGCTGGTTGCTATGTGGAGTATTCCATTATCTTTGCATTACCAGGACAAAAAAAATGAATAACGAATTTAAGAAAAAGTATAAGTATTGCAAACATTTAAGGGAATAACAAGCAATATCTCGTAAATGGTTCACTCAACAAAACTTCGTTTCTGAGTTATGCTGTTCACAGACACACACACGGACATGTTTCCAAAAATATTTTTTTTGGATTCAGGAGGCCTCAAAGCATGTATTTCCGGTGAAATCTCGGTATCAAATTTTTGGGTGGAATGCAATACTTCCCCTACTTACTATACGTAGTAGAGAAAGTAAAAATACTCGGTATAGGCTGCGGTGCTCACGTTATTCATAATTGTGTTCAGCATGGCGTTGACCAACTCCCCTTTGACACTGAAGCAATTGTTAAGATTTACAAATATGTTTATATTTATACAGTAGGAGTTCATCAATTAAATGAATTTTGTGAATATGCGGAGATTGAATACCATAAACGTCTCTCGCATATCTCAACTAGATTTCTCAGTCTTTTACCTGCCATAAACGAATACTTTTAATTCTTGATGGGTTAAAAGCATGCTTTCTTTCTCAAAATTCGTGCCCGAAAATTATAAGAGAAATTTTTGATAATCCTGTCAATGAGGCATATATGTTGTTTATTCATGTCGTTCTACAAATTTTCAGTGAATGTATTCTTGAAATGGAAAAAAATAACATCACTACAACACAAGTTTCAATTAACTACAATGATGTAAAGCAAAAACTTGTTGCTAGGAAAAATCACAGTTTTATTCCACAAATAGCAAAACAGAAATTCACTTCACTAATTAATGAATGAATAATAACCTTAGAGGTTGTTGAAGAAAACTTGATTCCTTTTTATGATAGGTGTATTTCTTACTTAGAAATTTGGGGAAATAGTTTTGATGGGGTTTGGTTTTCTTTGAGAGAAACTTATGAATTATCCTGGCACGATATTCAGAAATCAGCAGAGTTCATAAATAATATCATCCAAAACAACGAAAAAAAATCTGATGTGTTACACTCACATGACTTTCTCTACTCTTGTACAATCTAATTTTACAAACGCCTATTCTCCATATGCTTCATGTTAATCGAGATATCGAGATGTCAATCTTATTGGTAATTTTCTTGTAGATGCAAGGGGAATATGGTAGCTTTTAAGCGATAGTCAAATATTTTAACGCTGGTTGCTATGTGGCGAATTCCATTCTCTTTGCATGTTCAGGACATAAAAAAATGAATAACGAATTTGAGAAAAAGTGTATTGGAAAATTTAAGGAAATAACAAGCAATATCTCGAAAACGGTTCACTCAACAAAAGAAACTATATGACATAAGTTGTGTATTTTAACGCGATCTACATTTTTTGTGTAGTAAAATTTTGTCTATCTCTTATGGTTTACCAGTTATGCAAAAGTCGTTCACAATGAAGAATATTTTTGGAGACATTCCCAGAAAATTCGAGATATACATTTTATTTGTCATGACAATATCTTAAACATATGATATTTTAATCAAAATCGTTAGAGCCGTTTTTGAGAAAATTAAAATTTTCGAAAAATGTTCCATGTAAAGGGTAGTCTGGGGTGGGGGGATTTTCTTGAAAACCTTCGTGTCGCATCTCTGGAAGACACTGAACCTAAATACCAAGTTTGGTGTTTATCCGACTGTTCGTTTTTGAGTTATGCTGTTCACAGACACACAGACACACAGACAGACAGACACACAGACACACAGACACACAGACAGACACACACACGGACATGTTTCCAAAAATGCTTTTTTTGGATTCAGTGATTCTCAAAACATGTATTTCCGGTGAAATCTCGGTATCGAATTTTTGGGTGGAATGCAATACTTCCCCTACTTACTATACGTAGTAGAGAAAGTAAAAATTCGGGTATGATTGACATTGACAAGCTGTTTGATGAAGTTTTACTGTTAACACAATATTACATAGGATCAAGGATTCAATTAGTGGTATAGAAGGCATTGACTTGTGGGTAAAGTTCTTCAAACGGTTGCAGGTAGGTCAGTCAAAGTCAATGTAAAAACTTCGAGAAAATTATAGAATTTGTTTGATGTCTGCCCGGAACTTCTGATCCAGTAGAGCGAGTGTTTTCTATTATGAAAAGTTTAATGACACCTCAGAGGAATCGCCTCAAAATAGACAACATCAAAGCAATGTTACAGATTAAAGTGAATTGCGAATTGACTTGTTTCGCATATTATGACGTTATCAAAAACAATAGTGTAATCTTGAAACGAATTCTGAGTTCAAAGAAGTATGATGACTGGAACGATACACTAAGTCGCCGAATTTGTCATATTCGGAAAACAATGAGGATGTAGGACCAACCCCAGGATCTTCCAAGAGCTTCCGTTAAACCAGAAACAAGAAGCAACTGAAAAAGGTACAGTGATTATTTTATATTAAATTACATACACATGAGAATACTAGAAGTAGTATCTATTTTAGTTAGAAATACAAATATTTGTCTACTAATAGGCCTACTGCTGCTGATACTTCTACTGCTACTACTATTCCTACTGCTGTTAATAATAGTCAAAATATAAATATATATATATATATATATATATATATATATATATATATATATATATATAATAATGACGACGATGATGATAGACCTGTATTCTTAGTTGAAAAGCAGCAGCAAGGTCTATTTTTACTTTCTCTACTACGTATAGTAAGTAGGGGAATATTGTATTCCACCCAAAAATTCGATACCGAGATTTCACGGAAATATATGTTTTGAAGCCCCCTGAATCCCTGTGTGTGTGTGTGTGTCTGTGAACAGCATAACTCAGAAACGAACAGTCGGATAAACACCAAACTTGGTATTTAGGTTCAGTATCTTCCAGAGATGCGACACGAAGGTTTTCAAGAAAATCCCCCCACCCCAGATTACCCTTTACATGGAACATTTTTCGAAAATTTTAATTTTCTCAGAAATGGCTCTTAACGATTTTGATTAAAATATCTTATATTTAAGATACTTTCATGACAAAATGTATACCTTGAATTTTCTGGGAATGTCTCCAAAAGTATTCTTCATTGTGAACGACTTTTGCATAACTGGTAAACCATAAAAGATAGACAAAATCTTACTACACAAAAAATGCAGATCGCGTTAAAATACACAATTTATGTCATATACAGTTGTTTTGTTGAGTGAACCATTTTCGAGATATTGCTCGTTAATCCCTTAAACTTTCCAATACTTATACTTTTTCTCAAATGGGATTTCGTTATTCGTTTTTTTTTATGTGCTGGACATGCGCCACATAGCAACCAGCCTTTAAAAGATTTGACTATCGCTTAAAACCTACCATATTCCCCTTGCATCTACAAGAAAATTAGCAATAAGATTAACATCTCGATTAACATGAAGCATATGGAGAATAAGCGTTTGTAAAATAGTTTGTACAAGAGTAGAGAAAGTCATGTGAATGTTACACATATTTTTTCGGTATAAAGTTTAGAATTGTCGATAAAATAGGCTATATTTTTGTCCATATTTTCACTGTCCAAATTATGGTAACCCTTACCATGTCGCCTTGGATAATCGTATTTAAATGAAGTTGGTGACATTCTAAAGAAAAACTAAAAAATTTTTGTGCATGTCAACAATGGACAACAATGGGCGGGATCGCGGGAATCAAACACAGAAGCTAAATTCAATCTTGCTTGTGATTAGTAGATATGGGTTGATTGTTGGATATTTAGCAGACAGGCTACATGTGAATGTTTGCTTTTAAAATTGTGTTGTTATTAAAGAAGTTTTAAGGAGTTATGGCGAACCCACAAGAACATAGTAGGCGTGTTTTGGTTGGTGCAGGTTCAGCGTGCTTTTAGGCGAAGGTTTCAACATCAAGCTTCTACATACACCTCAATTTTGAAGTGATACCTTGGTTTTGTGGCTGCATACGTCATCAAAGGAAAGGCCATTCAGGGAGACCATCTGTCAATGCGGGGATTGTGGGCGGGAGGTATTTGTACGTAGTCCTAAGAAGTGTGTCCGTAGAGGCAGTCAGCAGTTAAACATCCCTAAATCCACCGTAGCCAAGATCCTGCGTACGAGACCCTAGAAACTGCAATTGTTGCACCAGTTGAAACCTGATGACCCTGCAAAACGATTAGATTTTTCTGAACATTTATTGTACTAACGGAGAATAATGAAAATATGTCAGGAAAAATAATGAGGATAATGTCTTCTACAAGTGGCCGCCGACGTCACCTGACTTGACGGTCTTTGACTTCTTTTTATGGGGCTACATAAAAGATTGTGCCTATGTACCTCATTGCCTCAAAACCTGCAATAAGTACAACTTCGTATCACTGCTGCCATCTAGCCCATTTCATCAGATATGTTGGAGCGTGTGTGGCGTGAATAGGAATATCGCCTTGATGTCTTCAGCGTCACTCGTGGGGGCCACGTTCAATGTCTATGAGGTATAGCAAAACATATTTGAGTTTTTCTTTCGAATGTCACTAAGTTCATCCAAATACGACTATCCAAAGCAATACCAGTTCAAAGTATGACAGTATTTTTATGGACACACTGTATAATGTAACAAGCCTGAGTTGAGATATATGTTCGAAAAACAGATCATTAGCGTGTCATGTTAACCAAAGTCATTAGCGACAGCGGAAATAGCGAGCACGTTAGCTTAAGATTCTGAGAATTCAGCTAGGTTATAAGTCACGTAGGCAGAAATTCTGGAAAAAGAGAAATGCCCTTAAATTCTGAGAATTTTAGCTAGGGCCCATAGTAACAGCTAAGAGACGTGCATGAAGAGGATTTTAAGTACTGGACAGGGCGTAAAATAATGTTGGTGGGAGTAATTCCAATGTAGGCGTGGCTTAATAATATAAAGGCAGGCATCTAGTTCAGAGAGTTACCCTCTCTGTGGTACTATCCTGGTACTTGCTCGTGCGATATTTTAAGCGCCCAGTGACGCGCTTGTGTGAGTAGTGGCTATCGCGAGGGGTCTTGCCGGTAAACATTTTAGCGACTCACATCTGGTTACGCTTGTAGTTTCATTTATTGCGGAAACAGTCTATTTCCAATTGTAACTTTGATACTGCAGAAGTTAGTAGTTATAATAACTCAGATGTTACAATTCATAGTCATTCTATTTCTTCATCTCAAACGGTCGGCAACTCACTCCAATAACTCAAATATTAGTTCGCAATGAATTTCTCAGTCAATTTAAACTGAATCTCTCAGTCAATTTAAACTGCTGTTGTCTTTCATAATACATGCACGCATACCATGAGGAAAAATACTCATAGCTGTACCACTGAAGCAGCCGGCAGCAGAGTCAACAGCAGATATTGGAGACAACGAGAAAAGGTGACAACTACATTCGTGTACCAGATTGTCGCACCATTGCGCCATCACATATTCTGCTTCAATGTATTGAGGTTATAAAATAACCGTAACACGCAAACACAGTTATATTCCACGCCAACCTCTTGACGATGTCGAGGTACCACTTTTATCAAGGAAAAATTACTCGAAACGAATCCTGGAGCCTTGTAACAGGAGATAAAAGCTCTATATCTGAGGCATTAGAAATGTTATTCACGCTTTTATAGAAAAGGTTTGTACCGTCTCAGCTTTTGTGTAATAAAATACAGTTTTCATCTAATGAGAAACAAACTGAAACTATCCAATCAGCAAGGGATCTCGAAAAACGTGAAAAATGCATGAAACATGTAATTTTCTGATTCTTTCTTCTAAAAATAAGTTATTGTTTCTCCTATAACATTCAGTTACAATTAAACCGCGTTTTGAATGTTTGAAAACACCTCGCAGTAATAGGCACAGTTTATTTCATTACAGTTTTTCTCGCACTTCATTTGCTTTCTTTGAAACTCTATTATTGTGAAACAATGCACTTGAAATTTGCTCCAGATGTTTTTGAAACCGTAATAAAAAACATTTGTAGGTTTTACTGACTATTATTTCAAGAACTTTCACAATCATCTACGATACATTTAACTATTGCACATTTTGAAAAATTGTTGCGAAACTTCTATACCTTTTACCGTGCGGGATGGCCCAGACGGCAACGCCTGTGGCCCGCATTCGGGAGCTCGTGGGTTCGTTCTCGCGGCGACCTTCCTAACCCATGGCTTTCTTCGGGGATTTCCCCGGGTCGCTAGGTGAATGCTGGGAAGGTTAAATTATATCCCCCGAATTTCCTGTCCCTCCAATTCGCCTCCATTCTCATTTCACTTCACCTTTCATCCCTTGGTCTGTTTCAGGATTTAAAGTGTCGGTGGGAGTCTCGGCATGCATACTCTATTTAACACTTCGTCCCCCGAAATGGGGTTGTCGTCCTCCGTGGACTAGTGGTACCGTGCTAGCCTCTAGTTCCCAATGTCGCGGGTTCAAACCCGGCGGAGGACGATGACTTAGCATGACTTCCTTCGGAAGGGAAGTAAAGCCGGTGGTCCCGTGTCGTAGATTTAGGGCACGTAAAAGAAGCTCAAGCCAGATAAAGAGGCCTCTGAGCAAAATTACCGGTCTTTCACGCACAATATAGAATGGGACGCTAAGAACCACAGCAGTTAAAGAACGTCCATAAATAAAACTCAATTTAATTTTTCCCCGAAATGGGGGCGGTCTCCGAGTACCGGGCCTACCAGTGGGATGTGTAAGCCTAAAGGGGGAGGGGAGCCGCAGCTACCATCCGGGGAGTTTCAATCTGCCCTCTGCCCTATCGTGCCTCCTGGTCCGGCCTCCTTCTGTCTCCTCTAACCTCCCCTCCCTACTGAGACCCCAACGAAAGGTCGGATAAATATCAAATTTGGTATTTGGGTCCAGTAACTTTCAAAGATCGTGACGAAGATTTTCAAGGAAATCCCCAAACACCAAACTACCCTTTACATAGAACATTTTTCGAAAATTTTGATTTTCTCAAAAATAGCTGTAACGATTTTGATTACAATGTCATATGTTTAAGATATTTTAATGCAAACAAAATGTATATCTTGAATTTTCTGGGAATGTCCCCAAAAGTCCTCTTCATTCTTAATGGCTTTTGCATAACTGGTAAACCGAAAGAGATAGACAAAGTTTTGCTATGAAAAAAATGTAGATGTTATTAAAACACACAATTTATATTATATACATTTTTTGTCAACTAAATTATTTCCGAGATATTCCTTGTTATTTGTTTGAATTTTCCAATACTGTTTTCTCAAGTGGGAATTCGTTATTCGCTTGTCTTATGTCCTGGACATGCAAAGAGAATGGAATGCGCCACATAGAAACCAGCGTTAAAATATTTGACTATCGCTTAAAGTCTACCATATTCCCTTTGCACCTACAAGAAAATTATCAATAAGATAGTTTCTGCAAATGTTTATCTGGATTAATATGAAATAAATGGAAAATAAGCGTTTGTAAAAGTAGTTTGTACAAGAGTAGAGAAAGTCATTTGAGTGCAACACATCAGATTTTTTTCTGTCATTTACGGAAGCTTGGCTATTACTTTTATGCAGCTCCAAACGCAAAACGTGTTCAGCGTTCCTTTTCCTCCTACCTTTCCCTTTAAACATTTTTCTGCCATTCAAGTTATTTGACGTCACCTACTCTTCACTGTATTGAACGTATTGATGTCTGGAAGATTCCATTCTTCTAGTTTCCTCTTGTTTGTTTCAGTCTTTGACTCCTCTTCACCTTTAGAATTTGCGTGAGAGGAAATTTCAAGAAAGGGAAAGAAAACTACGCAGAAAGGGAAAAATCTTTTCTTTCATCTCAATATATTTTCCCCACTCCTATCTCCATAATTTGAACTTTGAACTTTTTACGCTGCTTCTATTCCTGTCGCTTCTGAAGATCAAAGGAAAGCAGACCTCACAAATTTATTTGCTAGACTTAATACAAGTCTCTGTGTCTTCCTAATAAGGAATGAATGACCTTCTGCTCGGAAGCAGAAATAATTGATTACATGTGACGTAACTGAACTGTTATGACTCCATAATACTTCAGCGACTCATGATTTTATTCGGCAGCGCGCCAGCTCTCCCTGTCGTCCAAACTTTTAACGCCTTCAAAGAAGCAGTCCACTGGGATCCATTCCCCGGTTAAAAAAAAACTGCATTTGAAGTAAAATATATTCCGCTCATTGTAATTCTAGTATTCTAATAGATTGAGTTAATTTATTTTGCCTCAATATTGTTACATGCTGGGGTGAAGGCCAAAAGGTTCCCAGAAAATTATTAAATTTTAATCACCCCAACAAGCACATGGGGGAAACGTAGCACAGACACAGCGAGAGGACCAGGACCTTTGTGACTACATTTCGATGAAGGCGTGGGGGTTTATTAATAAAACAATTAGTGGCCCTACATTACACACAGGGAATAAAGGATTGAGGGGAGATGCCTCACACACGCGACCTACTCCTTACACACTTACTCAACAAGTAGTGACGCTCGAACACACAAACAAGTAACGCTAATATCTACCCCCTCCCTCTCCAACCCTGGCTAGGGTCGCTAGCCAGAGCTGGCAAGTGTCATACCAGACGGAATTACAACAAGCCGAAAGAAATGACAAATCACCCCAATAATACCGTCGACAATACGACGTTACAATGTGTCTGCTATGACAATACCCACTCATACGCCACAGTATGTGTTGTTTTCACGTTACCTGCAAGAAATCAACAAATACGGCGTGGACTCTAGAGTGCTGCCATCTGTTGCAGTACATGCAAACACGCTTAAGGTCCTGACATCAGTGCTTCTATCCGACTAGCATTTAATTACACACAATTAACAAGGTAATAATTTTGTAAACATTCATAACTTTGAAATTATAGAGTGGTCCACCAAAAACAATCGTATTCAACTTGACTATAACAGTAATTAAGACGCCCGTATGAAAATCATGAAACGAGCTGTAGCGAGTTTCATAAACATACTCGTGTCTTAATTACTACCATTATATACTATTACATCACTGCTTTAACTAGATAACAGTTAAAATTAATGATTTCTATCCAAGAGCTTTAACCTCTTCTACTCTTTTTTACTTTCTCTACTACGTATAGTAAGTAGGGGAAGTATTGTATTCCACCCAAAAATTCGATACCGAGATTTCACCGGAAATACATGTTTTGAGACCCCATGAATCCAAAAAAAGCATTTTTGCAAACATGTCTGTGTGTGTGTCTGTCTGTGTGTCTGTGTGTGTGTCTGTCTGTGAACAGCATAACTCAGAAACGAACAGTCGGATAAACACCAAACTTGGTATTTAGGTTCAGTATCTTCCAAGGATGCGACACGAAGGTTTTCGAGAAAATCCCCCCACCCCAGATTACACTTTACATGGAACATTTTTCAAAAATTTTAATTTTCTCAAAAATGGCTCTAACGATTTTGATTAAAATATCATACGTTTAAGACATTTTATGGCAAATAAAATGTATATCTTGAATTTCCTGGGAATGTCTCGAAAAGTATTCTTCATTGTGAACGACTTTTGCATAACTGGTAAACCATATGAGTTAGACAAAATTTTACTACACAAAAAATGTAGATCGCGTTAAAATACACAATTTATGTCATATACATTTTTTTGTTGAGTGAACCATTTTCGAGATATTACTTGTTATTCCCTTAAATTTTTCAATACTTATTTTCTCAAATGGGAATTCGTTATTCATTTTTTGTCTTGGATATGCAAAGAGTATTAATCTGTGGGAAAGGGAATGGTGCTGCACCTAGCAACCAGCTATTAAGAGATATGTATGTGCTTAAAGGCTACTGTATTTCCAAATTGCCCTTGTAAATATAAATTCCCCTTACATCTACAAGAAAATTAGCAATAAGATAGACTCTGCAAATGTTTATCTCGATTAACATGTAGTAGATGGAGAGGACAGAATTATTAGTAGAGATTTGTGGCCCCCTCTGTCCCCCAACCTAACCCCCTGTGATTTCTATCTCTAGGTAACTTAAAACAAAGTATAAGACAAACCCATACACCCTGGAAGAATTAAAACAAAATATCCGTCAGGAAATTGCCAGCATTTCTCAACGTGAACTACGGCGAGTGATGGATAGTTTCCTAAAGAGGTGCCAAAAATGTATGGACAACGACGGTGGCCAGTTTCAGCATCTCCTTTCATAAAGTTGGTAAGTAAAGCCTTTAAAAGTGGTTTTAAAAATGTTGTATGGTTTCATCCGCGCCAAGGACGCGGACAGAAAAAACACTGCGCAGCCGGTTCGTAGTTTTTTGGCTCTCTCTCTGTACTTAAATATACCAATACAGAGACTCAGATTCTCTCAGGCATTAAATCTGATAGACAAGTATAAACTGTATGCAAGGGAAGCTAAGTTGTTTACTACATTGTGAATTCTTTATGACCACCCTCCATTTTTAAACACAGTTGATGTGTATTTATGAGATAATGATATCCTATTCCGACGCTACATACTTCGGAAATACTTCTGATGTTGCCAAGGCAGCAACATCAAATCCATTCTGCATGGAATACCTTTCCTGCTTCAGTACATGATGCGCCGGCCCGCAGCTCCAGCCTATCACGAGCTCAGCTGAAGAGCTATTGACCCTGACCTGTTTCCCTATCCCAGCTACCCCAATAGATCCATCCCTGTGCGTGCCCTGGAATTAAAGAAGAAGCTCACCTATATCACGCAGTTAGAATCAGTGAGATCTCATCACTGCCTTTGCTGTAAGAATGCAAGACAAGCAAGACTTAAGCAGTTTCGTCAAACTTGAGACGCATTCAAAGAAAAACAGAAACTTAAAGCGATGTAACTTGGAGTAGGAAAAAACAAAAGAACATTATTTTGTTAGTCAAACAACACCAAAGTAGAGTTTTAAGAAAACACAGGATATGTGAGAAATACTTTCATCCAACCATTCTTTCTGTGACGTTATGCACAGCATTTTTCAGTCAGCTTTCTGAATTTTCATTTTCTTACTGGTATATTCTCTACATAGTCTGAGAAATTGCAATACTCCCTTTGTGTGTAGGAGTATGCGTGCATTAAAACCAATTCAAACAATCGTTGTATGCGTCTACACCCACACAACAAGCTAATGTAACCTTAAAAGATGTACACGATATTTAAATTCAGTTGAGTTTTTTACTTTCTCTACTACGTATAGTAACTAGGAGAAGTATTGTATTCCACCCAAAAATTCGATACCGAGATTTCACCGGAAATACATGTTTTGAGATCCCCTGAATCCAAAAAAGCATTTTTGGAAACATGTCCGTGTGTGTGTCGGTGAACAGCATAACTCAGAAACGATCAGTCGGATAAACACCAAACTTGGTATTTAAGTTCAGTATCTTCCAGGGATGTGACACGAAGATTTTCAAGAAAATCCCCCCACCCCAGATTACCCTTTACATGGAACATTTTTCGACAATTTTAATTTTCTCAAAAATGGCTATAACGATTTTGATTAAAATATATATTTAAGATACTTTTATGACAAATGAAATGTATTTCTTGAATTTTCTGGGAATGTCTCCAAAATTCTTCATTGTGAACGACTTTTGCATAATTGGTAAACCATAAGAGATAGACTAAATTTTACCACACAAAAAATGTAGATCGCGTTAAAATGCACAATTTATGTCATATACATTTTTTTTGAGTGAAACTATTTTCGAGATATTGCTTGTTATTCCCTTAAATTTTTCAATACTTTTTCTCAAATGGGAATTCGTTATTCATTTCTTTTGTATTGGATATGCAAAGAGTATTAATCTGTGGCAAAGAGAATGATGCTGCACATAGCAACCAGCTATTAAGAGATATGCCTATGCTTATATTGTCCTTGTAAATACAAAACAAGGGGAACATAGTACGCCTTAAGCGATAGTCAAATATTTTTAGAACTGGTCGCTATGTGCAAAATGTAATTCTCTTCGCATGTCAAAAGATCGTTTCTGCAAATGTTTATCTGGATTAATATGAAATAGATGGAGAATAAGAGTTTGTAAAAATAGTTTGTACAAGAGTAGAGAAAGTCATGTGAGTGTAACACATCAGAGTATTTTATTTATTTATTTATTGGCGCTCTTTAACTGCTGTGGTCCTTAGCGTTCCAATCTATATTGGGCGTGAAAGACTGGTAATTTTGCTCAGAGGCCTCTTTGTCAGGCTTGAGGTTCTTTTACGTGCCGTAAATCTACGACACGGGACCAACGGCTTTACTTCCCTTCTGAAGAAAGCCATGCTAAGGAGTTTTACGTCCGAAAAAATCCATTGCCTTCCGCCGGGTTTGTATCTGCGACCTCGGGAACTAGAGGCTAGCATGGTAACCACTAGGTATACCACGGAGGGCGACACGATATTTAAAGTGTTCACATACAGCCTCATATCCACTGCTGTCACTGGATTGAACTCTCAGAAAATCAGGTAGGTTCATTCGGAACTAGGTATACTTGTTAATAATTTTATTACAGCTATTATTTGTTTCATATTGGTTTCCTGTAAGATCTCGTAAATGCTACCTTCGTTGTGCAAAACCTCGCTGTCTTATACTATGGCAGTTAAAGAGCTATTAAAAAAGAACACTGATGTGTTGCTTTCATGTGAATGTCCCTACTATTCTTCTACACACTGTTCTTGCAAACGCTTTTTCTATCTACTTCTTAATCGAGATAAATTTTCATTACAGATTTGCGCAGTCTTCCATTTATACCCCGCCTTTAATACATTGGTCATATGGGCAGCCTTTCCTTTGGAACTTATTTTTTAAATCATTAGATAACACGTATATTCACATCTCATTCATACTTCCAGACTCTGGAGAGGAAAAATTCACACCTCCTAGCCGGGAACCGAACCCGGGCTCCCTTACATAGCTGTCAGTTACTCTAGCCTACTGAGCTATGGGGCCAGCCTACACAAGCGTTGTAGTAATAACGATGCAATTGGCTAAAGCGATTGTCAAAAGTTTTAAAAATCTGATGTGTTACACTCACATGACTTTCTCTAATCTTGTACAAACTATTTTTACAAACGCCTATTCTCCATATGCTTCATGTTAATCGAGATATCGAGATGTTAATCTTATTGCTAATTTTCTTGTAGATGCAAGGGGAATTGGTAGGCTTTAAGCTATAGTCAAATATTTTAAGAGTGGTTGCTATGTTGAGTATTCCATTCTCTTTGCATTACCAGGAAAAAAAATGAATAACCAATTCCCATTTGAGAAAAAGTATAAATATTGGAAAATTTAAGGGAATAACAAGCAATATCTCGAAAATGGTTCACTCAACAAAAAAAAAATGTATATGACATAAATTGTGTATTTTAACGCGATCTACATTTTTGTGTAGTAAAATTTTGTCTATCTCTTATGGTTTACCAGTTATGCAAAAGTCGTTCACAATGAAGAATACATTTTGAGACATTCTCAGAATATTCGAGATATATATTTCATTTGTCATGAAAATATCTTAAACGTATGATATTTTAATCAAAGTCGTTAGAGCCATTTTTGAGAAAGTTAACATTTTCGAAAAATGTTTCATGTAAAGGGTAATCCGGGGTGGGGGGATTTTCTTGAAAACCTTCGTGTCGCATCTCTGGAAGATACTGAACCTAACTACCAAGTTTAGTGTTTATCCAACTGTTCGTTTCTGAGTTATGCTGTTCACAACAGACACACACACACACGGACATGTTTCCAAAAATTGCATTTTTTGGATTCAGGGGGCCTCAAAACATATATTTCCGGTGAAATCTCGGTATCGAATTTTTGGGTGTGATGCAATACTTCCCCTACTTGCTATACGTAGTAGAGAAAGTAAAAAATCTGATGTGTTACACTCACATGACTGTCTCTACTCTTGTACAAACTATTTTTACAAACGCTTATTCTCCATTTTTTTTTATTTATGGACGCTCTTTAACTACTATGGTTCTTAGCGTCCCATTCTATATTGGGCGTGAAACACCTGTAATTTTGCTCAGCATGTTAATCGAGATAAACATTTGCAGACTCTATCTTATTGCTAATTTTCTTGTAGATGTAACGGGAATATATATTTACAAGGGCAATATAGAAATACAGTAGCCTTTAAGCACATACATATCTCTTAATAACTGGTTGCTAGGTGCAGCACCATTCCCTTTGCCACAGATTAATATTCTTTGCATATACAAGACAAAAAATGAATAACGAATTCCCATTTGAGAAAATAAGTATTGAAAAATTTAAGAGAATAACAAGCAATATCTCGAAAATGGTTCACTCAACAAAAATGTATATGACATAAATTGTGTATTTTAACGCGATCTACATTTTGTGTGTAGTAAAATTTTGTCTATCTCTTATGGTTTACCAGGTATGCAAAAGTCGTTCACAATGAAGAATACTTTTGGAGACATTCCCAGAAAATTCAACATATACATTTTATTTGTCATGAAAATATCTTAAACATATGATATTTTAATCAAAATCGTTAGAGCCATTTTTGAGAAAATTACAATTTTCGAAAAATGTTCCATGTAAAGGGTAGTCTGGGGGGTATTTTTTTATGTGAGTGTAACACATCAGATTTTTTTACATCTTCTTATTCTTACAAAAGTATATTTTTCTACCTACTTCATGCTAAAAGGTTTGCAGAATTGGTTTGATTACACATTTCGTTGTAGGTACACGGAAGAAACACGAGACTGAAGCAATAGTCAAGTATTTAGAAAGTGGGCCACTATACAGTGGCTTGGAAATTCCATGCTCAGGCTGTTACGTCTGTGGCCCGCATTCGGTAGGTTCCGGGACCGATTCCCCGCGACTGTATACACTAACCTATGAATTTTTCGTGGTTTCCCGGGGTCGCCAGGCGAATGCTGGAGTGGTTCATTTTCTACCATGACTCATTTCCTATACCGATCTTCTTTGGATTGCAGGACCAGGCGACGGTGTTCGGCGAGTTGTGGTTGGGCGGTGGCTTGCGCTCTGTAAAGGTTTCTTCCCTGGCGTCGCTGCGGTACCGCTCAGTTAGGTCTCTTCAGTGTGGGGCTCTACTCCGGGAGACCCTAGAGGTTGGTGGCTTGTGGGCTGGGACCGTGTGGTGTCGGATGTGTTCTATCTAGAAACGTTAGGGATCCCGTCCATGCTTGCATCCGTCGGCTTCCTGATCTGGTCGCCCTTCAGGTCTCTCCCCTATCCTTCCCAGGGGCCACATTGGAAGCAAAAAGGGCCGACTGGCCTGCTTGCGGTGCTCTGCCCTGTTTCCGGGGCCGCCTCTGTTGAGGCAGTATTTTTAACACTTAAATGATTTCAGTCAAATTATAAAATATATAAATTTAATAACAGCCCGCCTTGAAGCAATAAGTGTATGTAATAATTTGTAAAATGTATATAACAGTCATTGCATATGCTTATATTACTGTATACATGTTCAATAACGTTATGTGAATGTATTACGTAATTTAATAATGTAGGAGCTGTGAGAATAATAAGTTTAAAGTTGCTAACATTGAGGTAACAATGAGGTAACCTTGAGGCAATAATGAGTATGGAAGTTTAAATGCTACTAGTAATTATTAGAGCAGCAATAACGTAAATTTTGAGACAGTTTAAAAATAGCCAATCAACAACCAGAAAAAGCTTTAGTTAAATGAAGGTATTCTATTGGACTAGGAATAGCCAATCACAGACTTGAAATACAGAAATTTACAAGTTTAGACGGTTGAAATCAATTCACTTGACTCCAAACAGTGCTCATAACCAGACGCGAGGTTAATTGTGTCCCCTCGAGAAATTAATTACGTATTCGTGTGAGACGAAAATAGTATACATGTTAAACAGTGCAAGTATTAAATAAAAGAATCTCACAGCTCTCTATATCAGTGAAGTGCTATTTAATTTGTGTCAAGTATTAATAAAACGGAGTGAATTAAAACCTAAAATCTGTGTAAGCCTACATTCTTAGTCGTACCAAAACCCTGCCAAGAGAAACTGTCTCTAAAAAATACTGACGCAGCCGAGGCAGACATAAGTATAATATTTAAAGAAACAGTTTAATTACAAAGTTAATATTTTTTAAAAACTTGGGACAAAGGCCACCTGAAAGTACATTTGGGGCGAAGGCTACCTGAAACTGTTTACCATACGTGCGGTTGCAACTACTACAAGTTCGGCTCCCCAACAGTTGAACTATAATACAACTCCTACTTTAAATTGGCTTCCATACGTGTTGCAAATAACAATTACAACAAAACATTTTCCTCAAATTGGCGTCCATACGTGGAGCTAATAAAAGACAATACCTACTTCAAATTGGCATCCATACGTGGAGCTAAAATAAATCATTTTTCTCACTGTGATACTTACCTTTGCCTTTGCCTTTAATTCACGACTAACAAAAGAATAGCTAGAAGCACTTAAAACTATATATGTTGCGAAGTAGAGAAAACTTAAAAAAACTTAAGTCATAAATTGTGTTTTAACCAGACCAACATTTTTCGAGCAGTGACTTTTTCTCTATCTCTTATGATTTACCAATTACACAGGGTGGACCATTTAAGTCGAGGCTATACACGTCTCCAAAAATAAGCGTTGTAGAAAGAAATGTCTTGAATAAAAGTTGCTTGACATTATGGGGAAAGTAAATGCTTCACTCACTTCGTTGAGTGACCTCAATGGGGGTCAAGCAGATCTATCTCTTTGGATTCATGCTTTCTTCCACATGTTTCCTCTCGGAAGTTCAGGAATCTAGAAAGGGGTAAGAACGTTCAGATGTTGCCCTTAGCTTTGACTTAAAAACAAAGTAAAATGTATTTACTTACGTTACGCCACCTTAAACACAGTGTCTGAAAGCTTTACAGATAATTCACGAAAACCCCATCAGTAGTTAATTAACATTACTTTCACACATAGAGAGGTAGAGAAGGTATTGAAATCCACCCAAAAATTCCATATAGAGATTTCACTCTAAATACATGTTTTTAAGCCCCCTGAATTGAAAAAACGCATTTTTAGAAAAAGCTCCATGTGTGTGTGTGTGTGTGTGTGTGTGTGTGTGTGAGTGTGTGAATAGCATAACTGAAAAACTAAAATTCGGATAAATACTAAACTTGGTATTTAGAT